>JANAVB010030220.1:9128358-9783358 GCA_029216955.1 Iris pallida
CCTTCGTCCGTCGACCCTTTGCTCGCCCCTGTCCATGTCCAGCACATGTCCGTTTTGCCGTTCGGTTCCGCGACCCAAATTCGGGATTTTCCTTCGCCGACTTCGGTTTTGGGTATATTTCTGGAACTCTATTTCCTTTCTGTCGATGATGAATTCTCTGGTCCCCGAATCCTTCGGGATTTCGGTTTTCGACAACGTAATAGTTACGTTGCTATTTTTCGGCTTTTTCCGAAAATCCTCGGAAATGATTGCTGTGGTTTGTTTTTTGTGATTAAATAGAATTATTAGGACAGAACTGGGTTCTGTAGTTTTTCTCCTCGGATTTTGAGAACTTTTAAGAGAGATTTCTCTGTTTTCTGTATTCTCGGGTTTTCAAGAATTAATGGAAATGATTGGAGATTCAAATTTTTGCTCTTAAGCTCTGTGAATGAGATTGGATAATGTTCTGTTATTGCTTTTGGGTTCTGTTGGGAATTTTCGGTTAATATGCTGGAATTGAATTCTTTTGGGAAGTTAAATCGGAATGGTTTCGGGTTTCGGGAATTTCGTTATCATTTCGGAAATGCTGTGTTGGCTTTGGAAAAATATGTTCTATGGATATATATATGAATTTCGAGTTTTGGAAATTATTTTGCAGGTATATCGGAAGCATTTCCCAGTTTTTGGGTTGACCGAAAACAGAGGGAGTGCTGCCGAAATTTTTAGAAAATTATAAAAATGATTTTCAAAGGATTTTCGGATAATATTATTTTTTTTTATATTATTTTGGGCGACGACCATATTGGTCAATGGGCCCCAGCGAAATGCAAACGCACCGGTTCGTCCGGACGTTGAGGCAGAGTAGCTGTATTTGAAGATTGGATCAGTTCTGAGACACTCTAATAATTTACAAATTTAGTTAAAATTTTATTATTTAATTTTTAGGTGATTTAAAAGGACTAACCCATTTTTCTCTTATTTAAATTCATGTATTAATTTGTAAGGGCATAAGCCTATTCTTTTATTTTCTGCAAAAGTTTGTAATCAGTAGGAACATTAGATTTGTGAATTCTGGGATTGAGTAAACGAGTAGGATTAATCAATAATATTATTAATTATTAATTAATAATTCACGATTTTCTCATTTTAAGAAAAGAAATTATATTTTTATTTAGTTATTATAAAACACCAATCTTTTTCCCAATAAGTTAATAAAATACCAAGTTTTATATTTAAATTGAAAATTACAAGTTTTCCCGAAAAACCTAAATAAATTGAATTTCTAAATTCAAACTCATTAGTAAACGTTGTGATGTTGTGTTAGTTAGCTAATAACTAAATAGACTAGGAAAGACAAATAGAGATTGCAACTAGATTTTTCTGGTATTTGTATTTCTGAGATAAAGTTCCCCGGAATGTAGGATTTCAAGGAAGAACGTGACCTTTCGAATCCCGAAGTACAAATCTCGACCAATTGAAATTCAAGGCAAGTATGGTTGTGTTAATTTCAGTTTAATTAATATTAGAATATTGCATATTAAATACACAATTGTTACACGTACTCTCTCCTAGAGGAACACATTGAATCATTGCATCGGGATAATGGGGAGTAGTGTAGTTATCTATGATCAAAGCCCAATAGTAAATGAATGTGCGAGCTTACACCTCTTCACACGGGGTTAGGCCGGACCGTATCAATAGGATACAAGTGAATCATCCTAAACCGGTCATAGATACTGCATACTCAAATCACAATTGTTTTTATAGTTGAAAATCATTGTTTCCAAAGTCATTTTAATATTTCAATTTTCTATTCATTATGCAAATTGTTATTTTCATAATTGTACTTGCTCCTTTCCTGACTGGATTCCCCACACCCAATAGGTCCTATTGATGACTCAGAGCTACAGATTAGTAGCTATTACGACCCAGAGCTGTATCCTGCTATGCTTCCAGAGGAGGTTCCTGATGTTGATGATGATACTTCTGCTTAGATGGAGATTTGTTGTCTTTATTTAAATTAATGTTATTTTAAAAGTGGTGAACTCTTTTGTAATGAACAAGTTTATTTTTATCGTTAAATAAAATATTGTGGCAATTATAAATTCAAGTGTTGTTGATTGTACCTGCATATGGAATACAGCTTACTGCCGCCGTCTCAACAACGGTGCAGGCTGGGCATGATCCGAGTCGACCCAAGAAATTGGGATCGGGTCGTGACATTCCGGAAGTGGGCTCTCTAGATGAGGATGGACCATTTGATGGGGATGCAAACGTACCAGAAAGGAGCGATAAGTGGAGATGGGGTCCCGTTGCAGCAGACGATAGACCTGGCAGAGAACAGAGAGAACATGCCGTCCGTGCTAGGGGACCATCTTGGGATGTCCGGAGTGTCGGAGAGTCGGAGATTAGTAGTGGCGAGATGGGAGGTAGCCGTCTGCCCGAGCCAGTTAGAGACTCGGTCCCAGATCCATCCGGATGAAGGATCCCAAAGCTCGCGAATCTGCCCCTCCCACAGGGAAGACCCGGGGGGGTGCCAGAGGTTGCCTCCCAGCCAACGATCGTGGCTCATCGATGAGAACCCGTTACCCAGCTAGATGTGAATTAGGGGGTCAGCAAGATGGCGACCGCGGGTAATGCGTCTCCAGGATGTCGATGAACGGTTGTTTACTAATGCCGTCCCAGGGTTGGAATATCTGAAGTATCTCGCTTGCATGAAGCGAGTCCAAATTGAATTGTCTGTGCGCAGCTTCCACCATAACTGCATGGAATATATATATATATATATATATATATATATATATATATATATATATATATATATATATATATATATATATATATATATATATATATATATATATCACACTCACACACACATTCATATGTACATATATAGATACACACTCATAGATACATGGACACACACACACACATGTATAGATATATATATATATGTATGTATACATGTATATATATGTATACATGTGTGTGTGTGTGTGTCCATGTATCTATGAGTGTGTATCCATATATGTAGATATGAATGTGTGTGTGAGTGTGATATACATGTGTGTGTGTGTGTGTGTGTGTGTGTGTGTGTGTCCATGTATCTATGAGTGTGTATCTATATATGTAGATATGAATGTGTGTGTGAGTGTGATATATATATATATATATATATATATATATATATATATATATATATATATATAGACACACATATGTAGACATAGAAAAAAAAATATATAGACACACATATGTAGACACACAAACACAAGGATACATAGATACATATGGACACACACACATATGTATATATGGTCACAACACACACGTGGATACATATATAGATATATGGACACACACACACACATAAAAATATATACATATAGACACACACCCTCACATGAACATATATATATATATATATATATATATATATATATATATATATATATATATATATATATATACACATATATATATGGAATATATATATATATATATATATATATATATATATATATATATATATATATATATATATACACATATATATGGACACACACACACATGGATACATGGACACAAACACACATCCTAGTTCTCTTAGGAGTCTCCCATAGGCCTCTAACCTTGACACAAAGGGATACAACCATGGGGAAAATCCTATGGGTTCCAAAACCAATTAAAATTCATACGAGAATGATTTAGAGAATAGGAAATTACCTATTAGGAGTGAATCCTAACGAAACCCTCTCGGACATGAAGATCCTTGTAGGAAGGACACTTTCACCTTGCACTTTTCTCCCAAACTTTGGTATCACCCTTCCTTGATGGTGTTGGGAGGATCTATGGAAGAAATTTGGGAGAAAAGAGAGGATTAAGAGATGAAATCTCAAGTTTAGGTCTAGGTTTTGGGGAAGAACTCTAAAGGGGGAAGAAATTTAGAGTGGAGAAGAAGTGAAGTGGAGAGGGAGGGTCTCCCCATGTGGTCGGCCATGTTGGGGGGCTTGGGGCATTTGGCAAATGTCCAAAATGCCCTCCAAGCCTCCTTTAGGCCAAAATTGACTTAAGCAAAATTTCAGGGTTAGAAAGGCCAAGTTAAAATCTACAAATTGACCGATTAAGTCATGGGAGAATTGTCTAAAAGTACCAGACTAATTTGTGAAATTTATGGACAATGACTAACTTAAGTTTGGGTCCCGATCAGGGTCTAAGCTACCCGGGTCCCTGATACAAGTCGGAATGAGCTGAAATTCGAACCCAACTCTAAAAATCCGCAAATAAAATTATAATTAAATAAAAATTTCTAAAATTCCCAAAAATACAAAAATGACCATTTTACCCCTATTTATGAAAAAGATAGTGACAAATACATTTCCAAGTGTTAGAAGTACCTTTTATATGTGATCGGTCTGGGACACTACACCGCGAGGTCTACTTACACGAAAAATAAACAATGTCTACGAGCGATACTTGCAGAAATTAAACAATGTCTACGAGGTCTACTTGCAGAAAATAAATAATGTGTACGAGGTCTACTTGCAAAAATAAACAATGTCTACGAGGTCTACTTGCATAAAAATAAACAATATCTACGGTCGGATCACACATCCTTGGTACTTCTTATTCCCGATTCAACAATTTATAATAGAATATAAAATCACATAACCAATGGTCAATCAATGAAATATAGTGAAAATCAATATTGAAAAACAGACAATAAACTGTACTCGCTTGGGGTCCTTAGCTGGTGAAATCGGCAATACCTTTCCGTTCGGAATAGTCCAGTTGGCTAGGTGCGATATGAAGTCGTTCGAAAAAGAATAGAGAATATTTGATTAGTCACGGACCATGGATAATCAAATCTGAGAGGATTTTATTTAAGGAGTATTCAAATATATATCGTATAAAAATATTATGAAAATATCTACATATTCTTTTTGAGAAAGATAAAGTTTATATATAAAACCCTTTGGAAGATAATATCAGTTTAAGACTTATTTTTATATTTGAAAATCCTTGTGAAAATATATTTTAACAGAATTATTAAAATATCAACAAAACTTATAACTTTACTATTTTATTTAAAACCCAAAAATACTAAGACAAAAGCCAACTTATTTTAAGTAAAATATTTAAACTTCAATTCTCAATTTATTGGGCTCAGGGACCAACATAACATAAAATAAAATCCATCATTATTTAAAATAACATAAAATTAATATGATAATGTATTTTAGGGTTCCGAAATCTAATTTGAAAATAAATATAGGCCAAGTCCAATATAGTATTATGTTACAATATAATTTAGAAGATACAATTTCTAAGATAAATAATAATAACAATGATGATAATAATAATAATAACAGTAATAATAAGAACATTAATAATAGGAATAATAGTAGTAATAGTAATAACAACAATATTATACTTATATACATATGGCTACACAATTTGATTATATATATATATATATATATATATATATATATATATATATATATATATATATATATATATATATATATATATATATACATATTTGATTATATATATATATATATATATATATATATATATATATATATATATATATATATATATATATATATATATATATATACATATTTGATTATATATATATATATATATATATATATATATATATATATATATATATATATATATATAATTCCTTATGCTCTACCCTTTTAATACAATAGTTGGTAATTAAAAGACTAGGGAGGGGGTAAAGTAAAAAATTACCTTTTTTTTTTTTTTTTTTTTGAAATCCCACTCACACACACAATTAGGGGGCTCGAACCTTGCCGGCCCCTCCAGGTGTCCACTCTAATACCACTAGGCTAGAGAGCTCGGACAAAAATTACCTTTTACTTGGAATGAGCAGCCAACTTTTCTTGATCTGGGACCCACCCTATTATTTATTTTGTCTCACACGAATTGATTCCTCTTTCCTTTCTTAAAGTTTGGCTATATAGAAATCATGCACGCATGTTACTGTACCTTTATCATCTTCCTATACTATTTTTCTTACGAGAATCGTAGGCATAGGTGTGGCATGTGGAGACTTCGGCTTCGGGTTTGTCCGTCAGTGGACTCTCGGACAACTGACGTCGTTCGGCGCTTGCGCACAGCAAGGAACCGTGGACTCGGCAGAATGCGGAGGTTCGGAGAGGCCTTCCACATGGGCTATATAGGTTGAGGCAACTTAGTTGGGCAGGCACGGTGGATGATTAGCTCGAAAAAGAAGGATGGCTCACTCGTCGTATTCATATGCGTCGACTTGAAGCGGCCGCATGGGTCGGCACCGGGATCGTTTCGGCTCGAGGAACCAAGCTTGTCGGACAGGGTCGCTCTCGGGATCTGACGTAAAGACGATACCGAAAGCTTTGCACGTCTGCATGTGCCACCATGAAAAATATGGTACAGGCGGTACCACTAGTCGATGGTTTATGGCGAGATGACAATACTGCAGACTACGACGACGTCGACGGGGATGGTCTGTTGGATAGTGTGCTGCAGAAATCAGCGAGTGTGAGCACTGACCGGAAGGTTGCCACGCGGGAACTCACTTGGAGTCGGTGGCATGGTAGGACAACATCGGCGCCTCGGATGGACAGGACCTGGTGTGCACATAGTCTAGTCGGCATACTCATGTGGTGTCGATCTTGACAAGCCCGATTTGATGGAATGGCATAGGCGGCGCTGCTGACCACCGTAGGAAGGATGGCTGAAAGAGGTCATGGGCATGTTCTACATGGCTATTACAAGTAGGGAACAAAGAAATATAGGTTGAGATGGCTCTTAGGTGTTGGCTTAGTATTATAGGGGAGAGATTGGTTATGGCGGAGAACAACAGAGGGAGGAGAGAGACTTTATTATATATAGGTAGGTTGGGAGAGATTAATTTGCCTCTAGAATTGGATATGTTAGGGTCCTTAGGGATAAGCATTAGTTTGGAAGAATTCTATCAAAGTTAGAATTAAAAGAAATCAGTATCAGTTTAAATGATTACTCAATATCACATAGGATACTAATTTAGAAAAGCTTAATATACTAATAAGTTAATGATAAAACTTTATGAGTCAAATCCTAATCCAATATTTGATTGATGGTAATAATATTCAATATTTATCAAATAGTTTAAACTATATTAAATTCAAATCCAAAATCAAATAATCGATTATTATTAAAATAATCTTTATTGTCATCAACATATTGTAACGTATATCTTATAAATCAAATTTTTATTTCAAGAATTAATGGACGAACCCCTTTTTATTATGGAAAATATTTATGACTTTTAAACTATTTATAAATCACTTTTGATAACAATCTAAAATAATATCAAAACATCTTTCATAATTCCAATAATATAATTTAATAAAATATTTTTATTAAAGCAAATTAGTACTTTAAATTTAAACTAGTTTTTGATAACATATTTATCACAAAATATATTTCAAAAAATCTCTACGAAATTTATTTTAAACATAATAAATTTTATTTTATTTTATTTTTATTAAAACCAAATAGTATTTTCAAAACCACAAATTTTAAACTAGTTCTGAAATAAAATATACTAGTAAAATAACTATCATACGTTTTAAAGATGAAATATTTCAACATACAAAAAATAGACTAAAATTTTGAAAGATTCGGAAAGACGAGTTACATCAGCACCAACCCTGGCAGCTAGGGCTTTGTCGATTGGAGTTTTTCGAAGGGCGAATTCAGTTTCGTCGGCTCAGCACTCGACACTGACGCATCCTCAAAAGCAGAAGCAGTCTTCCGTAATGGACTGCACTCATTGTGGGAAGCCGGGACACATTGTTTTGGAGTGTTGCAGAGCACATAGATTGTGCTTGGCTTGTGGGGCACCGGACCACATGATAGGGTCCTGCCCGAATAGAGCCAATTCATCATCGTCGAACCTAACTAGTCCATCGGTTAGGGGACCAGCCCCAACACAGCAGCAGCAGCAGTACCAGCCTCCGAGGCCATTGCCGCCTCAGGCACAAGCCTTCCAGCAGCAGAGACCCCAGCAGTATGCTCAGACCCAAGCTCAGATGTAGAACCGGCAGAGAGGTTTCCAGCAGAGGGGACCAACACCCAGAGGGCAAGGTCAGGCTATGGTTTTGACCGTGGAGGAAGAGTTAGCATCAGTTGAGGTGGTGGCATGTACCATTCTCGTCAACTCTTTTCCAGTATCAGTATTATTTGATTCGGGTGCCTCGCATTCATTTATGTCTACATGATTCGCTACACGAATAGGACAGGAGCCTGAGTCATTATCAGTAAGCCTCAATATACTTACTGGTAACGGTCTTGTGAAAGTAGATAGAGTGTTTTCCTCGTATCGAATCGTAGTTAGCGGTAGAGAGTTTCTCGCTAGGTTGATAGAATTTTCGATGACCGACTATGATGTGGTCCTAGGAATGGATTGGTTGAAGGATCAATACGCAAGAATAGACTGCCATGTTGGCAGGATTATTTTTTGGTATTCCAGGCGAAGCATAACTTTTATTTTCCAGAGACGAAGTTGAACCTTCTCCACCAGTCTTACGGATGGCAGTAGCAGTAGTAGTTTAGTTTTCCAGAGTAGTAAAATAGTTTTCTGATGTATTTACCGAAGAGATTCCAGGCATGCCCCCAGAGGGAGAGATAGAGTTCACCATTGATTTGCTTCCAGGGATGGCACCGGTATCAGAGAGAGTCTACAGGATGGCACCTTCAGAGTTGAAGATTTTGTACAAGATGATTGAAGAACTCAGAACCAAGGGATTCATTCGGGCTAGTGGATCGCCTTGGGGAGCCCCGATGCTTCTTATAAAAAGAAGGATGGTACGTCAAGATTATGTGTTGATTATCGTACCTTGAACTCTGTAACAATCAAGAACAGATATCCTCTACCAAGGATAGATGATTTGTTTGACCAACTCAGAGGAGCGGTAGTATTCTCGAAGATTAACTTGCGATCAGGGTACCATCAGATTAGAGTTAGCGAGCAAGACATCCCGAAGATAGCATTCAGACCTAGATATGGGCATTGGGAGTTTCTTGTTATACCATTTGGAGCGACCAATGCGCCAACCGTATTAATAGACCTCATGAATCATATCTTCATATCCTATTTGGATCAGTTTATGATAGTGTTTATAGACGACATCTTGGTCTATAGCAAGAGTGAGGCGGAGCATGAGCAATATCTCCATGTAGTTCTTCAAATTCTCAGGGAACACCAGTTGTACGCGAAGTTCAATAAGTGCGAGTTTTGGCTTGATCGTATTTTGTACTTGGGTCACATCATCACCAGAGGTGGAGTGGAAGTGGACCCCCAGAAGATAGTGGCTATAGAGTCATGGCCAGTACCCAGTACCGTCGCAGAGGTTTGTAGTTTTCCAGGATTGGCAGACTATTATCGACGATTTGTATCAGACTTTGCTAGAATTTCAGCGCCCTTGACTCAGTTGACCCGCAAAGATGTGCAGTTTGCTTGGGCAGCAGAGTGTCAGAGTTCATTTGAGAAGTTGAAACAGAGATTGATGACGGCCCCCATTCTCACTCTTCCAGATGGGACTGGAGGATTTTTAGTTTATTGTGACGCTTGTTTCACTTAACAAAATGCCCTTAAGGCTTTTGAAAGAAAACGAGAGAAAATGTACAAAAGTCACTACAAGAAAAATAATCATTTACGACGCACAATTTACGGCACGCATTGCCTGTGCGCCGTAAATGACACTCTTTTACATCGTGCAATTTTGTGTGCCATAAAAGAGTCAATTTTTGTGTTTTTTACGGCGTGTTTTACCCGCACGCCGTCATTGCAAATGCATTTACGGCACGTATTTTCCGGCGCCGTGAATGATAACTTAATTACGGCATTCGTTTTTGTATGCCATGAATGTTAACTTATTTACGGCATGCGTTCTCTTGCGCCGTGAATGAGAACTCAATTACGGCGTTCTTTCGCACGCCGTGAATGTTGTTTTATTTACGGCATGCGTTATGCGCGCCGTAATTGATAACTTTTTTACGGCATCCATTTTAGCACGATACTAAGATTAAAATTAAAAATAACTTATTTTGGCACGATGTTAATATTAAGAATAACTTATTTAATCTATATATTTATGTTAATTTTTAATATTAATGTTAAGATTAAAACAAAAATTAAAATTAAGATTAAAACTAAAGTAAAATTTATCAATCCATATTTTAAAAATAAAAACAAATGATTAGATATGTATTATTTTTAATATATCAATAAGTTTTTTTTTTGAATTAATGTGAGATTTAAATTTTGAAACAAAAATAAAATTGTAATTAAGCGAAACAAAAAAATAGAATTGTCCATAAATCTAAAAATTTCCCTATCCTAAACTTATTCTAGACCAAAGTGTTAGAAATGAAAATTTTTCAACTTGCTGCTCTCATTTTTCATGTTCCCTATCGAGCATCCCCTCTCTCACGCTCGAGCTCCCTCCTCCCCCTCCTCCTCTCTCTCTCTCTCGATCTCGATCTCAAGGTCTAGTACCCCAACATTCGGCTTGAGTTCAGCCGCCTCCATCGACTTCAGACGCCAATCTCGAGGTCTTGTCCCTCAACATTTGCCTTGAGGTTCATTTTACATTACTCGTCTATCTATAAGTTTCTTTTGTCTCTTGGTTATGCTTTAATCGCGTTAGTCATAGTCTGATGATTTCTTTATCGTCTTTACAATGTGGAAATTATTTGTTGGTCGATTTTAGTCAAACTAAATGGCAAGAAAGTATGAATATTTCAGAAATTTATGTAGTTTCAGCCTAAATTTCAAAAAAGAACTGAGAAACATGATTTTGTTGCATTTGTATTGTCACTACAACAAAATAGGCTAATAACGACATTTTTTTACGACACTTTATAAATAAGTGTCGTAATTTTTGTGTAATGACGACACTCTATTAAAACATGTCGTTGTAATTAAAAATTTATCATAATATACGACATCTTTTTAAAAATGTCATAAACATATATTTGACAACACTTTTAAGAACACTTACAAATGTCGTATAATATTATATACTAACTACAACACTTGAAAGTGGCGTATATAAAATTTCATTTTGATCATTTTTATACAACACTTCAAACGTATTGAATGAAATTTCATTTTCCCACCAACTATTTCATTACCCACTTCTGCCAAAATGAATTGGCGGTCACAAATAGGCGCCTGTGCCCTAAAATATTGTTTTCCCTCTTCATCCTTTTCTCACATACGATTCCTGGCCTAGCTCTCCCTTCCTTTTCTCACATACCGGCTCCTTTCTTCCTTAATTTCCAACCATGACTCTCTCTTTCCCCTTCCTTTCTCTTTCTCTCCCATAATTTCTGCCATTGTTTGTTGTTCTCCCTCTCTCTCGCGGACCTTCACCGATGTTACCGCCGACGTGGGCGCCACCTTCACCGACGTCAGCCACCTTCACCGACATCATCGTCGCCGTCAATGACGCCACGATCACCATCTAGGTTTCTCTCTCCTTCCTCTCTTCTTTTTTTTATGTTTTCTTTCTTTATTTTTTTTATCTAGGTTTAACAATTGGGGATATTTTTACCATCAGAATTGAATCGATCATAATTGGGTTTTCTTTGTTCATTAGTGTTTGGAGGAAGAGATAAACATCTAGTGTTTAGTATATGCTGATTTTCAGAGTATCCGACCACTTTTTTGTGTCTATATATTTTGAGTTTCATTGATATTGCACATTTGTTTTGATACCAAGATCGATTTTCAGAGTGTTATCATCCTTTCTGGACACCAAACCTAAGAGCTTGTCTTGGTTCTGTGGGGACATCCGTGGAAAGAGAAAAAAACATCAATAGTCTACACAGACTGTACTGGTTTAAACAATATCTCAAATGTTCAAAGCTTTTACAAAAATATCAATCATATGTACAAAGTTACTTGTGCGTCTTAATACTGTTAGATACAAGGAAGATAAAAATAATATCCTACTTTATGGTTTCAATTCCATTTTCAACTGATACATGTTAGAGATTGAGCTTCCGTACTTCATACAATTTTTTAATTGAGAGGTAATTCAGTAAATAATTAGTAGAAATACGATAAATATGGTAAAGTCCATGATTACTCTATTATTATAAATAGTACTTATTTTAATGTGTTAGGCACATGCACTTTTTTTGGTACTGAAAATTGAGACTGATACAAAAATCGATTTCAGAGATGCATCAAAGAAAGCAGTTTATGTTTGAAGTTGACATAGCTTGTAATGCTATTGCATTTGTGTGTATAATTAGTTGTTTCAGTGTTTCCCATTTTAAAATTCTTAATGGTTTCAGAGAATAAGAATTCAATGCACAGGGAATAAGCAACAAATACAATCTATCAAATCTGATTTGTATCTAATATTTTGTGTAACTAATATTTGTCTTTTTGAAGTGGTTTCGTTTTTATTTATCTTAAGATACATAATGCACACACCATGGCATGTAATATTTGCTTTGAAGTAATATTGTTGATGTTTTGCATATGCTACATACCAGCCATTTTTTTGGTCCCCTGAATGTTATATATGGTCATTTCTTTTTAATAATGGTTTTGGTAATGGTCACTCCAGTATCAGTTTCTTGTTGGAAGAGGATCCTCAAGCTTAAGATATAATTCATAAAATTTCCCATTTCTAGTAGTTTCTGGCACATGCAGTAGTTCCTGGCACAACTCAGAAATTCTAGATAAATCTTTCAAATCCATATGAGAAGGTATATCAACTATCAAGCTTGATTTGGTATAATTGACATTGCAAAAGAAGTCTCTTGACATGGCATAACTCAAAAATTTCAGATAAATCTTTCAAATCCTATGGTCATGTCTTAAATCCAAAGCTAAGCTAATACAAAAGAGTTTCACTTGTTAAGAGTTGATTTTTTTTTTGGGGGGGGGGGTGGGGCAGTATAGACAGAAAAGAAGCCAAAGGGTTAGGACAACCAAGAATGGATGAATAGCCAAACTGACTGTATGCCCCTCTTTCCTTCATCATGTTAGCTAAACTAAATGTTGATTTTAATTAGCTTGGACTGGGCTCAATATAAAAGTGTGGTTTGCATCTTTAGATTGGGCTCAATATAGAAGTGTGATTTCAATTAGCTTGGACTGTTGATTTTCCAATTTGCCCAGGAGGTTTGTATCTTTGGCATTGTGCTTTCAACCAACTTTACTTGAGGCAGAGTAAGCATACTTGACAAATAAATGGTTTTGTTCACATGGAGTTGTTTGCATAAGCCATATCTCTATTTTCGGTTGCGGCCAACTAGCTAAGCTATTTAAGCTTCTCTTTTGCGAAAAGGGCATCCATAATGGCTTAGTATAAAAGGTTGGTAACAAAGATTTTAAATAACATTTCTTTGTATGATCCATCCTAGGGTAGCATATGAGATCTGGGTTTCAATATAAGGAAAATAAGGCATCCTTGAGTCAAGTCACGCATGCTGCTGCTGCCACCACTCTACAAAATTAAAGGCCAGCATCAGACAGAGAGGGTGTTTCTTGCACTGCATCCTCTTCGTCTCGCTTGCTGATTTTTTTCAGGCCTTGGGTAGAAAATGTAAAATGGTATGGCTCTGTGGATGGGCAATGCAAGTGTAAGGTGATGTTAAACAAAACACAATCATGGTATGGCTCTGTGGATGGACTTGGTGATTTTAGTAAACCAAGTCTAGGGTGTTCTTTGCTTCTTTCTTCCCTTCTTGGAAATCAAGCTCCATTTTATTAGAGTTTACCCCTTGGCTGAGCGAAAACAACATGGGTCTAGGGAGCTTTCTTTCTTTTAATGAATTTGTTATGTTGGTATTAACAATAATCCTGGAATAAAGATGTCTGTCTAATTTCTCTTGGAATTTTGTTATCTTGATAGTCTGTTCTCTTTGATTCAGCACTATGTTTTTAGTTTTGAGAGCAGTTTTTTTCTGAGTTTATTTTGTGTGGTTTTGGTAACAAATTTTGATGAATATTTTTGGCGACCTGAGTGACTCAGAGTCATGTAATGTATATCAACTAAAATCCTGTACAACCTGGCAATTTGTTCTGCCTGAGCTCTACTATACTGACCTTGGTCCTCCCTACACAGAATTCCTGTCTATACACATGTTCTAGATCAATGCCCTCCATCCCCACCTACCTATCTATCTACCTATATACTCCTACTGAGTCTGCTGCCGAAAGCCCTGTACAACACATGTTTCAGTCCTTGCTGATATCCCTATATTCCTTGTATAGTCCCACATATTATGTATATTAATATCTGCACAAAACTGATACAGAGATAACACTCACAAAACTGTTTTTGATAATTTTGCACCTCTTTCTTCATTCCTCTCCAATGACAAACCTTCCTGAGCCTATGGAGGGTCTTTTGGAAACCAGAGTGTCCAGCATTTGGTCTGTCATGGTGCTCTTGAAGCATGATCTTCACAAATTCTGATGAGGGATCTACTAACAATCTATTTTTGTAATACAATAGCCCTTCTCTTAGTGAATATTTGTTGCTATCAAGGAGACCTTGTTCCCATTTACCCAGTTATTCTTGGTAATAACTGGAACCTTGCATCAAACCTCTGAATTGTTACAGCCACCCTGGTTGAACAACAATAATTAATAGCCTGTAATTGCCCTTCCCCCCTCCTTGATAAACTGTCTGCAGCTTGTTTTCTTGACCTTTATTGTATTCCACTATATAATTGTATCCATATAGCTTCATTACCCATTTACATTGAGCTTCAGTATGTAGATGTGAGTACCCTAAATTTTGGGTTGATTTTTTTTCATTTTATTTTAATTTTCTGATTGAAGGTAATTTTGAAATTTCGTGTTTATAATTATTTTAATAATGATATTTAATTCATGATATGATTTTTGGTGATTTTAAATCATTTTAACATTATTTAAATCAATGACTTGTGGTTTTGACGTTTTGCTAGTGAAACCTTAGAGACTGTTTGACCTAGAGCCTAACCATGTGATTATGATATTTTAATATCATTTTTGGCCTAAGAATATTTTTGCATTTGACCTCTTTGAATTATTTGATATTATTTTATTATTTATGATATTGTTTTGGGGTTATTTGAGTCGGGTTCGAATTTCAACTCAATCCGACTTGAAACGGGGACCCGGGGGTAGTTTGACTCTAGTGGAACCCACACACTAGTTAGGCATGGCCCACATGATATTAATTTTAGTCCACATGATAGAAATATTTTAGTTAGAGGTTAGACTAATTATTATGAATAAGGTTAGTGTGATTAGAGACTTTAGAATGACTAATTTAGCCCCAACCAATTAGCCCTTTCCTAATACTCATAGAATAGGTTAGTAGGGGCTTTTGGACTTTTCCTAATAGGAAAAAATCACCTTTATGGCCAGCCACAATAAGGATAGGGTTGAGCCTCCCATTTGTCATTATCCATCTATTTTTCTCTCTCTTGTTCTTCCCTAAATTCCTAGAGAGCAATTCCTAGCAATTTCTCCACCAAATCCTTCCATTTCACCACCAAATCTTCTTCTTTCCTTCTCCATTCTAGCCAAGGAGGAAGCTATCCAAGTTTGGGAGGATTCGGAGCTCGTTCGTGTCCTTTTGGAATCTCTACGTGTCGGTGTCGCTCCGGGAAGGTTTTTCTTCGATTCGATCTACCGGGAGGTATAAATCCCTTCTCCTTTTCATTTCTTCATGCATATAGGTCTATTTTGAACCCATAGGAATGACCCCCATGGTTGTATCTTCATTTGTGTCCATTTTGTGTCCATTTGGAGGTCATAGGAGTGTCCTTAGTGTTGTGGATGTGTTAATGTTACATATATAGATTTATATATATATATATATATATATATATATATATATATATATATATATATATATATATATTGTAATGAGAGTGTATCTATATTTATATATGTAATAAATGGTTCATGATGATTATATAATCAAGTTTTTGAGTGTGGTTCCTCATATTATTATTGCTATTATTGTTGTGGATAATTAGGATATATATTGTGTATTCTTTTGGCTTAAACTATCTAAATCCGTCATGATTTTTATCCACATTTTTAATTTCAGCCCTAATTTCGAAATGTCATAACTTCTAGCTCAAAGCTCAGTTTAATCTCTCGTTTTGTTTAAAAGAAGCGTATTGAAGTTAGCTTTCCAAAAACATGTATTAATAGGCCTAATTCTTTCTGTAACTTTCTAGAAAATTATTTGAGTGTCAGCTATACGAAAGACAAACGCGTTCTCGATGTTTTCGCGATTCCGGGAGTTTCCGGAAATAAAAATGCGATCCGTTTGAAGTTTCGGAAAGCTAACACATAGATCTATAACATACTTTAATCATAGAGTTTAATTCATGCTGAGATGGTACAGTATTGATTATTAGTATGAGTTACTATTCGGTATATGTATTTTGTGCACCCTTGTGTGTAATATAATATTCTATTTGATTTTAACCCATGTTAATGTATATACATTATGTAATTAAATAGAGAATACAAGCATGAATAAATGGTTAAATAAATGATGTATGAGGTGATAATGTAAGCATGTATAAGTATGGCTTGTAATGAATATGTAGGTTCCATAGTATGTAATGTATGGTACATATAGTAGTGCAAGAGAATAAATGAATGATGAATGAATGAAAGCATGAATGTAATGTAATAATATATGTAATGTATGTAATATACAAGTTAATAAGATGTAATGTTCTATGTTAACACAAATTCTATATTACCTCATGTACCCCCTTACACTATGTTGACACTATCACACTTGACACATTGTTCACTTACACTTTGACACTCTTTGATATGTATACACTATGTATGCCCATTTAACCCTCACTTGCCCCTTTACCATGTTCACATACACACACATAGCCTCTTAAATAAGTATTTATGAATATAGTTAACTTAGCTATGTATGTATATTATATATATGTTAGCATATTGTGTTGTAATATATAAGTTTATATAACCATTTGAAATGCCATGATTATAGACCTAATATTGAATACTAATATATGCATGTTTATATATGTGTAGACATATATAGCTTAAAGTAATAGATTACCTAGTGTATATCCAATGTGAATTCTTGCCTATTTGAGTATTGAATAATTGCATGCTATATAGAGTTGGGTGTATGTTGGCTTGTATAGCCTTGTATTGATGTGTGCTTGCTAGGATAGTCTTGGTTAGGCCTAGTAAGACTTACTGGGTTAGGACATGACCTAGTTTGACCTAGTTTGACTAGTACAGTTGACCAGAGTTGACCAAGGGTTGACTTTGGCCTAGTTTGACCTAGATTCATGTAGAATACATTGTAGTGCTTTATATTACCCTTCTGGACATGTTGTGACTTGTGATGTTCTAATTAGGAGCCAGACACCTCTCCTCAGACATTATATTTACTTTGGACATTCAGACATCAGGCGAGTACATTCTCTGACCGTTTCATACTTGTATGGATTTACATTCTTGCTCTAGATTACTGTACTTGATGCTGACACGACTGTTATCACGGATTGGTACTATATGGATCTTCTTTTGAGATGTTATCTCCTTGTATTCACTAAATACATATTATGACGTGCGTTTCACTTCCATATTGTATTTATTGAATACCCATATCCTTGTATACTCATTGTGCATATTGTACTCTCATTATCACATGAGCCCCAGGGATAGACCATTGTACACTATTGTATAACATTGTATATCCATCGTATAACATTGTACACTATTATATAAGATAACGTAACTGGAGTAGATCCTTGTGTATTGATTGGGGAGGGGGAGTAGAATTGGTTATGTACTCAAATCCTATTGTACAACATTGTATAACTATTGTATATGTCTATTGTACACCCACGTACAATGGAGTTACTATTGTATTTTCCTAGCCCGTTTACATAACCAGATTGTACTCTAAATCACATGTTCCTTACAGTTCTTACTTATCATATTTAGATATTTCCTGTTATTAAATCTCTACTGTTTTCTATACATTCTTTTTTCAGCGTTTCATGTACTTTACTCTATTGCATGCTTTATATTTCCTAACTCGATATGAACTGCGTGAGATGTTTTGTGCTCGCTCCAGTCCTGACTGGACCTGTTGATAAATTTTACAGATAGCTTGGAGGTTGCCTGCTAGCCTAGAGGAGACACAGTAGAGGTTGTTTAGATAGTTACTTCTTTTTGTCTGGAGTTGCATTTTACTTTGTGGATTACTGTATTGAGTTTTGAGATGTATTTATGGGTTTATGTATCTTAGACACTTAGACTTCTATCTCCTGTATCTCTTTTGGATTTCATGTTTTATCTATCTTTATCATGCTCTACCTTAGATGTGATTGAGACTGTATCTGCTATGTCACCCCCATTCGGGGAGTATAAACTGTTTAGTCTTATACTGTTATATGTATTGAGACCTAGGACAGCGTTCTACCGTCGACACTGCGGCGTAGGCTGGGCGTTGTTACGTTCTCGTGCCCTAACTCTAGGGTGCGGGTCGTGACACGTTTTTAGTGGTGGCCCATGCAGGTCTCGAATTTATGTAGTGGTATTCGAACGAGAGTACCACTACAACCTGCAGTAGGATTAGGATATATTTTGAAGGTACTCAATCACAAATAGGAACCCTTGAGAGATTCCTGGGACGACCCTTGAGAATCTTGTTTAACTCCGATTTGAAAACTATTTTCTTTTTTTTTTCTTGATTTGATTTATCTTTACTTTTCTGCTATTGAATTTGATTTTGATGGATTATTATTGAATTTGAGTTTTTATTTATTGATTTTGATGAAGATTGTTGAAATTTGAATCTTGATGTTAGCTATAGCATCCGAGTTTGTAGTTATATAATTTGAAGGATTTTGTTCATTTTTGAATTTTGATGTTCGTTGATAAATTTGATTTTTTTTTGGTATTCATTGTTGCTTTATTTTATTTTTTGGCAAGATGAAATTATATGGGCTAGGTCATCTAAGTTATGGAAATCTTGTCTTTTATAGTCACATTAGCCAGCATGGTGAGGACATATAGTCTGATTTTGGATATATTTCTCGGGTGTGGAAATTTAAGGTTTTCGCAGCCAAGCTAGCGGCATCGCGAAAATATTAAATACCATGATTCTAGAGGTATGTGCATAAGTCAAGGACTCTGTGATTATCGTAGCCTTGCTCACTAGTATGACGAGGATTTAGAGTACCATGATTTTGGATAGACGCATATGATTATCAAATTGTACCTTAAATGTTTTCGAACATATTTTTGCTACTTTTGTTTCAGTCATTCAAAAAAAAAGAGAAGAAATTATTGTTATTTTGTTTTGTTTCTCATTGTTTACTTAGGATGTAGCTTTAGCTATTTTTATAAACCTTGTGTAACTTCTTACAAAAATTTATTTCTTCTTAATACAATAAACCAATGATTTTGCTAGGCCTTATTTTGGA
Source organism: Iris pallida (assembly GCA_029216955.1). Lineage (NCBI taxonomy): Eukaryota > Viridiplantae > Streptophyta > Magnoliopsida > Asparagales > Iridaceae > Iris > Iris pallida. Next base: position 9,147,874 of record JANAVB010030220.1, read on the forward strand.
TTTGGTATTATAATTCTTGTTTCAAAAAAAAATGGGTCCCTCTTTTAAATAGATAAGCAGAACAGATTCTATTATCATTCTTTTCCTGCCAATATTTTTACTACCATCATTCCTTGTCTTATATACCTGTCCTGATTATATCAATTCCCTGTCTCATATATAATTCTGTCAGCTATACCTTGAAAACTCTTGAATCTTTATATTATTTTTTATCTGAGAAATGTTGAGAAAGTGATATAAATCATCTAGTTCGGAAATGATGTAATTGGTTATCATATGATGATTTTGTAGGAATCAGAGTGTTGGATGTCAAATATGAAAAATTTGAAATGGAGATGTGGTAAAGGTTTAAAATGAAATCGAGGGATAAATGTTATCAATTTAGAAACAATCACAGAAAGTGGGTTATGAATAATTCATGGATGTATTTCAAAACTAATGAGGATGTTTAAGGTCAACCTAGTTTTGAGAACTTAAAAATCTTTGTTATTGATTCTTGGGAACTATTACAAGGCTATGTAGAAATTTAGAGATGGAAAGGAGAATTTAATCGAATAAAATGATTATGCGAAATTGAACTAGATATTGTAAGATGGTGACTAGAGACAGAGAGAACACAAGGATTTTACGTTATAGAAATTATTTTAGATGATTGTAAGAAAATTGTAGAATTCAAAAAAAAAATATTTGAAGGTGAACGTTGAAGAAAATATGAAGGTTGATTTATAAAAAAAGAATAAATTTTGTGTGACATAGTGGTATTGGAGTTTAGTGAATACGAGACTCGATTTAAACAAGTCCAAGGATTCCATAAACTGGATTTAGAGGTTTCGGATCTAATTTAAAACGAGGTGAAGGAATTTGAAATTTTGATTAAATGAATAAGTGTTGACTCCTAAAAAGAGGGGTATGTTTCGTGGAAAATGTTTTGGAACTTAAAGATTTTGTCTATGGTGATTGTGGTAAAGGTTTAGATGACTGAAGGTTATAAAATTTCGATGATAGTTATATAGAGGTTGATTTTCATATTGGGACTTGTGAGAAAAAAAAGAATAGGGTTTAGCAAATGATAAACTGATAGTATTAGAGAGGGATGATTTGCTGACTTCGTATGAAATCTTTTCCTGTTTTCTCTAAAAGGGGTTTTTCAATATCATTGAATCCTAGTTTCCTTAATCCGACCAAATCGACTTCGATTATCTTTTCTTATCATATTTATATCTTGGGTTGTACTTAATTGAATTAAATTTGATTGTGACCTGAATCTCTATCCTTGTATGCTCGATCTCAGATTTTGTTGAACCTGTCCTCCATATTGCCTAAATCTTGATTTCCCCCAATTTGATCAACTTAGATCGTATCAAGACTAAATATTCTTAATACGTATTGTGATTGAAAATTTTCCATGGAATTGGCTTTCATTCCTTAACTTTGATTTTGATTTTTTTTTTCTGAACCCTTTAAAGATAATGGATAGTTACTTTTCTTTATTTTTATGATAAGTATCAGTTTTCATATAGGATGGTAGACTGCCTTACAGTTTTGATGGTTTGTTGTTTTTGTAACTTTTGTTTAGCACCCTAGATTGCTTGTGTGTTTTGATACCCTATGACCGTTTTGGTTTAGCATGACTAGAATACCTAGATGAGACTTTCACTACCACCGTATGCCATGACCCTGTATGTCGTCCTTTTGATGGTATAATTTATTTAAGTTCTGGGGTTTGATTGTGGGGGTTTGACCTAGAAGGATTACGAACATTTTAATTTCTAGGATGAAATTTTTATAAGGTGGGTAGGATGTGAGCACCCTAAATTTTGGGTTGATTTTTTTTCATTTTATTTTAATTTTCTGATTGAGGGTAATTTTGAAATTTCGTATTTATAATTATTTTAATAATGATATTTAATTAATGATATAATTTTTGGTGATTTTAAATTATTTTAACATTATTTAAATTAATGACTTGTGGTTTTGACGTTTTGCTAGTGAAACCCTAGAGACTATTTGACCTAGAGCTATACATGTGATTATGATATTTTAATATCATTTTTGGCCTAAGAATATTTTTGCATTTGACCTCTTTGAATTATTTTGATATTATTTTATTATTTATGATATTGTTTTGGGGTTATTTGAGTCGGATTCGAATTTCAACTCAATCCGACTTGAAACAGGGACCCGGGGGTAGTTTGACTCTAGTGGGACCCACACACTAGTTAGGCATGGCCCACATGATATTAATTTTAGTCCACATGATAGAAATATTTTAGTTAGAGGTTAGACTAATTATTATGGATAAGGTTAGTGTGATTAGAGACTTTAGAATAACTAATTTAGCCCCAACCAATTAGCCCTTTCCTAATACTCATAGAATAGGTTAGTAGGGGCTTTTGGACTTTTCCTAATAGGACAAAACTACCTTTATGGCCAGCCACAATAAGGATAGGGTTGAACCTCCCATTTGTCATTATCCATCTATTTTTCTCTCTCTTGTTCTTCCCCAAATTTCTAGAGAGCAATTCCTAGCAATTTCTCCACCAAATCCTTCCATTTCACCACCAAATCTTCTTCTTTCCTTCTCCATTCTAGCCAAGGAGGAAGCTACCCAAGTTTGGGAGGATTCGGAGCTCGTTCGTGTCCTTTTGGAATCTCTACGTGTCGGTGTCGCTCCGGGAAGGTTTTTCTTCGATTCGATCTACCGGGAGATATAAATTCCTTCTCCTTTTCATTTCTTCATGCATATAGGTCTATTTTGAACCCATAGGAATGACCCCCATGGTTATATCTCCATTTGTGTCCATTTTGTGTCCATTTGGAGGTCATAGGAGTGTCCTTTGTGTTGTGGATGTGTTCATGTTACATATATAGATTTATATATATATATATATATATATATATATATATATATATATATATATATATATATATATATATATTGTAATGAGAGTGTATCTATATTTATATATGTAATAAATGGTTCATTATGATTATATAATCAAGTTTTTGAGTGTGGTTCCTCATATTATTATTGCTATTATTGTTGTGGATAATTAGGATATATATTGTGTATTCTTTTGGCTCAAACTATCTAAATCCGTCATGATTTTTATCCACGTTTTTAATTTCAGCCCTAACTTCGAAATGTCATAACTTCTAGCTCAAAGCTCGGTTTAATCTCCCGTTTTTTTTAAAAAGAAGCATATTGAAGTTAGCTTTCCAAAAACATATATTAATAGGACTAATTCTTTCTGTAACTTTCTGGAGAATTATTTGAGTGTCAGCTGTACGAAAGACAAACGCGTTCACGGTGTTTTCGCGATTCCGGGAGTTTCCGAAAACAAAAATGCGATCCGTTTGAAGTTTCGGAAAGCTAACACATAGATCTATAACATACTTTAATCATAGAGTTTAATTCATGCTGAGATGGTACAGTATTGATTATTAGTAGGAGTTACTATTCGGCATATGCATTTTGTGCACCCTTGTGTGTAATATAATGTTCTATTTGATTTTAACCCATGTTAATGTATATACATTATGTAATTAAATAGAGAATACAAGCATGAGTAAATGGTTAAATAAATGATGTATGAGGTGATAATGTAAGCATGTATAAGTATGGCTTGTAATAAATATGTAGGTTCCAAAGTATGTAATGTATGGTACATATAGTAGTGCAAGAGAATAAATGAATGATGAATGAATGAAAGCATGAATGTAATGTAATAATAGATGTAATGTATGCAGTATACAAGTTAATGAGATGTAATGTTCTATATTAACACAAATCCTATATTACCTCATGTACCCCCTTACACTATGTTGACACTATCACACTTGACACATTGTTCACTTATATTTTGACACTCTTTGATATGTATACACTATGTATGCCCATTTAACCCTCACTTGCCCCTTTGCCATGTTCACATACACACACATAGCATCTTAAATAAGTATTTATGAATATAGTTAACTTAGCTATGTATGTATATTATATATATGTTAGCATATTGTGTTGTAATATATAAGTTTATATAACCATTTGAAATGCCATGATTATAGACCTAATGTTGAATACTAATATATGCTTGTTTATATATGTGTAGACATATATAGCTTAAAGTAATAGATTACCGAGTGTATATCCAATGTAAATTCTTGCCTATTTGAGTATTGAATAATTGCATGCTATATAGAGTTGGGTGTATGTTGGCTTGTATAGCCTTGTATTGATGTGTGCTTGCTAGGATAGTCTTGGTTAGGCCTAGTAAGACTTACTGGGTTAGGACATGACCTAGTTTGACCTAGTTTGACTAGTACAGTTGACCAGAGTTGACCAAGGGTTGACTTTGGCCTAGTTTGACCTAGATTCATGTAGAATGCATTGTAGTGCTTTATATTACCCTTCTGGACATGTTGTGACTTGTGCTGTTCTAATTAGGAGCCAGACACCTCTTCTCAAACAGTATATTTACTTTGGACATTCAGACATCAGGCGAGTACATTCTCTGACCGTTTCATACTTGTATGGATTTACATTCTTGCTCTAGATTACTGTACTTGATGCTGACATGACTGTTATCACGGATTGGTACTATATGGATCTTCTTTTGAGATGTTATCTCTTTGTATTCACTAAATACATATTGTGACATACGTTTCACTTCTATATTGTATTTATTGAATACCCATATCCTTGTATACTCATTGTGCATATTGTACTCTCATTATCACATGAGCCCCAGGGATAGACCATTGTACACTATTGTATAACATTGTACATCCATTGTATAACATTGTACACTATTGTATAAGATAACGTAACTGGAGTAGATCCTTGTGTATTGATTGGGGAGGGGGAGTAGAATTGGTTATATACTCAAATCCTATTGTACAACATTGTATAACTATTGTATATGTCTATTGTACACCCACGTACAATGGAGTTACCATTGCATTTTCCTAGCCCGTTTACATAACCAGATTGTACTCTAAATCACATGTTCCTTACAGTTCTTACTTATCATATTTAGATATTTCCTGTTATTAAATCTCTACTGTTTTCTATACATTCTTTTTTCAGCGTTTCATGTACTTTACTCTATTGCATGCTTTATATTTCCTAACTCGATATGAACTGCGTGAGATGTTTTGTGCTCGCTCCAGTCCTGACTGGACCTGTTGATAAATTTTACAGATAGCTTGGAGGTTGCCTGCTAGCCTAGAGGAGACACAGTAGAGGTTGTTTAGATAGTTACTTATTTTTGTCTGGAGTTGTATTTTACTTTGTGGATTACTGTATTGAGTTTTGAGATGTATTTATGGGTTTATGTATCTTAGACACTTAGACTTCTATCTCCTGTATCTCTTTTGGATTTCATGTTTTATCTATCTTTATCATGCTCTACCTTAGATGTGATTGAGACTGTATCTGCTATGTCACCCCCATTCGGGGAGTATAAACTGTTTAGTCTTATACTGTTATATGCATTGAGACCTAGGACAGCGTTCTACCGCCGACACTGCGGCGTAGGCTGGGCGTTGTTACGTTCTCGTGCCCTAACTCTAGGGTGCGGGTCGTGACACGTTTTTAGTGGTGGCCCATGCAGGTCTCGAATTTGTGTAGTGGTATTCGAACTAGAGTACCACTACAGCCTGCAGTAGGATTAGGATATATTTTGAAGGTACTCATTCACAAATAGGAACCCTTGAGAGATTCTTGGGACGACCCTTGAGAATCTAGTTTAACTCCGATTTGAAAACTCTTTTTTTCTTGATTTGATTTATCTTTACTTTCTGCTATTGAATTTGATTTTGATGGATTATTATTGAATTTGAGTTTGTATTTGTTGATTTTGATGAAGATTGTTGAAATTTGAATCTTGATGTTAGCTATAGCATCCGAGTTTGTAGTTATATGATTTGAAGGATTTTGTTCATTTCTGAATTTTGATGTTCGTTGATAAATTTGATTTTTTTTTTGGTATTCATTGTTGATTTAGTTTAATTTTTGGCAAGATAAAATTATATGGGCTAGGTCATCTAAGTTATGAAAATCTTGTCTTCTATAGTCACATTAGCCAGCATGGTGAGGACATATAGTCTGATTTTGGATATATTTCTCGGGTGTAAAAATTTAAGGTTTTCGTAGCCAAGCTAGCGGCATCGCGAAAATGTTAAATACCATGATTCTAGAGGTATGTGCATAAGTCAAGGACTCTGTGATTATCGTAGCCTTGCTCACTAGTATGACGAGGATTTAGAGTACCATGATTTTGGATAGACGCATATGATTATCAGATTGTACCTTAAATGTTTTCGAACATGTTTTTGCTACTTTTGTTTCAGTCATTCAAAAAAAAGAGAAGGAATTATTGTTGTTTTGTTTTGTTTCTCATTGTTTACTTAGGATGTAGCTTTAGCTATTTTTATAAACCTTGTGTAACTTCTTACAAAAATTTATTTCTTCTTAATACAATAAACCAATGATTTTGCTAGGCCTTATTTTGGATTTGGTATTATAATTCTTGTTTCAAAAAAAAATGGGTCCCTCTTTTAAATAGATAAGCAGAACAGATTCTATTATTATTCTTTTCCTGCCAATATTTTTACTACCATCATTCCTTGTCTTATATACCTGTCCTGATTATATCAATTCCCTGTCTCATATATAATTCTGTCAGCTATACCTTGAAAACTCTTGAATCTTTATATCATTTTTTATCTGAGAAATGTTGAAGAAGTGATATAAATCATCTAGTTCGGAAATGATGTAATTGGTTATCATATGATGATTTTGTAGGAATCAGAGTGTTGGATGTCAAATATGAAAAATTTGAAATGGAGATGTGGTAAAGGTTTAAAATGAAATCGAGGGATAAATGTTATCAATTTAGAAACAATCACAGAAAGTGGGTTATGAATAATTCATGGATGTATTTCAAAACTAATGAGGATGTTTAAGGTCAACCTAGTTTTGAGAACTTAAAAATCTTTGTTATTGATTCTTGGGAACTATTACAAGGCTATGTAGAAATTTAGAGATGGAAAGGAGAATTTAATCGAATAAAATGATTATGCGAAATTGAACTAGATATTGTAAGATGGTGACTAGAGACAGAGAGAACACAAGGATTTTACGTTATAGAAATTATTTTAGATGATTGGAAGAAAATTGTAGAATTCAAAAAAAAAAATTGAAGGTGAACGTTGAAGAAAATATGAAGGTTGATTTATAAAAAAAGAATAAATTTTGTGTGACATAGTGGTATTGGAGTTTAGTGAATACGAGACTCGATTTAAACAAGTCCAAGGATTCCATAAACTGGATTTAGAGGTTTCCATATACAGGGCTATAGAAGAGCCAAGCTTAAAGAAATAAAACCAAAACTCTAAGAGCCAATGGTTTGCGCAAGGGGTCAGGGGTTGGATTGTGCAGGGTGTCAGCTACGCAGGGTGCCAAGTGCGCAGGGGCACAGGGAGCAGGGGCAGATGGCACAGGAATGGTTGGCGCAGGGGTTGAAGTACGCAGACTTAGACTGCGCAGGCAATGGATGGCGCAGGATGCAGACTGCGCAGGGTTAGACTGCGCAGGCAATGGATGGCGCAGGATGCAGACTGTGCAGGGGTCAAGCGCGCAGGAGCCGATGGCGCAGGGTTGGTTGCGCAATCGGGCAGCGGCCAGGCTGCGCAGTCAGCGACCAACGCTAAAGAGCGCGCCGCGGGGAGGCTGCACGGTTCAGTGCTGCGCTAAAGAGCGCAGACTGTAGATCTTCTTCTCCAGGCCGAGAGGAACATCAAGAACACCAAAAATTCCTTTCTTCATAACTTGGTCAAATCAAAGCCAAATCTAGATTTTCAAAGGTCTAACTTGAGTAAAATTGAATTCTCTTCCACATGGAAGCATCAAAACCCACAAAATCCCAACTAAAATAGATAAAAACCATGTAAATCCAAAAATAGTTAAAACCTAGATCTAGAACAATGGAGACTCCAAATCACAAAATGTCAAGTTCTAATGTTGATCTCCATGGCCTAATCTAGCTAATGGACAAATAAAATAGGGTTCTCATGTGGTGGCAAGGTGCACTTGCCTATGGGTGTTGGTGAGTTGTGTAGAGGAAGGAAGAAGAAGAAGATGGAGAAGTAAATAAAAAATAAAGAGGAGAGAGAAAAGTTGGGTGGGATTTAATGGAGGTGGGTGTGTTGTGTTGAGGGTGGAGCATAGGCTAAAGTGTTCCAATGCATATTAAACCAAACTAAACCAAACCAATTCTCCTCCACAAAATAAACCAAGCCAGGTAAAATCCAATTACGAGAACCAAAATCTGCAAGTCAAGCCAATTACAAGTTCATGCCAAAATCCGAGAAAATAAATACAGGTCTAAAATACATGCAAGCTTGACAAAATACGTATTCAGAATATGGGTGTTACAACTCTACCCACCTTAAAAGAATTTCGTCCTCAAAATTTAATTTAAGAGGCTAGAGAGACAAGGACAAGTCATACTTATTTATATGCAAGCTATGCTAAGCAGTCAATCAAACAATCACGCATGCAAGCAAGGATGGAAGACATAAGGCATAAGGAAGACATTATACCTTATGAGTCAAACAGGCAGGGATATCGCGATCGGATGTCATCCTCACGCTCCCACGTTGACTCACCGAGAGAGTGATGACCCCAAGCAACATGGACTAAGTTAATAGTCTTGTTCTTGAGTATCTTCTCTCTCTGGTCCAATATAGACACGGGCCTCTCCTCATACGAAAGGTTGGTACCAACAACCAGTTCCGAATGATCCAGGATGTGGCTCGGGTTCGAGACGTACCCTCACAATTGGGACACATGGAATACATCATGCACCACACTTAGCGACGGCGGAAGAGCAAGACGATAGGATACATCTCCTACTCGCTCCAGGATATCGAACGGTCCTATATACCTAGGACTAAGCTTTTTTCGTATGCCAAAGCGAATGACGCCGCAGTTAGGAGAGATCCTAAGGAATACATAGTCGCCGATAGCAAACTCCAAGGGACGTCGATGAGCATCGGCCCAATGCCGCTGGCGATCTTGGGCAACTCGAAGACGATCTCTGATCCTTCTGACCACTTCAACTGTCTGGGCAATCATTTCTGGACCGAGCATCTGCCTCTCTCCAACATCATCCCATGCTAGCGGGAATCTGCACTTCCTACCATACAGAGCCTCGAACGGAGCCATCTGGATACTGGCCTGGAAACTATTATTGTACGAGAATTCCACAAGATGCAGGTGATCTTCCCACGAACCACCGAAGTCAAGTGTACAAGACCTCAACATGTCTTCAAGAGTCTGGATTGTGCGTCCTGACTGGACATCTGTCTGTGGATGATATACTGAACTGAACTGGAGACGAGTTCCCAAACTCTCTTGCAAGCTACGCCAAAAGTGTGACGTAAATCTTGAATCTCGGTCCGAGGTGATACTGACAGGCACACCGTGAAGCCTGATAATCTGCCTGAGGTACATCTCTGCCAACTGAGCCGTTGACTGCCCAACTCTGAATGGAAGAAAATGAGCCACCTTCGTGAGCCTGTCAACTATAACCCAAATAGCATCTCGACCAGCTGGGGATCTAGGCAATCCAGTCACAAAATCCATGGTCATATGCTCCCACTTCTACTCTGGAATCGACAAGGACTGAAGAAGTCCAGCGGGCCTCTGATGTTCAGCTTTAACCTGTTGGCAAACCAAACACCGAGAGACAAACTGGGCTATCTCCCTCTTCATGCCATTTCACCAGAAATGCTGACGGATATCACGGTACATCTTCGTACCACCAGGATGAATAGAATACTGTAAACTATGAGCTTCTGCCATAACTTTCTGTCTGATATCTCTACTGGGTATACAGAGACGAGTACCGTGCCGAAGTGTACCATCCTCATGAATACATAACTCTGGCCTTCTTCTTGCCTCACACTCTGCTCTGAGCCGCTGAAGCTTAGAATCTGTAGATTGCGCCGTCCGGATCCTCTCAACTATGCTGGACTGAACCTGTAGACTGGCCATCAATGCCACACTGGAAGGAAGAACCACTTCAATCCCCATCTTCTGAAAATCTTCCAATAACTCTGTTTGTACCGTCAAGAAATAAACTCCGACTTTTCGACTCAACGCATCTGCTATAACGTTGGCCTTCCCTGGATGATACTGCAAATCCACATCGTAGTCCACCAATAGCTCAAGCCATCTTCTCTGCCGTATATTAAGGTCCTTCTGGGTGAAAACATACTTCAGGCTCTTGTGATCAGTAAATATCTCCACTCTGTCTCCGTACAAGTAGTGCCTCCATAACTTAAGTGCAAATACTACAGCTGCTAGCTTCAAGTTGTGGGTCAGGTAACTCTTCTCATGGTCACGAAGTTGGCGTGATGCATAAGATATTACCTTCCCATGCTGCATCAAGACACATCCCAATCCTCTGCCTGAAGCATCGCAATAAACTGTGAATCCTCCGGTCCCATCTGGAAGTGTGAGAATGGGAGCCGTTATCAAACCTCGCTTCAACTTCTCAAATGATTCCTGACACTCTGCTGTCCAAGCAAACTGCACATCCTTGCGGGTCAACTGGGTCATCGGCGCTGAAATCTTTACAAAATTTGAAACGAATCGCCGGTAGTAGCCGGCCAATCCAAGGAAGCTGCGAACTTCTGCCACTGAGCTGGGTACTGGCCATGACTCGATAGCCACAATCTTCTGGGGATCCACTTCTACTCCTCCTCGAGTAATGATGTGACCCAAGTACGAAATACGATCGAGCCAGAACTCGCATTTACTGAACTTGGCGTACAACTGATGCTCTCTAAGCATCTGAAGGACGATTCTGAGATGCTGCTTGTGCTCTGCTTCGCTCTTGCTATAGAACAAGATATCATCTAGGAACACGATCACGGACTAATCCAAGTAAGGCATGAAAATGCGATTCATGAGGTCCATGAATACGGCTGGCGCATTGGTTGCTCCAAAGGAAATAACAAGGAACTCCCAATGCCCATATCTCGATCTAAATGCTGTCTTCGGGATGTCCTGCTGTCACGACCCGCACCCATTTTTTTTTAAACGGATACGAGACGTGTCCAAGCCAGCCTACGCCGCAGTGTCGGCGGTAGAACGCTGTCACGGCCATGAAGATCAGAATCACAAATAATACTCATTCACAAAATTAATTTAATTCACAATGATCACAAGTTTTACATTTACAGAAAATATAAACTTGTACAAATGTTGAATGACTATAACTCGACTTTCTAGCTAGTCTCTAGGCCTTTGTCTGTAAGTATTCCCGTCACTTCCCAAGCTAAGTGAATCCGCGGCTAACCTAAAAATGTTGGTTTCCAGTCAGGAATGGAACGAGCACAATTCACTGAATATAATTTCAAATAAAGAAAATGACTATAAGATAAAGGTTAGGCATCAATCATGAGTTTTGAAAATAACAGTAAAGCCGTAAGAAAAATCAATAGTAATAAATAGACTAATATACTTTCCACCGTTAGAAGTACCTTTGATATGTGATCGGTCTGGGGTACTACACCGCACGGTCTACGATATCTACTTGCAGAATTTAAACAATGTCTACGAGATCTACTGCATAAAATAAACAATGTCTACGAGATCTACTGCATAAAATAAACAATGTCTACGAGATCTACTGCATAAAATAAACAATGTCTACGAGATCTACTGCATAAAATAAACAATGTCTACGAGATCTACTGCATAAAATAAATAATGTCTACGAGATCTACAATGTCTACGATATCTACAATGTCTACGATATCTACAATGTCTACGATATCTACAATGTCTATGGTCTGATCACACATCCTTAGTACTTCTCATTCCCGACTCAACAATTTATAATAGAGTATAAAAATCACATAACCAATGACTAATCAATGAAATATAGTAAAGATCAATATTGAAATACAGACAATAAACTGTACTCGCCTGTGGTCCTTTGCTGGTGAAACCGACAGCCTGAACTACTCAATGTGCCACAATAGTCGAAACCCATACAACAGTCCCCGAATACTGAAATAGACAATACCAATGATCTCAGAATAGTCAAATTAGCTAGGATTGCCTGTCCTTAAGTCCAATTCTGGACACAGGGGTAAAACGGTAATTTCGGGCCAAAAACGATGTCTACCGTTGGACCCGTTTTGCCCCCAAAAAGCGTGCCAGAGTCAACGGCCTCTAAAGTCGTCAAACTACATGTCTACGAATCCAGTTTTTCGATACGAACCCAACCGTATGTCCAAAGTTGGATTTCGGCGGGCCGTGCACAAAATTGCCCGTGGAGTGGGACCGTGAGGCCCGCAAAACGGTAATTTTATCAACGGTCTCAGAATTGGACCAAACTTGGCATGCAGGACTAGAAAAACGATACGGTCCTGTTGGCACAAGTTTTGTCTCGATCTGATGAACGTGCACAAAGTAATTAGAGAATTTGCAACGTGCACGATACGGTAAATTTTGACGGATACGCATCAAATTTGTCGCGCACACGCAACCAATTTGAATTCCGCCAAAGCCCACACGACCATGAAGCTGTTACGCAGCTTTCGATCCTTTAGGTACGCGACCACGTCGTCCGGATTGGCGTGACGCACGTCGTGTGGAGTGTTTTCTAGTTTTTTGAAAACAGTTTTCATGGATTTTTCTCGATCTTTCCTAGGGTTTCTTTTACTGAAAACACAACTAGAAATTAAACCAATAATGGGGTCTCAATCTCCTATAGGTTGTCATTAGGTCTGTTCAAATAGAATTTGATAATTCACCATGGATTAGCAGAGAGTTGCCTTCCAATCCGCGTGTCTGGGTCGAGTTTGTTCTGTTCTTGGGCAGATTTTTCGTGGTTTTGAGATTCGATTTCTTCTCGAACCCATCCAATTCAGTATGAACCAGATAGCAGGGCTTCTATATGGTTATATAGGCTTCATGTAGGAATTTACGGAATCGAAAATGAATGAGCGAAGAGAACGAAACCTTACTCGATAGTTGGGGGGTTTGCTGCGAATGCCCTGTTGTTGTGCACCTGGGCGTGCGTGCGCGTGAGGCCTGGCCGGCCTCCGACGGTACGCACGGTGGCTGGGGGCCGCGCCAGGGAGAGGGGAAGGCGGCGCCCAGGAGTAGGGGCTGTCGGCGCTGCTAGGGTTTTGGGTTTGGTGTTCCATGGTTTCGCGTTCTTTTGGCTATGCATTTATAAGCGGACTGCTGTGCTCGATTTTGGTGTTCATCCGAGCGGGGTCTCTGTGAGGTTCGGTCCAGTGTAGGAAAACCTGTGTTTGCTTTGATGTGGGACTGTGGGCCTGGGGTGTTCATAGCTCATGAGGGCTGGGCTTAGCCCTGGCTCGGGTTGGGCTCGAATATAGGTATTAATTTCTATTTCTTATTATCTAGTAATACATATATGTATTTACATTCATACTTATGAATATGTATTTGTATATATGAACACACATATATCTCTATATCCATATTCCTTACTATCTGGACACCTACGATATATATATATACGTATACATGTAATTATCTATATATATATATATATATATATATATATATATATATATATATATATATATATATATATATATACATATTTCTATATATATTATTTATATATATATTTACTCACATATAAAAATGATATCTTTATACACACATGTATATATGTACTTATATACACAAACACACATATAAGCTTGTATATATAGATATTTGTATACATATACACCTACACGCATACACACCAGATGTTATGTATCTACATATATCTATACATACACATACGCATATATATCTATATTTATTTCCTTATAACGATTAATACATATATATATGGATATATTCCATAACCATAATATTAATAATAATAAATAATAACAATCAAAATGCAATAGATCTACAGTGGTGTATATATCCTTTATATGCAGTCTAAAAAATTACCATTCTAACAAAATAATTAATAAACTAAAATATTTCAAAATTTTCGGGAAGGGGAGCTACAAATCTACCCACCTTAAAAATAATTTCGTCCTCGAAATTCTAATCCATAACCCTGCCAAAATTTAAACATAAAAATAAAAATAAAAATCCACTATTACCACAATATCCTCGAATTTTAATTTCTCAAAAAAATATTTATATCCTCCTCCTAGCCATTTCTTAACTACGAATCATCGAGGACTTCTACTCACCTTTGGTCACACTACTCCTTAAATTAAAATCCCATAATCTTCTAACTAGTTGCTAACAATCCTACCAACAATATTTAGGCATCTGGTTTCTAAATCCTCTCGTATCTATCAAGCAACCCAAAATTTTACAAGCAACAAATTTACACAAGTAGCTAAGAAATATTAATAAAATAAGCATGACCCTTCGTCGCTCTGAAATAAGAAGAATGGGAAGATAAGGAAAAATAACCGAGGATAATTATGAAGTTTCAAGAGCGGTAGAGGGTATATAATGATGCAGCTAGAAAGAAGGTCTATGAACCATTGGCTTTATTTGCTAGAGTGGGTACTCTAGCCTAGCCACTTGCTAAATCGAAGAACCCTTCATTTCTTAAAGGGGCTTGAAATCCGTACAATACGAAAGTTCTGTCTTCAGACTTCCGAACAGGTTTCATAATAGAACGAAAAATGGAGAAATCAAGATGGTGATCTATCCCGTGGTTATTTAAACACACAAGCAAGAGATAAAATATAATACAAGATCGTATCGCAACTTCTAGGTAGATGGAATAAGGGTTACAAATGACTTCGCACTCTAAGAGGTGAAGATTATATAATAGGTATAGGGACCTGTCTCAAATGGTTAAATTTTAAAGTCCAAATATGGTGGTACGAATGGATGGGTTTTAATGGTTTTCCAATTTGGACAACACTCGTTGGTTGGATAAACCTTGGATTTCAATCTATATGGACGGGACAAGAGCCCAAATGATAAAATTATTCTACTAGGTTAGGGTACCCTAGAATAGGCTTTAACTCAAATGGTTGAACTAGTAGGGCAGTCGGGATAGTTAACTAGGTCTCTAAAGCCCAAAAATGCGTCTTCAGTGTCTTTTGTGTTTAAGTGGCACGAGAAGACACATTTGAGTGACACACTAGTGACATATGCGTAGTGGGCTTCAAGTAATTCACAACCATATATTGGGTCGAATGAATTGAGTCAAGGTTGAGCCTCTAATGAAAGTCGAAAAATATACCGCTATTATGGTAAAGGTTATAACTAGTCCTTTTTTTTCTTCTGAAAGTCGTATCCTAAAAATAGAGTACCAGGGGACGTGTTTGAGCGGGACATGATATACCTAGATGAAGGTGGACTCGTCTGGATCTTGTATATGAAGTTTGTTGGAAGGTAACAGCTGGTCTCGTGCTCCGAATATTAATGACACGACCGGGGACACAAAATAATCTAAGTGGAAAGTGGGAGTCCATGGGGCACTAACTATCATTCTAATGGAAAAATTATTCTAATCAATCGGTATTCCTCGTATATTCCAAGAAGGCTTACAGTCTACCCACCTTAGAAACTAGGATATGGTTTTAGGAATAATGAGGTTAGAAGGATTCCGAAGTCCGGATACTGTACCTCAACTTTTGCTAATAAAGAATAAGGCACGGCGTGGCGGAATACGGTAATTATAGGTCAAGTCAAGGACCGTTTCTCATTAAATGGAAACGAGTGTGTACAATGACACATGGTCGAATCATAGAATGACCTACTCGTCCGCAATATATCAGAGTTATCGACGGGGGTAACCAACTCTAAGGCACATCCTACGAAAAAATTTCTAACAACTGAGTCGTGAATTTCTACTTGTGTCAGGCAGTCCGACTATTGTCACAAGAGTTGTAGTGATCATGCATTGTTGTTGACAACTGGTAAGCCATGATATGATAGGGTTTTTAAGCTATGGTATTGGCTAAGCTAGTGACTGCGGTGTTCCAGTACTAGTTAGGTCTTAATAGTAAAATTTATATAAATAGGGTAATATTTGTTGGAAACCAATCCCGGGATGAGTGTCTACCATAGTCACGGTAAAGAATTGTCTTTACCCTTGTCTATTCATCTCATGTCAAAACAGTAGCTTTGGTCGAGGGACGGTTGAGTTAAGGCTTAAGGATTTCTCGTTAAGACAATGTTCAAGAAAAATATTTAGAGACTCACAATGAATTGGTTTCTTGAGAATAGAATCTCCTAGGTTGGCATTTCGACTAAGGATAAAACCTAATCATTCTCAAATTCGAATGGCTAGAAGGTCTCAATAGTAGTTTGAGGGTCGAGAGAAGAACGAGTAACTCAGTCATATGACTAGCCGATGGTAGCTACACTTGTGTATATAACTATCATAACCATGGGGATACTCTGTATCTCTCTACCAATTATGAGCTTCCATCTTTCCAAATCAGTGAAAGACAAAAACAATAAAGAGTTCAAGGGAGATGTCACTGAATACAATTACGTGATTCAAAGAAGAATGTATAATTCAAGAGGAATTGTCAAAGCAGTCGTGGATGAGACCCTAGAGACATCTACATCTCCATCCACGTAGGATAATTAAATAAAGAGCGAACCAAATGCATCATGGTTGATCAGACCATAATACACTGATTCTGATTAGACAATAAGTTAGCAGGCGTCCCCACTAAACATATGCCTTGAATCAAGCTCGAGAATAGAGTGAGCTTGCAAAACTAAGCTGTAACAGCAGCGTTTGTTAAGATAGTCGAATACAATTATGCGAGATTTTTGAAAGACGGCACAAGTAGTTCGAGTTTAGAGGGAATCAAACTTCACATGGTGTTCTTGCTTCTATAGACATCCCACATCATCTTATCCTTATGACCTTGGTCGACTAATGGTTTATAGACTCCTAAATTCTTTATTCTAGGTAAATCTATTAGTGTCAATCAATTTCCTTATCAATAAATCACGAGGATCATACGGAGTGCTAGGTCGGAAGACATGCTACCAAACTTACAAACTTCCACTACTATTGGCTTTGGATCTTATGGCATTGTCCTATCCTCCTTAGTATCCTAGACCTGTAATCACGTCTGAAGTCATTTTACCGAAAATTACGCCTCGTCCGTAAAATCGGGCCGTGGTAAACCCTTGGTTTCGTAACTCAAATATGACACCAATCGAACATTACTTAACTCTATCCAATATTGGCTCAAAGGTAACTACGATCAGGAGTGGACCACTAGCCATAGTTTTAGGAATATTCTATAACCTATAATTTTCTTAAAAATTTTAATTCTAGGGTCGTGTCTCGCCAGTGCGCTGCTGGCTGCAGTGAGTCCATAATTCAAATAAATGGTGACAGTGCGCTGCTGTCCTACCATTATGGGTCAACTAACATTCTTTTAACTATATCTGTAAACTTCATGGGCTTCTAGGGATTCAAACAAGTCGACTATGTAATAAGGCATAAATATTTGTCCTATCAGTCACAATCTTTAAAATAAGAGGTTGCACAGGAAAGAATATCTGAGGACAAAGAAAAACAAACATTCTAACTATTTCATGTGTATTCAAGCCCTTGAGGAAAAAGTTGAATCGAAACTAACTCAAGGTCCGTATGTGGATAACATAATCAGAAATTATATAAAATAATAATTCTCAGGGCAAAATAGGGACTGAGGAGGCAATTCGGACTAAGATGTGAGGATGATATCTAAAGGGGCAAGGAGAAGGAATTGCACCACTTAACAAGGTTAAACTATTAATTCTAGAAAGTCCTGTATTACCAAGTGAGTAATCTATCCACATTGGATCATGTCGTCATATAAAAAGGTAGTCGTATACCTATGAGGATTGACAAACTATCAAAATTAATAATTCCTCATCTAAATTGCATAGCCTAGACTACCTATCGGTAAATTTGTATAAGGGACTCCTAGTCCTAGTCATTCCTTTAAATTAAATTAATCCTTGTTCGTGAATGAGCATGTTCTAGTCGCAGGCTCGCATTAGTACATCTAACTTAAGTACCATCACGAGTTCGCAAGATTTGCGAAGACTGACCTGCATGGGCCACCACAAAAACTTGTCACGACCCGCACCCATTTTTTTTTAAACGGATACGAGACGTGTCCAAGCCAGCCTACGCCGCAGTGTCGACGGTAGAACGCTGTCACGGCCATGAAGATCAGAATCACAAATAATACTCATTCACAAAATTAATTTAATTCACAATGATCACAAGTTTTACATTTACAGAAAATATAAACTTGTACAAATGTTGAATGACTATAACTCGACTTTCTAGCTAGTCTCTAGGCCTTTGTCTGCAAGTATTTCCATCACTCCCCAAGCTAAGTGAATCCGCGGCTAACCTGAAAATGTTGGTTTCCAGTCAGGAATGGAACGAGCACAATTCACTGAATACAATTTCAAATAAAGAAAATGACTATAAGACAAAGGTTAGGCATCAATCATGAGTTTTGAAAATAACAGTAAAGCTGTAAGAAAAATCAATAGTAATAAATAGACCAATATACTTTCCACCGTTAGAAGTACCTTTGATATGTGATCGGTCTGGGGTACTACACCGCACGGTCTACGATATCTACTTGCAGAATTTAAATAATGTCTACGAGATCTACTGCATAAAATAAACAATGTCTACGAGATCTACTGCATAAAATAAACAATGTCTACGAGATCTACTGCATAAAATAAACAATGTCTACGAGATCTACTGTATAAAATAAACAATGTCTACGAGATCTACAATGTCTACGATATCTATAATGTCTACGATATCTATAATGTCTACGATATCTACAATGTCTACGGTCTGATCACACATCCTTGGTACTTCTCATTCCCGACTCAACAATTTATAATAGAGTATAAAAATCACATAACCAATGACTAATCAATGAAATATAGTAAAAATCAATATCGAAATGCAGACAATAAACTGTACTCGCCTGTGGTCCTTTGCTGGTGAAACCGACAGCCTGAACTACTCAATGTGCCACAATAGTCGAAACCCATACAACAGTCCCCGGATGCTGAAATAGACAATACCAATGATCTCAAAATAGTCAAATTAGCTAGGATTGCCTGTCCTTAAGTCCAATTCTGGACACAGGGGCAAAACGGTAATTTCGGGCCAAAAACGATGTCCACCGTTGGACCCGTTTTGCCCCCAAAAAGCGTGCCAGAGTCAACGGTCTCTAAAGTCATCAAACTACATGTCTACGGATCTAGTTTTTTGATACGAACCCAACCGTATGTCCAAAGTTGGATTTTGGCGGGCCGTGCACAAAATCGCCCGTGGAGTCGGACCGTGGGGCCCACAAAACGGTGATTTTATCAACGGTCTCAGAATTGGACCAAACTTGGCATGCATGACCAGAAAAACGATATGGTCCTGTTGGCATAAGTTTCGTCTCAATCTGACGAACGTGCACAAAGTAATTGGAGAATTTGCAACGTGTACGATACGGTGAATTTTGACGGATACGCATCAAATTCGTCGCGCACACGCGACCAATTTGAATTCCGCCAAAGCCCACACGACCACGAAGCTGTTACGCAGCTTTCGATCCTTTCGGTACGCGACCATGTCGTTCGGATTGGCGTGACGCACGTCGTGTGGAGTGTTTTCTAGTTTTTTGAAAACAGTTTTCATGGATTTTTCTCGATCTTTCCTAGGGTTTCTTTTACTGAAAACACAACTAGAAATTAAACCAATAATGGGGTCTCAATCTCCTATAGGTTTTCATTAGGTCTGTTCAAATAGAATTTGATAATTCACCATGGATTAGCAGAGAGTTGCCTTCCAATCCGCGTGTCTGGGTCGAGTTTGTTCTGTTCTTGGGCTGATTTTTCGTGGTTTTGAGATTCGATTTCTTCTCGAACCCATCCAGTTCAGTATGAACCAGATAGCAGGGCTCCTATATGGTTATATAGGCTTCATGTAGGAATTTACGGAATCAAAAACGAACGAGCGAAGAGAACGAAACCTTACTCGATAGTTGGGGGGTTTGCTGCGAATGCCCTGTTGTTGTGCACCTGGGCGTGCGTGCGCGTGAGGCCTGGCCGGCCTCCGGCGGTGCACGCGGTGGCTGGGGGCCGCGCCAGGGAGAGAGGAAGGCGGCGCCCAGGACTAGGGGCTGTCAGCGCTGCTAGGGTTTTGGGTTTGGTGTTCCATGGTTTCGCGTTCTCTTGGCTATGCATTTATAAGCGGACTGCTATGCTCGGTTTTGGTGTTCATCCGAGCGGGGTCTCTGTGAGGTTCGGTCCAGTATGGGAAAACCTGTGTTTGCTTTGATGTGGGACTGTGGGCCTGGGGTGTTCATAGCTCATGAGGGCTGGGCTTAGCCCTGGCTCGGGTTGGGCTCGAATATAGGTATTAATTTTTATTTCTTATTATCTAGTAGTACATATATGTATTTACATTCATACTTATGAATATGTATTTGTATATATGAACACACATATATCTCTATATCCATATTCCTTATTATCTGGACACCTACGATATATATATATATACGTATACATGTAATTATCTATATATATATATATATATATATATATATATATATATATATATATATATATACATATTTCTATATATATTATTTATATATATATTTACTCACATATAAAGATGATATCTTTATACACACATGTATATATGTACTTATATACACAAACACACATATAAGCTTGTATATATAGATATTTATATACATATACACCTACACGCATACACACCAGATGTTATGTATCTACATATATCTATACATACACATACGCATATATATCTATATTTATTTCCTTATAACGATTAATACATATATATATGGATATATTCCATAACCATAATATTAATAATAATAAATAATAACAATCAAAATGCAATAGATCTACAGTGGTGTATATATCCTTTATATGCAGTCTAAAAAATTACCATTCTAACAAAATAATTAATTAACTAAAATATTTCAAAATTTTCGGGAAGGGAAGCTATACCTGCTCTCTGACTCTGATCTGGTGGTATCATGACCGCAAGTCTATCTTCGAGAACACTGAAGCCCCTTTGAGTTGATCAAACAAGTCATCTATCCTCGGGAGAGGGTATCTGTTCTTGATTGTCACTGAGTTCAAGGTACGATAATCTACACATAACCTGGACGTACCATCCTTCTTTTTCACAAGAAGCATCGGGGCTCCCCAAGGCGATCCACTTTCACGAATGAATCCCTTGGTCCTGAGTTCTTCAATCATCTTGTACAAAATCTCCAACTCTGAAGGCGCCATTCTGTAGACTCTCTTTGATACTGGTGCTGTCCCGGGGATTAAGTCTATAGTGAACTCGATCTTCCGCTCTGGCGGCATCCCTGGAAGTTCCTCTGGGAAGACATCTGGAAATTCTTCAACTATCCGGGGCAACTGCACTGCTGCTACTGCCATCCGCAATACTGGGGAAGATGGCTCCACTGCGCCTCTGGAAAATGAGAACTCTGGCTCGCCTGGAATGCTAAAAACAACCCTGCCAACATGGCAGTCTATCCTAGCATACTGGTTCCTCAACCAATCCATGCCTAAGACTACATCATAGTCTGCCATAGGGAATTCTATGAATCTAGCGGGGAACTCTCTACCGCTAACTATGATCCGACACGAGGAAAACACTCGATCTACCCCCACAAGACCATTACCAGTAAGTATATTGAGCCTCACTGATAATGACTCGGGCTCCAATCCTATCCGTGTCGCGAATCGTGCAGACATGAATGAATGCGATGCACCAGAATCTAATAATACCGATGCTGGAAAGGAGTTGACGAGAATAGTACCTGCCACTACCTCACCTGGTGCAACTTTTTCTTCCATAGCCATCATCATGGCCTGACCTCTAGCTGCGGGTCCCCTCTGCTGGAAACCTCCCTGCCTGCTCTGTACTTGGGCTTGGGTATATTGCTGCTGGTTCTGCTGGTGAAATGCCTGGGCCTGAGGCAACAATGGCCTCGGGTACTGCTACTGCTGCATGGGTGCTGATCCCCTAACCGATGGACTGGTTAGGTTGGAAGAGGAAGAACTACCCCTATTCGGGCAGGCTCCTATCTTGTGATCTGTCGCTCCACAAGCTAGGCACAAGCCTTGCACCCTACGACAATCTGCCACTACATGGCCTGGCTTCCCGCAATGAGAACACCCCATCGCGGAAGTCTGCTTCTGCTTCTGCGGGTACATCGGGGTCGAATGCTGAACCGATATTACTGAGGCCGCCCGCCTCGTTGTTCCAATGGTCAATCTCCTAGCTGCCGGGGCTGGAGCTGATGATTGGTGCATCTGACTGTGGGACCGCTTCCTGCCTCCGGTCCTATCCACGATCCGCTGGGAGGTGTACTCATGCCTCCTAGCTGCCCTCAATACTGCATCGAACGTCTGGTGCTCGAACTGCTCGACTGCCAACAAGATCTCCAAATGCAGCCCCTGCTGGAACCGCTGGGCCCTATCAAACTCGGTCGCCACCAAGGTGGGGGCAAACCTACTGAGCCTAGAAAACTCAGATGCATAATTGCCGACTATTCTGCCTCCTTGCTTCAAGTTGGTAAATCTGGTCTGCAGGTCGTACCGAGCCACAGCATCGAAATACTTCGTCTGGAATCTCTCTCTAAATACTGCCAAAGCAATAGATGCCACTAATCCCATGGCTTGCGCTGCCCACCAACTGCGAGCTAAGTCCAACAACTGCAGGCGTACCACCGCCACCTTCTCATTTTCAGGTGTCCTAGCTGCTTCCAGAATCACCTCGGTATCCTGAAGCCAAGCGTCCGCGGCAATCGCATCTTCACTGCCGTCGAAGAAGGGAGGGTTCAAGCGCTTGAAGCTGTTGGCCGCGCTGTTCCTGGATGACCGCCTCTGGTCAAAGCATCTGCCACAGTCTGGTGTAAGGCGTCTCCTCTGCGATCCTGGGAAGCTATCAAGGTCCTGATGAGACCTACCAAGGTGCCATCATCCGGCTCGGCAGGCTGAACGGGCTGAACTGGGGGCTCTCCTCCAGTAGGCACAACTCTGGAGGCTACTTCGGAGTGTTGGGCATGATCTCCTGGTTGCTGCTGGTCCATGGGAGGTGCTCCACCTTGCTGATCGACGGGGTCAGGTACAGTGCCGCTGAAGAAGACGACACAGGGAAAACAATAAGGAAAGGACCAGGACAGATCAACGATACAAGCACATGATCAAGGCAAGAATCCAGAGATTCAGAGGATATGAACGAAGATCAAGGACGAGTACTGATTGAGACATCTATTCGGTAAACCCTCACATTTCTTGATTGATAAGACCTGCATGGGCCACCACTTAAACCATGTCACGTCCCAGAACCAGAATACTGGAGAGCGGGGGCGAACATAGCCAGCTACGTATATTGAAATGACGTCCATCTCGCTATACGTTCACGGCTGTCTAGATATGAGGGTTTACTACAAGCAAACAGTCTCTTAAGGTCAAGCATACTGTCTCAATCTCAAGCAAATAATATAATCACAAGATGTTTGACCACCAAATATACAATAAAAGGCGTCCCAAATATTACATATCAGTTGATCATGAAGCTAGTCGTACAAAATGCTAGGACTAGCAAGAGTTAGGTCATACATGATCAACCCTAGGATTTGTTAATCATGTTTACAGCCCGTAGGCAGACAGTAAGTAAAGTGCATCGAGCTAACAGGTGCTCGTCGGTTAAACGCCTCAAAAGAATAAATTTACAATAGAGTGAGCAAAACAAAATAGAAAACCCACTCGTAGCCCGGGTTCCTTCTAGTCGCCACCATCGGGCTGGAGGTTCGGTAGATCCTCGGGAGCTGCTCCGAAATCTGGCCACACAAAACCAGCTGGGTCAAATCCCAGAAAGAGCAAGTGCCACAAAGGAGGCCACAAAATAAGAACAAAAGCCAGCATATCAGAACATAAGAAACTAAAAGAAAAGTACAAGTAATCAAGAGCACGTCAGGACAATAAGCGACTAGGGGCATGGAACCATTCTGGGAGCCAGGTTACAACCCGTAAACCAAACAAGGATCGGGGTTGTAACCCTTCGCCTGAATATCTCCTTGTCCCTACCCAATTATTGTTAAAGCAAGTAAAACAATCATGTTCAGGAGTACCAGGTACAGGGACTAGACAAGACTTAGACAGGGCTAGACATCATCCATTCACAAGCGGCCAAGCAATTACTACGGCTTACTACTTTAACTAACTGGGGTTGTCACAAGCCTAATTAATAACAAGATGCAAGTGAGAATTTCCCTGTCCCAAGCCCTGCAGACCATCCAGTTATCCTTCCGCGGGTTGAGAGTATGGTTGGGTACATCGCCCCGGAGACGATATACCCTTAGGTGACTTAGAGGGTGCAACACATGACAGTGCGCTGGAAATGTGCTCTACTCGTCGGCAAGCTATAAGTCCAATTAAGAGCGCCCAGATAACGAGATTGCCTGTGACTGGAAATTCTCCATGAACTATAGTTTGATCTAGTCATTAGCCTAATCCATATTCATTATGAATCCCTGACCGTGGGAACCAGGGAGTCACGTCCTAGACACGATGCAAGACAAGACAAGTGGATTGCACAAGCAAGCAAGCAGGAACACCCACGGTGTCAAGTTGATTATACGAGTCAAGTTAGCCGTCGCATGACAGCATCATGATAAATCATGTCAGGGTACTTGTCAGGAGTGCGCTACGACGGGCCACTATCATGTCAGGTTGGTCATGTCAGGAGTGCACCACTACGGGTCACTGTCGTGTTATGCTAGTTCCTTGTCATACCATGCCATGTACAATAGTCATTCCAAACATATTAAGTAAAATCAAGTTCATGACAAAAGGCATAAGGATATAAAATGGGCGTAAAATATCTAATAAAATATCAATATACCGAGCTATAGAAGAGCCAAGCTTAAAGAAATAAAACCAAAACTCTAAGAGCCAATGGTTTGCGCAAGGGGTCAGGGGTTGGATTGCGCAGGGTGTCAGCTACGCAGGGTGCCAAGTGCGCAGGGGCACAGGGCGCAGGGGCAGATGGCACAGGAATGGTTGGTGCAGGGGTCGAAGTGCGCAGACTTAGACTGCGCAGGCAATGGATGGCGCAGGATGCAGACTGCGCAGGCAATAGATGGCGTAGGATGCAGACTGCGCAGGGGTCAAGCATGCAGGAGCCGATGGCGCAGGGTTGGTTGCGCAATCGGGCAGCGGCCAGGCTGCGCAGTCAGCGACCAACGCTAAAGAGCGCGGCGCGGGAAGGCTGTGCGGTTCAGTGCTGCGCTAAAGAGCGCAGACTGTAGATCTTCTTCTCCAGGCCGAGAGGAACATCAAGAACATCCAAAATTCCTTTCTTCATAACTTGGTCAAATCAAAGCCAAATCTAGATTTTCAAAGGTCTAACTTGAGTAAAATTGAATTCTCTTCCACATGGAAGCATCAAAACCCACAAAATCCCAACTAAAATAGATCAAAACCATGTAAATCCAAAAATAGTTAAAACCTAGATCTAGAACAATGGAGACTCCAAATCACAAAATGTCAAGTTCTAATGTTGATCTCCATGGCCTAATCTAGCTAATGGACAAATAAAATAGGGTTCTCATGTGGTGGCAAGGTGTACTTGCCTATGTGTGTTGGTGAGTTGTGTAGAGGAAGGAAGAAGAAGAAGATGGAGAAGTAAATGAAAAATAAAGAGGAGAGAGAAAAGTTGGGTGGGATTTAATGGAGGTGGGTGTGTTGTGTTGAGGGTGGAGCATAGGCTAAAGTGTTCCAATGCATATTAAACCAAACTAAACCAAACCAATTCTCCTCCACAAAATAAACCAAGCCAGGTAAAACCCAATTACGAGAACCAAAATCTGCAAGTCAAGCCAATTACAAGTTCATGCCAAAATCCGAGAAAATAAATACAGGTCTGAAATACATGCAAGCTTGACAAAATACGTATTCAGAATATGGGTGTTACACCTCCAACCGGGAACTAGCAGAAATTAGCAAGAAAAACATTCGCTTAGTCGAGGTATACCAAGAGCTGATGTGCCACTATTTGATATGCACCACTATGTATGAAAGTAGATCAAATTTGGCATATATCAATAAATGGACAACATATCTATTCTATCATAAGAATAGAGTATCCAAGGATGATAAGGAGAGATTCTAAAATAACAAGGCTCAAACCATCAACCCTTGTTCAATAATTCCTGCTAATTTGATAAACAATTGGATGATCACATATAAGTCTCCGGACAAGTATTTGACCACCAAGGCTAGAGAATTTCCTGCGGGGACTGAAACATTGAGCTTTTTGAAGCATGGCAGTCGAAAGCTCTCAAATGAAGCCTTACTGGCAGGCTTTCTTTTCCTGTGGCTGCAAAGATGGGTCATACCAGGAATTGGTACAGTCGACAAAATTCATCAAAACGTACTATGGACAGCAGTACGTTTGATATTCAAGGCCAAACTCAGCCTATTACCGGCAATGGTGTATCGGATAAATACGGGTTTACGAGCATTTGGTGAAGAACTGATCAATAATGCTCCATACCGTCGCAATTTCCCTAGGGTGGAGATGCCCTATACTTATTTAATGGGCTGGTTTCTGCATCACAACTGCAGCTTATTGTCACCAGGCCCTGAAAATGATGCGGAGGTATTCCTCCAGAAGTTTAGTAAAGCCACGTGGAATGCGACTTCAGTGACAGATATCCGGACAACACTGAATTTCTCGTATGGTTGGAATTTTTTCTGCACATGACCACCAGTTCCAGCCGACTGTTTTGGTGTGCAATTTGACGACGTAGGTCAAGATAGAACAAAAATATCTGCGCCAGTCTTTAATTGGCTAATATGCATCAGACCCTCACATCTGATGTATAGAATTGAAGATAACTGCATCTTCGAACCATATCTACCCAGCCAGTTCACTCGTCAGTTCGGTATGACCAACTTCATGTTGGTAATCCCTCCACCACTTTCAACAATTATGGAAAATTAGTTGATGGAGCGAGGGCATGGCGGTATTTCAGCGCTGGATGCACCGGTGCCAAATTTCATGTGTCAACCGCCACGAGCACAACTGAGCTACGAATGCTTCATTCGTATGCACATTTTTATGTCTCCATTCGTTCCTTCGCCAAAGACTACAACATGAAAGGAAGTCTTCGGTGGGAAAAAGAAGGAGACACCGAAGAACCAGTTATGGTGCCTTCGGACATACCTGATGATGCTATTCCAGATGAATATCTGGAAGCGATCCCTATACGAGTTAGGAAAACAGCTACAAGAGCAATTACCATCACTACAATCCGGAAGCGGAAATCAGACACAATTGTTACTCTATGGGAGAAAAAAAAGTAGATTACTGTTAAAGGGCCTTCCAAACAGAGAGCTGCTACTCCAGAAAACGAAAATCCTGTTGAGGAGACTCAAAATATTATATCTTCTTCAGCTCAACCTGGAGAAGGGTCTTCAGCACCCCAACCAGCAGTAGCAACAGAGGTTATAGGAGTCCTATCTCCCGAACGACTCAGCACTTCATTGCATCTAACTTCACCACAAAAGGCGAAAGCTGTTGAAGACACCGCCACAACTCATACTAATGATCCGGAACCCATCCCCTCGGATGAACCAGCTCTCGAATTAGATGATGATGACTGGACTTAGATTATGACGCACTCTTATCGCGTCCTGCACCTACTCCAGGTAAAGATAAATTACACAAAATTTATACAAAAATATGTATTATGATTTTGTATATTGACTATTTTGTTTAATCTTTGTAGGTATCATCACTGTGGCAAAGCCTGTTGCTCCTCCTCCTTAAAAGACTATTCATGAAGAGGAAATAGAATCTGAAAAAAGAAGTTCTTCTTCAAAAGAAGATTCTCTTTCTAAGGAAGGCTCTCCATCTATGGGGATACAACAAGAGCATACAGGAGAGGAAAACCAGGAATTGTCTTCTTTTGCTGAAGAAAGAGAAGAAGAGCCAACTGCAGAAGAAGAGCCAGCAGTGCTCAGAGAATCAATTGCTGCTAAAGAACAGATTGTGAGGTCGTAGATATAGCGGCAACATCAATTACTGCTGCTAGTCCAGACTAGATTCCTGAGACAATCATGTTCGAGTCTGAATTGAACATAGGAGGCAGCACCTCCTTAATTTCATCCTCTACCACCGAAATTCAACCTCCGGAGGCAGCAAAAAAGGTTATTGAAGATGTAGTCCCAGAACTCCCTGGGAATCAATTAGCCATGGTAACGATAACAGATATATCGTTATCTCAGCTTGCTACCACAGCGACGACAGCATCTGTCTCTGATTTTTAGGAAAAGAGATTGGCAGACATTGCTGATACACCATGCTCAAATGTTGATATGAATCTTTTGGTAGAGATTCATACTGAAACTTTTTACAAAACTTTAGCAGCGTTGATTGAAATGGTTTTGAAGAAAGGCTTCAGTTATGAGAGTTTAAAAAGTGTGATTTCTACTATCATAGATAATATTGCAATGTTTAATGATACTGATAGGGCAGCAGCTTTGCCGAAGATAGTCCAAGGACTTGAACAACCTTCAAAGAATATCTAAGGTTGTCAAGTGGTACTATATAAAGCCTTTTCCAATCTGAGTATGATGCTCTCACTAATGAGTATACGACTCGGAAAACCATCTTCAAAGAATCTCTTCAAGATTATAGCAATAAGGTTGCCGTGGAAAGGACCTTCTTGAAAGAAAATAAACCCTTGTTGGAGCAGCATCAACAAGCCTATGACTCAATTAATGTCAAAATTTATCAACAAAATGATAGAATTCGTGAAGTCAAGGCTGAGCTGGCTCGATTAAAGGAGGAGCAAAACCGGATGACGGCAGATAGAGATCAATATTTGAGGCAAAGTTCCATTTTGGAAGAACGGATCTTTGGTTCTGAATCAAACATCAAAACCCTTGAAGAAGCCAAAGACAAAATGATAGCTGCCTTTGCCGAACTCTTCCACCTTTGTACTGCGGAGGCTCGAAGATCCATAGCATACACAACTGTATTGGGCTCTCGCGAAAAGCGTCTGGCAGAATTACAGAAAATGATTGAAGATCTGTCTGCTCCACCTTAGACATTTTTATACTCAATAAAGAATTTTTATCTTCTATTATTTCCTTCATTTTGCTGATGTACTATTTCCAATCATGAAATAAATAAAATATTATTTATCCTTTTTAAAAAAAAAATATGTATGAGATAGAAAACAATTATCAGAGGTAATATGGACATGATAAGTCTTCAAAACTCAACAAAGTAGATTATATCTATCCAGAGGTAATGTGGACATGATAGATAATAAATCTTGTTTTCTTTTTAGAGTGTACAATACTATCAGAGTTAATATGAACATGATAGATCGTAATGACTCAAAGAAATAGATTAATATCTATTCAGAGGTAATATGACATGATGGATAATAATGAAAAGAAGTAGATTTAATATCTATTCAGAGGTAATGAGGACATGATAGATAATAAATCTTTTTCTTTCTAAAATCAGCTGGTAAGAATAAAAATAAAAATTCTCTTTTTAGGAGAATAAATAATCAGCTTAACAAACCTTGGTAGCTGGAAAATGAAGAAGAAATTCAAACGTAGTATTTTTTCAAGAATTTATCGTTAATTGGCATCATGATCAAATCTCCATTAGGTTTAGACAACCTATAAGCACCATTGGAGAATACGGTTTCAACTACATAAGGACCTTCCATTTAGGTTGGAACTTGCCTTTACTCTTATGAGTCATAACCATAGGTCTTCGGACAGCTAAAACTAGCACTCCTACTTTAAATACCCTTTCTTTAACTTTACGATTGAAAGCTCGAGATATGCGGGCTTGATACAGCTCAATGTATTGTTGCGCTTGAAGACGCTCTTCATCCAAACCTTCGAGTTCTTGGATTCTTAAGCGGTCATTATTCTCCGTAGTTAGCTCATTAGCAATGGCTATTCTAAGAGATGGTATTTGGATCTCCAGTGAAAGAACATCTTCACATCCGTAAACCAATAAAAATGGTGTAAAACCAGTTGGAGTTCGGACTGTTGTTCGATAAATCCATAAACATTCTCCAAGTTTCTCGTTCCAATCACGTTTATTAGAAGAGACAAACTTTTTGAGAAGTTTAATAATTATTTTGTTAAAAGCTTCTGCTAAACCATTAGCAGCTGGATTGTAAGCTGTAAAAGATAAGTTCTGGATCCGATTCTTGTCACAAAATCGATAAAATGCCTGATTGGCAAATTGTGGTCCGTTATCATGGATTATCCTTGGAGAATCCAGAAACGATAAATGACATGATATTTGATGAAGTTAACCATATTAGACGTTTTTACTTCAACAAGAGAAACTACTTTTGCCCATTTAGAAAAATAATCAGTTATAGCCAGGATAAACCGATGCCCTTTGATAGAAGGAGGATTAATTGGACCAATAATATCCATACCCCAAGCTTCAAAAGGCCAAGAAGCTGCTGTAGGATGTAAAAATTCAGAGGGCTGATGAATAAAATCAACATGAATCTGGCATGCTTTACACCGTCTGGCGTAATCTACAGCGTTTGCTATCATAGAAGGCCAATAATAACCCATTCTTCGAATATGGTCCTGTAACTTTGGACCTGGTTAATGTGCACCACAAACTCCATCATGAGCTTCACGAAGTTATTGCTTGGCTTTGCTTTCCGAAAGACAATGCATTAAAAGTCCATCATAAGAATGACGATACAACATATGTATAGAAGAATCGTAAAATCAAAATGATCGTCTTTTGATTGATGCAGCTTCCTTTGGATCTTCAGGTAAAACCCCATAGACCGCATAATCAATAAATGGACTTCTCCAATCTTTTTGCTAAAAATTTGATTTAGTAGCATAACTCTATTCGATATGCAAATTATTCTTAACACAAAATAGGTCTCGATCCAACAAAGTGATGGTATTTTGTCTTCTAATTGGAACTGCTAAGTCTGCAGCTAGACTAGCAAGAGCGTCAGCTTCCAAATTTTGAGAATGCAGGACGAATTCAATGAAGAACCCTTTAAATGAAAGAGCCATTCGATTACCACTTGATGATAGGGAATGAGGTCAGGATTTTTGACTTCATATGTCCCTCTGACCTTATTGACAATCAGCTGAGAATCTCAATATGCTTTTAAGAACTCAATATCCAATTGATTTGCTACTTGAAGACCAATTAGCAGAGCATTATATTCTACCACATTATTGGAAAATAGTTCATTGAGGGAATAAGCACGGTATATAACTATTTTATCAGGAGAAACCAAGATAATGCCTACTCCGGAGACAATATTGCCTTTAGGTCCAACTCGTGACGCTCCATCAAAGTATAGTTGCCAAATATCATCCCTCAAAGTCATGTTGCAATCTACGACTTCATCTGGAATATCATCATATAACTTAGAATTTTCAGGTATAGGGTGAGCTGCTAAGAAGTCAACTAACGCTTGACCCTTCACTGATTTTTTAGGTATGTAGACCATATCATAGGGGGTAAGCAACATTGTCCAGGTAGCTAACCGAAAGTTACGAATACTCGGCTTCTTCATTAATACCCGAATAGGATTTATTCTAGATATAACATAAATAGTCTGTCCCGATACATAATGTCATGTCTTCTGGATAGCAAAGACTAAGGCTAGACATTCTTTTTCTACAGGAGTATACCTATGTTTAGCCCCAACCATCATTCGACTGAGATAATAAATTGCTTGTTCATGACCCTCATCACTTTTCTGTGCAAGAAGAGCACCAAAAGAATGATCCAATGCTCGAACATACAGCAAAATGGTCTTCCCACTACTGGGGGCACTAAAACAGGTGGATTTGTGAGGTATTGCTTGATGTCATTGAATGCTTTTTGACATGCTTCATCCCAAACAAATGACACACCCTTCTTCAATAAATGAGAGAAAGGTTGACATCTCCCAGAAAGATTTGATATAAATCTCCTGATATAAGCAATGCGACCTTGAAAGCCACGAAGTTCTTTCAGATTATGTGGAGGACGTATTTCAAGAATTGCTTTGACTTTATCAGGATCAACATGGATACCTTGAGAAGTAATAACAAATCCTAAGAACTTGCCACTGGAAACTCCTAAGAAAGACTTAGTAGGGTTCATCTTTAATTTATGTTGACGCATCAACTCGAATACTGTCTTCAAGTCTAGAATGTGATCATCTTTTAATCGACTTTTGACGACGATATCATCCATGTAACATTCAACTATTTTTCGCAGATGTTCTTGAAAGATATTGCTCATGGCCCTTTGATATGTAGCGCCGACATTTTTCAGACAAAAGGCATAACTGTGTAGCAATAAACTCCAAGGGGTGTATGGAAAGCAGTATGCTTTTCATCTCCTGGATGCATCTTAATTGGGTTGTATCCTAAAAATTCGTCCATAAAAGACATGTTCAAA
Source organism: Iris pallida (assembly GCA_029216955.1). Classification (NCBI taxonomy): domain Eukaryota; kingdom Viridiplantae; phylum Streptophyta; class Magnoliopsida; order Asparagales; family Iridaceae; genus Iris; species Iris pallida. The sequence goes on from JANAVB010030220.1 coordinate 9,180,444, forward strand.
ACCAAATGTATTGTCTATCTTGACATCAGTGATCGGAAGTGGAAATTCGTCTTTTGGACAAGCTGCGTTGAGATCTCGAAAATCTATACAAACTTGAACTTTTCCATTCTTCTTCATGACAGGAACAATATTGGCAACCCAATCTGGGTGTTGTTCTTCATGGACAAAGTCACATGTGATCAACTTTTTAACTTCTGCTTCAATTGCATCCATCATGTCTGGTCGAAAACGCCGCTGTTGTTGTTTTACAGGTTTGGCATTAGGAAGAATATTGAGTTTATGGGTAGCTACTTTAGGATCCAAACCTGGCATATCCTCATAGCTCCATGCAAAGATATCAATATATTCTTTTATCAGCTTTATCAACTTTTCTTTTTCATCTTCGGAAAGATTTTTGCTGATAAATATTGGCTTTGACGTAGTTTCGTCTCCAACATCAATTTGGACGATTTCATCTTCCGTGGGCGGCTGTCGCTGTTCAAACCAAAGTTCCCACTGAGTATCCATTTGTTGTGCCCAAGGGTCATTTTCAAATAGTTCAGACTCATCATCGGTTTGAACCATATTAACTGAAAAGAAGTGCTCAGATTCAACATACTGGACTCTTTCAGAATCTGAGGATTGTAAAGAACTGGAAGAAATTATTCTTCCATATCTTCCTTAAACATGTGGGATGTATCATATCCCAAACCATGACGGGTTCGTTGATAAAACGGATCACCACATAATGGTAATCGTCTACCTTTGCCCTGATTGAGACCTGACATGGTTTTCAAATCATATTTCATATTTTGGATAATCTTAAGAGATTGTTGACTATATCTGTCAATTCTAATTTTTCCTTTATCCTTCTCTTCGAGATTATCTGTTTGTATAGCAGGAATATTCCTAGCCAAACTAAACACAATTTGACGCTTATTTTTTTAGTAGACGGGGTCACAAAATAAGATTCTTCGTGACGTCTATAAGTTACACAAGCTTGTGATGATGAGGCAACATGTAGTAAATAAGGAGTAGATGTTAGGAACATCTGAGCATAGGGCCCAACATCTCTTTATGATTAATATATAAGGTTTCTTCTGTATTTATGTCAGTTTTATATTGATAACTTTGATTATCAACAGATAAAGTCATTCTTTCAATATATTTGACAGCCATATACTCCAAAAGGAAATCTTTATTAAAATAAGAAAACACAGATTGATTAATATTTACATCATTGATAGACTGATTACTACGTCCTGGATTAATCATTAACGGACCATCATCCGTCTTAGGTGTAGACTTGCCAAGGTTGATAACTAATGGTTCAGAATCAGTTGGACGAGAAGTACGTCCTTTAACCTTGATCATGAGAGGTTGATCACTAATATTGGCTTGAACCCAACTTTTGACTGGAACCCTCACAGATTCATCAGACATAGCTTGAGTTCTTCCTTTAACTTTAATCATCAAAGGTTCATCATTAACCGGTTGGGGTTGAATCCGACATTTAACCTTAATCTTCAAAGGTTGATCTTCTGAAGGTGATTGGTCTTCTGAAATCGATTGGTCTTCTGAGGCGATCGATCTTCAGCCATATCGGATATTTCCTTCACATGCTCCTGTGTATAGAGTATTGAATCATAGAAATAGGCTTCAACACCTTTAAAAGGATTGAGATCTGCAAATTCAGTCTTCACGGTCCCCTGAGAATCCACATACTTAAAGTATTGGTGAAGAGTCGAAGGAATAATGTTATGTTCATGTATCCATGGTCTTCCGAGGAGGATATTATAAGATACATCTGAATTGATAACATAGAAGGTTGCCATGGTTCGAAGATCACCTATTTGAATCTTCAGACGAATTTTTCCCAATGGTTTACTCTTTCCAGAATTGAAACCAACAATTGTCGTACTAGTGTAGGTCAACTCACTAGTAGGAATCCTCAATGGTCGTAGCATACTCTGAAGAATAATACTAATGGAGGACCCAGGATCGATGTAAATCCTGTCAATTTCAGTAGAGTCAATATACCCTATATAACATAAAGGCCTGTCATGTCGATTATGCTTCAACAACATATCTGATAGAACTGGAGATTCCCAGGACCCTTCCTTTGGTGTGCGTATTGATCGATAGAAAGTTAAACAGATCAAAAACGTGTTCTAACCCTTCATAGGCGAAAACTAGGGTTCATGAATTATACCTGCGGCGGAAAAGAGACAAGTAATTCCTGGCAATCTCGAGCGGACGACCCCAAGATCTTCTGCACGTATTCCTTCATCGAGTTGGACGTCGTGTGGGCGACGATCTCCCAACCTTTTCTTCTCCTTGGCAGCACTCTCTTTCTCTCCTTACGTAAATCACGAATTTAGAGAAAATTCATATTTCTCATCAGTAATCTGGCGGCCAGAGAATAGAGGATATATATAGGCTACGGTAGGGACCATGAGAAGAAATTAGGATTCGGCCTCCTAACGGATCTGGATATCCCGTGTTCAGCCCGAACACACAATCCAGGCCCATTAACAATAGTTCGGTCCACTAATAAGCTATTGTTGCACTACCTCCCTAATCCCAAATTATGTTTGTGGGCTCCTTTTATTATATGCTCATTTGGCTCCCCATGTTAAGATATCGTATGTCCGTCGATCAAATTAAGTTACTGACAACTATATTGATTCGACATCTTTTATCCTTAAGTAGTACCGCTCAACTTTATTTGTCATGTCGGATACAATCCACCTGTAGGGTTTACATGACAATCCTTATGAGCTCCTTAAGAGGACATCATCAACCCGATGTATCGGGACATGGATTCTATTTATAATCAACAGTCTATCATACATACAATGTTATTACCCAATTCATGGAGGTTGTTGATCCATAATGAATCTTACTCTTTTATGAGTCAAAGTAATGCACATTACATATATATGTCCGTTATTATATCTGGATTAAGAGTACAAGCATACATAATAACAGAGGTGTTTGTTCTCTTATGTAGTCAGTACAAAGAGAACAACCTCAAGTGGTCCTGTTCAATACACACAAAGTGTACTAGTGTAAACCTATAGTCAAGATAGACTAATACCAGATTACACTATAACCTTTCCAATAGATTGTCCAAGTCCATCTAGGTTGTGAACTATTTATATACTCCATAGGAAACTGATAATATGATCTTCTGTGTGACACCACACACCATATTATCAACAATATAGAATATCAGACATTTGCATTAACACTTGCAACAAATACAATATGTAAACATTTGCCCATATGATTCTCATTCAAAATTTAAGAAAATAAGGTTACTACAAAAGTGATACTTTTAGTATATAACCCTAACAATATCCTCTTGTGTGAAAGTAATGTTAGGAATTAATTCCATCTCACTGTGACATTGGGGACACGACATCGGTGTATTATCAGGACTTTTGAGCTGAGCTAAACATGAATCTGCCTGTAGCAAAGCTTCACTCAAAGTTTTTCGACTTTCTTTAGAGAGACGAAGTAACTCAAAGATGGAAAGTCTAGCCGGAGTATTAGCTAATTGGGCTAGAATGTCAAACTTATAGGGTTTTATCAACCATTGATTTGAACCAGATTTCAGCGGGATGTCGAAACGTACTGCCTTCTGTTTTTCTTTTTCAACCGCTGGTAGTTTAGAAGGTCTTGTTTCAGCAGAAATAGAAGATGACTGAGTTGGCAATGTTTCAGTGGCATCATTCGTTTCTTTGGAAGTTCCCTCATAATCTTTATTGTAGTCTTTTCCATATCTTATACCAGCAAAAGTCTCTTCTTCAAACTCAGAAGAATGAAGTACCATATTACATGATTTAGTCTTCTTTCCCTTAGTCTTTGTCTTATGGGAATTTTTATGAGGAACCTCAAATCCCAATCCGACGGAGGATTTTTGACCTTGAATTTGTAAAGAAACTCGCATACCTTTACCATTGTTTAAACCTTCCGCTTTTTGAAAGTCATAACCCATTTTTTTATGAGATGGACTGATTGTTGACTGTACATATGAGTGGGTAGTGGACTTTCAATAGATGTTCCAACAGATGAAAAAGGAACAGAAATTCCTGTAGTCGTAAAGGTGGAAACTTTTGGTACATGAGGTAAAATTCCAACCGGAGCTTTCTTATAGGCAGCAAAAACTTGTTGTGCCCTATATAATGGGACACTGTTCATGGCTAACCATTGCTGATGAGTAAGCTTTAGTTTGATAGGAGGAGCCAAACTTGGAGGGCATATATTCAGACCCCTTAGCCTATCTTCCAAAGGGATGTCATCCCATAGATGATCAGAATCATCATGATCTGAGGTAACAACATGAGAAATCATATTGCAGGTTTTGATTTTTTGACCTTTCTTGGATTCTAAAATTTTACTTTCATGTTCCATTTCAGGTACCAAGTCAGGGTGTACCCACATGATTTCACCATCTTTTAAGGTGAGAGACAATAGTCCTTTATTTTGATCTCTGGCTGGTGAAAGATTCATAATCTTCATTGTTGCCTTCGAAATCGGGACAATTCCATCAAGAACTTGATGTAGAGGAAAACCTCCAAATTGAAGAGAAATCATGTTAGTTGTGACTGTATGCTCATCATTAGTTAAAGCGATAGCATTAGCATTTATCAACTCTTGAATCTTCTTCTTCAAGACATAGCAAGCCTTAGTAGGATAATTTATATATCAATGATAGATACAATACTTAGGATCATCAGTCAAATCCTCCTCATTAGGTTATTTTGGCTCTGGAATCTGGAGTTTACGACTCTTCACGAGACACTGGAATATCCCAGGAATATCACTGTCGTCGAAAGAGTACTCTTCTTTCGGCTTAGAAGACTCCGGATTACTTGGTGTAGTTTTGGATTTTGAAAGGTTCACCATCAGAGTTTCCTTTCCTTTCCTATTGCGATTACCAGCATTGTTACCTGAAGAGGCTTTCTTTCCTTTATCTTCTGAGGCGAAGATCATCCCATGTTCACGAGCAAATCAACCATTGGTCTCAGCTGAAACTGCTGCTATAATAAATGAGGTCCAATCTGTGAATTGAGAGCCTGTAAAAACAACGATGGTTGGTCGCAGATTTATTTTGCATGTATCAATTAATGCTAAATCTGGCATACCAGGAGGCATTTTCAAAGTAGCCTATCGAAAACGTTCAATAAACGTCCGAGTATCCTCTTTCTCTTTTTGTTTAATTTCTGTTAAGGAAGGCATATTGATGTCCATTCCTCCTTCATAGAAATGGGAGAGAAATATTGCTTTGAATTCGTCAAAAGACGATATACAATTATCGGGTAGACTGCGATACCAATCGTATATTGTACCCGTCAAACACCCAATAAAGACTCGGGTGAGAAGAGCATCATTCTTCTGTAGATGCACAGTCATAATATCAAAATAATTGATATATTGACTTGGAGAAGCCTTTCCATCAAATAATACCATAGATTGTGGCTTGAATTTAGGAGAAAAGGGCACATCATTCCAATGGGGAGGATAAGGTTGCTTGATTCCCAACTTCTGTAGCTGATTTTTGTGCTTAAGAACTTCAAATTATGCTTTTAACTCCCGAACTGCTTGAATAGCTTCACTAGTTTGAAGGAGTATATTTGATTGAATAGTAGTTAGATGTACCATAACTCCTACCGGAGGTGATACATCTTCTGGTATGAGACGGTCAGGAGATGCAGAGTTTTGATTGATAACAGGCTCTTGACTCAGATTATTCAAAGGTATGTCAACCCCTTGACTATCTTGAGTTTGCGTAGCTACCTGTACTGGTGTTATCACTGCCGGTTGGACTGTTTGTTGAGTCATTATTATCTGATGCATATTTTGCATCATGGCTGTCACGCCCCAGTTCCAAATAGAATTTTCGGAGCACTGTGATACATCTCCAGGCTACGCACCCGTATAACACATGTCGTGTCATACCTGCGATTGTCGCCTGTAAATTCTAGGATAAAGTATAGACATCGAGAGACATTCTAAAGTAATTTACATTTATTTACACAAAACTCGCATTTTCGATCACATATTTATATTCTTTTTAATCCAAAAAATTCATAGCTATACATAGAACAACAAACGACAAGTACTCATTCCAATGTCTTTTATTTCCTTATATCATTCATAAAGCTCCTTCTCGGTGTAAGTTTGTACTTCTTTCTGGTCTTCAGCATGCCCTAGTGAACAAAACTAGGTCGTCAATACGACGAGCAAGTCCTCGGTCAAGGAACGGAGTAAGTAAAATAAGTTGATAAAATTTATTAAAATTAAATCAGAATAAAGAAAACAAATTATGGATAAAGTTTGCAAAAATTTGAAATTCTACTTAAAAATGGAATTTATATTCCTGCACATTCCAAGACTACTGTTGTATTACAGAAATGTAAAGAGCCTCTAACAACTCCTAATGCAATACGCAACATTTAGAGAAATACTTCTGGATCACACAACTTCTATTATCTCAACAATAATCCCATTTACCCGGGATCAGGTTTATACTTAATGGGCGGTACTTAGATTTATCCGTCCCATTAGTATCAGGATCACATATTGATGTGATATAGTAAGGATAACACATGAGTGGTTTTTCCGAGTTATCGGAATCAAGTGTTATGACAAATGTCGTATGACTTGAAATTTTTCAAGAATATCGGAGCAGGCTACATTGGATATTACAGAGCCGAATTCGGGGATTCAGAATCCAATAGAAATCAGGAAATAAGAAACATGAAACAGGAAAGTGAGTTAAGCCTCACCTCGGACATCGTATGGCCGTACGAATGCCGAAAATCAGGAACTGATCAGTTTTTATAAAATACAATATTGCAAGAGTTCGAAGGTGTGATCCAAGATTTCTCTTCCATCCCAATGACATCCTAATCTACAACTAAATCTAGGTTTGGACTTTCTAAAAATCTATCTCTTGGTATTTCCGAAAATTTCGGTAGAGTCTCCTTTGTATTTGTCGACTCCAAAAAATTCACAAGAGATATAAAACTTGAAGGGTTCGCCGACCCCTTCAGTGGAGCAACCCTCAACACCGGAACTACGCAATATAATTTCCCGGGTTCGCCGACCCCTTCGGTGGAGCAACCCTCAACACCGGTACCACGCAATGATGATATATATATATATAAAGCGTAGTTAAAAAAATTTAGGCTTTCTTACCTTAGCAAGCAATTAAGCGAATTAAGCAATTTCTTTGGGGTTTGTGCTAAACACTATCCAAGTTTCAAAACAAAACTTGTTAGCAGCATAATGATATCAAAATTTTATTCCAAAACCATATGCAAAATAATTTTATAACCCTTGCAACCTTGACATGATGTTATTCTCATACAAGGTAAATCCAAAAGTCCAAATTTATCTTATGTTTACTATGTACCATAATTTAACTCCTTGAAAATGCAAGAGAGAGTTTAATATTGAAATTTTATAGACATAGGGTTATGCTAACATATAGGTGCCTAAAACCATCTATTTTAACTAGTTAATCATGATAGCACATGATAATTAAATATAATTCCAATAAGGACAGAATTGAAATATAATGTTAAATTGTCATTTATTCATTCCTACATATCCATACTAACACATGTATACACAACCACGCTAGGAAATATAAAATCTGTATATATTGATTTATTTTTTTAAGTGTAAAGGTTGAATTTCTAAGTTGTCAAGACTTATAGGTATTCATGATCTTGTAAGTTCATAATTTTTGCATCCATATATTGAGTCAAGTGTATATAGGTGTGTATTTATATATATATGTATACATGTATGTAGGTTTCATGCATATATAATTATTCCAATAGTTGTATCCACACATCTATATATATATATATATATATATATATATATATATATATATATATATATATATGATCACACAAAAAATATATATATATATATATAATTACACAAATTTATAATTCGAAGTGTCCATTTTTGGTGTTGTGTCCTAACGATGTGTCCAAGTCCTACACACAAACATAATTGTGTCCACAAATGGTTCATTATCCAAATTTCTATGCTTATACCCGTCTTACATTTTTATAAAATTGAACTTATTATGAATATTCATAAATTTCAGAATTAAAAACTGAATAATAAATAATATATATATATATATATATATATATATATATATATAACAAGTAGAATATTGAAAACCAATTTCCAAGAGGGAAAGAGGGAGAGGACTTGCCTTACTATATGGTTTCCGAACCGAAATCGATTTCTTCGATTCCTTAGAATATCCCCAAAATCTAACCTAATTTTCAGAAATTAACTCATGTATATGAGTATCCAAAAATTTTGACCTAGCAAAATTAACCATGGATTTATTTGGGAAAGAATGTGATACCTAGAAGTATAAGAGGAGGAGATGGAGGTGAGGGTGGTGGCCGACTGGAGGGAGGACGGCGGCGTGCTCGGCTGGCGGCGGGTGGCGTGGCCGGCGGCGGCGGGCGGCGGGCGGCAAGGCCGACGGCGGCGGGCGGCGAGAAGAACGGCAGCAGCCGCAGCAGCAGGTAGCAGCAGCAGTAGCAGGTGTAGTAGTGGTGGTGGTGGTGATTTTGGAAGAAGAATAGGAGGAAGGAGAGAGAGGGTTTGGAAAATGGAGAATGAATGAAGAAGTAGAGGAAGAAAAAGAAGAAGAAGAAAAATAAATAAAGGAAAGAGGGAGAGAGAGGTGAGGTGTCATTAATTGGAGTTCCCTCTCGATGCTATAGGCCATGTGGCATGAAAAAAATGCCACTTAACCCTAAGGTTGACACCTAACCATACTTCATGCCACCTAGCCACATGAGGTGGCTTGGCTATTCATGCAAGTGCATAAATTTTCTAGGGGTCGTTATGCAAAATTTATGCAAAAGTATTTAATAAATTTATTATTATTCTTATAATTATTAATTATATAACTATTAGGTAGGAAAAAAAATAAGGCATAACATTCTACCCTCCTTAAAAGAAATTCCGTCCTCGGAATTTAAGAAAATAAGAAAGTTTGAAAATAGCAACAACTAAAGTTACCTTGATCATTGAATAGGTAGGGATATTGTTGTCACATATCTTCTTCTCTTTCCCAAGTGGATTCTCCAGGTGAGTCCTTGTTCCAAGATACTCGAACCAATAAAATAGTCTTGTTCTTAAGAACCTTCTGTCTTCGATCCAAAATTTCTACCGGCTTCTGTTCTAGGCGTAGAGTTGGACCCACTGAGATCTCTGAATGATCGAGTATATGACTGGAATCTGGTATATATTTTCGAAGTTGAGATACATGGAATAAATTATGAACTCCTTCCAAAGAGGGTGGTAAAGCCAGTCGGTAGGATACATCTCCCACTCGTTCTAAAACATCAAATGGGCCTATATATCTCGGACTTAGCTTTTCTCTTGTTCCAAATCTGATTGTTCCCCGAGTTGGCGAAATCTTTAAAAACACATGACACCAGCCTTGAATTCCAAGTTTCTTCGATGCTTATCGGCCCACATTTTATATCGGTCTTGCGCTGCTTGAAGATGACTTCGAATTGCCTTGACCTTGTCTACAGTCTGTGTAACTAGCTCTGGACCCAGGAGTTGACGTTCTCCTACATCACTCCAGCATATTGGTGACCGACACTTCCTTCCATACAAAGCTTCAAATGGTGCCATTTTAATGCTAGCCTGATAGCTATTGTTATATGAGAACTTAATTAAATGCAAATGGTCATCCCAGGATCCCCCGAAGTCTAAGGTACATGCTCTTAACATATCTTCTAGGATTTGAATCATTCTTTCTGACTGACCATCTGTTTGTGGATGGTATGCTGAACTGAACTTCAGGCGAGTACCGAGACTATCTTGTAAGCTTTTCCAAAACTTAGAGGTAAACCGAGTATCTCTGTCTGAGACGATACTCACCGGTACTCCATATTGACTAACAATATTTTTTATGTACATATCTGCTAAGAGCTCAGTAGGTTGATCGACCCGAAATGGTAAGAACCGTGCACATTTGGTAAGCCTGTCCACAATTACCCAGACGGCATTATTACCCTTTCTTGTTCTTGGAAGTCTGGATACAAAATCTATCGTAATATGTTCCCATTTCCATTCAGGTACAGGCAAGGGTTGCAAAAGTCCGACGGTCTGTTGATGTTCGTCCTTTACTTATTGACATACCAAACATTTTGACACAAATTTGGCTATCTCTTGTTTCATTCCGTGCCACCAAAAATTCTGCTTCAGATCCTTATACATCTTGGTACTCCCAGGATGAATGGAGTATTGAAAACTATGTGCTTCAGACATTATCTCGATCCGGAGTTCTCCATATGGCACACACAAACGATTTCCAAATACTACCAAAATACGCTCATTTAGCGACGGATTATTAGCGACGGAATTATTTCGTCGGTATTAGCGACGGTTTCGTGGCCGCTCAGCGACTGATTACCGACTACAAGCCTTTGCTATTTTTATTTTAATTTTAGGGGGAGGAAAGGTCGCACATCCGTCGCTAGAGTGTCGGTGTTATAGCGACGGATTTTCCGTAGTCGCTACACAGTCGATTATTTGGCAGGAATTGTGTAGAAAATTGGCGGGACATATTTTCGACAACTTAGCGACGGATATTCAGTCGACACTTATTAAAATAGGCGACTGCTGGGCGACAGTTTTTTAACAGTCGCGAGTCCGTCGCTATATAAACGTACCTGACTTTAAATAAAACGGCAGGGGAAACTTTTCGCATTCCCTCCAAATTTACTCTCTCTTCTCTCTCTCTCTCTCTCTCTCTCTCTCTTTCTCTCGCTGGTGTCGACTTCGGTGATCGACGTCGGTGTCGTCGTCGACGCCCTCTCCTCTCTCTCTCCCGAAGGTAACCCCCTCTCTCTCTCTCTCTCGCGGTATCGTATAGGGGCTGGGCGGCGCGCTTGGGGCTGGGCCGTCCGGGGCTTGGCGGCTGGCTTGGGTCGGGGGCTGGGCGGCGGGCTTGGGGCGGGGGCGTCGGGGGCTGGGCGGCGGGCATGGGGTTGGGGCGTCGGCGGCTGGGCGGCTGGCTTGGGTCGAGGTTTGGGCGGTGGGCTTAGGGCGGGGGCATCGGGGTCTGGGAGGCGGGCTTGGGGTTGGGGCGTCGGGGGCTGGGCGGCTTGCTTGGGTCGGGGTCTGGGCGGTGGGCTTGGGGCGGGGGCGTCGGGGTCTGGGAGACGGGCTTGGGGTTGGGGCGTCGGGGGCTGGGCGGCTGGCTTGGGTCGGGGGCTGGGCGGTGGGCTTGGGGCGGCGGCATCGGGGGCTGGGCGGCTGGCTTGGGGCGGGGGCGTCGGGGGCTGGGCGGCTGGCTTGGGGCGGGGGCGTCGAGGGCTGGGCGGCTGGCTTGGGTCGGGGGCTGGGCGGTGGACTTGGGACGGCAACGTCGGGGGCTGGGCGGCTGACTTGGGGCGGGTGCGTCGGGGCTATTTACAATCGACGCACACCCATAAGCACTCTTCATATATATATGCAACCGAACTACTGGGCGGCGGGCTTGGGGCGGCGGGCTTTCGTCGGGGGCGACGGGCTTTCGTCGGGGGCGGCGGATGGCTTTGCTTCTCAAATTCATCTGAGTTTATATATTGGCTAAATAATGTGTTATCCATATTGGGTGTTCCATTAGTTTGGTGGTGTTTTGATTAGTAAATGTGAATATATATGGGGTTTGGATTCATGGTGTATATGTTCACTGTCTCAAGGACAGTACGAGTTCTATCAGTTGTGTGCTTCTGTATAGATGTATATATCTATACATCTAGCTGTGATATACATATGTGTATGTGACAATCTCAGTTAGCGACGGACTAGTTACCGGTTAGCGACGGATATTTCTAGCTCCATTAATTGCATTAATCTCCGGTACGACATGGTGATCAGGACATTGTCCCTGCAGCCATTCGACTGGCGAGGCAGAAACTATGTTACCGTAGATAAAGTTGCCTGTCCTCCGACCCTCATTCCTCGGCAATGATGATACGACAACCTATCACTATATCTTATATAGTAGTAGATGATGTCTTAGTATTACATTAGTGAGTTCATCTTGATTCTGTTACGTACGTCCTTTAGATACTAGATACGATAAGGTTAACATATACTACACGATATGTATACATAATGTAGATGATTCACACTAATGTATGCTAGAATGAATCTTGGGTTGTGTTCTGAGCCATCCGTTCTCACACTTAAAACACATAGGAATTAGTAGTGTGAGAGCGCCGGAGAGAGTGAGAGCGCCGGAGGAGGGAAGGAGAGAGAGAGTAAAATGGTACGACATGGTGAAGTAGTACTATATTTTGGCTCCAGTTCCAGCTCCATTTGATCTACGGTACGACATGGTGATCAGGACATAGTACCTGCAGCCATTCGACTGGCGAGGCAGAAACTATGTAGCCGTAGATAAAGTTGACTGTCTTCCGACCCTCATCCCTCGGCAATGATGATACGACAACCTATCACTATATCTTATATAGTAGTAGATGATGTCTTAGTATTACATTATGTGAGTTCATCTTGATTCTGTTACATTCTTCAGATACTAGATATGATAAGAACATATACTACACCATATGTACAGAACATAGATGATTCACACTAATGTATGCTTGAATGAATCTTGGGTTGTCTTCTGAGCCATCCGTTCTCACACTTGGCAAAAAATCAAATTTTTTATACTTTATCGGCTTTCGAAAATGTACTCAAATTACATGATGGTTCCTTTAGTTAGCTTGCTTATGTTACAATTATATTATTTGTGACTATCGATCTTACCAGATGGCACCCATGACCCGAGGAGCGGCACGTCGTTTGAGGAAAACAGTGAATGCTGAGGTGGCTCCTCCTACAGTTAAGGAGAAAGTGGCACCGGTTGCTAGTGAGACCGGGAGTTCTATTCATCCAGCACCGGTAGCTAGTGAGACCGAGAGGACTCTTCATGCAGTCCTTGCAAGGGACAACAGCTCTCCTCGCGCCAAAAACCTCATTTTTTCGAGGTGGTTGCGTGAACGTATCACTGAGCGTTTGCGTGAGCAGCGTGGTTCTCATTAGCTATTAGTACTTATTTGTATTGGACTATTTGTATTGAGTTGTTTTTGTATTAGGCTATTTATATTGGACTACATATATGAACTAGAATTGTGTCAATCTCCGGATTGTATTGGACTACGACATGGTGATCAGGACATAGTTTCTGCAGCCATTCGACTGGCGAGGCAGAAACTATGTATCTGTAGATAAAGTTGACTGTTCTCCGACCCTTATCCCTCGGCAGTGATGATACGACAACCTATCACTAGAGGATACTCTGAGAGATCCATCTGTGTAGGACGTATACTCTGAGATATCACCTTTACAAGAATGATATCAGTAGTGGGATCGAGTGTTGGAGGAGATACTATCAGAGTATACGTCATACTCAGATGGGTCTCTCACTGTTACTATTTTTTTCTGACAGCAAGGTGGATGTGCTCCGTCAACAGATACTTTCTTCGAGCCAAAACTTTGCCCCGGAGCTCAAGTGAACATCCTTCGTGTAGAGCTCGAGTGAAAGGTTCTTGACAGCATGGTGGCCTCCTTTGTCAAAGTATCCGTGCTCATCCAACATTGGTTGTGGGACGAACACGGATACTTTAACAAAGGAGACCAGAATGCTGTCAGGAACCTCTCACTGGAGCTCTACACCAAGGATGTCCACTTGAGCTCCGGGACAAAGTTTTGGCTCGGAGCAAGAATATGTGGACGGAGCACATCCACCATGCTGTCAGGAAAAAATAGTAACGGTGAGAGACCCATCTGAGTAGGACATATACTTTGATAATATCTCCTCCAACACTCGATCCCACTACTGATATAATTCTTGTAAAGGTGATCTCTCAAAGTATACGTCCTACACAGATGGATCTCTCAGAGTATCCTCTCCGGTTGGGTTGTGTTCTGAGCCATCCGTTCTCACAGAGGGTCCTATTTTGGATTCTATATTTTGTATTTTGGTTTCTGTATTTTGTATTTTGGTTTCTGTATTTTGTATTTTGGTTTCTGTATTTTGTATTTTGGTTTCTGTATTTTGGCTCCAGCTCCATTTGCATTAATCTACGGTACGACATGGTGATCAGGACATAGTCCCTGCAGCCATTCGACTGGCTAGGCAGAAACTATGTAGCCGTAGATACGACAACCTATCAGAATCCTCGACTCTCTTTCGTACCTCTTCTTCACATAAACATCATTGTCGCCTTGTACTCGAGGCATTCGACTGGCGAGGCAGAAACTATGTATCCGTAGATAAAGGAGGGAAAAGATAAATCGAATTATAACGACGGATATTAGGTAACTCTTCAGGATAATTGATGTCTATTTTATATTAATTTGGTTTGGTCTATATGATTCTTGGATAATTGGTGTGCATTAAATTCGTATGTGCATATTTGGTCTATGTGATTCTTGGATAATTGGTGTGCATTATATATTGGTTTGGTTTATGCATATTTTTGTGAACAGGGAAAGTGCTGCAATTGTTTTTCAAAAAAATTCTCAGTTACCGACAGACTAGTGACCGGTTAGCGACAGATATTTCCAGCTCCATTTGCATTAGTCTATGGTACGCCATGGTGATCAGGACATAGTCCCTGCAGCCATTCGACTGACGAGGCAGAAACTATGCAAGTAGCCTTAGATAAAGTTGACTGTCCTCCGACCCTCATCCCTCGGCAATGATGATACGACAACCTATCACTATATTTTATATAGTAGTAGATGATGTCTTAGTATTACATTAGTGAGTTCATCTTGATTCTGTTACGTCCTTCAGATACTAGATACGATAAGAACATATACTACACCATATGTACAGAACATAGATGATTCACACTAATGTATGCTAGAATGAATCTTGGCTTGTGTTCTGAGCCATCCGTTCTGATCAAGCATCTTCCTTCTCCTCTCCTCCACCATGGCTCTGAACAAATCTGCTCCTTCCTCTACTTTCTTTCTTCTTATTTGACTCTCTCAGCCACATATGACATCCAGCTCAAGTGTAGAGTCGGGGGAGAAGAAGTGGACAGAAAGAGGAGGGGGAAGCAGCACAGCCGGCGGCATGACCCGGAGGAAGTACAGAGGTTTTCTTCAACAGCCGTAGGAGAACTATAAGGATATATCTTTTTACAATATGTCATCTTGTCAAAGATCCTTCATGTGAATATCATGTTACCGCGGTGTCGGAAGACTAACATGTCATAAGTTTTTAAGCCGTGTGTTTTGATATAATCTTTCCAACTCTTTCCTCCTATGTAGTAATCTTGTATTATTACATAGCAGGAAAGAGTTTTGAGGATTATGTCAAAACACACGGCTTAGAAAATTATGACATGTTAGTCTTCCGACACCGCGGTAACATGATTGTCATATTAAAGGTCTTTGACAAGGTGATATGTTGTGAAAAGATATATCCTTATAGTTCTCCTACGTCTGTTGAAGAAAACCTCTGTACTTCCTCCGGGTCATGTCGCCGGCTGTGCTGCTTCCCCCTCCTCTTTCTGCCCACTTCTTCTCCCCCGACTCTACACTTGAGCTGGATGTCATATGTGGCTGAGAGAGTCAAATAAGAAGAAGGGAAGTAGAGGGAGGAGCAAATTTGTTCAGAGCCATGGTGGAGGAGAGGAGAAGGAAGATGCTTGATCAGAACGGATGGCTCAGAACACAATCCAAGATTCATTCTAGCATACATTAGTGTGAATCATCTATGTTCTGTACATATGGTGTAGTATATGTTCTTATCGTATCTAGTATCTGAAGGACGTAACAGAATCAAGATGAACTCACTAATGTATGCTAGAATGAATCTCGGGTTGTGTTATGAGCCATTCGTTCCGATACTTGGCAATTAAGCCATTCGACTGGCGAGGCAGAAACTATAAGGCTACTTGCATGTTCTTCCAACTTTAAATTACAAGATTACTATATTAGATTAAATAAATCACTAACCTCATCACGGTGAGTCTTGGTGTAGCACTCAAATGTGGGGCACCTGTAATCTATGTAAGTTCATCTTGATTCTGTTACATCTTTCAGATACTAGATACGATAAGAACATATACTACACTATATGTACAGAACGTAGATGATTCACACTAATGTATGCTAGAATGAATTTTGGGTTGTGTTCTGAGCCATTCGTTCCCATACTTGGCAATTAAGCATGTGAAATAGAACTGATTATGTTTAGTTTGTCTTACGATACAGATTTTTACATCCAAATTGAAATGGATCGTTACTTCGTTGATCGTACATGGGTGTACTATAGCGGATCAACCTCCTGGACCGTAGGTACTTATAAGTATTGACCGTATCGGATTAGTATCGATCTATCGTTTTGGTATGGGCCGTATCGGTTGGTATTGGTCTTAGCGAATTGGTATCGTCCTATCCGATATGTATCGGCCGTATAGCTAGGATTCATATTGGCCTTATCGATTTGGTATCGGTCATATCCGATAGGTATCGGCCGTGTTGGATTATTATATACTATTTCGGATTAGTTTCGTGGAAGGTTTAGTAACAACTGTACTTGGATTTCTCTCTTCTAGAGCTAGATTACCATTGCAAGAGAGTTACGAGAGCGTAAATGGCCAGTTACAGAACATACATACTTCCTTTTCAATCTCGCTTTTTCTGATGGAAAAGGAAGTATGTATGTTACTGTAACTGGCCAATCACGATCTGGTGATTCTCTTACAATGGTATTCTAGCTCGAGAAGAGAGAAATCCAAGTACAGTTGTTACTAAACCTTCCACGATACTAATCCGAAATAGTTTATACTAATCCAACACGGCCGATACCTATCGGATATGACCGATACCAAATCGATAAGGCCAATATGAATCCTAGCTATTCGACCGATACATGTACATATCGGATATAGGACGATACCAATTTGTTAAGGCCAATACCAATATGATACGTCCTATACCAAACCGATAGACCGATACTAATCTGATACACTAGATACTAAGTACATCTGGCCTATACCAGCGGATCCACAAATTACTGCACGATAGGCCCAACGACTCCAGTTACATCCGGTTATTGGTGAGTACATGATTACATAGTAATTCTGTTAGTCTTGTGATACAGATTTTTACTCTCTCATGCTACCAACGTCACAACTTTTCCAGTGCTGCTCCCTCTAATGATGATGAACGCAAAAAACCAACGTCACAACTTTTATAACTTGAGTAAATTTCTTTACCCTATATGAAAATTTCTGTTGTCAGAAAGATGGCTCCTAGGACTCGTCGAGGTGGTGCTGCTAGTCGAGGAAGGGGTCGAGGCAAGAAACCCTTGGAGGTCGACACGGAGGAAGTCTCCGTCGTCAAACAAGAGCCGGTGACTGTTAAGGAGAAGGTGTTACCAAAGGTCGAGGTCAAGGAAGAACCGATGACCATCAGAAAAGAGATTGCTCCCAAGCTTGAAGCTAAGGAGGAGCCACCGTCAGAGAGTAGTAGCATCGGGACCGACCCTCCTGTCCCTACAGAATACCTCAACCAGATTGAGCCTTCGTATACAAAGTGGCTGATAGAATGGTACATGCCTCAACGCAACCATCATCCCTGGCTGTAAGAATTCATCGTCTGACTTGTGGTCTTTGTTGAGGCCAAAGTCGATTTTCCTATGTGTTTTGGAATATTTGTGAAAATTTTGGAATATTTGTGCTATGATCGGTCGCCAGGATTGGATATTAGGTTACTGTAACTGGCCAACTCTTTCCTATGTGTTTTAGAATATTTGTGAAAATTTTGGAATATTTGTGCAATGATCGGATTATAACGATGGATATTAGGTTACTCTTCCGGATAATTGATGTCTATTTTATATTAATTTGGTTTGGTCTATATGATTCTTGGATAATTGGTGTGCATTAAATTCGTATGTGCATATTTGGTCTATGTGATTCTTGGATAATTGGTGTGCATAATATATTTGGTCTATGTGATTGTTGGATAATTGGTGTGCATTATATATTGGTTTGGTTTATGCAAATTTTTGCGAACAGGAAAAGCGCTGTAATTTTTTTTCAAAATATTCTCAGTTAGCGACGGACTGGTGACCGTTTTATGACGGTCACCACCAGTTTCCGACGAATTTTCGACGGTTATTCCGTCGCTAACTGGATATTTGGAAATGTTTCCAGGTAGCGACGGATGGTCGACGGATTATCAGTCGGCATGGAAAATTGTTCGACGGAATCGTGACGACCTATCCGTCGCCCATTTTTTGGAAATAACAAGAATTTCAAGAACAAGATCGATGGTTATTCCATCGCTATTCCGTCGATATATGTCGACGGAATAGCGACGACTCATCCGTCGCCATATTGCTGGAAATGACATGAATTTCCAGAAGCTAATCGATGGACTTTTCGTCAGAAAACCGTCGCTAATCCGTCATTTGTTATCGAAGGTGTCGACGGATTAGCGACGGAATGATACGATCTGATACGATGTTACGACGGGTTACCGACGAAATTTTACGTCGCTATTGTCTACACATTTCAGTACTTAATAGTCAAAATGGACGAAAGTCCGTCGGAAATGCGTCGCTATTGCTTCGTATTGTGACGTCGACAATCCGTCGCTATTCTGTCATGTGACGACAACTTAGCGACGGACCGTTATTAGCGACGAGCTGATTACCGACAGATTTTTTTGGCCAAAATTTGTCGGTTATCGGTCGCTAATAGTGATTATCGTCGGTTTAGCGATGGATGTGGCCGTCGCTAAAACGATAAATTTTGGTAGTGAAACCTCAAGGATCCATCGGGATGCTTAATCAATCCAGTTTGTGTTCCAGCCTCAGTCTTGCTCCATAGTCTTTGCAGTTTCATATCATCCTTTTGCGCCTCTTTAATTCTTTCTATTAGGGGTGATTGTATTTGTAAGTTTTCCCAGATTCCATCTGTTACTGGACATATCACTTCAATCCCTATCTTCCTCAGATCTTCTAATATTTCTTTAGGTGTATTCATAAAGAAAGCTGCGGGCCTTCTACTTAAGACATCGGCTACTTTGTTTGCTTTTCTCGAATGATACTCCAACTCCATATCAAAGTCCTTAAGCAACTCTAACCACCTTCGTTGCCTCATGTTTAACTCTTTTTGAGTAAATACATATTTCAAACTTTTATGATCTGTATATATCTTGATTTGTTCACCATTTAAGTAATGTCTCCATAATTTTAGTACAAAGACCACAGCTGCCAATTCCAGATCGTGAGTTGGGTAATTTCTTTCATGAGTTTTCAGTTGGCGAGAAGCATAAGCGATAACCCTTCCATGTTGCATTAATACACAGCCCAATCCTTTTCCTGAAGCATCACTATAGATCTCATAGCCTCCTGATCCTGATGGTAATGCCAGTACTGGAGCTGTGATGAGTCTTTCCTTCAGTTCCTCAAAGGCTGCTTGACACTTATCAGTCCAATTAAATTTTTCATTCTTCCGGGTCAATCGAGTGAGTGGCTCCGCAATTCTTGAAAAATTCTCCACAAATCTCCTATAATATCCAACTAGACCAAGAAAGCTTCAGATTTCTGCTACATTCTTAGGAGTATGCCATGACTTGACAGCTTCTACTTTCTTAGGGTCCACCGATATCCCTTCTCCGCTCACTATATGACCTAAGAAGGAAATTTTGTCCAACCAAAATTCACACTTACTTAACTTTCCATACAGTTTCTCTTGTCGTAAAGTCTGGAGCACTATCCTCAAATGTTCTTCATGTTCCTTTTTATTCTTTGAGTAGATCAATATATCATCAATGAATACAATCACAAATTTGTCCAAGTATTGATAAAATATTCTGTTCATCAGATCCATAAATATAGCTAGAGCATTAGTCAGTCCAAAAGGCATTACTTGAAACTCATAGTGCCCATAACGGGTTCTGAAAGCTGTCTTTGGTATATCCTCCTTTCTAACTTTCACCTGGTGATATCCCGATCTGAGGTCAATTTTGGAAAATACTGTTGCTCCTCCTAATTGGTCAAATAATTCCTCAATCCTTGGCAACGGATATTTATTTTTGATAGTCACTTCATTTAAAGCTCTATAATCTATCACTAACCTCAGACTTCTGTCTTTCTTCTTTACGAATAGCACAGGTGCTCCCCAAGGAGATCCACTAGGCCTGATAAATTCCTTAGCCAACAATTCCTTGATTTGTTTATTCAATTCAACCAATTCTTCCTTGTTCATTGGATAAACTTTTTTTGCAACAGGTGCAGCTCCAGGAATTAGATCGTTACAAAATTCAACGATCCTATCAGGTGGTAATCCTGGTAGTTCATCAGGAAATACATCCTTAAATTCGTCTACAATCTTGGGCCATTCTACTACTTGGTTCTGAAAATTTTTTCCTGATGGTAATTCGAATTTTTCTAGTTCTTTTCCATCAAATTCCTTCTGATCTCTGATAAATTCATGTATATCCTTACCGGGTAGTAAAAATTGCACCTTTCCTTGCCTACAGTCTATAACTGCTGAGGCCAAGGTTAACCAGTCCATCCCAAATACCACATCATAGTTATTCATGGGAAACACTAGTAATCTGGCCTTAAAGTTTTCTCCTCCTATTTTAATTAGGCATTTTCTAAGTATTCGGCTAACCTCTACAATACCATTACCCGTAAGGATTTTCAATTTTTTGACTAGGGGTTGAGTGATTATATCATACATGGATATAAAAGACGCAGATATAAACGAGTGAGTTGCCCCAGAATCAAATAATACTGATACGGGGCTAGATGATGCAAGTATGGTACCTGACACCACTTCTCCGGCCATTTCTTCTTCGTTGACATTCATCATGAAAGCTTGTCCATGTGGCTTCTTCTTTTTGTTGTTACCCTGACCAGCCTTCTGTGCTTGATGGAACTGATGCGCTTGGGGTGCTAGAGCTGGCCTCTGCTGGTATCCGGTTGGTACGCGAGCTTGAGCTGGAGGTGCTGCATGAGTCATAGGCCTTGGTCCATTCTTCTGAAGTTGAGGTCTTGGCCGGAACCCTTGCGAATTGTTCTGCACCTCAAATCTTCCAGTGGCTTGTCGAGGACACTGCTGTATCTGATGTTCAGATGACCCACATCTGAGACACCTTCCTTGAAGCTTTCTACAGTCATTTCTTGTATGTCCAGGTTTCCCACAATATGTGCAGCTCTGACGATTTCTATTGTGTTCGGTTTGGATGTATTTATGTTGTCCCTGTCCTGAGTTCCTATCCTGAGGAGAGCTGGTTTCCAAGTTTCGCTTTTGCCCTCCTATCTTTGATTTAATTTTATCATTTTGCATCCTTTCTTGGTCTCTAGCTGCTTCAACCACCTCAGCATAAGTCTGACATGCATAAGGTGTGACCTTCATTTTTAGTTTGTCATTTAGTCCTTCTCGGAATCGAGCTATCTTTGCCTTTTCCGTGGCTACCATATGGGAAGCATAGCGACTAAGTCTTGTAAATTCTGCCGCGTATTCATCGACAGAGGTCTTATTCTGCTTCAAATATATGAATCTCCTTTCCAGCTCCATCCTGGCGCTG
This sequence comes from Iris pallida, assembly GCA_029216955.1. Classification (NCBI taxonomy): domain Eukaryota; kingdom Viridiplantae; phylum Streptophyta; class Magnoliopsida; order Asparagales; family Iridaceae; genus Iris; species Iris pallida. Next base: position 9,202,062 of record JANAVB010030220.1, read on the forward strand.
GCGGGAAAGAACCTTTCTTCAAATCTCCTTTTAAATTTCTCCCAGGATATAATCTCATTGGAGTCTTCGGGGTGCTGAGCACTCCACCAGTGTTCAGCCACATCTTTTAGTTGTATTCTTACTAGAGACATCACATCATCTGGCGCGATCTTGGCGCCCTTCTACAATCCTTCGGTAGTCTTTAACCATTGAACCGCTTCCAAAGGAGTTTCGGTCCCTATGAAGTTAGGTGGATTTATATTCCTGAAGACTTGGATTGTCCCGATTTTGGCTGTAGGAGCGACATCAAGCCTTTCTAGTATTCTAGCTGATGTGGCTTGAGCAAGTTGGACTTGTTGGGCATTAGTCTCTAGCACCTTCTGGAAAATTTCAAGAACATCAGTCGTCCGCGGTTCTGAAGATTCAGGTTGCGCCGACTTTTGAGTTGAAGGAGAAGACATTTTCCTGGATATTAAGAATTCATAATTCTTAATATGAGGTTGAAAATAATTAATGACTCATTAATACTTAATTACCTATTAAAGGAAAATAAATTTGCAAAACTAAGATCAATTGCAATTCGGAAAGATCAGATATAAATAGGCACACTTTTATTTAGTTCACAAGAGGACAATATACTTTCAGGGAGTCATCCTTACAAACTAACACATTTCTACCCTTTCTAACCTTATACAGAGCTATTTCCATCTGCTAATTTACAGAAGTGGTACAACAGTCAAAATATTTTCCTTACTAAGCCATTTCTTCCTATTAAGTGCATCTTTCTTCCAGCACTAATAATGTCAAGTACCTTATCCTAGGGTTCTTGCTAGACTTCCTAAGAATACAACTTAGGATCTCAACCTATATAGGTCTCTAAATCTGACCTGCATGGGCCACCACTAAAAGACGTATCACGCTCCGGTTCCAAATAGAATTTTCGGAGCACTGTGATACATCTCCAGGCTACGCACCCGTATAACACATGTCGTGTCATACCTGCGATTATCGCCTGTAAATTCTAGGATAAAGTATAGACATCGAGAGACATTCTAAAGTAATTTACATTTATTTACACAAAACTCGTATGTTCGATCACATATTCACATTCTTTTTACATCCAAAAAGTTCATAGCTATACATAGAACAACAAACGATAAGTACTCATTCCAACGTCTTTCATTTTCTTATATCATTCATAAAGCTCCTTCTCGGTGTAAGGTTGCACTTCTTCCTGGTCTTCAACATGCCCTAGTAAACAAAACTAGGTCGTCAATACGACGAGCAAGTCCTCGGTCAAGGAACGGAATAAGTAAAATAAGTTGATAAAATTTATTGAAATTAAATCGGAATAAAGAAAACAAATTATGGATAAAGTTTGCAAAAATTTGAAATTCTACTTAAAAATGGAATTTATATTCCTGCACATTCCAAGACTACTGTTGTATTATAGAAATGTAAAGAGCCTCTAACAACTCCTAATACAATACGCAACATTTAGAGAAATACTTCTGGATCACACAACTTCTATTATCTCAACAATAATCCCATTTACCCGGGATCAGGTTTATACTTAATGGGCGGTGCTTAGATTTATCCGTCCCATTAGTATCAGGATCACATATTGATGTGATATAGTCAGGATAACACATGAATGGTTTTTCCGAGTTATCGGAATCAAGTGTTATAACAAATGTCGTATTACTTGAAATTTTTCAAGAATATCAGAGCAGGCTACATTGGATATTACAGAGCCGAATTCGGAGATTCGGAATCCAATGGAAATCAGGAAATAAGAAACAGGAAACAGGAAAGTGAGCTAAGCCTCACCTCGGACATCGTATGGTCGTACGAACGCCGAAAATCAGGAACTGATCAGTTTTTATAAAATATAATATTGCAAGAGTTCAAAGGTGTGATCCAAGATTTCTCTTCCATCCCAATGACATCCTAATCTACAACTAAATCTAGGTTTGGACTTTCTAAAAATCTATCTCTTGGGATTTCCGAAAATTTCGGCAGAGTCTCCTTTGTATTTGTCGACTCCGGAAAATTCACAAGAGATATAAAACTGGAAAGAAGAACTCGGGTTCGCTGACCCCTTCGGTGGAGCAACCCTCAACACCGGAACCACGCAATATAATTTCCCGGGTTCGCCGACCCCTTCGGTGGAGCAACCCTCAACACCGGTACCACGCAATAATGATATATATATAAAGCGTAGTTAAAAAATTTTAGGCTTTCTTACCTTAGCAAGCAATTAAGCGAATTAAGCAATTTCTTTGGGGTTTGTGCTAAACACTATCCAAGTTTCAAAACAAAACTTGTTAGTAGCATAATGATATCAAAATTTTATTCCAAAATCATATGCAAAATAATTTTATAACCCTTGCAACCTTGACATGATGTTATTCTCATACAAGGTAAATCCAAAAGTCCAAATTTATCTTATGTTTACTATGTACCATAATTTAACTCCTTGAAAATGCAAGAGAGAGTTTAATATTGAAATTTTATAGACATAGGGGTTATGCTAACATATAGGTGCCTACAACCATCTATTTTAACTAGTTAATCATGATAGCACATGATAACTAAATATAATTCCAATAAGGACAGAATTGAAATATAATGTTAAATTGTCATTTATTCATTCCTACATATCCATACTAACACATGTATACACAACCACGCTAGAAAATATAAAATCTGTATATATTGATTTATTTTTTTAAGTGTAAAGGTTGAATTTCTAAGTTGTCAAGACTTATAGGTATTCATGATCTTGTAAGTTCATAATTTTTGCATCCATATATTGAGTCAAGTGTATATAGGTGTGTATTTATATATATATATATATATATATATATATATATATATATATATATATATATATATATATATATATATATATATATATATATATATGTATATATGTATGTAGGTTTCATGCATATATAATTATTCCAAGAGTTGTATCCACACATCTATATATATATATATATATAAATATATATATATATATATATATATATATATATATATATATATATATATATATATATAATCACACAAATTTATAATTCGAAGTGTCCATTTTTGGTGTTGTGTCCTAACGATGTGTCCAAGTCATACACACAAACATAATTGTGTCCACAAATGGTTCATTATCCAAATTTCTATGCTTATACCCATCTTAAATTTTTATAAAATTGAACTTATTATGAATTTTCATAAACTTCAGAATTAAAAACTGAATAATAAATAATATATATATATATAACAAGTAGAATATTGAAAACCAATTTCCAAGAGGGAAAGAGGGAGAGGACTTTCCTTACTATATGGTTTCCGAACCGAAATCGATTTCTTCGATTCCTTAGAATATCCCCAAAATCTAACCTAATTTTCAGAAATTAACTCATGTATATGAGTATCCAAAAATTTTGACCTAGCAAAATTAACCATGGATTTATTTGGGAAAGAATGTGATACCTAGAAGTATAGGAGGAGGAGATGGAGGTGAGGGTGGTGGCCGACTGGAGGGAGGACGGCGGCGTGTCCGGCGGCGGCGGGCGGCGTGGCAGACGGCGGCGGGAGGCGTGGCCGACGGCGGCGGGCGGCGTGGCCGACGGCGGCGGGCGGCGGGAAGAACGATAGCAGCCGCAGCAGCAGGTAGCAGCAGCAGTAGCAGGTGTAGTGGTGGTGGTGATTTTGGAAGAAGAATAAGAGGAAGGAGAGAGAGGGTTTAGAAAATGGAGAATGAATGAAGAAGTAGAGGAAGAAAAAGAAGAAGAAAAATAAATAAAGGAAAGAGGGAGAGAGAGATGGGGTGTCATTAAATGGAGTTCCCTCTCCATGCTATAGGCCATGTGGCATGAAAGAAATGCCACTTAATCCTAAGGTTAACACATAACCATACTTCATGCCACCTAGCCACATGAGGTGGCTTGGCTATTCATGCAAGTGCATAAATTTTCTAGGAGTCCCTATGCAAAATTTATGCAAAAGTATTTAATAAATTTATTATTATTCTTATAATTATTAATTATATAACTATTAGGTAGGAAAAAAATAAGGCATAACAATGGCAAGCATATCCTTTAGCGATTGTTCCACCGCAGAAAGACGCTATTATGTATGAGAAGTAGACGTCTCTTGTTCTTCTCCGATAACATAAGATTTGATTTCTCTTGAACATACAGAGGGATTGGTGTAGAGATATGAATCAACGCTATCAGTTTCTGACTCCAAATATTGGGTACCCCAGCCTCTGAATCTGAAGAATGCATACTTAAAGATCGTTGACTTTTTGACCGAGTATGTTGATATACTCCTTCAAAAGTGTCAAGGATTTGGTTAAACCATTGTTGACTTGGAGTCTGGGACGAATTGCGTCTTGGACGTCGTCCTCTATTGATATGAGATGCCATATTGACCGATGCATAGGGCAACTCATGTTCTTGGTCATCAATTTGTTGCCGAGGTACGTTGTAGCTTAATCGGTCGAAAACTGACCGTTTAGTAGCAGAACAGCAACATTTGATGACTATTTGGTGACATTCACAATGATAATTTTCTTGAGGGAGTATCACAGGAGATTTTCTGTTTTTACGCTTTTACACAAGTAACTCGCGTAAATCAGAAGAATTGGAAGGTAATATTTTCTTTTTTACATTTAGGACAGAGAAATATTTAGTCCTTTGTATAAAAAGAAGGTTACTAGCTTCATTCGCAGAAGAAAGCTGTGTATTTTTATGCGCCTGAAGTTGTGTGCATAAATCCTGTGTTAATTTTTGTGCACTGAGAACACCATCAGCATTGCACGTAATCCTAAGATTAGGCACTTTGCATAAAGCAACATTAGAGGATTGTTGACGTAAAACATAAATTTTGCCAAAATTTCTTGTCTCTTTGGATAAATCAAAGGAATTGTTTGCCATAGGAGACTTGTTTTTATGCTGTACACGTGTAGACAAGTTCACTTTAGATGCAAAAGCACCATTGTGAACTTTATCTACCATGTCACCGACAGGAGATTTGCCTTTACGCGTATAGCACAAAACAGGAACATCTGCCACGTCACAGACGAGAGATTTGCCTTTACGCGTATAGCGCAAGACATGATTGTCTACCACGTCACAGACAGGAGACTGAATTTTACGCACAGGGCACAACACTGAAGTAGGAACTACCTCGTCACAGACGGGAGCCCCAACAACAGGAGTGGAAAGAATTCCCTTGCCTTCAGAGACAATAGAGAGATCAGAGGGTGCTTTGGACTTAGGAATCCAAACTTTGCGCACTTTTCATGATTTTTGCATATTGGAGCAGCGAGCACTATCCCCAGTTCGGAGCATTTCTTCATAAGCAGTCTGGTCGAATTGAACGACCAGGGTCTTCTTCGTCGATCCAATCGACACATCATCGTATTGAGAAATTGCTTTCTCGTCAGAGGAGAAAGTCGTCCCCAGCAGAGTCGCCATTTTGTTTCACTTAACGAAATACCCTTAAGGCTTTTGAAAGAAAACGAGAGAAAATATACAAAAGTACAAGTAAATTCTGGGAAGTATTGCTATGGAAGTCTGATCTGAGAGCGATCACTTTGTTCCTTGGACCACACGATGATAATAAAGAAAACTGCTTGAAAATGAACAACTGAAAGAACTAAGTCACCAGAAAGGTATCGACACAATTGGCACTGATGGCACAGTCGAATTCTTTCCTGCTTTGCTTCACTCTGTTCTTGAAGAAAAGTTAAAGAGAAATACTCTGGAAAATTACTTTGCTCTGAAAGTATCTGGTCTCCAAAATCTTGTCCCTCTTTCTTAAAAAAGAAGTCTTTATATAGACTTGTCTTCCGTGCATAAAAAGCATCAATATTGGGTCTCTACGCAGGCTATTAGGATAACTGTCACCCACATACAAAAATTGGCCTCTACGTATGTTGACACATGTCCCATAATCCAATAACATAAGGAGAGCACGTACACACGTTCTTCGAGAAGTATGGCATGAAGGCCACGTCAGAACACCATGTTCCCACATAATTAGGACAAATTGTGCATAAAAGATGTTGTTTAAACATGTCCGAGCATAAAATAGCTCAAAGTAAGTTTCTTGCTTAAAGTGGCTAAAAATAACCTTGAACGTAAAGGCTCAAATAAACTCTACGCACAAAAAGGGTAGCTGAGATAGCCTTGAGCGTAAAAGCTCAAATAACTCTTATGCGTAAAGAGGAAGCTGTTTTTCAAGCGTAAAGCAGCTCATTGGCACGCTAAACAACAAACTCTTTGGCTTCTGTGCGATTATTTGGTCAGAAAATCAATCTGTCAGAACAGAATCTTCGTGTATTTAATGCTGCATAGACAGCTCATTCTTCACGTAGAAAGTAAAACTGTTCTCCGCGTAAAGTCTGAATTTAAGGCCTGTGTAGAGTTTTGAGTTTGATTTAGTTTGACCTTTGCGTAAAGTCTAATCTGGAACTGTCTTTGCATAAATATCTCAACTTCCTTGACTTAGTCTTCGAAATTTATTTACGTTTCTACAACGCTTTCGGCAGAGGATTGGGATGCGTCTTGATGCAGCATGGTAAGGTAGTCGCTTATGTGTCATGCCAGCTTCGTGACCATGAGAGGAATTATCCTACCCATGACTTGGAGTTAGTAGCAGTAGTTTTTTGCATTGAAGCTTTGGAGGCATTATTTATATGGAGATCGAGTGGAGATCTTCACCGACCACAAGAGTCTTAAGTATATTTTTACTCAGAAGGATCTTAATATGCGTCAGAGAAGATGGTTAGAGCTACTTGTGGATTACGACATCAACTTGCATTATCATCCTGGGAAGGCCAACGTTGTTGCAGATGTATTGAGCAGAAGAGCCGGAGTTTATTTCCAAACAGCCCAGCCAGAATTATTAGCAGATCTTCAGAAGATGGGTATTGAAGTTGTCCTCCCTACCAACATGGCATTGATGGCCAGTATGCAACTTCAATCCAGTATAGTTGTGAGGATCAAGATAGCTCAGTCAACGGATTCTAAGCTTCAGCGGCTTAAGGCAGAGTGTGAAGCAGGATAAAGACCAGATTTATGTATTCACGAAGATGGTACTCTACGACATGGGAGGCATCTTTGTGTACCCAGTGGTGATATCAGACAGGAGATCATGGCAGAGGCTTACAGTTCACAGTATTTTATTTATCTCGGTGGCACGAAGATGTATCGTGACATCCGTCAGCATTTTTGGTAGAATGGCATGAAGAGGAAGATAGCTCAGTTCGTCTCTCATTGTTTAGTTTTCCAACAAATTAAGGCTGAACAGCAGTCGGACTTCTTCAACCTTTACTGATCCCAGAATAGAAATAGGAGCACATTTCCATGGATTTTGTAACTGGGTTATCTAGATCTCCAGCTGGAAGAGATGCTATATGGGTTATCGTCGATCTTCTCACAAAGGTAGCTCATCTTCTCCCATTCAGAGTGGATCAATCGACGAATCAGCTAGAAGAGATGTGCCTCAGGCAGATTGTTAGATTGCATGGAGTACCAGTCAGTATTATATCGGACAGAGATTCAAGATTCATATTACACTTTTGGCGGAGACTTCAAGAGAGTTTGGGACTCGTCTCAAGTTCAGTTCAGCATATCATTCGCAGACAGATGGTCAGTCAGAACACACGATTCAGACTCTTGAAGATATGTTGCGATCTTGTACGTTGGACTTCGGTGGTTCGTGGAAAGATCACCTGCACCTAGTGGATTTCTCATATAACAACAGTTTCCAGGCTAGTATCCAGATGGCACCCTTTGAGGCCTTGTACGACAGAAAGTGCAGATCCTCGTTAGCATGGGATGATGTCGGTAAGAGACAAATGCTTGGTCCAGAGATGGTTATACAGACTATTGAGGTAGTTAGACAAGTCAGAGATCATCTTCGAGTTGCACAAGTTCGCCAGCGTCATTGGGCCGATTCTCATCGGCGGCCCCTTGAGTTCTCTGTCGGCGACCACGTATTCCTTAGGATCTCGCCTACCCGTGGCGTCATTCGATTCAGCGTACGGGGAATTAGTCCTAGGTATATAGGGTTGTTCGATATCCTTGAGCGAGTAGGTGATGTGTCCTATCGTCTCGCTCTTTCGTCGTCGTTACGTGAGGTACATGACGTGCTCCATGTATCCCAATTGCGACGGTATATCCCGAATCCGAGCCATGTCCTTGATCATTCAGAATTGGTTGTTGGTACCAACCTTTCGTATGAGAAAAGGCCCATATCCATATTGTACCGAAGGAAGAAGGTACTCAAGAATAAGACTATTAGTATAGTCCGCGTTGCTTGGGGTCATCAATCTTTGAGTGAGTCAACATGGGAGCGTGAGGATGATATCCGATCGCAATATCCTCACCTGTTTGACTCACAAGGTAAAATGTCCTCCTTATGCCTTACGCTCTTAATTCCTTGTTTGTATGAATGATTGCTTGATTGGTTGCTAGTCGTAGAATTGCTTGTGCTTTAGTATGGCCTGCCCCGACACCTCTAGCCTCTTAATTAAATTCTGAGAACGAAATTCTTTTAAGGTGGGTAGAGTTGTCACTCCCGTTTTCCGTTGTACGTATTTCCAGTGTACGTATACAAATTTTGACCCGTATTTTGACTTGACCTGCTAGCCTAGTCTTGGTTGGTCAAGACTACGCTTGGTTTATTTTGGTTTAGCTTGGTTTAATTTGGTTGGATTATCATGGTGAACCCCTTCCTTTATAAACCAATTTTTTTCTCTCTCTTCCTTTACTCTTCATTTACTTCTTCTTCTTCCTCTTAACTCTCTCCACCAACCTAGAGAGCTAGAAAAGTGCTAGCTTGCTTTATGAGAGAACTCATTTCTATTTGTTCCATTTTCTTTCTTACACGATTTTAAGACACTTTAGAACTTAACATTTTTCGATTTGGTGGATATTTTCTTGTAGATCTAAGTTTATGTTATTTTCGGTTTTCCTTGGTTTTGATCTATCAAACTTATTTGTTTTCAAAATCTAGCTATTCCATATTGTAGAGAATTTTGTTCTACCCCAATTTGACATATGAAAGTCCAATTTTTGACTTAAATCGGAGGTTGGACGGAGCTTGGGAGCCATGGCTTCCATGGCTCATGTTCTCTGATTTTTAGGGAAGATGAGCAGTGACCATTGGCCGTATGAAGTCCTGCAGCTGTAAGCCTTGGCCGCATGAGCCTCGACCGCATGAAGTCTTGCCGCATGAAGTCATGCGGCAGTGCTGCCTTGGCCGCATGAAGTCCTAAGGACTTCATTGCTTACCACATGTGATCTTGGCCGCATGCAGTCCTGCTAACCACATGTTTGGGCCGCATGTGATCTTGGCCGCATGTAGTCCGCATGCCTTGGCCGTATGCTTTCTTGACCCCCCATACCCTTGTCCCTTGCATGTTCTTTTATTATTATATTGTTTTGTTTTGAATTGCTTACATCTTGTACTCAGCCTAAGTTTTGACTACCCGATTTGATGATTATGAATCCTGGGCATAATTTGTCTTAATTTAACCCTGAACACGGCATTGCAATATGGCTTTACATGAATAACTCTTAAATAGTAACCCGTCGTGGTGTACTCTTGACAAGTAACTTGACATGATAATTCTTGATGGTGTTCCGTCGTGACGTACTCTCGACAAGATAAGTAATCTTGATAGTGGCCCGCCATGGCGCAATCGTGACAAGTAATCTTGATATGTAAGTCTAGCATGTAACCTTGAATACTGTTGCGAAGAATATCTTGACATGATGAGTACTAACTCGTCTTGACACCGTGGGTCAAATGTGCTTGTATAAGCTACTAGTCTCGGCTCGTATCATGTCTAGGACTTGCATCCTTGGTTACCACGGTCAGGGATTCATGCTGAATCTGACTAGGTTAATTACTAGATTGATCAAAGTAGCTCATATAGAGAGATATTTCCAGTTACAGACGATCCCGTTATCCCGGCCACACCTGATGGACTTGTAGCCGGCCGACGAGTATGGCACATTTCCAGCCCATTGTCATGTGGGGCACTTCTTGAAACAAGTAATATGCACACTATTATGTGTTGTACTCAAAGTCATCTAATAATTCTTGATAACTCTTAAATGAACCTCGCCTAGATAACCTGGATAGCTGCAGGGCTTATGACTGTCGGAACATCTCATCGCATCTTGCTAGTAACTAGGCTTGTGATAACCCTTGTTAGTTAAAGTATCAAGCCGTACTCTTTGCTTGGCCGTGAATGTTGGATGAAGTCTAATCCTGTCTAGTCCTGTCTAGATCCAGTACATGGCTATCTCAGGACATGCTTGCTTATGCCTTACTCTTAATAATAAATGGCTAGAGACCCGGTTCTGTTCAGGCGAAGGGTTACAACCCCGGTCCTTGCTGGTTTTAGTTCTTGAGTGAAGCCTCCCTTGTGGCACTTGCTCTTTCTGGAGTCTGACCCAGCTGGTTTTGTATGGCCAGATTTTGGAACAGCACCCGAGGATCTTCCAGCTTTCCAGCCAGATGGTGAACACTAGACGTAACCCTGACAACGAGTAGGTTTTACTTTACTCTTCCACTCTATTGTAAATTATTCTTTTGAGGCGTTTAGCCGTCGAACAAGTGTTAACTCGTGTTGAATACTTATATTTCTTGTTTGCCTAAGGGCTGTAACATGATTGACAGATCCTAGGGTTGATCATGTATGACTGAAACTCTTGCTAGTCCTCGCATTTTGTACGACTAGCTTCATGCTCATCTGTATATAAAATGTATGGGATGCCTTACTATTGAATATCTGATGGTCTAACATCTTGTAACTATTATTACTTGCTTGTGATTGAGACACTAGGCTTGTTCTTGACCATAGGAGACTGATGGCTTGTAGTTAAACCCTCATACATCTAGACAGCCGTGACCGTATATCGAGGTGGATTACACTTTTATATACGTAGCTGGCTGTGTCTGTCCTCCGATGTCACACCCCGGTTCGGTCAAATCGATAATCGTCCCCCGGAGCGTGATGCCGTGCAAGCCTAAGTTGCGCTTGCACAAGGCGGTTCATAAGGTTATCCGAAACAACAACATTTGCAAGAGTACACAGAGAAATTGAACACATTTATATAGAGAAGGAAACTTATATTTGAATTGATAATAAGTTAGATTACAGACTCGATTACAAAAGAAGCCTCTCGGGCTTACAACTGACATCGATGAGATAGTCATTCCATACATTTACATCCCTTTTTACAAAACAACAAAATGACTCTCTAAGACCTGGGATCGATGAGAGTTGGCGCTGCATGATGCAGTTGAATTGAGTCTTCAAAATGTTGAAGAGTTAGCCTTCGCGCTAGCAAGGCTTCAAAAGAAAGGAGCGTCGCCTTCAGTTCCTTGGAACGCTATCCCGGTTCCGGGTACCTGTTGAGAGCGAGGGTCAGCACATTACACTTTGTGCTGGTGCGTGGCTATTTAAATCCCGTGCTCTCATTTGTTGAAGAAGTTATGTGAGCGTGCATGCAAATGTTTAGTAAAGTTTCTAGCCATCCTAGTCAATTTAAACTTATATCCTCTGAACCCCTTTTTTTTACCTTGATTTGGGAGTTTCTCTATTTTGGTGGAGGATAGTATTCAATGACATGTCATGGTTGAGTGATATCATTTAGTTATTTCATTTATTTTCTCGATCACTAGTTTTTTATATAGGACCATCTTGGCTATTGGTCATGGCCTTCAAAAACATTTTAGAGGATACAAAGTCCATTTATATTTTAGAATCCAGGAGAAGCTGATTGATTTCCATCTTTGTTTTGTCTGTTTCGACCATCATTTGGGATTGGAATTGAGAATACTGAGATGTCCATACTACAAAGACTGACTGATGCAAATCGGAGAAACTTTTCAAACAAATACTCATAGTAGGGGTCAAATAGATACTGGTTGTTTGTATAAGACCATCTTGGCTACTGGTCATGACTTTGTTGTCATCTAAAAGCATTTTTGCTTTAAATGACCGAGATTGTACCAGAATTGCTTACTAATTTTGTTCCCTGATTGTGCAAGTTCAATAGATGTTTAAGTCTTCTTTATTCAATACTTTGAGCATATGAACTCTAGCTAGAATTAGTTGTTAACCCAAATCACAGTCAACCAAATATTGACAAATTGACAATATGATACTTGTCATAATTCAATATAACACATCAAGACAGAACTCAGTGTAAGACGGACGTCGGCTCTCTCCTGCAGCGTACTCGGTTTTAGAGTCTATATTATTTTATATTTATTGAGTCTAGCTAAATGTAAACTGAGTAGCACTGGGTATTCTGGGCTTAAACCTTATCCCCAAACAAAACCAAAAGCTCCACCAAGCCAAAACTAGCCCGCATAGGCCCATTGGACTTTCTGTCAGCATGGAGACAGAGTTCAGGCCGAACTCTGCCTCCACACAGAGTTTGGGCCGAACTCTGTCCCCTAAATTGCAAGACCCTAATTTTTAGGGTTTGTTGTATGCTAGTTGTCCAACGGCCACAAATTTGAATTCTTGACATATAATTCTGGCCGAATTTTGGCTATCCCAACTAGTATAAATAGGCCTTGAATTCTCTCATTTTAAATCATCCAATTATCTTCTCTTCTCTATAAGCCTCATACAAGTCTTAACCTTCTCATCTACTAGCTACAAGCTTCCTAAGCCTAAAAGTGCTCAGTGCTATTCAGTTAGGAGTTTGTACAAGAGTCAAGAAAGTCGCTTGAAAAATTCCAAGCATCGCCACAACGATCTTTGTAAGAAGTTGACGTGCTCTTTTGAAGAAAAGGCACGGGATGTAACTACTATTTCACAAATAGTGGATTTAATCATGAGCTAGAGTTCTCAGGCCTGGACTAGTCCTCCACGAGGGAAACCAGGTTAAAAATCGACTGTGTTTGCGTATGCTCTCTTAATCTTTTCATTTCTGCATTTGCTACTCTGATTATTTACTATTGGTAAAAAGAGTTTTAATTTTATTTAGTTATTATTGTTACAAACTCTATTCACCCCATTCCAGAGTTGCCTACCTATTCTTCAATTGGTACCAGAGCTCTGTTCTCTCAACAAGGACTAACATCCTAGAGCTACTCCATGGTAACCACACAACTTATGTTTTCCAACCATAGTGAAGGACAGTCTACTCATAGGCCACCCCTATTTGATGGAACCAACTACACCTATTGGAAAACTAGGATGAGTTTCTATCTCAAGTCTCTAGACTTTGACCTGTGGACCATTGTCACTGATGGTTACAAAAAGCCCGCCAGAATAGTTGTCGAAGGAGATCTCATCGAAAAACCCAACGACAAGTATTCTGACGAGGAAAAAACAGGCAAGTCTAAATGCTAGAGCTATTAATGCTATTTTCTGTGCAATAGACATAAATAAATTTAACAGGGTCTCGACATGCACCACCTCGCACGAAGTATGGAAGCTTCTGGAAGTGACGCATGAAGAAACTACTCAAGTCAAGTAATCTAAGATCAAACGTCTAACTCAAGAATACGAGGCGTTCAAGATGAAGCCGAATGAGAAGATCACCCAAATGTTTACAATATTTTTTGACGTCATCAATCCTTTGTCATCTCTCGGCAAACAATACTCCAATCATGAGAAGATCTGCAAGTTACTCAGGGGGCTACCGCAGATCTGGAACCCTAAGGTAACAGCAATTATAGAAGACAATTATCTCACCAAAATATCTATGGAAACTTTAATGGAAAAGCTGATGACCCACGAGCTCGACCTCAAAGACTTTGACGAACCGGCTCCAAAGGCAAAAGAGATTGTCCTAAAAGCTCATCATCGAAGGACTGATCCTGAAGAGACTGACGACGACAATTTAGAAGGTAATGATCAAGCTCTTCTAGTCCGCAACTTTAAGAAGTTTATTCGTTTCAATCGAAGGAAGAAGGAACAACAAGAAGACGACGAGGAAGAACCAACTTGCTATGGCTGTAAAAAGACTGGACACGTTCGAAAGGACTGTCCCTTCACAAAGAAAGGTAACAGATATGAGAAGCCCTACAAGAAGACTTCTTCGAGAAAGTACGCCAACACTAGTATTTGGTACGAGAGCGAAGCCAGTGATTCTGGGGAAGAAGATGACTCTCCTTGAGACACTGCTAATGTCTGCCTAATGGCAACATCCGAGAAGGTAACTAGCGAAACTCTTGATGACTTTGCATTTGATAAACTTGGCGATGCATTTAGTGACTTACTAAATGACCACAAGAAAGTCATTAGTAAATATAAGCATGCCAAGGAGAAAATCAAAGGCTATAAAATAGAGATTCAAAATCTTTCTTCTTTACTTGATAATGTTAGAGACACTCCACCCACGGAAGTCACTTATGAGGTGTCCAAGCTTAAGTTAAGCTTACATGATGCCGAAACACTTATTGAGAAGCAAATACGTGAGATCTCAGCACTCAACAAAGAGCTTACTGAAGAAAAGAACAAACACAAGATCTCTATTGCTAAGATTGATGGTCTAAATGCTAAGTGTAATGAACTGAATGCTGTCACTAAGAAATTAGAGATCAGATTGGGAAAACAGGTTGCTCAAGCTCAAACCCAATCACACAATCATAAAATACAGACAAAACACAAGACCACTCATAATAGTAAAATACGTCACCCACATGCAGCACGTAACCATGCTTATATGTACACGTACTCCCATGCAGCACGTAAACTACATGCACGTAGACATCATTCTCAATCTACTCATAACTATTATCCTGCTGCTACACATAGTCACTATCATGCTGTTTCACATAACTATCACCATACTGCACATAGACATAACAATTATCCTGCTGCTACATATAGTCATTATCCTGCTTTTCCACATAACTATCACCATACTGCATATCGACATCACTATCGACCTGCTCCTAACACAAATAGGCATGCTACTTGCACATACTGTGGATTACATGGTCATATCTCACTACAGTGTAGAATTAGGAAATTAGTTGATATTAATCTATATGCATGGATACCGAAGACTAATATTTAGGACCCACAAGAACTTGGGTACCAAAGGTCACATCTACTCGTGATGTAGGTGGACCTTCCTTCCTCAACTAAAAGCAAGTAGATTCTCGATAGTGGATGCTCATGACATATGACTGGAAATGCAAATCTTTTTGTATCACTATCGATAAAGATGGAATGATATGTATCCTTCGGTAACAATTTAAAGGGCTACATCATTGTGCAGGAAGATGCCTCTACGCCCACAAGGATGAGAGACTGTTGTGGCACCATCGTCTTGGTCATGCCAATATGGATACTATATCCAAGCTATCGACGAAGAAGCTAGTAAGAGGTCTGCCTGACATCACATTCAAGAAGGATATGGTATGTGCCGAATGTAAACTGGATAAGGTAACCAAATTTTCTTTTAAATCTATAAACACTGTAAGTACTACTATACCATTGCAATTACTGCACATGGACTTATTTGGTCCCAGTAGAGTAGCCAGCATTGGTGAAAAACTCTATTCTTTTTTTATAGTAGATGATTTTTTAAGATTTACTTGGGTTTTCTTCCTTTCAAACAAAAGCGATGTTATTTCTGTTTTCAAAATCTTTTCCAAAAAGGTCCAAAACAAAAAAGGCTACATGATTACTCGAATCCGAAGTGATCATGGAGGCGAATTCGAAAATTTTGATTTTGAAAAGTTTTGCGAAACAAATGGTATTGATCATGAGTTTTCTTGTCCTATAACTCCTTAACAAAATGGTGTTGTGGAGCGAAAGAATAGGACTTTTAGCGATATGGCTAGAGTCATGTTGAATAAATTTTCACTTCCGAAATATTTTTGGACAGAAGCTGTCAGTACAGCTTGCCATGTTTTAAATAGGGTTCTTATTCGACATATTTCGAAGAAAACACCCTATGAGCTTTGGTTTGGTAGGACTCCTAATGTCTCATATTTTAGAGTGTTCGGTTGTCGCTGTTTTATCATAAATACCAAAGACAACTTAGGCAAGTTTGATGCCAAAGCTGACGACGGTATTTTTCTTGGCTATGTTGCCAATAGTAAGGGATATAGAGTGTTCAACAAACGCTCAATGATTGTAGAAGAATCTACTAATATGACTTTTGATAAAGAAAATAGTACAACAGATATCCCCGATGATGATGTTGAACCATCAACTTCCACGTCGATGAATACCACCCCTGCAACCAATTCTCTGGAGGGCTTACCGAAGAAGTTCGAGTTCAAGCCATCACACCCAGAAAACTTGGTAATAGGTGAGGTATTACATGGAGTAAGTACTCGATCATCGTTAAGAGATTCCATTGCTAGCACTGCTTTTATTTTGCCAATTGAGCCTAAAAATGTTTTAGAAGCTTTTAATGATAAATTTTGGATTTCTGCTATGCAAGAAGAACTCAACCAATTCGAAAGGAGCCAGGTTTGGAAACTTGTTCCTAAACCAGCTAACCATTCGATTATTGGTACTAAATTGATTTTTCGTAACAAAGTAAATGAAGATGGTTCAGTCACTCGCAATAAAACTCGTCTAGTAGCTCAAGGATACAACCAAGAGGAAGGTATCGACTACGATGAGACGTATGCTCCGGTTGCAAGACTTGAATCCATTCGGATGCTTTGTGCCTTTGCAAACTTTCAGAATTTCAAACTTTTTCAAATGGATGTCAAAAGTACTTTTCTGAATGGTTTTATTAAGGAAAAAGTTTTTGTAAAACAATCCCCTGGTTTTGAAAATCATAAATTTCCCGACCATGTTTTCAAGCTTCTATATGGCCTCAAACAAGCCACCAGAGCTTGGTATGAACGCCTAAGTAATTTCTTACTAGATAAAGGTTTTTCAAAAGGAAAGATTGACACTACACTTTTTATCAAAAGTTTTCAAGACACCATTCTTTTAGTTCAAATTTATGTTGATGATATCATATTTGGGTCTACTAATGAAAATCTATGCCAAGATTTCGCTAAGTGTATGCAGAACGAATTTGAGATGAGCATGATGGGGGAGCTCAACTACTTTCTCGGACTGCAAGTCAAACAAACTTCGCAAGGAACATTCATCATGTCATGTCCCGCTCCCGTAGGAGCTATCGTCCTCGCTAAGGCGTGATGTCGCACGAGCCTAGATTGTGCTCGTACAAAGCGGATTCCATAACGACCAATTTTAGCGGCTGCGATGGGGTCATCGCATAGAAGTCCCAAGCAGTGACATTGAATAATAGTAGCAAAAATTTAAAGCAAAACACAAGTTATTCAAAAGAAGCTCTTTATTGATATTGAAACAAGGGTTACAAAGGGCACAAGGCCAAGATTACAAGTCTCTCAAGCTCTCTCATCTTACATTACAAGTCACTCAGCTCTCTCTCATCTCTCGATGCAAGTCTTGAGCCAGCGGATGCTTCGGAAGGCGATGCCCATACATGTCCCGTATAAGTCTTGACTCCATGCGGCCGCATGCTTCGAATCGCCAAGGAACTTCGTGCCTCGACGCATCCAAGCGAGCTCCACGCCACGAGCTTCTATATGTGCCTGCACATGAAAACTATGTGAGTGTCAGTACTCAACTGTACTGGTGGAATGAGCTCCTCGTCCACATATACAAAACTAACACGTTTGATTCACTTTGTACAACATAGTCCCTTTATGATTGTCTTGCTACTCTTGCCTTAGAATCAGTTTTAGGACAGACGTCTTGGCCTATTTTATGTCTCAAGACCATCTTGTGCTTGCATCAATATTAACCTATCAAGTCGTGCTTGCCTTTCGGCCCGTAATCAAAGACGCAACTACTCGGTGAGACTCCTTTTCCATGTGATCGTGGTACAAATCCTTTGTGTCGTGCCTCGCAACTCAGTGTGACTTAACCATATCGTCGTCCCGCGGCCCTTGCTACTTTGATCACCAACTGACCCAATCGAGACTTGTGAACTTAGTGTCACTCAACCAACTTTGCCTTGCGGCAATTTTTCGACTTAAACTCCAACGACTCAAACCAAGTTATGCAACTTATATGCCGACAACTTACGACTTGACGCTACATCTCGTGCCGAAGCACGGTGTCTTTGTTACAGCCAAATCTTAGGCCCAAACATTGTCTTCTGACCGTACACGCATTCGACTCGACTCATTGGTATAGTGAACTCAATACTCGACTCAATCCAAAGGCATACATGCGGGTTGCCGCCATGCCGACACATCTATATGAATTTGGTCACTAGCTCCTAGAGCCATTGTGGACTCCCTTTTGCTTTTGTTAGACGGGGCCCTTTCAGCGCGAGTAGCGAGCCCCGCTGCAAGTCCCCGTCTAACTTGTGCCTAACACAACTTTTGTAATTATTTCCTTTCTTTGCCCGCAACGGTCCCGTGGCCCCGGTTGCCGTTCGGGGAAACTCTACCTTGTCGACAAGTTGTCCATGAGCATGCAAGACTCGACTCAAACTAACGTCTCACACAGTCCATCTACTTCTAGTGTTACCATCTCTTTCAGGGCCAAGTTCAATACTTCTCATATTTGAGACCTTGCCTCGACGACCCAGTCGCTGCATTCTTCTTTCTTGCTCTATCATTTCAAAACTCAAGAACAACTTTTGAAGCACTTTTCCAAACTCAATGATTCAGCCGTGGCCCGTGCCTTAAAACACTAAGTCCGTGATATCGTGTCTTAAACCAACTTGAACTCTATGCGACACCACCACCCGAGTCATACTCTATATGACGGGCCTTGTGACTGTAAGACTATATGGTTATACTCCGCCGTAGAACTCATGGGACCATGCTTGTTACTACTCTGATAGCCTAACATAACTTGTGTAACTTAACTTTTCAACAACTTGACGAGCGAAGGCTGCGTCAAGCTTTACCTTGATGGAACGTGCCGTGCACGCATCCGGCTTAAACAAACAAGTTATTTGGTTGCCTAGACTTGTTCCACAAGTTGTGCAATACAGCTTAACCAATGGGGCGGGCAAAGGCTATGCCAAGCCTTGGACCATGGATCGTGCATGCTTTATCAAGCATTCATGCGGACGACGCCTATGACTTAGGCTACGTTCATTATTTGTGAGTCCTTGGCCCAATTTTCTCCATAAATTTTATTTATTAATATTTTCTCCCCTCTAAATATTTCTTTTTGTAATGAATGTTAAAATAGGAGAAAGGTTTTGCAATTAAATAGAGAGTGGGGAGTTTTTGCAAAATCTAAAAGAGAAGGGGGTTGGTGCAAATAAGCCCAATTCAAATTTAAACTCAAAGCTCGACCCCTCAGGATCAACACTCTGGGATGCAAACCCAGATTGCTTCGACTCCAAGCTCTATCTATAACAAAATTCGATCCTATCTAACTGTTGCCTATATATACTCGATCAAACCTTCATCCCGAGACCCCATTGTTCCGCACCCTCAAGATCGAGTTCGTGGAGGTTGATTATCGGGAGTTTTCTGTCGAGTAGGAGCGTTCGACTCTTTTAATCAGGTAAATCCTTATCTCCAAAGTCATGTCATATGATTCTTTCAATATAGGTTAAGACTTAGTACGAGGGATAGGTGTTTGTGATATTTCCTGAGTGAAACTACACATCAGAGACTATCAAGCACCTAATGTTCTGTCCTGAACATTAGAACATCCAATGTTCTGTTTGAATATCTCTAATGCTCATTGCTTTGATCACCTATATGATTCATTCCCATTTGATGCACCAGTCCACATCTGGACAGTTTTGACCTTTGAGTTCACTAGTTGGTATCAGATAGCAGGTGGCCATACCATTTACTTATATAGGTCCAGTCGAATGGGACTTTAAGTATCAACCTATGTATCAATCGATTTCTCCATAGATGTTTAGGTCCTGCATATATAGTACAGTTCATTAGTTCCATGGTGCAAACCTCCCTATATATGTAGATAGAATCAGCTATGTATCAGGCTTGGTTTGTAACAGAGGTAATATAATAGGGTTCCTAGATTAAGAGAGATGCCTAGGAACATGAGGCATAGCAGACTAGTAATGGAAGGGGGTGACTAGTTGAGGTATCAGCAGGATCCACTGGTGCTAACCAAACTCGTAGTATTTTATTTCAGGTATTCAGGGTTTGACATTGTCTAGATATTGGAATGAGACAGTTTATGTTTTGTTTTGTGTTTCAAAAACTTTGTTCTATGGTAGCCTTTTGAAGTTTATCCACTAGACTGATGAATGTGCTATGAATATGCTTCAAGTTGGGCTTGATTCTTTTTAGCTGCCTTTCTTCTCTTTATTCTTTTACTTTATAAGCAGAGCCAAGTGATAAACTCCTATTATCCTAAATTTTTAGTTCATATATATTAGCCCAGATTCCTGTGCACCCAGGTTCCTGTCAAGCATTAGGAAAGGTTTATGGCTTCTATGTACCAAGTCCAGTATAAGGGAAATAGCTTGATATCTATATCAATGTTCAGTCTATGTATCATTTAGTCATTATATTAATGTATCAGTCTTATGGCATATTACAATGTATCAATCTTTATTACATAATATGTTCTGTCCAGTTAAGAGGAATGGGAATAGAGGCTTGAGTGTTGGTCTTGGTATTGGACACTTAGAATTGAAGAGGATAGGTGCTAGTGAGATCTTTGCTCATGGATTAAACCAGTAAATCTTTTGAGCCACTTCTCTAATTCTGTGATGAAGCTGGTGATAATGGGACTGGAACCCCAACCCTACTTGAGCAACACCTAAACATCTGGCACCTTAGACCAACCTGACAGTAAATTGCTGATACATCTTGTGGCTTATTTTTGATCTTGAACTTTATCAGGGTGTAGTGTTAAAAGTGGGGGGTCATGTTTTAAATCTTTGTTATTTTCATTATCCCTTCTCTAGTGAATGTTCTATTATATTGGAAGAACTATATTGTATGGGGCTTAGAGTATACAGGTGAAGTGGTTGGTACCAGTCCTAAATGTGAGGGGAAGGCTAAGTCAAATTGGGATATACCTGTGCAAGTGACTAATATGGGTCGTCCCACATACCTGCAAAAGAAAGAGGAACCAGCACCTTACTATTAGGGGTTCCTGTAGGGTGAAGGGACTCAGATTACACTAGAAAATAGCAAGTAGGCTATAGTACAGAACAATGGGCATCTGAACTATTGAGGAACATTTATTTGGAGGGGAACCAATAGGTCAGTTGCAAACCACTAGTTTTCCTTTCACCTTTGGGGCCAAGAGTTTACTTATCTGCAAACACCTTGTTGCCTCCTTCAAGTCTAATGCAACTACCAGGATCATCGAATCATGTATAGAGCAGAACCCACACTCCATGTATCAGATTTCAATTGCATTAGATTACACTTTATATCAGTAACTCTGTGAAGAGTCAAGGATAGGCGGTATCAGTAGAAAGTTGGATACCTGTCATTAGCCAGGAGTATCAAGGGTACAGGGAATTAGGAAAGAATAGGGCTTGAGTGCAACAGGGAAGTCGAGTGTTAGATAGGAGGAAAGGGTTGGCTTATGGCAGATTAGCCAATACAGGCTGTATAGGTAGCTGGAATACACTTACAGTTAAGGGAACAACATTGATAAGTTCATGCATGTGAAGGAGTTCAGTTGAAACCTGAACAAAGGGAAAGTAGAAGGCTCGAGTGCGGGGCTTCCAAATAGAGAGGGAGGAAATATATCTTACAGATATTAGAATAGCTTAGTTATAAGTGTGTGTGACGTGTATGTTAACATATTTAGACAGTTGAGGACTGGTCAGTGTAGTAATAAGGGAATATAGACAACAGCAGCAGTTGCGTTGCTGCATTACAAATGCATTGCAATAGCTATAGTAGCAGCAAGCAAGGGTGCCCTCCAACTAGCCTACAGCAGAGTCCAGAAATGCCCATAGGAACAATAAGCTATTCAAGAGGTATGGGATCGCAGGGCTCGAATAGGAGTGTAAGCCTGGAAACCACAGTTCCTTACATACCAGTGTGTGTATGAGCATACAAGGTATGGCCAGAGTAGTCTATTAGTGCCTCCTTATGGAAATAATGCAGTTATCATTACTGGCATGGCCCAGCAACCAGTTTATATCAGTCCCCTGTTCCTCTATATTCAGTCCCTCCTCCGTATTTAGCTTATAGCCTTCAGTCCCACAATATGTATCAAGCATGCTAATAGTCCCGTTGTCACAAATGTGCTTTGATCTAGGAATAGCTGAATTTACCTATCAAAGGGTAGCAATTAAGAGACTCTGCTAAGTCAAGGAGCATGGGAACTGATAACACCAGTAGCTATAAGTTGCATCCTATGTACCTAATAAAAAAGGGACGGTAGAGGTATAAAGGATTAGGAGCAAGGTTGTTGTGCCTACTGCTGTACAGGTGGTTGTGCACATGTATACACAAGGCTAGTACAGAGTTGGTTAACAAAAATATAGATAGGTCTTGCCTAAAGAGGATTACCAACCAACAAGCCAACTAAGGGGGAAATGACTTAGTAACCTAACAAATCACTAGATAGGCTTATTTACACTCTTAATTGTGTGTTGATTATATGAATTCATAATACAGGTTAATTGAACTTTGATTCAGTGCTCAATACGTACCAGCAGCTCAGGACCACAGGCAAGTATACCTTGCCTTTCATTACAGCTTTATTTACATGCTTCTCTGCTTTCATTATTCAGTTGACTACTGACTTGTGCTTTACCATTGCTCACAGTTAGCCTTGTAGCTTTCTTGGACATGTTTTTCTCTTGCACTGGTTTACGTTGTATCGTAGGATGATCACGTTATGGAATGAACTGCTATTTTTATTATTTTGCTGTTTCCAACCTACGAGTCCACAATCGGGGCGAGGGTTGTCCTTTGCACCTGCGAGTCCACATACGGGGCGAGGGTGACTTGTCTTGAAACTGACATACGAGTCCACAATCGGAGCGAGGGTTGGTATTGCCTTGATTTTCTCGTTTACTTGTTTCAGCAGTTCATTTATACGTAGCTGTTCCTATATTCGTGTCTCGCGCTTGTTTAGTTTTTCCTGCTTATATTCTAGATTTCTTTCATGCATGTTAAACTGTTAGAAAGGCTTGTATATTATGTATCTTGCTAGTCCTCTGAGGACCTGATAATCTCTTCAGGTTTAACCGAGTATTGAGCCAGGTGCACGCGAGCAGGTTTGAGCCAGCGTTGGACCACAGTACCACTGCAAACGAGGGTACTTTGATGATTAGCAGTTTTGACTCGATTATTTCCATTTTCTGTATTATTTTATTCCGTCTACTGGTAGTGGATTTGTGGCCACCGGACGTGACCTGGATTCATGATGAGCTGGATACTTCATTTTATATATTATCATTCTTTATTCAGTTGATTGTGTCATATTCTATAGATGAGATCTAGACTGCCTTGTTAGATTCTGTGACTTGTTTATGTACTAGACAGCGTTCTACCACCGACACTGCGGCGTAGGCTGGACTTGGACACGTCTCGTATCCGAATACCGGGTGCGGGTCGTGACATTACTTTGCCTACTCAACCAACTATCCTTCTTCCAAGTCACGGGACGAAGGGCCGAGTGTCATTTTCAAAGCACGTCGTACACCAATTCTAAGCCAACCGTTGGACCTTTCCATATTCTAACTCAATTCGACACTTCGTGATTACTCCCTTTAGTTATGTGGATTTGTCTCTTTTATTATCAAGCCTACTTATGCAAGTTGAAAATATGCGATTCATTATGTGAAGGCTAAGATGAGGCTAGTTCACCGAAACTACCCCACCTGAACGAGCGGTCGCCTCGACCGAGCGATGTCTTCGAGTTGCCGTTGCAAGGCTAAGTCTGAACGCCGTCGGCGTTTCAATTCCTCCGATTGACTGAGCGGGATGGGGCACTACATCATACACCACTCAGAAGAAGTTTCGTCCTCGAAACTAACTGATCATTGACCTATCATTTTATTCTACATTCAAGGACTCTTGCACACACTACTCCTATGCTTTTCTTCAACTCGAGCCATGCTCATGCTATGGTTATATTTTACCTCGAACAACTATATCTCAATTTAGGTAACTTACTCTCGTCGCGCACACGGACACTCAGTTCTAGGCAAACCATCCGATCAACCAACATCCAAGTTCGTCTCAATCTAATGATCGCGCTACCACCAATCTTTTCCTTGAAATACAATTTCAAAATCCTCGACCCTTTTCCATTTCTCTAGTCTCACTTGATTCAACGTATCACTTAGTTGGATCGTGTACATATTCCAGGCGTCCCCAAAATACATATATTTCAGCTAAGCCTCGTGATAGAGAATCTGCTATCACCACTCGAGTTGGATCGTGCACATATTCGGGCATCCCTGATATACGTGCATGTCAACCGAGCTTCATAAGTGGTGCCTCCACAATTTCTATCGCTCCGCACTGGGATGTCTGCCTAACCGCTAGGCTATGTCTTTCTGTCAGTATTGGAATCATAGTTCCCAAACAACAATATCAACACTGACCCCATCCTAAGGTGAAACCAAATTGATAGTTCGGGGTTTTCTACCCAAGCTCGCATCACTCTGATTTATAAACATCGAGCATCGATTTCCTACACACATCCCAACATTCGTCGCACGGGGTCCGAGTCGTTCAGCAAAGCCATCCTACGATAACTCACGTTTCAACCAATTCCTTGACATATCAATATCACTCGTTCATCAAGCCATTTCGTATAGTCTATCTCTTCGAACATGTTCGACATAATACGCCTATCAACCTTCCAAGTCAAGCACGCTACGACATAATTCATCGCTAAACCATAATTCATATTTCATATTCCCTAAGTCATTCATCCTAATTCACGTATTCGATCATGAGGTCATCTAGCTTAACAATATTTTTGCACCCCGATCTCACGCGATTCAGATTATCCACGGTGGGCATGAATCACCATGCACGCTCTTCGCGGGTTAATCATCCTCATCGGAACGTAACTCTTGTTTGAGTCTAGACTAATTCATTTTCGATACGCGGATTGGACCTACTCAATCCTCAAGTTTATTTCATTCCTCAATCATAAGTCCAAACATCCTCGAATTTTTCTTCGTATCAAACCAACAAGTCAAGACAATCAAAGTTGTCGCACCCTAATTTTCCGAGTTCGACCATTCCTGCGACATGAATCACCATGTCAGCGCTCACGCGGAACGATTGCCCCAAATCCAACGCGACGCATGTACGAGGCTAGAGTTGCGCTCACGTAAGACAAGATCGTCGACGTTGTGATTATCAACGTAACCATCAAGACACGATCATTTTCATCCAACATTTATCTCAATCAAAATTTTAAGTATAGTATCCGTCAGAACGATAACACTTGCGCGACCGTCATTCCTCGACTTAAAGTGCCCCCGAGTTATCGTATATCAATCTTTGATACGCCTCAATACCATCGATGATGTGTAACCTGACGATCTTCCTTTGTAACGAACTTCGAGTCGTGCGAACGATGTTATCGTCCGACTGGATAATCTCCTCGACATTCAAATTCAAGTTTGATCATTATCCCTCAAATCATTCACAACATCAATTCGTTCAAATCCGAAATTACGTATATTTATCTGTCTATCTTAAATCATCGACCAACGTATTTCCTCAATTTGCATCATTTCTTGCTAACTCAAACCATCGAGCAACATCGATTTCAATCCTTAGTCATTTTGTAACTTCAAACTAAAACTTTTCATGCACGCTATCTTCTGATCATGCTAACTTTCTTATACGATTCTCAACGATTTCTTCGAATAAGTCATCCTTTTGTACTCCTTAACTTTTTTTCGATTCAGTTTCACCTACTCAATCATTTTTGCGTTTCATATTTGTACAAGCCTCAATGCCGTGCACGTTCAATGCACGTCATTTTCTAGGTTGTTCGAATCGACTCGTCAAAATCTTCAAGACTACATTTTGCTCAATCATATTCAATCTAAGGCTTTGCATATACGTGACGCTTGTTGATAGACTCATCGACACCCCGCATCCTCAATTGATCGATCGACATCCCTGAGGCTATCGCATATACCACTCAGGGATGAAGTTATTCAACAAATCCTCAATATACCATTCGATTCACAATCTACTTCCTCGAATTTTCGTCCGAACGATTCCTTAAATTTCAAGCATGCTCATTTATATCGCACCGACGATAACATCGTCGTTCGATAGCACCCCTATCGATAGTCATCTCATTCACTCAATCGAGTCCAACTCATTCTTGCTCGACACTATTTAATTCCCGTATTCGACTTTTCTAAGGTCGACGCAACTTTGGTGTATATGCCCAGCCCGACTTAGCCAAACGTACTTACGCAAACTATCTTTTTGTTTCTTGTCAAAAACTATTCTTCTATATTTTGTAAATTATTTAGACTTATTGTATGGACATCTCGTGGGACATTTGAGAGAGCGCACCAACGATATCAACTTTGCGGAAGCAACAATCCAGAGTTTGCGGAAACATCAGAGTTTAGGAATTCAATCGATAGTCCAAGGACATAAAGCCGTGCTCTGATACCATTATGTCACGCCCCGCTTCCGTAGGAGCGATCGTCCTCGCTAAGGCATGATGCCGCATGAGCCTAGATTGTGCTCGTACAAGGCAGGTTCCAAAACGGCCGATTTCAGCGGCTACGATGGGGTCGTCGCACAGAAGTCCCAAGCAGAGACATTGAATAATAGCAGCAAAAATTTGAAGCAAAACACAAGTTATTCAAAAGAAGTTCTTTATTGATATTGAAACAAGGGTTACAAAGGGCGCAAGTCCAAGATTACAAGTCTTTCAAGCTCACTCATCTCACATTACAAGTCACTCAGCTCTCTCTCATCTCTCAATGCAAGCCTTGAGCCAGCGGATGCTTCGGAAGGCGATGTCCATACATTATGTCCCGTATAAGTCTTGACTCCATGCAGCCGCATGCTTCGAATCGCCAAGGAACTCCGTGCCTCGACGCATCCAAGCGAGCTTTGTGCCACGAGCTTCTACCTGTGCCTGTACATGA
The DNA here is from genome assembly GCA_029216955.1 of Iris pallida. Taxonomy (NCBI): domain Eukaryota; kingdom Viridiplantae; phylum Streptophyta; class Magnoliopsida; order Asparagales; family Iridaceae; genus Iris; species Iris pallida. The sequence goes on from JANAVB010030220.1 coordinate 9,229,118, forward strand.
AAACTATGTGGGTGTCAGTACTCAACTGTACTGCTGGAATGAGCTCCTCGCCCACCTATACAAAACTAACATGTTTGATTTACTTTATGTAACATAGTCCCTTTATGATTGTCTTGCCACTCTTGCCTTAGGATCAGTTTTAGGACATACGTCTTGGCCTATTTTATGTCTCAAGACCATTCCGTGCTTGCATCAATATTAACCTATCAAGTCGTGCTTGCCTTTCGGCCCGTAATCAAAGACGCAACTACTCGGTGAGACTCCTTTTCCATGTGACCGTGGTACAAATCTATTGTGTCGTGCCTCGCAACTCAGTATGACTTAACCATATCGTCGCCCTGTGGCCCTTGCTACTTTGATCACCAACGGACCCAATCGAGATTTGTGAACTTAGTGTCACTTAACCAACTTTGCCTTGCGGTGGTTTCCCGACTTAAACTCCAATGACTCAAACCAAGTTATGCAACTTATATGCCGACAACTTATGACTTGACGCTACATCTCGTGCCGAAGCACGGTATCTTTGTTGCAGCCAAATCTTATGCCCAAACATTATCTTCTGACTGTACATGCATTCGACTCGACTCATTGGTATAGTGAACTCAATACTCGACTCAATCCAAAGGCATACATGCGGGTTGCCGCCATGCCGACACATCTATATGAATTTGGTCACTGGCTTCCAGAGCCATGGTGGACTCCATTTTGCTTTTGTTAGACGGGGCTCCTTCAGCGCGAGTAGCGAGCCCCGCTGCAAGTCCCCGCCTAACTTGTGCCCAGCACAGCTTTTGTAATTGTTTCCTTTCTTTGCCCGCAACAGTCCCGTGGCTCCGGGTTACCGTTCGGGGAAACTCTACCTTGTCGACAAGTTGTCCATGACCATGCAAGACTCGACTCAAACTGACGTCTCACACAGTCCATCTACTTCTAGTGTTACCATCTCTTTCAGGGCCAAGTTCAATACTTCTCACATTTGAGACCTTGCCTCGACGACCCAGTCACGAGCATTCTTCTTTCTTGCCTACCATTTCATTCAACTCAAGAACAACTTTTGAAGCTCTTTCCCAAACTCAACGATTCAACCGTGGCTCGTGCCTTAAAATGCTAAAACGCTAAGTTCGTGATATCGTGTCTTAAATCAACTTGAACTCTATGTGACACCACCACTCGAGTTGTAAAACCCCTAAATTTCTACTATATTTTTAGTACTGATTTTTTTTGTATTTATACGTCGCATAGTCGTCGCGCGGGAATTTGCGTTTTTCGTGTTTGCTCATCAAGTGCAAATATGTGCGAGGTACATATTTTAAAAACGCTTTATTTATGGATTTCAGAAAACATACAGTTTATTTCAATATTGGTATAGTAAATATTTTATCTGTTTAAAATAGAAATTTTTGTCGCACTAGTGGCATTTTTTATTTAATTGTACCGATTTCAAAAATAATATATACATAGATATTTTGTACTAGTTGAATGCGAAGTACACGAAATTTGATTCGTGTAGATGATTTAAATTTTTAAAATTTATTTTTATTTACCTTAATTTTCCTACAAAGGCATTTTTGAAGTATTATTCATAATTGTAGACATTTTAATTGTTTATTATACAAAGAGTAATTCCAAGTCATTTCTATCAATATTTAAATACTTATGATAAATTTTCAAAATTAATTATTATATAAATTCTATAAAAAGATATTTTGGATTTATTGATGATAAATTAAATTATGATTTGATTTATTGATTTAAATTAAATAGTTTAGTTTAAATGTGTAATTTATCTATATTTAAATTGGATTTGGATTTAGATATGAATGTATTGATTTAAATTTAATAAATTATCTATTTGGGTTTAAATAAATCCTAGTCTCTATCTCCTAAGAATTTTCTCAACCCTACATATAGGGGAGCCTCCACATTATTTTCTCCGCATTATTTTTTCCACAAAATCCACCAATGTGAGTGCCTCATGTCTGTGTCCAACATCTCCCGTGTCAGCCGTGACGGCCTCGGGTCCGACCCCGGGTGTCTTTCCAATAGATTATTTTCTTTGTACATGTACATAGTGACCTCCCCCGTGTCGACAACCCCGACATGATACGTATAATCCCTAACCTAACTCGACTCTGCTCGTGTCCTCCTTCCTGCCTCCGTCGATCCCTGGTCTCAAGCCACACCTCCCCTCGCTACACCCCCGACCCAGCCATGACCACCCCTGGACCTCGGCCACCTCCAGAATCGTCAACCAATCTCTCCAAGTCCGGCAGCCCCGACTCCAACTGTCACCACAACCGTTACCAACACCCCTCTTCGCCAATCGATGGAGCTAAATCGACCATCACCATTAAACCCGTACACCACCACTGCCTAGGCCAGTGCCAATCACCCCCAAACCACCCGTTCTTCGGCGCCCCTACAGGCAAACCACGCTGCAGTGCCTCCCCGTATCCCCATGACCACCATGGCCGCATCACCCATCACCACCTGTCACCTTCCCATATCCAGCAGCACCACGCCCAGCCTCTCCAAACCGCCCTTCTCGTCGTGACCAACCCCAGCCCCCATCACCTGTGCCCTCACTAGTCATGCCACCGCCACTGCCACCGCCACCGCGACAGCCACGGCGGCCAAACCCTAAAATCCATCGCCCTTAACTTATCTTCGGTGCCATCCCCGTCCCGAGCTCCTCCGCCGACCGCCGCCTTGTCCCCTCCCGCAGTGTGGGCGCACGATCGTCGTGCCCAAGCAGCCGCTGCACCGGCCACCGTTGACGCTTCCTGCCTCAGTCGTCGGAGCCCTTTCCCGACCTCCCGCGGTCTGGTGCCCGATCCTCTCCGCCCCCTGTGCCGTACAAGCCGCACCCGCGTCGCTTTCCTCGATGCTTCCGCCTCAGCCATGGTCCCCTGTGCCTTTCCACGGGTTGTGCCGACGCCGCTCGCCCTGAGCGCGTGCTGCCGTCGTGTCTCGATTCTCCGTCCACCGCTGCGCGGCTCAACGCCCAACCGACCGGTCGCTCGCCGCCTCCTTCTCCAGTTCCCTTTCCCGATATCTCGTCTCTTCCTCCGCCGCACGCCGAGGTCGACCCCCCTCTCGAACGCCGCTCCCCCTTTTCTTTTTCCCAATCTAAATTTTCTCTCTCCCCTCTTCCCTAAATATTCGCTTCCGAAGAGAGGCAACAGCTGCTGCCATTTTTTTTATTTTTATTATATTTTTTATTTTACTTATTTTATTTATTTATTTTATTTGCTGATTAGTGTTGGTTCTTAGTCCATGTTTTATTATTATTATTATTATTATTATTATTATTATTATTATTATTATTATTACTACCATTATTATTATTATTATTAGTATTTTACTACCAATTATTTTTATCATATTATATTATTCTGTTTTATTAAGTAGAAAGATAATAAATAACTCTAAAGTATATTTTAAAAAAATATATATTTTGACAAATGAAAAGTTAGTTTTCTACAAACATTTGTATATTTTTTTACGAACTTAAAATTTAGTCTAAAATTATTTTTTTAATTTATTTTCTTGACATATATCGTACTAATAAAAATGTATTTTCAAATTATATATCCAAGATACATAAGAAATATTTTTACTAACAAAAAGTAATTTCCAAATGATTGCGAAAGTATATATATATATATATATATATATATATATATATATATATATATATATATATATATATATATATATATATATATATATATAATTTCAAACTAAATTTCCAAAGCCTAATATATATTTATTGGTGTCATATTTTAAATACAGCTTTTGATCAAAATATTATTGTATTATTTTTCTAATTAAATTATTTTAACTAAATAAAACTCCATTTTTCAAGAATATAAATAATAATAGTTTTGTAAAATTTTATATACATTGTTTGTTTATCCAATTCCTTCGACTATCCTCATGTCCGTGACTTAACCCTCTTATTCCTATTCTTTGCCAATACCGTACCTCCCCTTATCGACCCTAGCTAAATTGATTCTTCTGGACCCTATGGAACAGTCCATGCCAACATCAGAGGCTGTCTTGCGTAGTTGTAGCACCGCAGTCATACTCCATGCCACATGATCATAGCACCACACCAGGCGGCCTACCAGGCAAGTATACCTTGCTAATTTACTGTCATATTATTTATTTTCTGCATTATTTACTTTGTTTCATATTATTAGTTTTCTTTGTTATAAACTGTGTGTCCAAGCCACACTTGGGTGCAAGCGACTCTATTAGTCGTTTTACTTTACTATATGCATGTTAACTTAGTATTAGCGGACTACCTTCTTGTTGGGGGATATTCTTATATCTCCTTTGACCATGACACTCACACTACACGATTTGAGACATTTTGCTAAGGGCACGACTTATGGACTGGCCATCTCTAAAGTCGTGTGACGGTAGATAATCGTAACTGCTATGACTAGGGTTTTAGAGACTCAAGCAGTTACAAAACTGGACGAGCCATGGACATGACTTGAACAGTGTGGAAAATATTGGGGGAGGACAGTCGCTAGTGCGTATGGGAATCCAAACAGGTAAACCACAGTCTCCGGATGAAACTGTGGCGAATTATTTGCAGATGCCCTCTGACGTTTTGGACGTTACGGACAGATACAGATGACTGGATGCCAGTTACGTACACATAACCTAAATCCCACCCATGCGCATAAAAGTTATCCTCTAAATTGCACATTAGGCGGTTAGAATCTCCTTACATATTTGTGTCTAGAATAGACCTTTATATATTATTTTATTATTCTGACAGTTCATATTAGCATGTTCTTCCTGTATCTTGCTATGTCCCTCTGAGGACCTGGTTATTCCCCAGGTGTGTGTTCATGTCTTCCGCAGGTATTTTAGCCGAGGTCGTGGTCTTCTCCATTCCTTCGAAGAAGACGTGCCTTGGACCTTTATTGCTACTCTTGCTAGTTCATTCCTATGTCATGTATCTCTTTTCTTTTTATTAGTTGGTAGTGGATTTGTCTCCGCCCAACTACATGTAAACAGACAAATTCTTACCTATTTCTATAAAAGCTTGATTTTATTTTGTGGATGAGATTAGTTAGTTATGGTTTACTGCATTTTATAGCTTATGTATATATACAAGGTCCCTGTACTTCGTATGTATACAGCTGGCATGTTTACGTACTTAGTCCTACGTATTTTGGGACTGGGGCGTTACACGAGTCATACTCTATATGACGGGCTTTATGACTGTAAGACTATGTGGTTATACTCCGCCATAGAACTTATAGGACCGTGCTTGTTACTACTCTGATAGCCTAACATAACTTGCCTAACTTAACTTTTCAACAACTTGACGAGCAAAGGCTGCGTCAAGCTTTACCTTGATGGAACGTGCCGTGCACGCGTCCGGCTTGAACAAACAAGTTATTTGGTTGCTTAGACTTGTGCCACAAGTTGTGCAATGCAGCTTAACCAATGGGGCGGGCAAAGGCTATGCCAAGCCTTGGACCATGGATCGTGCATGCTTTATTAAGCATTCATGCGGGCGACGCCTATGACTTAGGCTACGTTCATTACTTCGCCTACTCAACCAACTATCCTTCTCCCAAGCCACGGGACGAAGGGCCGAGTGTCATTTTCAAAGCACGCCGTGCACCAACTCTAAGCCAACCGTTGGACCTTTCCATATTCTAACTCAATTCGACCCTTCGAGATTACTCCATTTAGCTATGTGTATTCGTCTCTTTTATTATCAAGCCTACTTGTGCAAGTTGAAAACATGTGATTTATTATGTGAAGGCTAAGGTGAGGTAAGTTCACCAAAACTACCCCACCTGAATGAGCGGTCGCTGTTTTCCATAAATAAATTCACTTTATTTATTTTGTATCTGAGAAAATTACAACTGTAGGAATCTAATCTAGAAGACGATTACTTTATCCCTTGGACGATGCGATGAAGAAAACTCGAACTTTGAAGAACTCGGACAGCAACTGGGCAATCTCTCTGTTCTCTCTGAAATTGACTGTAGTGTCTGATGAAGATGAAGAAACTCTCTTTTATAGAGTTCAGGATAACTGTCCTTAAGCATACGCTCAGGTAGTTACTTGACGTGTGCATAACTGCATGGACGCGTGGCAAATTCTGATGGAGACACATTAGCGTGCGATTGAAAGTAGTGGAGCATATTCAGGAGAGATTGATCGCATGAATGCCACGTTGCATAACTTCTGAAGAAGTGGATAACTGAGTGCAGGACACGTGAGAATGTGTGTTAACTGCTCGTTGAAAATCATTCTGGACACAACTGCTGTGATACGCTGCCTTAGAAGAAGAGTCATACGCTAGCTTTGAAGGCACATGTCTTGCATACTCTTACTTGGACAGCGTAGAACCATATAAAGCTGATACGCTCACATTATTGACAGGGAGTCGTATGGAAACTATAGGCTCACTTGTCAAGGAGTCGTATCGAATCCATACGCTCACTTGGTTGAGCAGGAGTCGTATGGGGTCCATACGCTCACTTAGTTGGAAGGAGTCGTATGAGATCCATATGCTCACTTAATTGGAAGGAGTCGTATGAGATCCATACGCTCACTTAATTAGAAGAAGTCGTATGAGATCCATACGCTCACTTAATTAGAAGAAGTCGTATGAGATCCATACGCTCACTTAATTGGGAAGGAGTCGTATGAGTGATAAGTAAACACGTGGCATGTTTGAATAAGTAGACACGTGGCCATCATCAATCTTCTTTGATACACCATATCTTCCAATAACTGACAAAATCTTCTCGAGCGTCGTGATTGCAGATATGATGGCTGACAGACTGTCAAAACTGACAGTAATGATGGCTTTTACATTTATGAGAGATGCTGAGCTGTCCTCGTAAAAGATAAAACCGACTCTTCGAAAACCTATACGACGGCTAGTCTTCATTGGACAGTTGTCTTTGCACGAAAGACGAAGTGTCAGATTCATCCTTTATTAAATATATGCTGTGCTGTCATCTCAAAAAATAATAAAATATTCACTGAACGTACGGCCTTTGGATGAGCGTATGGCCTTGACTGAGCGTATGGCTTGGACTGAGTTTATGGCTTTGAGCGTATGACTTGGACTGAGTTTTGAGCGTATGACTTGGACTGAGTCTCATGTCAGCGTGTCATAATTTTCACACCCTACAAGACCCCCTTCAAAGTTTTCGAACTTTATGAATTTCAAAAGTTCGAAATTACTTTGAACTTTAAAGTGAGAATAAGTCCTGACACGCTGGCATAAGTTTGTTATCTTCCTCAATATCAGTGCAAATCTTTAGGGATTTTGTTTAAAGAATATCCGTCGTTTGAACTTCTTTCTTTCTTCTATAAATAGGTCTTCCAAAACCTATTTTATTTCTTTACCACAGCTTTTGCCTTCGAGAGAGAAAAGAGCTTTCAGAAACTCAAGATCTTTCTTCTTCTTCTTCTTCGTCTTCAACTCCATCTCCATTAATGGCACCCAAGGTTGATGCTGCTGCGAAAGGAAAGGGGAAAGCCCCTGAAGAGTCATCTCATCTTGCCGTCGACACTGCCACCACCAAGAAGACGGCCAGTCAGCGTATTTCACGCAGTGAACGGCCATTGAAACCTCTCTATGGTGAGGACGAAGATGATGAACAAATAACTATTCCCTTTTTAGGGCTCTGGTTAGAACAGAACTCAAAGAGCGTATCCCTCTTTAGGGTCAATACGTCAGCAAATACGCTTCCCTCTTTAGGGTTTAGCCGTATTCCATGTTTTTCGTTTTTACGAAAAATATGTTTGGAGCGTATATCTGTAAGATACGCATATTTTTGATAGAGATACCAAAATACGCTATCTTAAAAGAATATGCTATGGCAATTTGTCTCTTTGAGATACGCTAACTCCTGTGTTAGCATATTTTTGATGATCATCTTGTCAACCATATGCTGATATGCTCAAACTGATCATAAACTGAACTTTAAAAACCATTCACTTAAGATAAAATCTGTTATACGCTTAAAGAAAACTGAGCGTATACTGAACCTTGAGTCAACCATACGCTTAAGGAAAACTGAGCGTATGCTGAACCTTGAGTCTGCCATACTCTTTAAGGAAAACTGAGCGTATGCTGAACTTTGAGTCTGCCATACGCTTAAGGAAAACTGAGCGTATGCTGAACCTTGAGTCTGCCATACGCTTAAGGAAAACTGAGCGTATGCTGAACCTTGAGTCTGCCATACGCTTAAAGAAAACTGAGCGTATGCTGAACCTTGAGTCTGCCATACGCTTAGTAAGAATTGAGCGTAAATTGAGCTGTACGCTTAGTAAAACTAAGCGTATATCAAACTTTATACCCTCTCGATATTGAAGATTTTTAATACTTTATTCTTCATTTGCAGTGGATATTCTGGCTCAGGAAGCAGAATTTGAAGGAAGTATGGGAAATAATTATAGAAGTGATCTATCACATGTTTGTTTTCCCCAATTTGACGGACCTTCCACAAGAATAGCTCTGTTGACCAATCAGAAAGATGATACTTTGCTGAACCTGATGAGTGGACTGTCGTTACAGAGTGTAGATGGTGTTGCCCATTTGAAGCCAGCATTCCTTTTTGGAGATGCTATTGACATGAATTCCCAGCCTGCTCTGGACAAAGTATCATACAGTTACTATAGGGATGGTGATGTAAATCAGCCAATGTATTTGACTGGTTTGACAAAGAGTATCAACATAGCCCGTTTATTCCATTCGGGCCAGCAAAGACAGATGAAGTGGGATATTACTCCATCCCGACAAGCTAAGGCTGGGTGGATTGGATATCGTCAAGGAAGGTTCCGCAGTGGTACTGAACCACATGTCACATCTCTGCGAGGACTGTTACCTACCACCATCCCTCCTGAGGACTCGGCACTGCTGAAGCCAGTCAGAGTCCCAATTTTTGTCAACGAATTTGTTCAATTAAAGAATGCCATCTACCCAAAACAGTCAATGAGGCTGACTGGTCTAGTAAATCCAGAGAACACTAGATGGACTGCTCTAGTGAGATGGATTTTGCAGAACTTCGGTGCACAGTTGAAGGCGATAGGTTTATATGATGCCATTAAGTGTACTGCTTATGGTTTCAAACCAAACCCGGATCTGTTTTTGGCATTAGCGGAGAGATATAACTATCGGACCGGCACCTTCATGACGTCAAAGGGCGAGATGGGATTCGCCCTTCATGAAATGGCATATATATCTCAGCTACCAACAGCAAATTTGCCATATGAAGAATATATCCCTTTTGTTGACGAAATGAATAAGATTTCTGCAGCCAACCCACTAATTCTTTATGTATTTGAAGAATTAATGTGTCATTACAGCATCTGTAAAGCTTTTTATAAGGGACAAGGTGGAGAGGGGGACTCCAATTGCTATTCTTCGAAGTAGATGGCTTATTTGTTTCAAGGCCGCACTGACGAAGTTCAAAAGAAGAAAAAGACCGAGCAGTATGTCGGTAAATTCAAGCCCTTGAGTCAAGCCGAGATTAACAGATTAATCCGGGAGACTAATCATGACGACATTGTCGTCGAAGAAGACATCGACAGCTACAAGAACGGTGATAGGTTAGAAACCTATATTAAGCAGGGTGGCCTAGAATTGTCCGTTGAAGGTCATCTGGCCGGATTCATATCTCTTTGGCTAAGGAAATTCGTAGTTCCTGGCACCTGTTCGACAGACAGGATGCACAGAGGAGTCGTCTTCGCAGCAGTCCGTCTGGTTTTTGGGTATAAGATGGATCTGTTAACGGCAATGACCTGCCGTCTGAATGCCGGATTAAGGGCATACACAGATAGGATGTTCGAACTGGCACGGAAGAGCCTGACGTCCTTTTCTCGGGTAGAAATGCCTTTTACATACTTGTTTAGATGGCTGCTTCTACATTTCGAATCTCTGATGAGTGCTGGGATGGCTAGGCCAGATGATACTTTCCTTGAAAGGTACAAGCACATACCGAAATGGAGATATGACACTTTAACCGATTGCAGAACCATCTTGAACAGGGGAGAACTATGGAGCTTCACCTGTGTTTCTCCACCTATTGGTTATGAGACCATGCCCGGGAGATTGATTGACGGTGTTGGTGCTAATGAGTTGGATGATGTCCAACATGAATGGCTAAAGAGAATCAGGCCATCTCATTTAATTTGCTGCCGTGACAACATCACATATCTAGAGCCATATCTTCCAAGCAGATTTGCTCGTCAATTTGGTTACGATCAGTTACATGTGGGCAATGCAACGACATGTTTTGCTCATCAAGGCGGGTTGGTTGATGGTGCCAGAGCTTGGCTATATTACATTGCCAAAGGTACAGGGGCTACCTTTTCTATGCCAGATTCGGTCAACTATCGGAGAGGAGCTAAGATATTGGCGTCCTATGCCAGATTTTATGTATCAGCTAATACCTTTGATGAAAAATTTAGCATCTTAGGTAAAAGCTTTATTCATGTTGAAAAGAAATCAACCAAATCCGCCTTGCCTAGGGATTGTCACGACAAAGAAGATCCTCTGGCCACCGATGAAGTTGATGATGATGTTTTGGAAACTTTCTTCTCTGATGACCTTCATCAACCATTGCATGTGCCTATCGGGAGTGCTGAAGAGAGTATATCTGTTGATAATACACCGAAGAGGAAGAGGAGTAAAGATGCTGCGGGTCCTGCCGCAAAAAGAGCTACCCGAGCAGAGACTCGAAGTCGCGGAGGAATTACTATTCCCGGGAATTCTCCTGTTTCTGAACGAGCCAGAGATGTTGATGAAGCAGGTAGTGATCCAATAGACAATTATTCTACTGTCCCTTTAACCAAAAGAATAGGAAGGAAAGTAATAGTTTCAAAAACTAAATCCGTAATTTGTCTGAATGCAGAGAGTCCCACCGATCGTGCTATGCGATTGGCCGCAGAAAAGCAAGTTGCTTTTGATTTTTCTGTAAAGACAGAAGAAGAAGAAATTCTTGAAACTGCTGGGTCTTCTAGGCCTTCTGATATAGGCTCAGTTCCACCAATGGCCGATGATGCGCAGGAAATTAATCAACCTGCGGTAGAGGCCGAGCATCAGACTGAAACGGCTAATGACTTACTGATTTCGGGAGAATCAGTGAAGGAAGCCACTCCTCTCAATCCAATTGTTGAAACTTCAGAGAGCGAACAAGTTGACTATGAACCGTCGTTTCATTCTTCTGGAGAAGAAGACATGGAGATAGACGATGAATCACCGTCTAAAATACCAATCAATGCACTGAAGACCATTGGTCAACACTCAGGGTTGACACCAGAACCGGAGAGGCATCTGGAAATAGAAGTTCAAATTCCGAGTACTTCTGGGACGGGAAGCAGTAAAATAAATCCCGTGTCAGAAAGTACCCTGAACAGACTAAGAGCCGGATTGAATGATCCGAAGGAGACTGAATATGAACCAACTCCAGGTAATATTTTATTCATCAAAGTTTTGTCTTGTCTTGGTTTTATTGTCTTTAAATTTCTGATCATGTTTCTTTGATTCCAACAGCTGTAGGAACTGCACCGGCTATGAGTTCTACTCAAGCCCCACTTATTCAAACTGAAGTGGGTGAGGGGAGTTCCCATCTGCCGAGTTCTCCAAAAGCACTAACTTCAGCTCCAAGAATAGAGGCTCCTCCTGCTCCTTCCCCTACTATTGCAGCAACTCCCAGTTTTGACACAGGGATAGCAAAAGTCATGGGGATGTATTCAGATATTATTTATACATATCTGGATACATATTCGAGGCGACTCATGAAAGATGAGACTATGCCCTTTTCGAGTCTTCGAGAGGCGACTAGTTTCCCACGTTCAGCCTTGAGACAATCTGGTTATGAGGCTCAATGTGTCTTCTTTGAACATCTCTTGAATGATTTAGAAGCCAACATCCAAAAATATTGGGAGATTAAAAAGGAAGATATTAATTCTCTGACTGCGACTGAGATTGCTCAATTAGAGAATGAAGCTCAAGCTCAGCACATTGCTCTGACAGAATTCCTCGCTCAGTCTTCCAAAGAGCTAATGGCGAAAGACGAAGAAATAATAAGTACTCGTCAGAATATGGAACGCCTAGAGCAAAATGAAGCGTCAAAAGCTGAAGAACTTAGAAAACTGAAGGAAGAGCTAGCTCGTATTCAGGAGCAAATTGCCTCTGTGGAAACAGAACAATCAAAGATTGCTACTGATCGTAAAACTACAGCTGAACGCTGTCAAGTTTTACAGCAGGAGCGAGAATTGATGCAAACTAATCAGATTGAGGAGACCAATCGCCGTAGCTCTATTATTGTAGAATATGACCAACGGATGATTGGAGCAGAAACAGCAGAGCGAATCAAGAAAGCTCATGATGAAAAGATGAATAATGTAATCGTTCGTATTCAGGAGATCATTACTCCTCCTAAATAGTTCTTTTACATTTTTATGTACTGAATTTTTGAAATCCAATTGTAATCAATATTTTGATTCTGATTAAAGAAATGAACATCTTGGCTTGATTTCAATTTTGTGGATGATATTTTTGTAGAAAACATGTTCAGAGGTAAATAATACATGACATATTTCAATAGAATAGAATATACAAATAAACTTTGTAACTCTATCATGATACTAAACCAAAGATAATTTAGTTTAATACTGATTAGAGAAAACAGAATTCAGATATAAAGATATCTTTAGATTCTATTTTTCATGATCTTTGGATTCGGAAATCAAAAGACGAGATATCATTTTCATAGAATAGAAAATATGATACATACTGAGATAGAAAATTCAGAGGTAATATGGACATGATTTTCTATACAAGATCTTTATTAAAACCACTGGGGATCTAATAAAATAAAATATCAAATTCTCTGGGAAGATGATACATGGTGGAATATCAGTTTCCTCTGGGGATAACGATATCGAAATAACTTTTGTAGAGAAGAATTTTATATTTGCTGGGGAATGATGAAAATATTATACATAATATTTCTTTAAGAATTTGCCATTGATAGGCATCATCATGACTTTCCCATCCATAGAGGCAAGCTGGTATGCTCCGTTAGAGAAGAGTTTGTTTACTACGAATTGGCCTTCCCATTTCGCATCAAATTTGCCTTTGCTCATATGTGTCATGGTCATGGGACGTCTGACGGTAAGGACCAGTTCTCCCTTCTGATATGCTCTGACTTTGACTTTCCGGTTAAAAGCTTTTGAGATTCGGGCCTGATACAGCTCGATATTTTGTTGAGCATACAATCGTTTTTCATCTAGAGCTTCCAACTCTTGAAGTCGAAGACGATCATTGTTTTCTGTTATAAGTTCATTGGAGATTGCAATTCTCAGAGAAGGAATCTGGATCTCCAGGGAAAGAACAGCTTCACACCCATACACCAAAGAGAAAGGCGTACATCCGGTCGCATTACGAACTGTGGTGCGGTAGGCCCATAAACATTCACCAAGCTTCTCGCTCCAGTTGAGTTTGTTGGAAGAAACGAACTTTTTCAAGAGTTTGATGATTGTTTTGTTGAAAGCTTCTGCCAATCCATTAGCTGTTGGATTATATGCTGTAGAAGCTAAATTATTAATCCGATGATCGTCGCAGAATCGAGTAAATTTCTGACTGACGAACTGCGGTCCGTTATCATGGATAATACGCCGAGGAACACCAAATCGATAGATGACATGATGTTTGATGAAGTTGATAACACTAGAAGTTTTAACTTCAGATAACGGGATTGCTTCAGCCCATTTGGAAAAGTAATCGGTTATTGCTAGAATAAACCGATGTCCTCTTGATGATGGTGGGTTGATGGGACCAATGACGTCCATGCCCCAAGCTTCAAAGGGCCATGATGCCGCTGTTGGGTGTAAGAACTCTGACGGTTGATGGATAAAGTCTGCATGAATTTGACAGGCTTTACATTTCCGAGCATATTGGATAGCGTCAGCCACCATCGTGGGCCAATAATAACCCATACGTCGGATACGATCTTGAAGTTTAGGACCTGGTTGATGAGCTCCACAAACACCATCATGTACTTCACGGATTATATGTTGTGTTTCTTCACCAGCAATGCATCGGAGGAGAAGACCGTCGTAAGACCAACGATATAATGTCTTCGTCGTATGATTATAATATAATCTGAGAGATCGACGTCGAATAGACGCTGCTTCACTCGGATTATCAGGAAGTATATCATACAAAACAAAGTCTAGAAACGGACGTCTCCAGTCTTCAGTTATGGCTTCTGTTTCATTAGAAAAGACATATTCCATAGTAGAATCAGAGGAAGACGAGGACATTTTGTCAAACTTTAATCCAGTATCAAGGTTGAGAGAATCTTTGTCTGGTTTATAGGGAAAAGCCAAGGCCAAATTATTCTTAACACAAAATAGTTCTCGGTTATAAACCACTATCACTTGCTGACGTCTGATTGGTATAGCTAATACAGCAGCAAGATTAGCTAAAGCATCAGCTTCTGCATTATAGGCTCGTCGAACATGTTCAATAAAGATACCTTCAAAAGATGAGGCTATAGAGAGTGCTGCTCGATGATAAGGTATCAAATCCTGATGACGAACTTCATACGTTCCTCTGATCTGATTGACAATAAGCTTGGAGTCTTCATAAACTTCCAAATATTGAATATCTAGATGTTTAGCAAGTTGAAGACCAATGAGTAATGCATTGTATTCGGCTACATTGTTTGAACATGATTGATCTAGAGAATAAGCCCTCTGAATAGTTAGTCCTTCTGGGGATACAAGAACAATCCCAACTCCAGCGACAATATCACCGTTAGGACCTATTCTAGATGCTCCATCAAAGAATAGACGCCAGGTAGGAATTTCTTCAGAAATCAGATTTGAATCCAAGACTTCATCAGGAATCTCATCATATAATTTAGAATCTTCTGGAATTGCATGAGCAGCCAAAAAATCAGCAAGAGCCTGTCCTTTAACTGACTTCTGAGGAATATAATGCATATCGTATTGAGCTAACAAGATTCCCCAATTAGCTAGTCTGGAGTTGAGAATACCAGGTTTCTTTATCATAATCCTGATGGGATTCACTCTGGAAATGACGTGAATCGTTTGACCGATAATATAATGTCGTATTTTCTGAACAGCAAATATTAATGCTAAGCATTCCTTCTCGATTGGAGAATAACGCGGTTCAGCACCTGTCATTGTGCGACTGAGATAATAAATAGCCTGTTCATGGCCATGTTTATTTTTCTGGACAAGTAATGCACCAAGAGAATGATCCATGGCTCGAACATATAGAAGGAATGGTATTCCCGAGACGGGAGGTACCAAAACTGGAGGGTTTATGAGATACTGTTTAATATCATCAAATGCTTTTTGACATTCTTCGTTCCAAACGAAAGATACACCTTTCTTCAGAAGTTTATTGAACGGTCTGCAGCGTCCTGATAAGTTGGAAATGAATCTCCTGATATAAGCAATTCTTCCTTGAAATCCTCGTAGCTCTTTTAAGGTGCGTGGAGGACGCATCTCTTGAATGGCTTTGATCTTCTCGGGATCCACGTGTATACCTTTAGCGGTAGTGACGAAGCCGAGAAATTTACCACTAGAGACGCCCATGAAGGACTTAGTAGGGTTCATTTTAAGTTGATGCTGACGCATTAAATCAAAGATAGTCTTCAAATCTTGGATATGATCCTCCTTTCGTCGACTTTTGACCGTAATATCATCAACATAGCATTCAACTATTTTTCGGAGATGTTCGCGGAATATAGTGCTCATTGCTCGCTGATATGTTGCCCCTGCATTCTTGAGACCAAACGGCATCACTGTATAACAGTATGTACCGATCGGCATTCTGAAGGAAGTGTGTTTTTCATCATCTGGAAACATTTTGATTTGATTGTATCCCGAATACCCATCCATGAATGACATTCGTTCGAAACCACATGTATTGTCGATCATGACATCAGTAATTGGAAGAGGAAACTCGTCTTTAGGACAAGCCGCATTGAGATCGCAAAAGTCTATACAGACCCGGATCTTATCAGTCTTTTTAAGGACAGGGACGATGTTAGCCACCCATTCAGGATGTTGTTCCTCTCGAATAAATCCAGAAGCCATAAGCTTATTGACTTCAGCTTCAATTGCATCCATGATGTCTGGACGAAATCGTCGCTGTTGTTGTTTGACCGGTTTAGCATTTGGCATGATATTGAGTTTGTGCATTGCAATCTTCGGATCTAGTCCCAGCATATCTTCGTAACTCCAGGCAAAGACATCGATATAATCACGAATAAGCTTGATCATTTCTTGCTTATCTGTTTCTGAAAGACTTTTACTGATGAATATTGGTTTAGGAGACCCTTCTTCACCAACATCAATTTGGATCAGTTTATCTTCAGTAGGAGGTTCCCTCTGTTCGAACCTAAATTCCCATTGATTATTTAATCTTTGAGCCCATTGTTCTGATTTGGGTGATATTTCAAATCATCTTCATCTTCATCATTTTCTTGCGGGCCACCAACGGAGACCATATTGATGGATAGAATAGAACGATGGAGATCGCCAATACTCGTGTCAGAATCCCAAGAGAGGGAATCAGAAGACTCAGATCGTTCGTCTTCATCGAATTTTGAATCTTCATGGACTATGTTGATAAAGGAAGTAGGAGCAATGTAACCTAAACCACATTTTGTCCTTCCGTATTTTAATGGAGGAATTCGAACAGGCATTCTTCTTCCTTTTCTATTATTGAGACTGGTTCTAAAGTCATAACCCATATTCTTAATGATATTTTTGGATTGTTGACTGTGGCGACGCAGTTGTAATCTTCCAGTATCGTCGTTTATGTCATCTTCTTCCAAGTTAGGAGGATTCTGGGGGTCATTTATAAAAAAAGATTGGATTTTCTCCCTTCTTTCTAGCAGGGACCACGAAGTATGATTTTTGTATGGATTCCAATGATACGTCTGTATGAAGAGTTTGAAAAACCTCTATAGTTAGTGACTCTAAGCTATCTAGCAATTGTAAATAACTTTGTACATGATTACAGACATCAATATACTGTAAAGGAGATGTTTCATTAATATTAGATACTGTATTTACAACAGAAGGCTGAGCCTTATCAGACTTAGTCAAATTAATGACAAAAAGGGAAGAGGAAGAGCGATCAGAAGTTTTGTTTCGATTAAGATCGATAACAAAAGGCTCAGAAGAGGTGAGCTCCCTTGAAGAAGATCGTGGATAAGTAGTACGTCCACTGACTAGAATGACTAGAGTATCTGGTCTAGCCTGAGAAGATGGAGAGGGAGTGGTACGTCCACTGACAGGAATTATCAGTGAGCCTTGTGGAGCTTGGGAAGACGGTACAGTAGTACGTCCACTGACAGGAATTATCAGTGAGCCTT
Organism: Iris pallida; assembly: GCA_029216955.1. Classification (NCBI taxonomy): domain Eukaryota; kingdom Viridiplantae; phylum Streptophyta; class Magnoliopsida; order Asparagales; family Iridaceae; genus Iris; species Iris pallida. The sequence goes on from JANAVB010030220.1 coordinate 9,246,541, forward strand.
GTGGAGCCTGGGCAGGTGATGAAGTAGTACGTCCACTGACATGAATTATCAGTGAACCTTCTTCAGATGATTTAACAGACTGCGGAGGAGTGATACGCCCTTTTACAGGAATAACAAAAGTGCCAACTTTTGCTATCTCATCATTATCCATAGCTTGCAAGACTTTTGAGTATTCATCTTTGTACATGCGAGCGTCATTGAAGTAAGCTTCAACTCCTTTGAATGGATAGAGATCTGCAACCTCCTTTTGAACTTCTCCATTATCATCAACATATTTGAAACACTGATGAAGAGTCGAAGGAACGACATTATGTTCATGCAAGAATGGTCTCCCCAACAGAGCATTGTATGAGCAACCATGATTGTCGATGATGTAAAAAATAACTTTAGTGCGAAGATCGCCTATTTGAAATTTGAGGCGAATCTTGCCCAAAGGCTCACTTTTTCCTTGATTGAATCCCAAAATGGTAGTGATAGTGCTGGAAAGACTATGCACAGGTATCTTCAGTGCATCTAGCATAGCTTTTGGCATAATACTGAGAGCAGATCCTGGATCAATCAGGAGACGATCAACCTTCATAGAATTAATATATCCTGTATGATATAAAGGACGATCATGTCGATTATCCTCTAGCAGCATATCGTCCTGCATAAAGGTAATATTTGGAATAAATTCCAATACATTATGACAATGAGAAACAGATTCTATTTTCAACTTCTTGAGAAGAGTTAGGCAGGTTTCTGCTTGTAGCAGTGCTTCACTTAGAGTTTCTCGAGTCTCTTTAGAGAGGCGTAAGAGCTCGAAGATTGATAATTTAGCTGGAGTATTGGCTAGTTGAGCCAATATATCAAAATTATAAGGCTTTTCAAGTCCTGTAGGAGATGACTTCTTCAATGGTTTGTCGAAGCGGACTTGTTGTTTGCCTTTGTCAGCTGCTGTTGGTTTAGAAGGAACTGTCTCAACAGGAACATTTAAAGGCTCTTCAGTAGAGACTGGTGTTGGAGCTGTAACCGGAGGGACGTCAGAAGTTTCTTTAGGAATTTCAGCATAATCTTTCAGATATATTTTTCCTGACCGAGTTCCAGCATGAACTTCAACTTCAGATTCTGATTCAGGGTCTATAGAAACCATGTTGCAATTCTTTATCTTGCTCTTGGTTCTTTTATGTTTGATGAGAGCTTCATTCCAGAAACCAAGGCCAACACGAGATTGATTATGCCTCATAGTGATGGCTAAAGGTGCTCGGAGTCCTTTGCCTGAGTTCAAACCAGGAGCAGTGGCTAGATCATAACCCATCTTTGCCATCAATTCACGAGATTGTGAACTGTATAGATGAAAAGCAGGCTTGTACCTATCTTCAAATTGAGGTATAGATTTTATCTCCATAGGGAGTGAATTTCCTGCTGAGATGAAAGTAGAGGTTAGATAAAAATCGGGTGTGAAACTAGAAGTCACATTGCATGACTTAGTCTTTCCGAGCTTCTTTTTAGATGAGGGAGTCTTCAGAGGAGAAGAGGAAGACGTCTCAAACTCCGTCATTAAATCTGGGTGAATCCACATGATCTCTCCCTTCTTAGTTGTGACAGGAACAAGTCCGTCATTCTGTGCTGGTGGGATGTTTACAACTTCGAGAGTTGCTTTGGGGATAGGAACAATCCCACTTTCTACCATTAAGGGAAGGAAGTCACCGAACTGCATTAAAATTACATTTGCTGTGACTGTCTTGTCTTTGGGTGTCAGTGTCACAGCTCCTGATTTAATCATCTCTTGGATCTTTCCTTTTAATACATAGCAAGACCGGATTGTATGACCCAGCATTCTATGATATGGACAATATTTTGGATGATCTGTCTTATTGGCTTCATCAGGCTTTTTAATTTCTGGCAATTGAATCTTATTACCTTTGAGCAAGCATTCAAAGATACCCTGAACATCGTCATCGTTAAAAGAATATTCTTCCTTCGGCCGAGGAGGTCTCTGTTGTTGAATTGTTGGAGCTGGGGTAGCTTGAGTAGTCTTTACCTCTTGACTACTGCTTTGGAGATTGACTTCAAGAGCTTCTTTGCCTTTGCGATTGTTGGGTCGAGTACTATTGCTAGCACTCTGATTTGATTCCTTGGGAGCCATTTGTACCCCTAGACCCTTGAAGGTCTCAGCACTGACTTCAGCAGCCTTGGCACTGACGATGAAAGAAGGCCAATCTTGGAACTGAGTGGACCCTGTCCACATGCTGATAATTGGTAAGAGATTCGACTTGCAAGTGTCGATGGTAACAGCATCGGGAGTTCCGAGAGGCATTTTGAGGGCTTCTTTTCTGAATCTTTCAATGAAGTCTTCGGTGGTTTCATTATTTTTCTGTTTAATTCTTATGAGGGCTGACATGGTCATGTCATTGAGCCCTTCATAGAATCGTTCAAGAAACATTTGCTTGAAACCAGCAAATGAGGTAATGCACCCGTCAGGGAGACTTCTATACCATTCATAACCCGTTCCTTTGAGACATCCAACAAACACCCGAGTAAGGAGGGCGTCACTTGGTTGCAGTTGATCAGTCATTACCTCAAAGTGATTAATGAATTGACTTGGGGAGGTTGTCCCATCAAAGAAAGAGATAGTCGGAGGCTTGTATTTAGGAGGATATGATACTTGCTTCCATTCTATCGGGTAAGGTTGCTTGATACCTAACCTTTGTAAACCATCCTTCTATTTGAATGCCTCGAATTGAGTTCGGAGATTCCTTAACTCTTCAGTAACAATTCTAGAAGATTGGGGAGTTGTAACTTGTTGAGTGTAATTGGGAGGAGGGACTGCAGCATATGTACCACCCCCAGCTCCAGACTGACTTGGAGTGGGTTGTACAGGAACATTAGATTGTACCCCCGGAATAGTAGAGGGTTCCGGGTTTGGAACAATAGGAGTATTTAATATAACTGGAGGAGCTGTCTGTTGGACTTGCTGAGTTTGATGTTGAGCTTGCATAAGAGTATGCATAGCATTCAATGTATCTGCCGTAGCTCGCAACTGTTGTTCTAAGGAAGAAATCCTTTGTTCATGAGCTTCGGTGCTAGTTGAAGGTTCATGATTGCCCTCTGTCATGTAAGTAGTAATCATTCGAGGAATAGATGATGAAACGGTCTGTTCTGAATCATCATTGTATGAATCAGTATCTTTCCCGGGGCTATTTACGGGAGTCAATACTGGAAAGTTAGATTCTCCAAGGAAGTCTTCTGTGATCTCCGGATTACCACTTGGATGAGAAGAAGAAGAGACTCTGGCCAAGGCTCCGGTCCTGGATCGGGTGCCGAGATAAACGCCATCTTCAGAATCTGATATAGCATCAGATCGTATGCTACCCCCAATATTTCTGGAGGACATATTGACAGAAGCATAAAGAGGTTCATCTTCATCCAACATTGGTTCATACTGAATCCGTTCGAAAACAGATTGTCTTTTTGGTGAACAACAACATTGAATTACAACTCGAGGTTGGAAGTTGCAACCATGCTTTTCATGGCAAATATGAGCAATATCATAGCCTGATGGAGTGTCAATTCTCCGTTTATTTTGCAAATACTCCCGGAGATCTGTAGGAACAGATTAGGAAGTACTTGAAGATAGTTTCTGTGTAGAAACTTGTCTTTTGTTCTTCTGTCTTCTCGGTTCTTGAGTGTATAAAGACCGATTAATTTGAGCCACATAATTTTTGGCATATTCTGCATCAGGGTCTAATATACTTGTCTCAGTAGAATCGAGACGATTCTGATTAAGCTTGTTACGAAGATCCGTAGGAGATCTGACTTTGATATCAGTCTTGGATACTTGTAACTTGCCTTTCCCAGATCGAGAAATTTGGAGAGAAGGAAGATGAGTATTATTCCGACTGGGAGTCGGTAATAATCCATCTTTGGAGGAATTAGCCAAAAGGCGTTTTCCTTTATTTGATCTAGTAAGAGTACTAGTCAAATTAACTCCAGAGGTAAAGACCTTAGGAGTAGAGGAGTTGACTAAAGAGTCTTTCTCCTTGGTTGGCATAAGATGTGCAAGTTGAAGGGGAATCATTTGTATATTCTGTGGAAGAGAACCCCCAGCTTGATTTTTAGAAACAGTCAAAGGACTGTATCTATTAGCATACGCTGACTTTAGTTTGGACTTCTGGTCATACGCTGCCTTTTTTTTAGCATACGCTGGCTTTGGCTTAGCGTACGCTGCCTGATGTTGGCTTTTGTACGCTGCCTTTGCCGTACGCTGCCCTTTAAATGCCATACGCTCAGAGTCATCAATGGCTAAAGAGCCGACTGCTGTCGTAAGAGTAGAGGGAGAAGGGACTTTGACATGTCTAGAGATGGTTTTCCTTGTACACGTTGACTTGGTTAAAGAACCAACTTTGTCAGCGTGACTAGGAGAAGCCACTGTTGCCGTGTTCAGAGAAGCCGAAGTGTACTTAGTTGAAGTTGAAGACGTGTTCTTGTCAGCGTGAGAAGTGACAGAAACGTCTCGGGCTATTGAAGAAGACTTAGGGACATAGACAGAGCGTCCCTTCTTCTTGGCAGCAGGAAGAGCGGAGGAAGCAGTGCGGCCCTCCTTCGCCTTGAGCATTTCTTCATAAGCTGATTGGTCGAATTGTACAACCATCGTCTTCTTCGTCAAGCCGATCGACGAAGTATCGCATTGAGTTGTTGCTATCTCGTTGGAGGAGACAGCTTTCTCCAGCAGAGTCGCCAATTTGTTTTCCATAAATAAATTCACTTTATTTATTTTGTATCTGAGAAAATTACAACTGTAGGAATCTAATCTAGAAGACGATTACTTTATCCCTTGGACGATGCGATGAAGAAAACTCGAACTTTGAAGAACTCGGACAGCAACTGGGCAATCTCTCTGTTCTCTCTGAAATTGACTGTAGTATCTGATGAAGATGAAGAAACTCTCTTTTATAGAGTTCAGGATAACTGTCCTTAAGCATACGCTCAGGTAGTTACTTGACGTGTGCATAACTGCAGGGACGCGTGGCAAATTCTGATGGAGACACATTAGCGTGCGGTTGAAAGTAGCGGAGCATATTCAGGAGAGATTGATGGCATGAATGCCACGTTGCATAACTTCTGAAGAAGTGGATAACTGAGTGCAGGACACGTGAGAACGTGTGTTAACTGCTCGTTGAAAATCATTCTGGACACAACTGCTGTGATACGCTGCCTTAGAAGAAGAGTCATATGCTAGCTTTGAAGGCACATGTCTTGCATATGCTTACTTGGACAGCGTAGAACCATATAAAGCTGATACGCTCATATTATTGACAGGGAGTCGTATGGAAACTATACGCTTACTTGTCAAGGAGTCGTATGGAATCCATACGCTCACTTGGTTGAGCAGGAGTCGTATGGGGTCCATACGCTCACTTAGTTGGAAGGAGTCGTATGAGATCCATACGCTCACTTAATTGGAAGGAGTCGTATGAGATCCATACGCTCACTTAATTAGAAGAAGTCGTATGAGATCCATACGCTCACTTAATTAGAAGAAGTCGTATGAGATCCATACGCTCACTTAATTGGGAAGGAGTCGTATGAGTGATAAGTAAACACGTGGCATGTTTGAATAAGTAGACACGTGGCCATCATCAATCTTCTTTGATACACCATATCTTCCAATAACTGACAAAATCTTCTTGAGCGTCGTGACTGCGGATATGATGGCTGACAGACTGTCAAAACTGACAGTAATGATGGCTTTTACATTTATGAGAGATGCTGAGCTGTCCTCGTAAAAGACAAAACCGACTCTTCGAAAACCTATACGACGGCTAGTCTTCATTGGACAGCTGTCTTTGCACGAAAGACGAAGTGTCAGATTCATCCTTTATTAAATATATGCTGTGCTGTCATCTCAGAAAATAATAAAATATTCACTGAGCGTACGGCCTTTGGATGAGCGTATGGCCTTGACTGAGCGTATGGCTTGGACTGAGTTTATGGCTTTGAGCGTATGACTTGGACTGAGTTTTGAGCGTATGACTTGGACTGAGTCTCATGTCAGCGTGTCATAATTTTCACACCCTACAGTCGCCTCGACCGAGCGATGTCTTCGAGTCGCCGTTGCAAGGCTAAGTCTGAACGCCGTCGGCATTTCGATTCTTCCGATTGACTGAGCGGGACGGAGCACTACACATCAGCCAGTCAAAATACACAAAGGATATGCTGAAGAAGTTTGATCTTGACAACGTCAAACCAATCAGTACTCCATGGCTACTACGACCAAGCTGGAACCTGATGAAAGCGGCAAACCTGTTGACCAACGTAAGTATCAAGGTATGATTGGGAGTCTACTTTACCTTTCTGCTAGTCGTCCCGATATTATGTTTAGTGTTTGTCTATGTGCTCGCTATCAAGCTAGTCCTAAGGAATCACACATGTCTGCCGTTAAGCGTATCTTTCGATACCTTAAGGGTACTGTTACAATGGGCTTGTGGTATCCCAAATCCACATCCTTTGACCTTATTGGTTATTCGGATGCTGATTTTGTGGGATACAAAGTCGACCGTAAAAGTACGAGCGCACGTGCCATTTATTAGGCAAGGCTCTAGTCTCATGGTTTAGCAAGAAGCAGAATTATGTCACACTGTCCACAACAGAAGCTGAATACATTGCAGCTGGTCGTTGTTGTACATAAATTATGTGGATGAAGCAAATCCTTGTAGACTACAACCTATATTTTATGCACATTCTTATATTCTGTGATAACACTAGTGCTATCAACCTTACTAAAAATCCTATATGTCACTCATGCACGAAACACATTAAAATTCATCACCATTTTCTGCGTGATCATCAACAACAGGGCACTATAAATTTAGAATTTATTGACACCGATCATCAGCTGGCAGATTTCTTTACAAAACCATTATCTGAAGAGCGATTCAACTTTCTTTGTCGTGAATTAGAAATTTTGGATGAAATGGTTACTCATTAAATTGGCCTGCGTAAATATCGATTATGTCATGTTTCTTTATGATGACTTTGCTATGGGTACAAAGCCGAAAGTGTCCTTCTGACAACAAGGCGTAAAAGCCTAAGCGATACGGTGCACTAGTCTTCGGACTACCGCTAGCTGGGATCCGACCCCTACAGCTACCCCATGGCAGTTTCATCGTAATGATTTTTTGTCATAAATCCTTGTTTACTACATGGATCAATTTCATTTATACCTTAGTTAATTCAAAATTTTCTAAATTCACTTCCATTTTATTCCATTCATGGTCTCCGTTTCAATCAACATTTATTTTTTTGAGTTTCATCAAACATTTGCATATTTGTCAATCTTTACACCTCATTCATTTTTTTAATTTCCAACACTTAGCCATTTTTAAACTGTTTTGAGTTCTGGTCCCAAATCCCAGAACTCGGGCTGAACTCTGCCTCATACAGAGTTCGGGTCGAATTCGGTCTGGTCATTCCAGAACTACAAATTCCTCTTAGCCATCCAACTTTTTTTTGATCCAATGGTCTAGGATCAACCCGACCAGCCAAACCCCTTTCATATATTCGGGATTTCCTTCTCTCTCCTCTCTATTGCCTCCTCTAAAACCTCTTAAACTTCATCCTCTCCAAACCCTAACCCTAGAATTCTCTATCTAGTGTGGTTTTCTTCCTCAAACTCAAGGAGCATAGCATTTGGATCATTCTCTTCCATATTCTATTACTCTCTTGATGTATAACTCTCTCTTTTTTCTCCATCTAAATTTCAAATTCCTTTTATTTTTCAATGGCACCAAGGTTGTTCAATAGGAAAAAGAGGGCTAGAACCGAGGGTGCTTCCTCATCTAACCCTCCTCCTCAAGATGTTCAACCTATTCATCCACTTTTCAATCCACCACCACTTAATGACCCCAACACGTTCAATAACCGAATTTTTGTTTTATTGGAAGCCTCCAATGAATGGTTCAATGACTTTCGGTCAAGGAGCGCATATGCGGGTCATCCCATCAACTTTACAATATTTTCTAGATACGACTCTTTGTTTCATGATCTTTGTCTCGTTGAGTTAGTTTCTACAAATTCACTTATATACTTGAATGCTATTCAAATGTTTTACTACAATCTCACATTTGACGACACACACATATATTCTCGTGTTGCCGGAATTGACATCTCTTTCGATGATTTTGAACTTGCGGAATATCTCGATATTCTGGGGCCCAACTCTTGGAAAAAATTTGTTGATGCACGCAAGTTTCAATTTCCCGATGGGTCGTCCCTTGAGAGTTTTAAGGATGATTTGTGTACTCCAAACACACGTCCATGCAAGTTACTTGCAAAATTCCTTAACCCGTATTTCTACAAGCTTCATCGTATCGTCTTCTCCACGATCTTGCCCAAAGCAGGATCGACTGATGAAGTTTTGTATTTCTGCTTTGTATCATCTTCACTTCCATGTCCCGTTCAACCTTCCGCGCACTATGATGGACTGGATGATTAGTGCACGGAAGAGGCCTCGATCATTGGTTTATGCACTCTATTTGCCGATGGTCTTTTGTGTATTCCATGTTCCTCTGAATGAGTGTCAGTTCCTTCCAGCCCCTACCTTTCTGTCTAAGGCAAGGCGGCTTCTTGCAACTGTCGAGTCTCCCGCTGAGTCCGAGCATTTCGGTTCTGATGCTCAGGCTGATGCACCTGCTCTTGGGCAACTTGCGCCCGAGCCTCCTGCCACTCTTGAGTCTATCCAGACCATGCTGCGCGATCGCTTCATGTTGGAGGACGACCGCTGGACCCAGCTAGACTATCGTACCACTTTGAAGATGAGTGCCATCAGCAACTCATTGCATGACATTCGGTACACCATGTCTCGGCATCCCACTATACACCTTCCTATGGAGCGGGATCTATCTCGTGCCGGCTACCGTATCGACGACCCTTGGGTTATACGATATCTGGATTCGGATGCAGCTTTTGTGGATCCTCGTTGTTCTGATACTGATCCATCTGACGCCGCTGGACCATCTCGCGCTCCATGATGGATGTGGTTCCGTACCTGCTGCTGCTGTTGATGATCTTATTTAGTTTTATGCATTATAGACTTCTGATTATGTAGTTTGATTTTCTTGTATGAGTACACTTTCTGTTTTTGTGGATCTTTAGATTTTATCTGCAGTTATTATATCATTATTATTGTGTTCTTGCCAGTTAATCTTTTATATAGTCTTCTGTATGTCTGTGTTTGATATTCATATTTCTTATTCATAATTGATAAATGTCAAAAGGGGGAGATCTATTTGATATTTATATTTCTATCATATTGTGTAATATCTATGTTTTGGAGGAGATTATGTATATCAGGATAAGGCACATTAGTTTACAGAGAAGCTATGCTTATGGGGGAGCTATTATTACGGGGGAGCTACTGCATTCTATGCATGTTTACTACCTTCATCTTGTGTTCAGATATGAACATTAAATATACAAATATCATTTTGTCAATTATCAATATGGGGTAGATTGTTGACCCAAATCACAGTCAACCAAATATTGACAAATTGATAATATGATACTTGTCATAATTCAATATGACACATCAAGACAGAACTCAGTACAAGAGGGATGTCAGCTCTCTCCTGCAGCGTACTCGGTTTTAGAGTCTGTATTATTTTACATTTATTGAGTCTAGAAAAATGTAAACTTAGTAGCACTGGGTATTCTGGGCTTAAACCTTATCCCCAAACAAAACCAAAAGCTCCCCCAAGCCAAAACTAGCCCACATAGGCCTATTGGAATTTCTATCAGCATGGAGACAGAGTTCGGGCCGAACTCTGCCTCCATACAGAGTTCGGGCCGAACTCTGTCCCCTAAATTACAGGATCCTAATTTTTAGGGTTTGATGTATGCTAGTTGTCCAACGGTCAAAAATTTGAATTCTTGACACAGAATTCTGGTCGAATTCTGCCTATCCCAACTAGTATAAATAGGCCTTAAATTCTCTCATTTTAAATCATCCAATTATCTTCTCTTCTCTTCTCTATAAGCCTCATACAAGCCTTAACCTTCTCATCTACTAGCCACAAGCTTCCTAAGTTTAAAAGTGCTCCGTGCTATTCAGTTAGGAGTTTGTGCAAGAGTCAAGAAAGTCGCTTGGAAAATTTCAAGCATCGCCACAGCGATCTTTGTAAGAAGTTGACGTGCTCTTCTGAAGAAAAGGCACGGGGTGTAACTACTATTTCATAAATAGTGAATTTAATCCTGAGCTAGAGTTCTCAGGCCTGGACTAGTCCTCCACGAGGAAAACCAAGTTAAAAATCGACTGTGTTTGCGTATGCTCTCTTAATCTTTTCATTTTCGCATTTACTACTCTGATTATTTACTATTGGTGAAAAGAGTTTAATTTTATTTGGCTATTATTGTTACAAACTCTATTCACCCCCTTCTAGAGTTGCCTACCTGTTCTTCATTAGTTCTGGGGGAATACTGTGGAGGTGCATATGGTATATACATGGCCTTAGCATAACGAAGCATATAATAGTTTTACTTTTGTCTAAAATTCCTAAATGAAGCCGGTAACAAAAAATAAAAACATATATGAGGAATATTTAAAAAAATCATAATATTTTACCTAGAATTTTATGTTCATTTTAGAACAAGGAATCAAGTAACTGCGCAACATATACCTTAAAATTTTCATTTGTTGTCCAAACCCGATCAATCATGTACTCCCAATCATGCACACTCCAAACATGAAGAATGAATTTAGACAGCAAGGTAGAGAGCTGGGGGCTCCAAAGTGTGATCCACCAAATAAATTTGCAACAAATAAAACTTACGACAACAAGATGTCAAATGTGTATCTAAAGCTTCATAAAAATTAACATAATAAGCTGAAATGATATTGGAAGAATAATAGAAGTAAAGGTATTTTATATGTTATGCCTCATAGGTAATGGGATCAAAAACTTCAAGTTTAATGTGGAAGGACAAGCATATATTGTTATGATGAATATAACTTCATTTTTGTAGATATGTAAAGAAATCTCCACAAATTATGTGAACAGACAAATTAAGCTAAGATACCAATGCTATGACTTGATAAGAGATCTAGAGGATAATATCTGGTGATGTACATTAAATTGCAAGAGTCTGCATTTCAATGTACATGAAGTTAAGGCCATAACTGAAGTTATGTTACACATAAAGCATATGAAATCTCAAGCCCATGATAGCTGAAGTTATCTTACTTCAATAAACAAGATACATTTCCTAACAAATAATAGTTTGTTTTTCATACTGACCCAGTAATCTCAACCCCATAATACGATAAATCATAATAAACATCCATCTAAACCATTACTGATGTAACAAGCCCCTTTCTTCATTCCAACCAAGATCAAGATGTTGTAAAAGATGAAAATATTTTCACAAAATGTTTAGTGTTTTACTTTTCAGCATTACTGAATAACATGGCCATTACTTTGAAACAATGAATATTTGGCATTTCATGTGAATGTTGAGAGATATGTATATGAGAGTTATACTGAAACTAGATCACAAAGAGAAGATACCTGAAAACTAAACAGTAGCCAAAGCCAGTCAAGAAAATCGTGTATGGATTTGTCCCCTTCCGACATCAATGAGCCATCTGTTTATGGTTGATCACTTGTTGTTCGTTGTACTCTAGGCATTAGTAGATTGTCCACCTTATGTAAAGCATTTACAACTGCTTTGATCTATATACAGAAAATATTGACAAAGAATCATTTGTTAATAAACAACTGTTATAACCTATGGAGCAAGACTTGATATTTGTCTGATCATCTTTATCTGAGAAAGAAAATGAAAGAATCAACTCAAATTTGGATCAAACAATTCAAAAACTTAGGAAAAACTTAAGTTGTCCATGCCCAATAAACTTTGTAGTTATCTTATCTAAAATTTTATGGTCTTTCCTCTTAATCTATCGCCAACAAAGCAAACAACAAAAGAAACTGATCCACCAGTCCTACGAGTATAACTTAAAAAAGATAACACGTGTCAAGTATGTTGACCCTCAATCCGACTATGCAAAATAATGTTTTCATTGCAAATCCTACATTAAGCTTTCACCAATTGGATGTTTCCACATGATTGGGATCGATTAACTATTTTAATAGACTTATGAAGTGATTGATTCATAGGCAGGACCACTCTGTTAATTATAGAAGGAAACACAGATGCCATTTGACCCAATTCCAAATAGTGGATCTCTGGAAAATACATAGAAACAACATGAGGGTTGTGCTAAGGCACTTTAGCATCACTAGACGTCACAAGAGTGGTTTAGCCTATCTTCCATAAAAAAAAAAATCAAAATACACATTAAAATCAAGGACCAAACAATATATAAACTCTCTTCAGTTTTTCAACAACCATTTCCAACAACTAAGTTAACCATATCAATCATTACCAAAGTATCTCAACTTAAGAATTGTATCTCATTTACTAATAAAGTATATCCAACAACTAAGTTAATTGAAAGAAATAATGCAACACTATATAAACTAAAGGGAGCAAAAATAGCAATCATAAAGTTAACTAAAAGAATAGACCATATGCAAATTAAGTGATATCGAGGAAATAACAATTACCAAATATTAAGCTCGTTATAGCACACCACAGGGTATTGCGCATTAGATTATAAAGCACTGACAGATTATAATAGAAGGGCACGCAGCTACGGCACACCATGTACTACATTACTTAGTAATCAGCTGGTTTGGTGTATACACATATATTAGGCTGCTCGTGCGGGAAAGGGTAGCAAGTTAAGATCTACAGTGCTTAGGAAGGATTTATATACTAAGATATAATACTATAGGGGTTACCTTCAATGGATGTTACTTTTAACTTATACTATTATAATATACAATGAAATATATTGTTGTAAATAAGACAATACAAAGCATCTACTGTTAACACTTACCTTCAAAACTTCCCTCTATGTTTTATACATTGGATCTCGAGGTGCATCTATAGGTGGCTCTGTAACATTGTAGCATCCAAAATTGGTTTTTGAACAACGAATATACTAGAGGAAGAGAAACAATTTCTTTTGTTAAGGGTGGTGCATATGTACAAGGATATAGCATACCAAGTCAACAATTGACTCAAATGTTCCATAATGGAAAAAAGAAAGAAAGCAAACAAGTAGCTTAAATCAAATCAATATAATTGTCAAGTAATAATGACAACATTAACTAAATAAAGATATAACAGTGTGTACAAAGGTTCACCACTTGGGTTTGGTATAGCCAAACTATCCCACAGTAATATAAAGTACCATCTTACAATCAACATTCTCTTATAAACATTATACCATTTAGTGTTACTTGTTTTACAAAATTGTATGTCATGAAGTGTATTCACAAAAAAAATCATGCAATTTGATTTACAACTTGGTCAATGCCAAATTAATTCTCAGCTTAGCCCACGAGTGAAATAGTAGCCTATCAGAAAAATCATGCAATTTGACTTACGACCTTTCTGAAACTTGATTCTTAGCTCGGACAGAGTGAAAATGTGAAATTGTATGTCTGCATGCATATATCTTACTATTTGATTTCACATGACATGGAAAAGAGGTTAACAGAACATCATGAAGGGGAAGCACTGGTTGTTTTGAGACACAGTAAACATGCACTACTACTATATATATCTTATTGTTTAACCTATCTAATGATGTCTGTGTTGAAACTTCAAACTCCGTGAAATTATAAATTACTGTGAATAGTAAGAAATCAAATTTCACATAGTTTTATTCCAAAAGCAAAATACTTTAGAGATCAACCCCTAATGAATCAATACAAGGTCTGAGAAAAATCAAACGATTTCAACATAAGAAACTAACTATTATATACTAAAACTCCTACAGTTGGCCCAAATTTAATTCTTTCTGGGCCAGTAGACAACCACTTCAACATCAACTTATTGTGTATCCAAATCTCTCTTGAGAGTCTAGGGCCAACAGAGTTAATATAAACAAGGTTGCTCTTCTCTGACATAATTTTAATAGTACCATTGGTAGAACTTTTGAATTTCTCTTGGATCCGATACGGGTCCTGAGTATCTCAACTAATCCAAACACCAAACACACCCAAGATGAAGAAAATAAATACCCAAAAAATAAATTTTTCGTACAGATCCATGAAGAAACCAAATAGGAAATGAAGTTCGGTATATAAGCAAATTTTGTATGGGTCATCTGTCATACAATAGGGATATGAAAACAAAACCCTAATTTGTCAACTAACATACCATCCCAAATCAAACACTAACAAAATCGATTGAGAGAGAGAACCCTAACAAAATCAAACCATAACAAAATTGGAGCAAGTACCTATGTATACATATAAAAAATACCAATCATATTCTCAACCCTAACAAAATCAACCTGAAATGTACGGTGGAGGAGAGAAGCCTCCCTGATCGGCGTGCGCACGCGTGCGCGCGAAAGAGAGAGAGAGAGAGAGAGAGAGAGAGGTAGAACCCAGCGCGGCGAGAGAGAACCCTAGAATCCAGCGCGAGGGAGAACCTAAAACACAGGTTTTTTTTGGATTTTGTTTGATTTTTTTAGGTTATTACTTAATTAAAAAATTATAAAAATGTATTTCTCTATATAAGCACGTGTCGCATAACATATAGTATGTTTCTGCGACATGTGGTGCATGTCGCCGAATATATAGCATCTTTCAGCGACATGTGGATGTCGCGATATATAGAAAAATTTTGGCGGGACTAATATTTTATTTCCCTCTCATAAAATTTTTGTAGATTTCGCGACATACTAAAACTCATGTCGTCAATACATGTAAAAAAAATTAGCTTTTGGAGACATAAACAACCTTATATCACTAAAACATGTTACTAAAAATGTAATTTCTTGTAGTGATTACATGCAGCTGCATTTGGTCCGTATTCGACCAAGTTTATTTCATCATTATTCACCATTGCAACTTGTTTCTAGCCAGCAGCTTGATATTTCACACTTAAAAAGTTTTTGGTTGTGCTGTTTATGTCCTTATTTCTCCACCTAAACGAACAAAGATGGGACCACAAAGACGTCTTAGAATTTATGTTGGTTTTGATTCTCCATTTATAATAAAATACATTGAGCCCCTGACGGTCGATTTATTTAAGGCAAGGTTTGCTGATTGCCATTTTGATGAGTCAGTTTTCCTGCCGTTAGGGGAGATAAAATGTCAATTCCTGTAGAACAGCATAAAATTGCATGGAATGTACCATCTTTTATTGACCGACGCACAAGTGGATGTGAGCAAGAAGTGAAAAGGATTATTCATTTGCAAAATATCGCAAATCAGTTGCCAGTTGCATTCATTGATATTAAGAAAGTGACAAAATCTCATATATCGGCAATAAATACACCAACACGGGTTGATATTCCTGAAGGACAACATAATGACACACTAAAACCATGCATGAAACGTGGACGCCCTATTGGCGCTAAAGATAAAAACCCACGAAAGAAAAGAGTACAAGTAGTTACTCCTGAAGAGAAAGTAGTTTTAAAGCATGAAAGTATTATAGAAAATTTGAATGATCAGTCTAGCTAAGGTAGCTCCTGAAGAGACACATGACGATGAACAAATTTCAAAAGAAAGCTCTTTAAATCATATGAGTACAACAGAAAGCTGGGATAGAAAGAAAATTACTATAGACAATATTTTTGCTTATGGTGTCGCACTTGAGATAGTAAATGAGGATCCTGAACCAAAATCCATTGAACAATGTCAACATAGAAATGATTGGACAAAATGGAAAGATGTGATACAAGCTGAATTAAAATCCTTAAAAAATTGCAAAGTATTTGGACTAGTAGTTCAAATTCCTGAAGGTATGAAACCAATTGGGTACAAATGGGTGTTTGTATGAAAGCGCAACAAAAAACAAAACAAAACAATGAGATACAAGACACGACTTGTTGCATAAGATTTTTCACAAAGACCTGGAATCGATTATGATGAAACATATTTCCCTGTGATCGACACAATCACATTACGATACTTAATCAATTTAACAGTCACAGAAAACTTGATATGCGGCTTATGGATGTTGTTACCGCATATTTATATGGGTCATTGGATAATGACATTTATATGAAAATCCCAGAAGGATTCAAATTGCCTGAAGCAAATAACAAAAGGTATAGTGGGTTATACTCAATCAAATTACAACAATCCCTATACGGATTAAAATAATATGGAAGAATGTGGTATAACCGTCTTAGCAAATACCTTGTTAGAGAAGGATACATAAATATTAATCCAATTTGTCCATGTGTTTTTATCAAAAGATCTAAAAATGGATTCTCAATTATTGCGTATATGTTGATGATTTAAATCTTGTAAGGACTCCCGAAGAGCTCACAAAAACCGCTAATTATCTGATGAAAGAATTTGAGATAAAAAAATCTTGGGAAGATAAAATTTTGTCTCAGCCTGCAGATCGAACTTTATCAAATAAAATTTTTATTCATCAATCTACCTATGCAGAAAAGATTTTAAAAATATTTTATATGGATAAAGCTCATCCACTGAGTAGCCCTATGGTTGTTAGATCGTTACATGTAAAGAAAGATTCATTCCGTCCTCGAGAGGATAATGAAGAATTATTAGGTCCAGAAGTATCATATCTTAGTGCTATTGGAGCTTTGATGTATCTTGCAAATTGTACAAGGCTTGATATAGCATTTTCAGTAAACTTACTGGCAAGATATAGCTGGGCACCAACAAAACGACATTGGAATGGTATTAAACATATATTACGTTATCTTCGCAAAATAACTGACATGGGCTTGTTTTACTCAAAAAATTTAGAATTACAAGTTGTGGGTTATGCTGATGCCGGTTATCTATCTGACCACATAAAGGAAGATCTTAAAGTGGATATGTATTTACTTGTGACGGTGTTGCAATATCATGACGTTTGGTGAAGCAAACATTAGTAGCTACTTCTTCTAATCACTCAGAAATTCTGGCATTGCATGAAGCAAGTCGAGAGTGCATATGGTTGAGAACAATGGTTCATCATATCCGAGAATCATGTGGGTTACCTTCAACCAAAAATACTCCGACGGTATTGTATGAAGATAATGTTGCTTGTATTACACAAATCAGAAATGACTACATCAAAGGTGACAGAACGAAGTATATATCACCAAAAAAATTATACACTCATGAGCTACAGAAGAATGGTGACATTAATGTTCGACAGATACGATCGAGTAATAATTTTGTAAATTTATTCACTAAAGCATTGCCAACCAAAACATTCAGAATATTGGGATGCGTCAACTGAAGGATCTCTTGCCAGTATCAGGGGGAGCGTGATCAATAATTCTCACACTATACTCTTTTTTCTTCGACCAAATTTTTATCCCACTGGATTTTCTTGGCAAGGTTTTAACGAGGCAGTTTATCACGCTTACTGATGAATATGTACTCTTTTTTCCTTCATCCAAGTTTTTATCCCATTGGATTTTTTTGGCAAGATTTTAACGAGACATATTCCATTGGACATCCAAGGGGAAATGTTGTAAATATGGATATCCATAACCTATGTAACTCATGGCTCTTGGTCTTTTGTCTTCTATAACTTATGGCCCTTGGTTTCGTAACTTATGTAACCTATAGCATTTGACATTCCATTGTAGGTCTATAAAAGACCATTCTAGTTGAGTGTTAGGTACATGAAGAAAGATTATTTTCTTATATCCTCTATCTTGTTCTCCTCTAAATTATAACAATAAGATAATAAATTGAAATTTTTTGAAAAAAAAAAAATAATGTGTCGCCAAAGGAGCAGACGACATGAATGCATGCACTCGTGTCGCCAACACACTTGGCGACATAAATATAATTTCGTTTTTTTTTTCCTCATAATTCTTGCAGAAGTTGGTTTATAGAGTAGTGGAGAGTAGAGTGTATGTAGAGTTGGAAGGGAATTAAATGGAGAATTGGATGAGGCTGTTGGTAATGGGTATAGAGTGTTGTTAGGATAAATGTCCTTGTCCCTTTTTTTTATTATGGGAATTGTATGTAGCCAGATCGCCATTTGGCTTGGCGATACATGAACGTTTGTATTTATTATAGCCAACATATGTAACGCTACAAGTGCTTCAAAGAAGAAAAAAATATTGCAGCCATATCGCTAACTGTATAACCGACCTATTACTTTCTTCAATTTTTCTCAAATTATATTATCTTTTACAGAAATTTTTATATAGGATAAAGAAGTTTGAGATAATTATAAAAAAAAAATTTGGAATAATTGCGAAATGGAGAAGGACATGACAACTTATTTGACGTGTGTGATGTTGGAAGTGGGAAGTTGGGGGACGCGTCAAGTCACTTGGCGCGGGGGATGAGTGTCAATTCACTTGGCGCATGCAGGAGTGGGAAAAAATTAGTTTAGAATAATTTATAATTTGAATATTGTTTGTTGAATTTATCCATAATAAATTTCAAATATATTTTTAAATATATTAGATCACAACTAATTATTTTTTTATCATCCAAGATTTACCAGATAAAAGTTATTATCTATACTAGATAACAAATAATTATAATAACAAATTATCTTTTAGTTATATTATAAAATATTTATCAGATAATAGTTGTTATCAATATTGTAACTAAAAGATAATTTGTTATTACTAAAAAAATATAATATTGATAATAACTATTATCTGATAATTTTTTATGATATAACTAAAAGATAATTTGTTATTGTAAATATTCCATTCATATAGATTATTTTAATTATTTGTTATCTAATGTAGATAATAACTATTATCTGATAAATCATGGATGATAAGAAAATAATAATTTGTTATCTAATATATTTAAAAATATATTTGAAATTTATTATGGATAAATTGGACAAACAACATTAAAATTTATAAATTATCCTAAACTAATTTTTTCCACTCCCGCGCGCCAAGTGACTTGGCGCCCATCCCTACGCGCCTTGGCGCATCCCCCAACTCCTCATTCCCAACTTCCCACGCGCCAAGTAAGTTGGCGTGTCCTCCTCCCTTTAGCAATTACCCTAAACTTCTTTCTTTGTTTACAATTATTCCAAACTTCTTTATCCTATATAAAAATTTATGTATCTTTTATCTATTATTTTACATTCTTTTGTTATCTTTTTTCAAAAATTTATGCTTAAATATCTAGAATTTTTTTTTTTGCTTCAAAACATCCCTTTCAACTGTGGATTTGTTCACTTGAATATCCAAAAGAAAAAAAAAAATCTTTCAAATTATTATCTCCTTGAATTTTGTAATACTCTAAATGTAATCGGATTGTTGATCACTTATCAAATATTTGATTGAGCCATAATTTTATTTATATCTTTGCATTTAGTAAATAACTTTTTTATTTATTTTGGGGGGTAACATCTCCAAAATATCTTGAACTTTGGACTTTGTTCATTTAAATATTAAAAAAAAATATATTTTTCTTCAAATTAAACTTTGTATTCCTTATCACTTTGTTTAATTTCCATTAACCTCATCTAAAGAAACTTCCATTAACCTGGTCTAAAAAATATCTCATTTATCTAAAAACTATTTCACAAGACGGACTTTTTTGGGAGATTATTTACACTGACACCTCCTACGTTTTGTGTTTACTAAACGGACCTCCTCTATTTTAAAAATAAATACGCTGACACTCCCATGCTCTTTATATTCTTTTTAAAAGTAGGGGTGGTCAGTGTATTTTTTTTTACATAAATTATAAAACTTAGGGATGACCCGTGTATTTAACACAAAATATAGGGGGGGTGTCAGTATATTTATTTTTAAACTAAGAAAAGTCCGCATAATAAACACAAAACAATAGAGGGTGTCAATGTAAATAATTAATTTTTTTTTTTTTTTTACATCTATTGAATTTTTTTATACTCATTCTCAACCACCCATTCCATCTTTCTAATCCTAAACCTAGTACTAGCCCCCCATCCCCTTTCCCACACTATTGTCCCCTCCCTTCTATTTCACCTATTTGATAACACTATATCCGATCGTAAAGAGGAAAATAATTTAACTAAGGATTATTTTTTTTCTATTAACATTAACTTTTTTTAATAGCTAATTTATTTATTTTCTTTCGTTTTTTAATTCATTAATTAGAAATGTATGTCAAAATCTAAAATAAAACATACTTGTAAATTGTCTTAAAATTTATTTTTTATCCTTCTATTTCAATGAATTATTTACTAAATATATTAAATTTTGGTTAAGATTGACCCATATTGCATGGAACAATATGAACAACACAAATTAGGAGTATTTTGTTTGTTGTAAATGAAAATACTTGCAACATTTATCACGCCATTTACAATGCTTGATTTGATTAAATAGTACAATTGGTGCAACAATTGTTTTATAATTTCCTCCAACTACCCAAATGAATGTCACTTACGTCAACATTTGTAACATCTTTTACATCATTTTTCTATATTCTCTCTTTATTATATATCATAAAACCATCAAACAATGGTTTCTATTAAGTCCATTTTTATTCACCCACTAAAACTATGTAGGGATCACTTCCACTCAAATCTTACCATGTGTCAAGATACTGGGTGAAAATGACACTAAAATAACTCTTTTTCTTTACGCATGAAAATTGAAATTGTACATGTCAATTATATTATTCCAAACAATGAATCTGTAAATCTTGCACTATTATTTACACTAGTAAATTTACGTGCGTAGATTAACTTTTCTTTCTTTTTGATTTTATTGAAAAACAATTTAAATATTTCAATATATTTGAATTATATTTGTTATATATTTATATTTTCATTAAGATTTGTTAAAAAATTAGTTATATTTTAATTATAATTTGTTATGGATATATCATATATGTGAATAGAAGTAGGTATTCGTCATAATGGAAGAGAAGAAAGAAAGTTTAAAACTATAATGTTGTTTTAATTTTTGACATTAAATGGTTGGTGATAGAGATACGGCTATGACGACTCACTTTTGAGCCATTTCCAAGCCATATTATATAGTAGAAGATACAAGCAAAGATATGCTACACGTGTTATGTGCATTTGCGAGGAACCATAAAATTGAATTTAGGATTAGTAAATTCACATACGTTACACGTAAAATAATTTTTTTATGATATTGTTGAAAAATAGTTCAAATATTTAATATATTTGAAATAAGATTTGTTAAATAATTTAAATATTTTTTGATTTTTTTTTTTTAAAAATTAGTTTTTAAATATATATTTGTACGAAAGAAAAGAGAAAAAAATCACTAGTTTTTATCCATAAATTTCTAATAAATGATGGATGATATACATGGTACGGACGGCACAGAGACTCTTTTTCGGGCCGTTTCCAAGTCCATTATAATAGTAGAGATCTAAATGGACAATTACCAAATTATAGTAGTTTGGACTTTAGAGTGAAAAATAATTTCTTTTAGCCGTCCAATAAAATATTACTATGTTTAACCCATTCTCCCATTGCCCTAAAGAAGTAAAAGAAAAGTGGTAATTATACTTTCATCCGATTCTTCTTCCTCTCCTTTCTTTTCTTTTTTATCTTCTTATCCTCTCTATTACTCCATTAAAAATACTCTCCCTTCCCCCTCTTTTTTTCTTTTCTTTTCTAACGAGGTCTACTTTATCCAAAGTTTGGATCGCTTCCCAATGTATTTTTTAATAAAAAAATATTTTCATATAATTTTTTTTTTCTTGCAGATTTCCCATTTGAATCCCTCGAGGAGGAGGGCTTCCAATTCCACAGGTTTGTATATTACAATGTTGCTCTCATAGTTTTACATGACCGTCCGATCTGATCTATTTTAAATTCACAACCATTAGTTTCTTTTTTTTCTTCCTTTCATTCTTTTCCTTATTTCGACATGTTTGGTAAACCTCAAGTAGAGGAAGATTGGGATTTGCACTTTCAAGGGATGTAAAGTGTATTGGAAATCCATGGAATGTGTTTGGTTAGGATTAGAAAGTAAGAAAGTAGAAAGTATTATAATTAATAAAAATTATGATAATTAGTTTAACAAATAAAAATGAGTAGTAGTTAGAATTAATCAATATTAACTAAAACTTTTGGTTAACTTAATAATTACCCTGATTACATAATAAAATAAATAAATAAATAATCTCAAATAGTAATTAGTTATTTTCTTACTAGTTAATTACTGATAATTAGATAATCCAAAGAAACTCGGTCCAAATTTAGGAAGTATGGACACACCAAAACTGTGGCCTTGTCGTGTCGGGCGTGTATCAAAAAATAACAAATACGTACGAGACAATCGTGTCCTTATTTACCGTGTTGGGTAGTATTCGTGGTCATGCAACATAAGTCCAAATTGGAATACAAAAATTAATAAAATACTTTATTATACTAACATTTAACCCTAATTAAGAATAAAAAAAAATCATATTTAAAATGCTAACTAAATAATCATTATTGATTTGTTATTAGTTAGTTTAATTGGTGATTAAATTGATAACTAAATATTTACTAGAATAATTTAAAAAAAACAAACAAAATCCATAACAAATCCTCCCACATCCTGGTTGGAGAAGTGAATGTGGGAGGGATTTTTTTTTTTGGAGGGGACATGAACTGCTCCTATGTCCCCATCTCCACTTCCATCCTCAATTACATTCTCCTACCAAATGATGGTAGTGAAGGATCATGGCACAAATCCTAAATGAAGTGGGAATCAACCCCACTTCACATTTACCAAACACCCATGGTTTGGCATTGTCACAATCGTGCCAAACATGATTGATTGATACATGACAAGTAACATTTCTCTCTGCAAAGTATCCTTTCTAGAATTTTCTATAACCTCGTCACTCTACCGAATGTTTATTATTAGCAACTAAATAGTGTGAACTTTTCTCAGTGTGCAACTTGATACAATGTGCCATTAAAAATAAGCATCGTTCCTCTTTTTGTTTTTCTGAATGATTAGTAGAGTAGCAAGTTGCAATTGGAGGAGAGTTCAAGGTATTCGGTTGCTAATTATAGTAGTTTAGGGTAATAACTTGCAGATTATCATACTTCAGGGTTGCAACTTGCAAAAGGGAAAAAGTCCAGTGTATTTAATTGCAAGTTAGCTGGTTATTGTACCCCTATGCCTAACTTTCTGAGAATTGCCATATTTCGAATCTGTGTCGTGTCTGTACCCGAATCTGTTCCCGTGTCTATGCAACATAGGTGATGTCAAACAGGGAATGACAATAACTATGCTGTTATATTGTCTTGAAAACAAATGTCTTTAGTCTGTGTCCGGCCACTACGAACTGAAATACCAAATGAGATAATGGTTTCATGTCATTGCCCAAAATTACAGGTAAAATCATCATGGGATGTTAAAATTGTTGCCTTTTATCGGGCAGAATGTCCAGTTGCGTGTATTACAGTGAAATTCTGCTCTCTGCATGCATATTGTTGTATCGGCTTAAAAACAGTGTAACCAACTAAGGACATTGATGTCAGCCAATTGCATGATCAATCTTTTTTGACTAACTCAGGATCATAATGTTTGGGTCTGGATGATAGCCATTTGTTGCAAACATATTCAAACGGTACAGTCCTGACATTACTATATATTCTAATTGTAACAAAATATGGATATGTGGCTTTAGTCCATTTGAATAAATACAACTAGAACTATGGATAATACCTCCCATATCTGACACTATCTCCATACCCAGCTATACACACATTAGGAAATGCCAGCATTTGATTAGTTTACTTGAACGCATATGCTCTACTTGATATAGTTGGTTATTAGTATGTTTAGCATATATTACTTCTCACAATATCAACTACATAATAACATGAAACGAACATGATCTTTGAATTTCTTGTCTGCAAGCTTGTAAATGTCGGCTGACATGTAGGTTTCTGATGGGCAACGACACCAAAACCACATATATGCTCTATGTCATTTTGAGATATGTTGACCGGCATATCTGGTTGTTCCTGAATCCTGGCATATCGACCAATACCAAATAACCAAAACTCAGTCATTCTCGGTTTTGGTCAAAACATAAATAACTTGGTGCTTTTTCACAGAATAATGGAAAAGGAAAGGGTAATATGGGAGAACAGGTGAGGAACATACCTGGAAGTGGTGTCTTAGCTGTTGCTATGGCCTCCTTTCGACTTGAAGTGATGCCTTAGCTGCTTCCATGATCTACTTCCTTGAGAAGATGGTGGGAGGGTAGACTCTAGAGAGAGTCGGAATTTTGCTCTTTATTAGGTCTAGAGATGGATGTTATAAGGTCCGTTTCATGTGTATGGCTCACACATGCAACCATAAGGAAGCCAATCATGACAAGTAGGATACGTTATGGCGCCAACACATTATCCACTAAGGCTAGGGCGGACCCACCTTGGGCCGAGGGAGCGAGGGAGGGCGGCTGCCTCCCCTTTTTTCGCCTGCATGCAATAATGTGATGTTATTTACCTGATGTTATATGAAAAGTCACAATTGAATGCTTGTCTAGTTGGTTAGTTGTTAAGTGAATGTGTCTTTTAATTAAGAGGTCTCAAGTTCAATTTTCTTAAGCCTCATTTTTGTCTTATTTCAATTTTTTTTTGGCTTAAGCTATCCTCCCCCCCGCCCAACACCCCTGTACTACCACCCCCCCTCCCCCCCCCCCCCCCCCCCCCCCAAAAAAAAAAAAAAAAAAAAAAAAAAACAAAATTGCGGCTCCACCCCTATACTAAGAATATGATGGGTTGAATTGTATATGAATAGACGGGAAGGTTTATCATGCTCAACATAAGGGATTCAGTCATAAGATCATGTTATATTAGTTATTGGGCCACCATAAAGGAGCCAATTATATAGTTGTTGGGCCACCAACTTGTCATGTTGTGATTGACTTTCTTATGGTGTGCATGCACATGAACCCAACGTTGAGTGGAGATCACATATTAGTATGTGAGGACATGTATATTCTTTGCATTTTTTTACTTCTTTTTACAAGCAAGCAATGGGTGGGACTCGGGGAGAACACAAAGGATCACTACATGCTACTTCTTTTTGCAGATTAAAATTTTGTAGATACGAAGTAAAAAGCCATATGAATATTAGTCAATATGTTTACATAATTACATAATGTCATTTATTGTATAATGTATATATTTATATATATATGTAAGTTGTCCCATAGGTATGCCCTACATTTTAATATGCTCGACATAAGTAATTTCAAACCCAATCCAACATGAACTTGACATCCGACATCTACAATTTTGCTTATCTTTGCTTATCTGTAGGAAAGTAATTAGAACTAAGAGTTGGATTTTTCTCTCTCAAAAGTTCTAAATTTATATACTGTTATCTTATTGGTATCTGAGTTGAGTGATCTAAAACTCCGTTTTTCATATCAACATGGATGTTAACCTTTTGATACGTTCAAACCATTTTCATTTCTTTATTCACTTAGATGGAACAATACTGTAAAAAGTTTAAGCTCACCGTTTACATTTTGGCAATGAAATAGAATTGGTAAATCTTTATAGTGTATTATCTTAATGTTGAGTGAGATCTTGGAGCAGGGTTGTTTCCTTCTGATGTAAAAGGGCTTAATTAGATGACAATTCACGTCTCCTTCTACATCGAGAGTACATGAGGTGCGTGCAAATGTTGTATGACTTCCTCTCATCTGTAACTTAATTAAAGATGCCGTTATATATATATATATATATATATATATATATATATATATATATTTTTTTTTTTTTTTTTTTTTTTTTGCCGTTATATATATATATATATATATATATATATATATATATATATATATATATATGAAAACGGGATAGACCAACAAGAGAAAATTTTCAATATGCTCCAACATGGCAATGTTGTTTTCCATTTTTGAAACTTTTCTCCTATATGTCCAACATGGCAATGACTCATTCTACAATATGAACCATTGTCTCTTGCCTCTTATTAGTAAGACAAAAAGATTATGAGCAAGAGGATTAACAACACAAATATGTGAAGATTTTGAGGAGATTTGATGTAGCAAAGGAACCATGCCAGAACCGAGTCTGACTGGGTTGCTCTGGTCAGCTGACCAGATGACTGATCAGGACTTCATCGTGTCAAAACCAGGATTCAGATTCATCTCTTGGTCTATACCATGTTCTACAAGAGCCAGATACCTAGTCAGGTGTCTGAGTTGGAAAAAGATGAGTATTTGTGATATTGAGGGACATCTCCTTTCAAATACTTTGCTTGATTTGTTCAGTGGATGGCCTGTAGTGCTATGGACTAGTTTGGTTCCCATTTGAAACAAAAATTGCTCCATTTCAAGTGGTAAATGCCAAATGGTGCATTTGACATTTAGGGTTTTGGTCATTTTTGTATGGTAAAAACGTCAAACGTTGGGAACCAAATAGATTTCATTTGCTGTTTTGGCCAAGATGTTGATGAAAACGGCAAAGTCTCTGTTTCAAATGGGAACAAAACTAGCCCTATGTGAGTCTCGCATCCCGTATGTGATTTCAGCTTTATCTATATGTACCTTACAAGATTAGGCATAGTTTGTAGGAGTTGACAAGATTAGTCATTATGGAGTGCTTTAAGAGTGTTGCACTGAGTCGATTATAAAGATCTGTTTTTTGAGGGGCTCAATAATCGACTAAGAAATTGAAGTCCGAGAGATAGCCGAAGAAGCATGGTGTACTCCCTTTTGCAGTACTTATCCTCAATAATCGACTAAGAAATTGGAATCTCCCTTATTGAAGGCTAGTCAAAGTAGTTGTTCATATGGAAAAGGAGATTCCAATTTCGAAAGCCGTACTTGAGGATAAGTACTGCAAAGTTGGAGAGTGATAAATTGGAGGAAACATGAACCAAGCTAGAACTGAGCCAACGGGCTAGCTTAGGTTATACGGTCTACCCAAAAGTATTTATTCGTATTGAAAGAAAGATCCATACTTCCAAAGCTGAACTTGAGGATGAGGTATGTTTAAGGTTGGAAGCCTGATGTAGGGGAGGAAGAGGATCAGGGCTAGAACCGAGCCGACCAGATTGCACCTGTTAGCTGACTGGTAAGGTTTGCATGATTCAGTGTCAAAACTGATTGTGATTGGGGACTGCTTGGTCAACCTACCAAATTAAGAAAAATCAGACTGAAAAAATGAATGAAACATAATAACATATCAACAAACTCAATGAAAATTATAAATATAGTATCTATTGTAGTACTGGCTAAGAGCAAACAATGGAACATGTACATCGAGAGGGAACAAAGAGTCACCACCACTGCTCGATACGAGCGTTCGTGATGTTTTTTCGAAGACCTTGAAGGAATAGACTCGGTGACACCATTGCTCCAAGTTGATATCCGACCAACAGTCTGGACCACTCAGTGACCCGTGTCAAGAATGACACATGAATAACATGCTGCGGAATATCTCGTTCGCAGGCATGAGAAACATTATTAATGTAAGTATTTCTATTGAAATGAGTGTCTATTGCCTGCTGTTAGTACTGCTACTACTTCTATTGCTACTTTCGTTCTCTATTGTCAAATCTCCACTAAGGGTCAATTTGGATTGCTCTTATATTTCATTCGAGACCCCCATTTAGAGTACCAAATGCAAGGTTCGAGCCAAACGCCTTCCATTTTTGATTGACATTTTTCAAATATAGAATTCATTTTGGTGCTCAAATGGCCATTTTCGAAATGCTAACCCAACGAGCATATGGAAAATGGATGCTTGGACAAATTGGATGAAATGTAACTATGATCTAAAGTATATATAGAGAAAGAACGAAGAAGAGTACTAAATATGTAGAGAAAAGAGTACTAAATATAAAAGGTTACTTTGGTTCTTATTTGAAATGACAAACGTTCCATTTCAAATGGCAAACGCCAAATGGTGCTCTCACGAGCGTTTGCCGTTTGTCGTTTTAGACCATTTTGTATGGAAAAACAACAAAAGCTGGAAACCGAGTAAATTTCGTTTTTGTTTTTGTCAAGATGCAAATATAAATAACAAATGCTCTATTTCAAAGGAGAAGCAAACTAGCTTATAGAGTGAAAAAGAACGAAGAAGAGTGGCGTTGTGGCAATAGAGAACAAAAGCAACACGAGAAATAGTATTATACTAACAACATGGAATATGTGCTAATTCCTAAAGCAATACTTGCATTGATGATGTTGTTCATGCCGACGAACGAGGTCCTTTGCAATGTGTCATTTGTGTGTTGTTCGGACAACAAGGAGCTGAGTAATCCTGATTGTTGGTTCATTATCGACTTGGAATAGTGGTGTTGCTGTGTCTGTTCCTTCAAGGCCGTTGAAGTAGCACTATGAAACCTCGTGTTGGGCAATGCGGGGACTATCTGGCCTTGGTATACATGCTTGGCAACCTCACTTTCTCCTTCGTTTGTTTTAGACCACTACAACAAATTTTACATTTTGTAGTTTTATTGAGTTTGTTCATATGTTGTTTTATTTCATTAATTTTTTCATTTTCATTTTTTCAGTTTGATTTCAGTACTACAACAAATACTATAATTATAAATGTTCTGAAATTGACAGTTGTTAAATGGCCTTTCCTTCTACAGAAACTAGCCATTGTAGCTCATGTCAAATGGATTTTAGGGCCACAAATTTATAAATTTCCTCAATATCAACTGCTAAATCCCATGTTCTTGTAGTACCTATAACATGGGTTATATCTAATCAAACACATAGTTGGAATTGTTAAGGATGTACTTGGTATCACTTGTACCTTCAGAAAAGTGTTTTTTTCACGGCACTTTTCTATAAGCTCCTTTTAGGAACAGACTTTTACATGTAAATTGTTTGCGACATAATAAAAGGTGATTTTGGTGAAAAATGTTATTATGAGTACAAGCATACTCACTGTGGTAAATACCATAACTCAATATAGTTGATGTAACGGATTTGATTGATTATATAATGAACTATATACGAAAAACACTGATTATACTAATGGCGATAATTGCTCGATTACAAAATGTAATCTTTTAAAGAACGCAACAAACAAAAAATTCAATCTTTTGCGAATAATATAATATTTTTCTTGGAAGGAGTTTGTTTCTCTCTTTTGATCTCGGTCGAAGATAGATGAGATGTTTGTTTGAAAAAAGAAAGAAAACTCTCGGAGACAGAAATGAGACTTTTCCTTTAGTCATGGAAACGATAATCGGCTAGGGTGGCCTCTTTTTTTTTTTATAACTCAGTTCAGTTTGGGATAAATTTGTCTATGGTAACTTGATTTTATGGTAGTTTTTAGAAAGGTGGGTCTTTATGATATGACTCTATATTTAGATTTAGGTACCAAAAAACTTAATATTTGTGGAAAAGTCTCCCCAAACCCACACAATGTGAGTTAAGAGCCCCCTCCATCTCCATCAACCAAAAACTAACCCAACCATAAACTAACCCAACCATTGGATTAGTTGTATAAAATTACCATTTTGCCCTTCCTCCTTTCTCTTGTTTCCCTTTCTCCATCATTAGCTCACTCAAATCCATAAACCTCCATTGTTCTTCCTCAAACATTAGCTCAAAATAATCCATAAACTTCCATTGTGTAGCATGGATTTAAGAGGAACCCATGAACCCAAAGATAAATTATTTTCTACCTATGAATCCTTGCTAGCATGAGCTAAAAAAGAACCCATGATTTCATTATCTACAAGGAAGAACCTTGAATACCCATAAACCTATTGCATTAGCTCGATCGAGAAGGACCCATGAACACATTTATATTATGTGCTCACTAATAACCCGTGAACTCATTATTTATCATGAGCTAAAGAGGAAGCCATTGATTGCTAGAAATGAGGAGATGATGAAGACGAGGGGAAAATGGTCAAAAAGAACAATTATGTTAAAGTTAACAGAAGATTCCTTTATTAAATGCGCTAAATTAACTAGGGGGATTCTTAACTTACATTCTTTAGGATTTGGAGGACTTTTCCGCAATTACTAAGATATGGGGTACCTAACTCTAAATATGAAAGATTTAAGGGACATATATATATATATATATATATATATATATATATATATATATATATATATATGCAAATGACCTCTAGCCTAGTGGTTAAGAGACATATATATATATATATATATATATATATATATATATATATTGAAGGAATGGGTAATTGTGACGAACTTGCCTCCACTGGGGCTCAAACTCCCGACCACTTGGGCCGCATGCATCTCTCTTAACCACTAGGCTAGAGGTCATTTGCATATATATATATATATATATATATATATATATATATATATATATATATAACCTTTTAGAAATATGGTTTCGTTTAATTGAACTACAGAATGCACACTCCTATTTATGCTTTCATAAGGATGTGTTTGTACATCTTATCAAAGTTGCAAGTCTCAAGGGCAGCCAGATGGCTGGTCAGGACTCAGGACTGTAGGATTATGTCAAAACTTGTTCTGACCTGATTGCTCCTGTCGACCAACCAAATTTTCTGTTGGGACTGCAGGATTTAACGGATTTGATTAGATTTTCGAATATTCTTCAAATCTGAGCATATTCTAGAATAGAATGCTCTAAATAAACTAGGTCACCTTAGATTCTTTTTACTTTCTTCTTTATCAAGAAGGTTTGTAGGCCTATTTAAAGATATACTGTACTATGCTTTTACTAAATCAAGAGTATTATTAAAATTAGAGGTTTCTCCCTTTAACTGATGGATTCTAGAGTTCGTGGATTCGAACAACCTCAGGCATTTGAGCAATCCAATTGGCAAACATTTCGTTGAATTATCCCATAAGCTACTCCTGCCCTTTTAGATTGTATCAGAGCAAAAGTTCTTGACTCATGATTGCCGACGACTTTGTTCTTTGTATAGAGTTTGACGATCTGTGGCAACAGCTCACCACCATATCGGGAACGAAGGATCGTAATTGTGAAGATTAAAATTGGGAACAAATGAGTCCTCAACCAAGGATGTCTCAACACAATAGTTATCAACTACTTTTTTTTTTCAATGTAGCTATGACGAGTATGTGATTCAAGAATCACAAAAAGATCAAGTTGGACTGCAAATCTGTCGTGAATTTACACCCTTTTTTTATCAAGAAAGCTTGTCGGCTTATGTAAAGGCTCAATATGATCAGTTTTAAACGACAAGATTATTATTAAAACTATATTTCCATCTTCACCTAGTAGATTCAGGAGTTCTTCGTTTCATGGATACTCCGCTATGGACTCAAACAACCCATTGTCGATTGTTTTGGCAGCATCGGTTTATCCCATCACCTACACCTACTATATCACAATTTTGTACCTACAAGATCTCTCTCTCTCTCTCTCTCTCTCTGTATATATATATATATATATATATATATATATATATATATATATATATATATATATATATAGAGAGAGAGAGAGAGAGAGTCAAGCAAGCATAGATCAAGTGGTGAGCACTTGCTAACATGAGATGCGGACTTAATAGCCGGGGAGATAGTAATAAAAAGGTGTCGTGCATACGCCGGGGAGATAGTAATAAAACCAGGGCTTAAAAGGACAAATGGTGAGAGCCACGACTTGGAGGACGCAGAGGAACGTGCGAATAGAATCCTGGTGCTGACTATTAAGCCCAAGCAATGGAGGTGATGTTATAGGCGGATTCGTGGATACCGAGAGATAGTAATAAAAATGTGTCGTGCATACGCCGGGGAGATGGTGTAGATTTACCAATTGTGTGTGTGTGTGTGTGTGTGTATGTGTGTGTGTGAATAACTTGAAGACATAAATGGCCTCCCTAAGAATATTCGTACAGGAAAATCCACATATCAGTGTGTGTGTAAAGTGGCAATAACTTGAAGACATAAATGGCCTCACTAAGAATATTCTTACAGGAAAATCCACATATCAAAACATGGTAAGAGTACCATATTTTTTCCTTTACTACCTTTTATATGAGAAATTTAGCTGATTTGGTGCTAATGTACACGGACATTAGTATTTAATTGGGGCTACATGTGAATTCCATGTAGAAACATCATGTGGGACATCTCAGGAATCGTTTCCCCATACACATACACACGTACACAAAGAGACCATCAGCATAATAATCTTTGCTAATAGGATTTAATGCTTTGTTGCACTACTCTAATATGTAAAAGTTTTTGACGACTACTTTTTCTCTCTGGATGCGATGACACGTCATATAGTAAGATTGAATTGGTTCCTCATCAGTCATCACTTTTGTGCTCCTTTTTATTTGATTCACCTTATTCCTGCAGTTGCTTGAGTTTCAAGAGTCCTACTGCTCAGGGAATGTAGGATAGGGATTTTATTTCCTCCCCAAACCAAATAGTAGTCATCGCAAGAAAAAGAGGCTTTCTAAGGTGTAAGAGATGTCTGGGACTAATGAGGATTCACTGTCTTCACCTAAGAACAGGATGAAGTTACTATGCAGCTATGGTGGCAAGATCCTGCCCCGCCCCTCTGACGGCATGCTAAAGTATGTTGGTGGGGAGACACGTGTCGTATCCGTCCCCCGGTCGATCACTTTCCCAGGCATGACAAACTTCACCTCCCTCTTTCTACTGAAATTTTGTTTGGATGCTTAATATAGTATATGCCCATCTGTTATGAAACTTATTGTTGTTACATCCCCAAACCTATTAATAATACAAGCATGATGTACAACTCCATTCCTCCAGTTGTACTCTTTACTAATATGCCAACTAATAACTTTGACAATCGAACACATTGTTCAATTGTGCTACAAAATCCTTTATCCAATAACCAATGGGTAGGAATAAATACATTTACAATTGAATTGGCATGTTACATATTTACGGTCCAAGGGCTAGTCTGGATTGCAGTTATTTTTCATCCGTGCCCATTTCCAGAATGCATTTTGGGCTAGCGTTTCGGAAACGCCCATTTGAACCCCTAAATGACTGGCACAGTTGACAAAATGTCCATTCCGAAAGCAAGCCATTTGGCTTCCCTATTGTGTTTGGCACCTAAGGAAGCCCTGGATGAAACGCAAAGTAACTGCAATACAAACTAAGCCCGAGACCCCTAACATTAGAATCTACAAGTCTGAAGCTCCAAAGCTCGAAACTAGAACGCTTTGTTACCAATCGACAGTTTGTGGGGTGTGAGCTCACAACACTATAAACAAAGTCGGTATCTATTTACTCCATTGCTAATTTTGTTATACACCTATGTTAAATCTTGACTCTTCAAGTAAAACCCACCTCGACAATCTACTTATCAATATGATTCTTGATTCAAATCAGAATTTAACTTATCCCAATAAAGAACCCTATATGAAGAAAAGAATTGAAACTGAATAAATATGATGTAGCTTAATTTTTATATTTAAATAATTATGAAAAATAATTGATAGTTCTGGAAGTTGTGGGACATGACATTTTTCTCTACTTCTTCATTGTGACTAGTTTGCACAGACTCAACTTTTCTGCAAGGAAAAGTACGAGATAAATATTGGAGCCCAACCACCAGACTTGATCTAATTGGAATCCAAACATCTCGGACTTGATCCAATCATGCACAGACCTCCAACAACCTGTATCATAGATAGGTAATCTTAAAGATAGGACACCAGATTAGTTCTATAAAGATACTTGAAAACAAAGTAAACTGTTTACAAGTACCAATTATAATGTTTTAGACTAGGAAGCATGGACACTCCAAAAATACATTCCTCGACACTAGGACACACCAATATGGTGTTGAATCCATGTCGCCCTTGCCCAAAAATATGCCATGTCGTACCCGTGAAACTTAGGTTAAAATAACGTGTGTCAATCTAAAGAGTACATAGTTTTTCTATTGATACAGGGGGTTTCTTTATATTATGTTTAATATCTGACTCTCATGAGTATACATACAAGCTATAACCATGGAGGGGACTTCTTGTACAGGGCCTGCATATGCATGGCAAAAACTATTCTGCGGTCTCGAATTGGTCCTACTCTTTAACATTACTTGCCTTCTTGTCTGCAGAGCTGATGGAAAAGATAAGTGGCATGTTCAACAACACTGACATAGTAATGAAGTATCAAGTAATGCCAGAAGACCTCGACGTCCTCGTCTCCGTCCGTTCTGACGAAGACCTCCATCACATGCTCGAGGAGTATGACCGCCACGAGAGCCTGCCACGCTCTCCGTCTTCCTCCTCCCGCTTCCGCGTCTTCCTCTTTCCCTCCGCCATGTTGCCTGCCACCCTGCGGTCCCCTTCCTATGTAGACACCGTCAACGCCAGCGGCAGCATCGCCATTCCAGCAGCCCCCAACGACCGCCCGACTTTTACCATTTCTAACTCCTCGGCTGGCACTTCCCCCACCTCTACCATCGATTACTTCGCAGGTGGAGGAAGACCCGTTGGGCTCGGGATGCACAGGGTGAGAAGTACTCCTAACCTCAGTGGATCTTCAAGTCAGTTGGCGAATAATATTACCAGCGCCGGAACTCCATCTGCGAACCACCACAAGAGTAGGATGGGTGGTTCCGGTCAGCAGAGCCAGAGGAGGAACTACTTCACGCCTTCTTACGGTGCACCGCCTACCGGTTGGTATGGGTGTCCCCCCGGACACACGGAGGAATCATACAGCAGGTCGAGGAGCGGGAACAGCAGCTTCCAGTTCAGCGGCGGCCAGCCGCCGGTGGCCCCTCGGAGAAATATCTGGGATTGATGACGGACAATCTGCATCCTGTTTTTTTCCCCTCCATTTTTTCAATCTTCTATATGAGTAGATCAACATTCATTCATTGTGGGAGAAATTTAGCAACAGGGAACATACACTGTTGAGTGTAGGATTTTGTTTGATCGAAGAGGTCCTATAGTTTGGTTGATATGACCAACACACCTTGATCCGGACATTACTGATTTTTTTGTTACAATGTGTAAATTGTAGTTCGTTGTTTTTGTTAAGGGTGAAGGAAATCTAGACGCGGCTGTTCCCGCTGTTTTCTTGCAGATGTTACATTTACTATAAATTCTTGTGTTTTCCCAAATTTCTTGTCAACAGATTCCAAATGATGGAATTGTCACAAACCATTTATTATACTGTCTGTTGATAAATGGAGCAGATATGCTCTTCCATTTCCCCGTTTCAATTCTGTCCTCCTTCCTATTACATGTGGGCCATCATCCACTTATCTACTCCCATGGCCCACATGTAATAGGGAGGGGACAGACTTGGAACAGGGTAAATGGGACAGCAGATCTGCTCCCGTTGATAAAATAAGGCTATTTCTAAAGGCACTCTAATTCAGGACAACTCGTTACTTCGGGACCATCCAACTTGGTGCAATTTTTACTCAGGACAATTCCAATTTTACTTTGGACTGTTCACCTCTCAAACCGTCTCCCAACCTTTCATTCTAAATTCTACTCTCTTATCAAATTTCCATCCCATTTTCAAACCCTAATTCCTTTCTCCCAACCCTTCATCCTTTGGTAATGCCTTAAATTGTTTAGAACTGATTTAGGGCTCATATTTATTTGTTTTGAACCCTATAAATCAATTAAAGGATTATAAAATTTTGATTTTGCCTACAGTCGGACTTGAACACGACATGACTGTAGGCAAATTCTACAGTACTACACAAATTCTACAGTCTTATAGTATAAGCAGGACTGTAGAATTTTCCTACAGTCCTGCTTATACTACTGGACAGAGAGTATACTTTAGGACCGTCAACAAATATGACAGTCCTAACATGATGTAGGACTATCACTCTGTTAACAGTCCTACATTATGTTAGGACTATTAAATTTGTTGACAGTCCTAAAGGATTTGAGGTAAGAGTATATATTGACAGAGAGTATAGTTTAGGACTTTCAACAAAGTTGACGATCCTATATTATGTTAGGACTTTCAACAAAGTTGACAGTCCTACATTATGTTAGGACTTTCAAATTTGCTGACAGTCCTAACATAAAGTTAGGACTTTCAACAAAGTTGACAGTCCTACATTATGTTATGACTTTCAAATTTGTTGACAGTCCTAACATAAAGTATGGGCTGCCCTCAAGTAAAAAAAAATTGAGCGGCAAACTTGTAAATAAATAGGAAAAAAAATAGGTTGCCTCAAGTAAAACTTGAGGTGCCTTCAGAAATTGCCTAGAATAATGGCTTTCTTTTATAGGTTGTCTACCTAGCCAAAACTATATAAGAAGAAATCCATAAACATCCAATTCTTGCTAAAACAGTTCAATCTGGGTAGAAGATGACGATTTCCATAACATAAATTTAAGTATAAAGGGATAAATTTAGTGATATTGCAAATAGACGGGAGAAGTTTTGAAAATTTTCATACGAAGGGACGAATCGTCATGAGTGATGGCGGTCTACATTATATTAGGACTATTAAATTTGTTGACAGTCCTAAAGGATTGGGGGTCAGAGTATATATTGACAAAGAGTATAGTTTAGGACTTTCAACAAAGTTGACGGTCCTATATTATGTTAGGACTTTAAACAAAGTTTACAGTCCTACATTATGTTAGGACTTTCAAATTTGCTGACAGTCCTAACATAAAGTTAGGACTTTCAACAAAGTTGGCAGTCCTACATTATGTTAGGACTTTCAAATTTGTTGACAGTCCTAAAATAAAGTATGGGCTGCTCTCAAGTAAAAAAATTGAGCGGCAAACTTGTAAATAAATAGAAAAAAATTAGGTTGCCTCAAGTAAAACTTGAGGTGCCTTTAGAAATTGCCTAGAATAATGGCTTTTTTTTATAGGTTGTCTACCTAGCCAAAACTGCATAAGAAGAAATCCATAAACATCCAATTCTTGCTAAAACAGTTCAATCTAGGTAGAAGATGACGATTTCCATAACAGAAATTTTAGTATAAAGGGATAAATTTAGTGATATTGCCAATAGACGGGAGAAGATTTGAAAATTTTCATATGAAGGGACGAATCTTCATGAGTGACGGCGGTCTACATTATGTTAGAACTGTTAAATTTGTTGACAGTCCAAAAGGATTGGGGGTCAGAGTATATATTGACAGAGAGTATAGTTTAGGACTTTCAACAAAGTTGACGGTCCTATATTATGTTAGGACTTTCAACAAAGTTGACAGTCCTACATTATGTTAGGACTTTCAAATTTGTTGACAGTCCTAACATAAAATTAGGACTTTCAACAAAGTTGACAGTCCTATATCATGCTAGGACTTTCAAATTTGTTGACAGTCCTAACATAAAGTATGGACTGCCCTTAAATAAAAAAATTGAGCGGCAAACTTGTAAATAAATAGAAAAAAAATTAGGTTGCCTCAAGTAAAAGTTGAGGTGCCTTTAGAAATTGCCTAAAATAATGGCTTTTTTATAGGTTGTCTACCTAGCCAAAACTGCATAAGAAGAAATCCATAAACATCCAATTCTTGCTAAAACAGTTCAATCTGGGTAGAAGATGACGATTTCCATAACAGAAATTTTAGTATAAAGGGATAAATTTAGTGATATTGCCAATAGACGAGAGAAGTTTTGAAATTTTTCATATGAAGGGACGAATCGTCATGAGTGATGGCGGCCTACATTATGTTAGGGCTTGAAATTTGTTGACAGTCCTAAAGGATTGGGGATCAGAGTATATATTGGCAGAGAGTATAGTTTAGGACTTTAAACAAAGTTGACGGTCCTATATTATGTTAGGACTTTCAACAAAGTTGATAGTTCTACATTATGTTAGAACTTTTAAATTTGCTGACAGTCCTAACATAAAGACTTCAAACAAAGTTGATAGTCCTACATTATGTTAGAACTTTCAAATTTGTTGACATGTCCTAACATAAAGTATGGGCCACCCTCAAGTAAAACGATTGAGCAGCAAACTTGTAAAAAAATAGAAAAAAAATTAGGTTGCCTCAAGTAAAACTTGAGGTGCCTTTAGAAATTGCCTAAAATAATGGCTTTTTTTTTAATAGGTTGTCTACCTAGCCAAAACTGTATAAGAAGAAATCCATAAACATCCAATTCTTGCTAAAATAGTTCAATCTGGGTAGAAGATGACGATTTTCATAACAGAAATTTTAGTATAAAGGGATAAATCTAATGATATTGCCAATAGACGAAAGAAGTTTGAAAATTTTCATATGAAGGGACAAATCGTCATTAGTGATGGCGGTGAAGGCGATACTAAGAAGGAGAGAGTAGGGCCCGCCATCAGAGATGGTGAGGAGGAGGGGTACCGCCATCTCCGATGGCGGGGTTAGGAGAGAGAGGAGATGAAGGAGAGAGATAAAGGATAGAGAAGAGGAGAGAGAGTAGCGAAGGGGGAATGAGAGAGGAGAGACCACCATCAGAGATGGCGGTGGGGTGCGACCGTCATCTCCGATGGCACGGTCCTAGTGTACGAGAGCCCGCCGAGTGTGATGGCGATGAGGGAGTGAATGTGACAGGAAGAGACAAGAAGAGGGAGATGTGGTAGATCAAATTTCGAGGAAAGGAAGAGTGACAGTAATATTAACTTCCTCGCCAAACTAGATGGCAATCTTAGATACGTTACACCACAACGTCCATTTTATCCCCTATAAAAACATACACATCTTCAACAATCACATTCACTCACACTCTTGTATCTAAGCCTCCAATACTCTAACAACAACTTCTCTCCTCCAGCCACTCCAGCAAAAGCATCTCTTCTCCAGCATGTAGTGCCCCGTCCCTACATCGTACCCTGTT
The DNA here is from genome assembly GCA_029216955.1 of Iris pallida. Lineage (NCBI taxonomy): Eukaryota > Viridiplantae > Streptophyta > Magnoliopsida > Asparagales > Iridaceae > Iris > Iris pallida. Next base: position 9,285,314 of record JANAVB010030220.1, read on the forward strand.
TCCATCCACAGGTGCGCGAGAAAGGAACATTGTCGCTATCGATTTAGTCGAGACCAATAGGTCAAAATTGGTTGAATCGGTCGAATGTGAACGATTGAATTAAGATCATTTTCTCGTTATGAAAATGCTTCTTCGGAATTAAGTCCCATATTCAGTGGGTTGCGCCTCGAAGATTGGCTCTGCGGCTGAGTCGGGAGAGACCTTCCGTTGCTTTGCTTTTCATGCCACAAATTGCTTTGGCTTTGATTTTGGTTTTCGTGAATGCATTTTTGTGAATATTTTTGATAGTTTTTATGGCTTGCGTTTTCAAACTTCGCATTCGTATTAAACTCCTTGAATAACACAGTATTCTATTCAGTTGCTTATGCGATTGCAGGTGATCGCGTAGACGACGTCTAACCGCAGCCAACCAGTCCCTCGCCTGAAGCAAAGACTAGGATGAGTAGCTGACCTCCTTCGCCTCGACCCTCTGTTTCAAATCAACCATGAAACGCAAAATCAATACTTATCGTCATAGTGTAGAATCAATGAATTGAGAAACGATTCTTCACGAAACACTTGCTAAAGGAAACTCGGAATGACTGCATCAATTTGAGTAATTTACTTAAAAAATGTAAGTTTCACACCAAAAAGAGAAAAGATAAGGTCCTAGAAAAGCGATAGAATTATTTTAAGATCTGCAAAAATGGTCATTGGACAACTTGTCGACAAGGTGTACTTTCCTCGAACGGTTGCCTAGGCCAAGAAATCGATTCGGTCTGGGAGGAACGAGTATAGCAAGCACCAGCAATAAATGGTGCGGGTGATTCGGGAACTTTCGCATAGGGCTCGCTCTCCGCCGCGAAAGGGTCACCATCTAACCCAGCTATAGTCCGTGATAGCTTGACATTGTCAGTAACCTTCATAATCCTTTTACTGCTTGAACTAACGCGTGTGACACGGGATGATTATGATAACTGCTCAATGTATACAATCTCATATGCTTGCCTCAAAACATGTTAACATGCAAATCAATCAGGATGATTAGAAATATCACCAAATAGCTAACACGTTTTATAAAACTGCTTGAACCAAATACAGAGCTTGGGTTTAATTAGCCACTGGCCAGTACATGTGATCGTACTGACCCTCGCTCTTTGCAGGTGATAGGAATCAAGAAGAACGTGCCAACTGACCAAGGCGACGTTCGTATTTTGAAGCTTCGATTACCAGAACGAGTATAGCAAGCGCCAGCAATAAATTGGCACGGGTTATTCGGGAACTTTTGCATAGGACTTGTTATTCGCCGCGAAAGGGTCACCGTCTAACCCAGCTATAGTCTGTGATGGCTTGACATTGCCAGCAACCTTCACACCCCTTTCACTGCTTGAACTAACACACGTGACACGGGATGATTATGATAAATGCTCAATGTATACAATCTCATATGCTTGCCTTAAAATATGTTAACATGCAAATCAATCAGGATGGTTAGAAAGGTCACCAAATAGCTAACATGTTTTACAAAAACTGCTTGAACCAAATGCAGAGCTTGAATTTAATTAGCCATTCTCCAATACATGTGATCGTACTGACCCTCGCTCTTTGCAGGTGATAGGAATCAAGGAAAACGTGCCAACTGACCACGACAATGTTCGTATTTTGAAGCTTCGACCGTGCGTCGAAGACTCCCGTCGCATCAACTTTTGAAGACTCTCTGCAAGTCCAAGGAACATGTCTCGGCATCCCTCGCATCCAGTGGCTGGAATACTTTTATTGTAAATGAGGATATATGTATGGAACGGCTATCTCATCGGCACTCCTTTTGTAATCGAGTCATGTTGTAAAGCCCGCATGGCATAATTATAATTGAGTCTGTAAACGATGTCTATTATCAATAAATGCAAAGTTTTTATGTCTCAATGTGTTGTTCAATTTGTTTGCTCTCTCTCGTAGATGTTGTGTTTCGGATTACCTTATAACTATGCCTTGTGCGATCGCAACCTAGGTTCGTACGGCATCACGCCCGGGGGACGACTATCGATTCTTCGAAATAGGGGCGTGACACAGCACTCCAACAATATCTCTCTTACAACACTTAGAGCAATAGTTTTTCTCCTCCAACAACAACAATTTTTCCTTCATGGATCGTAGTCTAAGAATAATATGCTCGCATGGAGGTAATGTAAATAGGTTAGATTACGAAGGAGGAGAAACCCAAAAATTTTCTACTTATCAGAATATTATTTTTGAAAATTTGCGTAATCTTATTATTGAATGTTGTTCTATTCGTTATGAATTTATTTTAAAATCTGTTTTTGGTTCTAAATGTTTTTTGATAGATGACGACGAAGCATGGAATTTTGTTGTTAAGATTAATTCACAATCACGATATATTACTATATTTGTTATTCAAGTATCACCAACATTTGATAATAAAAATAGTGAATATTCTTTTAATTACCAACATGTTAGTCCGAGTGCTAGTTCTTCCCAACCAATTCTTCCATTTTTTCAAGAAAATCATTCATCAGATGAATATGACCATAATGATGATGATGATGATGACGATGGAAATAGTGATGATTTAATTGAAAATATAGATCATGAGGTAGATGATGATATCGATAATGCAATCACTTCTGAATTATTTATCGGAAAAGAATTTCCTATCCATTCTAAATTTACAAGTTTTATAAGTAATGTAGCAATTCACCACAATTTTGGTTGTTCAGCCAATATTATGAATAATGCTCGTGGAATTATATATACTTGTGATCAATCGAATTGTAATTGGAGAGTATATGTCAAACCCATTGGATCTGGTGAAATAGCTAAGGTTGCTAATAGAAAGTCGTCACTATTGTTTAGGTAGACTTACAACCGGACGTCATCGACTAGCTACCGCTGCATGGGTTAAGACCTGTGTAATTTATATAATCAGAGACAATCAATTTTATAGTGCATCACAAATTGTTAAGGATATATATAGGAAACATCATGTACATATTACTTATTCCAAAGCTTGGAGGGCTAAAGAGATGGCATTAGCTAAAATAAATGGTAGTTACAGGGAGGGATATGCTAGCCTTGAGGAGTATGATTTTAGAATTATGGAGAAGAATCTAGGTAGTAGATGTTTCCTTAAAACTACCGAAAACAATAGGTTCCAAAGAATTTTTTTTTGTTTCAAGGCGTGCATTGACGGGTTTTTAAGGGACTGTTTACCGGTTATTAGTACCGTTGCTACATTTCTTTCATCTAAATTTCAAGGTATCTTATTTATTGCTTGTGCTCACGATCCTAACTATCAATTATATCATATTGTCTATGTTGCTGTTGAAAGTAAAAATACTGATTCTTGGTCTTAGTTTTTAAACTCTTTTAGAACATCTTTTGAAAGTGGTTTAATAAATAGAGTAAAATTTTATTAATTTCTGATAAACAAAAAGGAATAATACATGCTATGCGTGAAATCTTTTCAGAATCGCCTTAATTTTTTTTGCATACAACATTTAAAAAAAATATAAAACAAGTTGCGAAAGAAAGAACATTTAAAAACTTGTTTGACTCGCTTGCTAGATCATACAATCAAACAGATGCAGCTTGTTTGAAATAATTAAAGCCGAAACATAACGGTGTACAATTGGCTTATTGGTGTAAAGGATGAAAATCGTCGTTTTGAACATTGGATAACAGCGTATGCTCCTTGTCCTAGATTAGATATTAATACTTCTAATCTTGCTGAATGTTCTAACAACTGGATTAAGAGATTATGAGATAAACCAATAACAATACTTCTCGATGGCATCAGAGCAAAGATTATATCACTTCTCTCTCCTCATCTCTCTTCTTCATCTCATCTCTCTTTTCATCTCTCTCCTTCATCTTCTCTCTCTCTCTCTCTTGACCCCGCTACCGGAGATGGCGGTCTCCCCTCCTCGCCATCTCCGATGGGGATCCCTACTCTCTCCTCCTCAGTATAGCCATCGCCACCATCCATCATTGTGATTTGTCCCTTCATATGTAATTTTCCAAAACTTCTCCCGTCTAGTGACAATATCACTAAATTTATCCCTTTATACGAAAATTTCTGTTTCCATAATTCGGATATATCATAGAACATAATTTAAAACCATAAATACTCTAATTTAAGGTTGATGAAATTTGAAAATGGCCAAACACCGAAGACCGTAGCGGAGTGAAGGTTATATGGTTAGTGATATTTTATGATGTACTTTCAGAAGGAGGTGATATCGACTGGACATTGGGACAAGCTTCAACTGATGACATTCAAAGTGTTGAATAAAGAGAAGTTTAGTTGGGGGAAGGAAGCCTCGATGACCTTTGTGGTGACTAACAATGATATACTATCTGGATGGTGGGACAAGAACTCTGGCCGGATTATCTATAATAGGAGGGGGCCTGACATGGATGTCATTGGGAGCTCGAAGCTGCGATGCAAACCCTCTTATTTAAAAAAGATTCATAATTTAATTATTTGTTTGTTTATTTATTTATTTATTTACTGGATAAATTAGAATTAGTAACTCTCTTTGATTTATTTAAGTTATATAGTGTTTATCTAAAAATTATTTAACAAAAACATGTTTTTATTATTGTAAAGTCTTTATTTAAAATATTACAATTTTTCATTAACTTATTTCATGTGTTATGTTAATATATAGTTATTAATACATTAGAAAAGAAGAGAGATTAAAAGAAAAACAAAAGAAACCAAACAACAACCCAACTGGATGAACAGTGCACGCACTGTTCATCATATCCCCACCCGAGCTAACCCATAGAACAGAGCATGGTTCTGTTAAGATTTGATTTGAATCCTTTTCAAATCAAAACAAATTATGATCAAATATTTTCCAAATATAATCTTATCGAATACTCTTACAATTAAACTAAACCTAATCGAATTCCCATATGAATTTGAGTTGGGAAAAAAACCTATCAAAAACCCCTATATATAACCAATCGGTTGATCAAAACTAGTCAAGAATTCTTCCAAGAACCAACCTCGAGCCTCCACTAAGGAGAAGCGCGTGTCCCCGACGCCCCTGCGACCACCACGAACTCAGGGTGTGATCTGGGCTGGGTTCGCCCGAGCCCGCAGGAGGCCCGGCCCGGTTCAGCCCGCTCCAAGCCCGGCCTGAGCCCGCCCAATAGCATACCCGATCCGGGCTGGATTCACCTGCCCGAGCCCAAGCAAAAGCCCGGACCGATTTTTATTTTTTTTATAAATGATGCAACGTTCGGCCCGGTTCAGCCCGGCCCGGTCAGGCCCGCCCGGGCCCGAGCCAGGCCCGGTTCAGCCGGCTGAACCGAATTTTTTTTTGAATAATTGTTCCCCTTTTACCAAAATATCCCCATTTTTTGACCGTTTTATGACCGTTATAGGGGGTATTTTGGTCTTTTTGACCAAAATGACCAAAAGCCCATTACAACAACTATATTTTGAGGGTATGGGGGGTAACTTGACTTCCAAAAAATTCTATAAATTGGCCATGAAACTCTCATTCCAAACACAAACAATTCCATCCTTCTCACAAAAAAAAATCCTCCTCCATCCTTAGGAAGATTTCAAGAAAGTTGTGCTCTAAGTTCCGGCGATCTACGACTTCCTCTTTCTAATTGAATTTTTTATTTACATTTTCGAAATAGTTTTTCTTCCTCCATCTCTCTAGTTTTTTTGCAAAAAACTCATTTCTTATTTTTTTTTTTCGGTATCCTCCTCCATCTTTATAATCCTTTATATATTTTGATTTGTCTTTTTAAAATGGCCGGACAAGGTGCAAACCAAGGCAATGATGCTTTTGAAATTTACAATTCTTTTTTTGAGGAAAATCTTATTCCTGAGGATTTAGTTGTGTGAAACCCATAATTCTGTAATTATTAATATTAATGTTTTAGTAGTGTTATTCGTATTTTTAATTATTATTATTATTATTATTATTATTATTATTATTATTATTATTAAATATTTTTGAGTGAAAAAGGATTTCGAAAATTATAATAACAAGGCTTTTTGAGTTCAGATCCGAGTCCGAATCCAGACCCAGACCCGAACCCAATCCTTTTCCTATTTCCAAAATCTGGTTTGGGCTTAGTTTTTATTAATAAAAAAAAATAGTTACTTGCTGGTCCCGTAGGACCAGCAACTGCTATCCACACACGAACTAGTAAACCCCCTGTCCTATTCCCCCTCTCTCCCTCATTGTCTCTGGACCACTTATTCTCCCCAACGTTCACCACTTTCTCCCCTCTTTATACTCCAATTTCCTCCACTCCTCTCTCACGTAATCACTCACAGAGAGTAATCTCCAACTCTATTCTCTTCCTCACACTTCCTCTCTCTGAGAACAAAGTTCTCATCTAACCCCAACTCTCCTCTCTGTTCTCACCTAACCCCTTCCCACCTAAACCTAGCTACCCGACCCCCTACTCCCAGAACCCCGAGCTCAAGGTCGGAGCCCCGCCCGCCGTCCAGGACCGCCCCCGCGCGGCCTTCTCTCCAGCGCACGCGACTCCCCGCGGCCGCCAGCGCCCCCTGCGCCGCCACCGCCGAGCCCCTCTCCTCCGGCGCCACTCGACACCACCCGCCGGCTCCCCCGCGGGTCCGCCCGACAGCGCGCCCCTTTCGGAACTCCTCCGGCGAACCCGACAGCGTGCCCTAGCCGCTGTCCCGGCCAACTCCCTTCGGCGACCTCGCCCCAAGCTCGCTGCCATTTGGCGAGTTCTCTGTTTGGTTCTGCCGTGCCCTATCTCTAGATTTTCGACGTTGCGTCGACGACATCGCTGATTTCCAGTACTGTTTCGACGACGTCGTTGGGTCCAGCATTGTTTCGAGAACGTTCGCTGCTCTGGATTATTATTTTTTTTCTATTTTATCATCTGAGAGCTCTAGCCGAGCAATTCGAGGTATAACCCCCTGTCCCGCTATTTTTATTACTATTCGTCGATGATGAAATGGTCCCCGGTTCCCTTTGGGAATTCGGTATTAGCGACGTCGTATTTTTAGGGACTTTCGGAAAAGTCCTGTGAATTGTTTTGGATTCCCGGGGTATTTCGGGAATGGTTTTTGGTATGTTTTAGTTTCTGGAAATTTTCGGGAACGTTCTGTGACTTGTGGATTTGGAATCGGACTTCCGAAATTATTTCGGGTCGTCCCGATTATTCTGTGGATTGGTTGTGGATATTTTATATATATAAAATGCGGGTTTTTCCCTGGTTTGGGACTTGCAGGAATTATCGGCGCCATTTTTCCATTTTTTGGGTTGACCAAAAACAGAGGAGATGCTGCCCGATTTTTTCCGTAAATCCTGAATTATTTTCAAAATGAAATTAAAATGATTTTCGGAATTTATTCGATATTTGATTTTTGGGTGACGACCGTACCGGTCAGTGGACCCGGCTGAGTGCAAACGATACCGGCCCCGCCCGGACGTTGAGGCAATTAGCCAAAAATGAGGATCGGACCATTATCTGAGACTTATGTTTTATCATTATTTTATTATTTATTTCTGTTTACATTATTTAATATTTTCAGTTAGGACTAACAGCAGTTTATTCTTATTTCAATTTATGTAAATAAATTGTAAATGGACATAAGCCCAGCTGGCTGGTCTGTGACTGTAATAGCTTAGATTTCTTGTCTTTCTGGTTTTACGAGTTTTAATGTTTAACGATTAAAATGATTAAAAAAGGTATTTTCGTATAAAATTAATTAATGTTTTCTCACTTAAAATTGACGAGTTTAATAATTAAAAATTACGTGTTTTCTCACTAAAATAAGAGAATTAGTTTTATATTTATATTTATAAAATTACCAAGTTTTCATAAATAATCTGGCAACGACGAGTTTTCCCCGAACTCAAAAGTTAAATAATCGTTTTCCCTCGTATTAAATCAACGCACTTAATGAACATGTTTTTCTGTGTTTAATTAATTAAATAACTAAAATTGGACTAGGACGCAAATAGAGATTACAACTAGCATAGCTAAGTTGGTAAACCTGACAGCTGAGTCAATTTCTCGAATGTAGGAATTCGAGGACAACTCTAAACTTTCCGTCTCGGAGTCGTCCACCTCTCCAGTCATTTTCCTGAGGCAAGTATAGTTTGTGTTAGTTTACAGTTATTTACTTAATCGTTTTACTGCATGTCTAAACCACGACTCAAACACGAAACTCTCACCAAGAGTACTGTACTGTAACTACTGGGGACTGGGGAATAGCGTAATGATTATGACCACTACTGTAACAAAACCCATTATCCCTCCTGTAACAAATCCAAGCCGGTCATATGTCATTACCTGTTCAAATCACTGTTTTCTACTGTAACAAACCTGTTTTAAAACTGTTTAGAACTGCATGATTCTATTTCTTATTTAACTGCTTAATTAGCATGAATTGTACTTTGCTCCCTCCTGACTGGAGATATATTTTTAGGCGATGTTGAGGATGCTGAGCTGTGTTACAACATCTATTACGACCCTAAGTTGTACCCCGTTGTGCTGCCAAAGTTCCCGCAGGAGGACGATGGATCTGAGGCTGATAGATAGATTTTCCATTTTCTGCATCTTGTTTATTTCAAAATTCTGTATTTCCTTTCAGAACAATTTTCATTGTATTTAAATTTCAGTTTAATAAAGTTTAATTCCGAAGTTGAGTTGTGACAAATTATAGTGTTGTTGTATGGTTACCTGCTACTGAACAGCTTACTGCCGCCGTCTCAACAACAGTGCAGGCTGGGCATGATCCGACTAGACCCAGATTATTGGGATCGGGTCGTGACATGTTTTCAGTGGTGTCCCATGCAGGTCGTACAACAACTTAGGAAAATTTACCTAGAAACAATTAGAACACTAGAACATTGATTTGTCACAACATAGGACTGAATTATATAAATAAATATTTTTGTTTGATTATAGACTGGTAGGATACCTTGCTTATGTATGTACCCTAAAACCTTCCAGATCATGGCCAAAGGAAAGACTACTAGATCCGGCCCTGCTGACGATGAGGTATCATCAACCGATCACACCCCTTCTCAAGCACGCCGGGACCAACCTCCCTTGCAGCTGACAGACCGTCCTCATGCTGCACCAGCTCCCCGGCCCGTTTACGCTTCCACAGCGCAAGCGGCAGAACCGACACTTTCCCGGGCTGAGCCGCAGACCCCTGCGGTAGTGCCCGCACCAGCTGCACCACCAGTGCCCGTGGATCCCACTGACCTAGTGGGAATGCTACGAGGAGTGCTTGAAGCACAGAGAGCTCAAGCAGAAGCCCACAGAGAGCAGACTGCTGCCCAAGCTGAAGCCCATCGCGAGCAGACCACGATTATGGGAGAAGGCATGGAGAATGCCCACAACGTGGCCATGGCTGCCCTCGAGAGAGGAGGAACCACTTCATCAGGGCCACGACCTGCCAAGGTAAGCATGATTCAGGAATTAATTATATTTCTTTAAAGGCCATTCTTTTGATTAGAGGCATTTTATTGCATGAAGGTGGGAGACATAGAAAGCTTTAAGAAGCAAGACCCTCGACCTTTCAAAGGAACCGAGGGAATCATCTACGCCGATGAATGGCTAGATCATATGGAGCGTCTCCTGAGCGTCGCTCGACTCCCGGAGGACCTCAAGGCTGAAGCTGTAGGACTCCAACTACAGGATGTGGCGAGCATCTGGTATCGGAATGAACCCCGACTCCAGGACAAGCAGCTCGACTGGGACACTTTCAAGAAGCTGTTCTGCAGGAAGTTCTTCCCGACACCGGAGATGCGGGAAATGGAGAGGCAATTCCAGAACTTGAAGCAGGAAAACATGACGGTCAGCGAGTATACGGCAGAGTTCGGCCGACTAAGCCGCTTTGCCCAGAACCTGGTAGCTGACCCCAAGGATCGTGCTGAGCGATTCAGGTATGGCTTACAAGAAGAGATTCGCACCCCTGTGATCGCAGGTGGCGCGAAGACCTATGAGAGGATCCTGATCCGAGCTCAGGACGTGGAGAAGAGCCAGCCTTCTCGATCTAAGCGGGAGTACCCTGGAACTAGCAACTTCCAGGGTAATCAGAAGAGGCCCAACAACAACAACAGCAGGCCCTCGCACCACCAGCAGCATCATCATCAGGCGAGGACTAATGACAGGGCACACCAGAAGCAGATCCCTGTCTGCGACTATTGCAAGAAGCCGGGCCACCAGTCGAACATCTGCAGGAAGAGGCTAGGTCACTGCCTAGTCTGTGGGTCTGCCACCCACCAAGTGAATGACTGCCCCATGTCAGGCCACCGGCCCGGAACCAACCAGCAGAGAGCTCCCCTACATACTCAGCAACAACAGTTTGGACAGCACCAGCAGAAGACTGGGCGAGCTTTTGCCCTAGCAGCTGATGAGCAGGAGCCAGAGCAGGAACCCACCGCAGATGTCATCACAGGTTCCATTTATGTGTTTTCACATCCTGCTCTAGTATTATTTGATTCGGGTGCATCATATAGTTTCATATCATCCAAGTTTATATCTGCACACCATATAGATTCGGGACTTAGCAAAGTGATTAGTAGGGTTATGACCGGTGGTGGACCCATACCCATCACTGAGGCTTGTAATTGTTCCATAACCATCTCTGGCCATCAGTTTTCAACACCTTTACTAGTGATGCCCCTGCCCAACTATGATGTAGTCCTAGGGATGGACTGGTTAAGTGAACAGCATGCGCTGATTGATTGTCACCGAGGTTGTGTAATCTTCAGCCCACCAGGAGAACCGGAGTTTGAAATCTCTCGGGCTCCGGAAGATATGAAGAGTATCACCTACTCCTCAATCACCGAAGAACCCGGGCCTCCTCACCCTATCATTGCGGAATTTATGGATATCTTTCCAGATAATCTTCCAGGATTGCCGCCGGATCGAGGTGTGGAATTCACCATCAATCTAGTACCCGGCTCTTCCCCTATTTCTCGGGGATGCTACCGAGTCAACCCCAAGGAGGCTAAGGAGATGAAGGATCAGATCGACGAGCTGAAGTCGCAAGGATTTATCAGAGACGGAGCTTCACCCTGGGGAGCACCAGTTTTGTTCGTGCCCAAGAAGGATGGAACCGTGCGGATGTGCATCGACTACCGGGCGCTGAACAACATCACCATCAAGAACAAGTACCCCCTACCCCGGATCGACGACCTGTTTGATCAACTGAGCGGAGCCAAGGTATTTTCAAAGATAGATCTCAGATCAGGCTACCATCAAATCAAGGTCAGGAAGGAGGATATTCCCAAGACGGCGTTCAACACCAAGTATGGAAAATTTGAATTCTTGGTCATACCGTTTGGACTGACAAATGCTCCTGTGGTATTCATGAACCCCATGAACAAGGTTTTCCATGAATATCTGGATCAGTTTGTTGTTGTCTTTATCGATGACATACTGATCTACTCGAAGACGGAGGAAGAGCATGAAGAGCACTTGAGGAAAGTGTTGAGTACCTTGAGGAAGGAGAAGCTCTAACATAGTAAGCTATCCAAATGTGAATTTTTTTTAGACAAGGTAGAATTTTTGGGCCATGTTGTCACAGGAAAAGGAATTTCGGTGGATCCAAAGAAGATAGCTGCTATTGAGAAGTGGACTGCACCAAGCTCGGTTGCAGAGATCAGGAGCTTTTTGGGACTAGCTGGCTACTACCGAAAGTTCGTGAAGGATTTCTCCAAGATTGCAGAGCCAATGACGAAGCTTACCAGGAAGAATGAAGAGTTCATATGGTCTGAAGCGTGCCAGTCAGCTTTTGAGGAACTGAAGAAGAGGCTCACTACTGCGTCGATACTTGCGCTACCCGCAGGTACCGGTGGTTTCTCAATCTATAGTGATGCTTCCGGAAAAGGACTGGGCTGCGTTCTTCAACAACACGGAAAAGTGATTGCCTATGCATCTAGACAATTGCGGACTCATGAGAAGAACTACCCCACACATGACTTGGAGCTTGCAGCGGTGATTTTTGCTTTGAAGCTATGGAAGCACTACCTGTATGGAGAGAGTGGAAATATTTACGGACCACAAAAGTCTGAAATATGTTTTCACTCAGAAGGAGCTGAACATGAGACAAAGGCGATGGCTAGAGCTAATGAAGGATTTTGATATCAACCTGCAGTATCATCCGGATAAGGCTAATGTTGTTACAGATGCACTTAGTCGATACCCAATGGCGATGTTCTTGACCAAGGAGCGCCATTTGCTGGAGGACATGGAGAAGCTTGGATTGGAAGTTGTACTGCCCGAGGAGGAGATGAAGAAACTTGGAAGAGAAGCCATCGTACCAGGAGCTGAATCATCATTGATGCAGTTGCAAGTGCGTTCGAGTCTTATGGACAAGATCAAGGAGACACAATTTCAAGACGAGATGCTTTGCAAACTCAGAGACCAAGTGCTGGCAGGAACACTTGAAGGATTCTCAATCGCCAGCGACGGAGCATTGAAGAATGGTACGAGGCTGTGCGTACCAACTGGCAAACTGAGGAACGAGCTGATGCAAGAAGCGCACCAGTCGCAGTATTCCATACACCCTGGAGCCAACAAGATGTACCGGGATATACGGACTATAGTATGGTGGTACGGAATGAAGAAGGATGTATCCAGGTATGTGGCTAGATGTCTAATTTGTCAGCAAGTTAAAGCTAGCAGGCAGAGACCAGCAGGATTATTGCAGCCGCTTGACATTCCGGAGTAGAAATAGGAGCACATAACGATAGATTTTGTATCGGGACTGCCTCGATCCCAAGGAGGGAAGGATTCCATTTGGGTTATAGTGGACCGACTGACGAAGTCAGCTCACTTTATTCCCTTCAAGGTTGGTTTATCCACCGAGAAGTTGGCAGCACTGTACATGCGACACATCTACCGGATTCATGGAGTTCCGGTAAGTATCGTATCTGACAGAGATACCAGATTTACATCTCATTTTTGGAAGAGTTTGTATGACAGCTTGGGGACCCAACTGAAGTTCAGCACCGCCTACCACCCTCAGACTGACGGGCAATCGGAGAGAACAATCCAGACGCTGGAAGATATGCTGAGATCCTGCGTCCTGGAATTTGGAGGGTCTTGGGAAGACCATTTGCACTTGGTAGAGTTCTCTTACAACAACAGCTACCAAGCTAGCATCGGGATGACACCGTTCGAGGCACTCTATGGACGTCGTTGCCGCACCCCTCTTGCCTGGGATGACGTCGGAGAACGAGTGATGCTTGGACCTGAGATGGTGACCGAAGCAGCAGAGAAAGTGAGAATGATTAGAGACAAGCTCCGGATAGCCCAAGACAGACAGAAGCATTGGGCCGATTGCAGCAGACGGCCTTTGGAGTTTGAAGTAGGCGACAGTGTATTTGTGAAGATCTCGCCTACCAGAGGAACAATTCGCTTCGGCAGAGCAGGAAAGTTAAGCCCCAGGTATATTGGTCCATTTGAAGTACTTAACAGGATTGGAGAAGTGGCTTATCGGGTGGCTCTACCCCCAAGTCTCGAAGGCGTCCACAACGTCTTCTACGTCTCGCAGCTGAGACGCTACATTCCGGACCCAAGCCATATCTTGGACCATTCAGAGCTGGAGATTGGACCTAGCCTCACAGTGCCAGAGAAACCAGTAGCAATTTTGGACCGAGGCGAAAAGAGAACAAGGAACACCGTGACACCAATAGTCAGAGTGATGTGGCGGCACAACTCACCAAGCGAGTCGACCTGGAAGCGAGAAGACCAGATGCGGGAGCAGTACCCGTAGCTGTTTGAGACTTGAGGTAATCCCTAACCTTACTTTAATTTCGAGGACAAAATTTTCTAAGGAGGGAAGATTGTGAAACCCATAATTCTGTAATTATTAATATTAATGTTTTAGTAGTGTTATTCGTATTTTTAATTATTATTATTATTATTATTATTATTATTATTATTATTATTATTAAATATTTTTGAGTGAAAAAGGATTTCGAAAATTATAATAACAAGGCTTTTTGAGTTCAGACCCGAGTCCGAACCCAGACCCAGATCCGAACCCAATCCTTTTCCTATTTCCAAAATCTGGTTTGGGCTTAGTTTTTATTAATAAAAAAAAATAGTTACTTGCTGGTCCCGTAGGACCAGCAACTGCTATCCACACACGAACTAGTAAACCCCCTGTCCTATTCCCCCTCTCTCCCTCATTGTCTCTGGACCACTTATTCTCCCCAACGTTCACCACTTTCTCCCCTCTTTATACTCCAATTTCCTCCACTCCTCTCTTACGTAATCACTCACAGAGAGTAATCTCCAACTCTATTCTCTTCCTCACACTTCCTCTCTCTGAGAACAAAGTTCTCATCTAACCCCAACTCTCCTCTCTGTTCTCACCTAACCCCTTCCCACCTAAACCTAGCTACCCGACCCCCTACTCCCAGAACCCCGAGCTCAAGGTCGGAGCCCCGCCCGCCGTCCAGGACCGCCCCCGCGCGGCCTTCTCTCCGGCGCACGCGACTCCCCGCGGCCGCCAGCGCCCCCTGCGCCGCCACCGCCGAGCCCCTCTCCTCCGGCGCCACTCGACACCACCCGCCGGCTCCCCCGCGGGTCCGCCCGACAGCGTGCCCCTTTCGGAACTCCTCCGGCGAACCCGACAGCGTGCCCTAGCTGCTGTCCCGGCTAACTCCCTTCGGCGACCTCACCCCAAGCTCGCTGCCATTTGGCGAGTTCTCTGTTTGGTTCTGCCGTGCCCTATCTCTAGATTTTCGACGTTGCGTCGACGACGTCGCTGATTTCCAGCACTGTTTCGACAACGTCGTTGGGTCCAGCATTGTTTCGAAAACGTTCGCTGCTCTGGATTATCATTTTCTTTCTATTTTATCATCTGAGAGCTCTAGCCGAGCAATTCGAGGTATAACCCCCTGTCCCGCTATTTTTATTACTATTCGTCGATGATGAAATGGTCCCCGGTTCCCTTTGGGAATTCGGTATTAGCGACGTCGTATTTTTAGGGACTTTCGGAAAAGTCCTGTGAATTGTTTTGGATTCCCGGGGTATTTCGGGACTGGTTTTTGGTATGTTTTAGTTTCTGGAAATTTCCGGGAACGTTCTGTGACTTGTGGATTTGGAATCGGACTTCCGAAATTATTTCGGGTCGTCCCGATTATTCTGTGGATTGGTTGTGGATATTTTATATATATAAAATGCGGGTTTTTCCCTGGTTTGGGACTTGCAGGAATTATCGGCGCCATTTTCCAGTTTTTTGGGTTGACCAAAAACAGAGGAGATGCTGCCCGATTTTTTCCGTAAATCCTGAATTATTTTCAAAATGAAATTAAAATGATTTTCGGAATTTATTCGATATTTGATTTTTGGGTGACGACCGTACCGGTCAGTGGACCCGGCTGAGTGCAAACGATACCGGCCCCGCCCGGACGTTGAGGCAATTAGCCAAAAATGAGGATCGGACCATTATCTGAGACTTATGTTTTATCATTATTTTATTATTTATTTCTGTTTACATTATTTAATATTTTCAGTTAGGACTAACAACAGTTTATTCTTATTTCAATTTATATAAATAAATTGTAAATGGGCATAAGCCCAGCTGGCTGGTCTGTGACTGTAATAGCTTAGATTTCTTGTCTTTCTGGTTTTACGAGTTTTAATGTTTAACGATTAAAATGATTAAAAAAGGTATTTTCGTATAAAATTAATTAATGTTTTCTCACTTAAAATTGACGAGTTTAATAATTAAAAATCACGTGTTTTCTCACTAAAATAAGAGAATTAGTTTTATATTTATATTTATAAAATTACCAAGTTTTCATAAATAATCTGGCAACGACGAGTTTTCCCCGAACTCAAAAGTTAAATAATCGTTTTCCCTCGTATTAAATCAACGCACTTAATGAACATGTTTTTCTGTGTTTAATTAATTAAATAACTAAAATTGGACTAGGACGCAAATAAAGATTACAACTAGCATAGCTAAGTTGGTAAACCTGACAGCTGAGTCAATTTCTCGAATATAGGAATTCGAGGACAACTCTAAACTTCCCGTTTCGGAGTCGTCCACATCTCCAGTAATTTTCCTGAGGCAAGTATAGTTTGTGTTAGTTTACAGTTATTTACTTAATCGTTTTACTGAATGTCTAAACCACGACTCAAACACGAAACTCTCACCAAGAGTACTGTACTGTAACTACTGGGGACTGGGGAATAGCGTAATGATTATGACCACTACTGTAACAAAACCCATTATCCCTCCTGTAACAAATCCAAGCCGGTCATATGTCATTACCTGTTCAAATCACTATTTTCTACTGTAACAAACCTGTTTTAAAACTGTTTAGAACTGCATGATTCTATTTCTTATTTAACTGCTTAATTAGCATGAATTGTACTTTGCTCCCTCCTGACTGGAGATATATTTTTAGGCGATGTTGAGGATGCTGAGCTGTGTTACAACAGCTATTACGACCCTGAGTTGTACCCCGTTGTGCTGCCAAAGTCCCCGCAGGAGGACGATGGATCTGAGGCTGATAGATAGATTTTCCATTTTCTGCATCTTGTTTATTTCAAAATTCTGTATTTCCTTTCAGAACAATTTCCATTGTATTTAAATTTCAGTTTAATAAAGTTTAATTCCGAAGTTGAGTTGTGACAAATTATAGTGTTGTTGTATGGTTACCTGCTACTGAACAGCTTACTGCCGCCGTCTCAACAACGGTACAGGCTGGGCATGATCCGACTAGACCCAGATTATTGGGATCGGGTCGTGACAAGTTGGTTCCCCTCCTGAAGTTGGTACCAATGTACCAAATGTTGTAAAGAGAAAACAAAAAGCCAAAGTTTAGGAATTTTTTATTCTTCTTAATGAAACTAAACCTGATGGCTCACTTGTTTTAGATCCAAAAGGTGAAGCAATTCCGTACGGGACCCAATGCAAGAAATGTTCCCGTACATACAAATGGAAGAGGAGAGGTGGCACGGGCACACTCTCAAGACACTATGATACTTGCTACGGTCGAAGCTCAATTCCGGCGACCCAAACTCAAATCAGTTTTGGAGGCACTACGGCTTCTTCGGTGGGTACGTTTTCCTATTCAGCTGCCCGTCATAAAACTGAATTTACTAAATATATTATTGTTGATGAACTTCCATTTACTTCAGGTGAAAGTGAATCTTTATATGATTATGCTACAATTGCTTTAAATCTATTATTTAATAAAGTTATTAGAGGCGCTGCTAGAAAAGAGGCTATTAGACTCTTTAAAGAAATGAGACTTGCTTTAAAAGAAGCATTTTCACATGCTAATAAATTAGCTATTACTTCTGATATGTGGACAAGTAAACAAAACTATGCTTATATTTGTATCACGGCACACTATATAGATTCATTGTGGATGTTGCAAAAGCGCATCGTATGTTTAAAAACTTTAGAACTTCCATACACGGGCTCCGCAATTGCCACTTGTATTTCAAAACACTTGCGTGACTTTGATATTCACAACAAGATTCAATCTGTATCTTTTGATAATGCTAGTAATAATACTGCTGCTATAAATTCATTGTCTTTACTATTTCAACCTATTTTGGAAGGTAGATTATTGCATATTAGGTGTGCTTGCCATATTATTAACTTAGTTGTAAAAGAATGTCTTGAATTTTTTAGTACACATTTAGAAACACTCAGAAATTGTTTACACAGCTTGAACACGTCACCAAGTAGACAACAAGCTTTTAAGAATACATGTGCACATTTTGGTATTCATTTTAGACGATTTGTTAAGGATGTTCCACGTAGATGGAATTCGACATTTTTAATGTTGAAATCTGCACTTCCATTTAAGGATGCTATTACATATTTTTTTAACATGGATCTTAATTTTGAATATCCAGTTACTGAAGATGATTGGATAGTTGCTACTTCTATATGTGAATTTTTGGAATTTTTTTACAAGGCTACATGCACTCTTTCTGATGTATATTATCCTACTTCTTGCTTAGTTTTGCGAGAACTTTTTAACATGTCTTGCTTGTTTTGTAAATATAGAAATGTTCCAAATTTTGACTATGTCGTCAAGAGAATGGAAGCTAAATTTACTAAATATTGGGGTGATGTACCTCTTTTATACTGTTTGTCTGCAATTTTTGATCCTACCATCAAATTAGATGGTGTAGAAGTTTTGTTAGATGGCTATGCTGATAACATGAAACTTAACCTTATGGATTTAAAATTAGAAGTAAATGTAGTTTTAGAAAGATTAGTACTACTTTATGAAGATAATGTTGGGCCGACCCGACCCACTCAAGTTGGTACAAGTAGTAGCTCTGGCGTAGAGGACCACGCCCTTCGTTTATTAAGAAGGAAGAAACAAAGACAATCTTCCCAACCCACTCAAGAGTTGTCTTTGTATTTAAGTTCTTATGAAGAAGAAGAGGAATCTTCAAATCACTTCACCATTTTAGAATGGTGGAAAAAATGCGACAAAAGATATCCTATACTCTCTATAATTGCACGTGATCTACTAATGGTGCTGGTGTCCACGGTAGCATCGGAGTCTTGTTTTAGTGCATGATCAAGGATGTTGAGCCTAAAGAGGAGCCGGTTGAAGTCGGATATCTTGGAAGCTTGTGTTTGCGTTCAAGATTAGATTTTAGCAGAAAAAAGAACCCAAAACAAGAGGGATGAAGCTTATGACATCAATGAGCTGGACCTCGGATCACTTGGATTGGGTGAAGCTTCTACAACCGAGGAGGAGGAGCAGGAAGAATGACTCAAGTCTAAGGTATGACCCTCCAAAAAAAAAATTCAAACTTTCAAACTCCAAAAAAAATATTCAAACTTTCAAACTTCAAACTTTCAAACTCCAAAAAAAATATTCAAACTTTTAAACTTTCAAACTTCAAACTTCAAATTTTCAAACTTTCAAATATTCAAAAAAATTTAAAATTTTTAAAAACTTTTAAACTTTAAAAACTTTAAAATATTATTAAAACTTTATTAAATACTTCAACAACTTTAAATTTAAAAAACTTTCAAAAAATACTTTAAACTTTAAAAAATACTTTAAAACTTTAAACTTAAAAATAAAAACTTAAAAAAAAACACAAAAACTTAAAAATAAAATTTTTTAACTCTGCCTATGACAAGCAAAGCTTGTCTTGCCGGTCCCAAGCCCGGATAAAAGAGGAGGGAAAAATTAAAAATTAATTTAATTAAAAACATAAAAACTTTAAAAAAAATATTAAAAAAAACACAAAAACTTAGACTTGAGATTAAAATATAACAAAAATAAAAAAAACTTAGACTTTAAAAAAATAACAAAAAAACACAAAAACACAAAACTATTAAAAAAGTTTAAAATTTTAAAAATTAAAAGTTAAAAGAATATAAATGTTAAAAAATATAAAAGTTAAAAGAAAATTAAAAAATAAAATAAAAAAACAACTAAACCGGCCGGCCCGCTGGACCGGCCCGAACCCGGCCCGCCCAAGCCCGCCCACGACCCGGACCGGACCGGCCCAGCCCTACCCAGACCGGGTCACTGGGCCGGGTTGGGTCCCCTGAACTTGAACCGGGCCGGGCCAGGCCCGGCCCGCTAGCTGAACCGGTCTGGGCTGGGCCCGGACCAGGCCCGGTCTGACCGTCTTTTCCAGGGCTCGGGCCGGTCGGGTTTAGCCCGGATCACACCCTGACCACGAACCGCCGTCGTCATCACCATCGCAAACCGCATGCGGGCGGCCACCACAGTCGCTGGTCTCCTGTACGAGCACGAAACAGAGACTGCTCTGTTTAAAAATCCAAATCGAGGTACTCTACTTCTTCTCCGATTTTCTTCGTGTTTGTTCGATCATTTTTGAATATATAAAATCGTATGCAAAGCCCATATAACCATCATCAACTCCTTTCAACTATTTCTGATTTTAACTGCAACAAGTTGCAAGGAAAATCCTTGTAAAATCTCGAAATTAGCAATTGTCCCCTCTGTTATTTGACAGAAGATTGGGTTTAAAACACTAGTTTGGAAGGAGAATAACTACTAGGATTGGCAGTATTTTTGAAATCTAAATAAACAGGTTTGTAGAGAACCTAAACAACAATGAAATCCAGTGATTGCCTTTAATTATTGTATGTTATTCAGTAGTTAAAAATTGGGTTTAAAATCGACAAAAATTAGTTTTCTAAAATTCTCGATACGCGGTCCGTCCCGACAAATCGAAAGACTCCGTCGCAAACCTAGGCATCAAAAGGTGCTTATGGATATTGTGGATGTGTAGGCATTGATGGAATTCGAATTGGTTGCGTGTGTGCGACGAATTTGACCCGTATCCGTCGAAGGATGCCGTATCGACCTTTTCCTAAAATTCTCAATTACTTTGTGCACGTTCGTCATTTCGAGACAAAACTTGCGCCATCAGGACAGTGTTATTTTTTGGGTCCTGTGAGCCTAGTTTGGTCCGATTCTAAGAAGGTCGACCGGAACGCTACTTTGGCGGGCCCACGATCCGGTCCAACGGGCGAATTTATGCACGGCCCACCGGAATCCAACTTTAGACATACGATTGGATTCGTATCATCAAACCGAACTCGTATACATATAGTTTGATGACTTTAGAGACCGTAGATACTAGCACGATTTTCGGTGCAAAGCGGGTCCAACGGCGGACATCATTTTGACCCAAAATTGCGATTTTGCCCTTATGTCCAGAATTGGACTTTTGGGTAGGCATTTTTAGATATTTCTTTTATACCAAAAATATTGGTGATGTCTGTTTCAGCATCCGAGAAAGCTTGCGAAAGTTGGTTTTCTTTGCTTCACTGATCTGTCAGTTCAAGCTACTAGATACTGGCATTTTGCACACAACCTCTGTAATGTCCTGCTCCGCATGGTACATTACGATGAGTCATTGACTCGAAGAGTTGCATTGACCCGATGAAATATCGATGCAAGAGTTATGTTGGCCCGAAGGAAAGCCTTGAGTCGATTCGAATCTATAAATCGAAACGATGCAAAGCATAAGTCCCGTTTTAGCAAGTACTGATTTTAGTTGATATCGTGTGCAGGCTATGCTTTTACGCTGAATGATAAGAGGTCGACTTTTTGCCTTATTTGCAACTGTGTCCGCTAAACCAAATCGTCGCCTTCTAACGAACTAAGGCATGGGCACGGTAGGCCGAATCAGTCAAATAGTTCAACGAAATGGCTAAGTCGGAAGAGTTAGCCGTGCAACCAAGTTGTGAAATCAAGACACATCAGCTCGACGAAACGATAATGCGTATCGGACTAAGGTGGGCGGGTTCATGACTCTTCTCCCCTACTCCTTCATGTCTAATAAAATATATCCTTGTATACGTCAGTTGCTATCAAGTTAACGAGCATGGCTCGAATCGAGTAAATATCTTAATGTGTATTGAACATTAAGATAGAATATTAAAATATTAAACAATTGAGGCAACGTACATCAAGTACACGAGTCGCAATAGGACATTGATACAAGAACATTGAAGACAATAATGAGATGTGCATCAAGTGCACAACTCAGAAGAACATTGAACACTAAGGCTCAGAATATGGAAATACGGTACCGAGGTGTGCATCGAATACACGACTCGAATGAAAGAAGATATATGCGTCAAAGTGTACGTGTGTGCACGGGACTCATACAAGACGGCTTCGTGGCGAATAGAACAGTTGTGGCATGAATGTTGTGACAGAACTGTCGAATGTGGCATGGTGCCTTCGAAATGGTTGGGACCTTCGGGCCGGTCGATCATTGGGAATACTAAGTCGGGGCATCTTGCCAACGGAATTGAGATAGGAGAACTTGTTTGGTTGTATGAAAATCAGAACGTGTTGCATATGGTCAACGGACTTGCATGGATGGCCCGTGCACGAGCGTGCTTCCCTCGAACGTAGGATCGCCGGGGCACAGGGACCGTTCGACCGCGAAGGGAATTAAGGGGTATTGGTGGTGCACTTCATTCAGACGGGTTGCGCTATCCTATTGATGTGATAGGCCACAATACCAGTAAGTTTAGGATCCTTTGAGTAGTGGGCTAGCAACCCGTGCCAAAGCGATCGTCGACTTACAAGTTAAGATACCAGTCCATTACGGCACGGAACGTCGTGACCTTCATATAGATAGGGTCGGTAAACTGAGAATAGAATTGGTGCAGGCGCAGAGCCTGCCACCCTTATGCATATGTCTAAGTTTGACTGGATGGCTGCATGAATTGTATTGTTGGTTATGCAAATTTCTAACGATTGCAGGCTAGGCAAAACAAGAGGGAGCCATGCACGATCACTATGCTTATGTTCATATTATGTTTAACTGTATCTGCTGCAGGAACACGGTATTGGACACATTTGTGATTAGTTGCTATCGATAGTATGCTTTCCTGCTTTGAGCTTTGCCATAAAATTGATCCTAAGGCTAAATAGAAAGATCACTAAATAAAGATGCATGTTTCACTAAATTTACTTAGTGTTGGTTTAGGTGCGAGTGGGTCTTAATCAGTGCAGTGAGGACAAAAGCCCTAATCCTCCACTAGTTTGCTCGCAGGTTCAGAACATGTTCGACTCGGGGCGGGACTTGGCTTGGACGTACCGAGGCATAGAATCCTTAGCGTTTCGAGGCGAGCTATCGCATTGGCGTCCGGATGTGCAGCATGGAGATGTTCGACCGAAGACTACTTGTTGGCTATAAAGAGGCATAATGTATGGAACAATGTAATTCTTTGTGAGCTAGAGAGATCATGAGCGTTGTAGCCAGTTAGCATATTTAGTTGGGCTATTCAAAGTCTTTGTAATCTTCAGTTCATTATTAATAAAAGAGATTCTTATTGTATACTATGTTTCCTTCCGCTGCTTATGCTATCAATTTGAGATAAACTTACGTGAAACTTTTATCTTGCCTTGTACGAGCGCAACTCCAGGCTTGTGCGGCATCACGCCACAGCAAAGACGATAATTCAGGTAAAATCTAGCAAGGACGAGCAATTTTCCGGGTCGGAGCGTGACAAGTTGGTATCAAAACGGTTCTATCCTCTGGACTGTGAACGAATTTCTTTGACCCTCAGTTGCTTCGCTATCGAAATCAGTTGACTCTAAGTTGTTTCCGCAACCGCATAGCTCATGGATCTACTCGATGCTACATTAGATGTTCCATATAGTAAGTCTATATTATGTTGCGTACATCTGCCACAAGTATGTCATGACTATTACGCTCTCTCCGAGTGCCATCGAAGAATATTGGTTGTACGAAGTACAACGAGTTAAGAAATATTGGTTACTTGAAGTGCAACAAAGTTGTGAGTCGTTGGTTGTATGCTGTGCAACGAATAAAGGGATGTTGGTTGCACGAAGTGCAATGAGATACGTATTATTGGTCACACAAAGTGCAAAGAGTTACGTGATGTTGGATGCACGGGGTGCAACAAGTTGTGAGCCGTTGGTTGCAACAGTACAACGAGTCGACATACGGGATAATGCGTGTTATATGGCTATGTGAATGGATAGCGATATATTGAACGGAATTGAGTAATGACTTTGAGTATCGAGAATAAATCGTTGCACGAGTTGCAACGAGTAAGATTGGGAAATCGCAGATGTGATAGTAACAAGTTGAGTAGGTCGCTAAGTCGAACTTGAGTAGGAAAACTTATGAGTTGGCCGAGTTGAATCGAGTTTTGAAGTAGGCGAACGTTTATGTTGGCCGAATGTTGCGACAAGCCTTGAGTTGGCGAATATTGCGTTGTGATCGATATGATCGCCAAAGCACAGTTAGCTCTGAATGAATGCCAAACTTGAGCGAACGATAGTGCAAGTTGGTCAAGTTGTTGTACCAATTTGAGTAAGCGAACGCTAGGGCTGGGATTGGAAAGGATCGCCACGAAATAGTTAACTGAAATAGATGTCGAACCTATGCGGAGTGTAACGTCGAGTAGTGACTCAATTTCGAGTGGTATAATACAATACCACTTGTGCGATCAGTACAGCGCAGCATTGTGTCGATAACGATAGACTCGATTTTTGAGTGGTATATGTAATACCACTTGGGGATAGCTACCTGGAACCGTTTGGTAACTTGTAATAGCTTACGTCGAGACGATTGTGTTGGTTATGATAAGTTTGTCCTCAATGGACGAAATAATGCTGAGACTCGAGTAGGAATGACTCGATAGAAGTCGATGCAAGTATGCTTCGATGAATTGAGTTGAACAGTTATGCGCAAAGTCGTATCCATGGATGATACGTCGTACGCGAATTCGTTGAGTGTAAACCGAACGATAGGCTAAGATTAGCGAGGGAATTTTGCATCGAGGAAGTAATTGACTCGATCAAAATTGAGTTGAGTTAATGCGAAGACTTGTTCGGAACGAGTTGAGTAGGTATGAAGAAATTGTGCGAACGAATTTGAATTAGCGCAAAAAAGTCGATGACACGATTTCGAAGTGCGATTTGAGAATACGAGAATAAATATAAGAAATCTGAAATCATGACGCTTGAGGAGAAAAGTTAGCTAAGTACGACTGAATGGACCTTAATGCGTACGATACTTGATTTGTATTCAAGTTCGAATGACAATAGTAATTGCAACGAATTGGAGTTTATGAGAAAATAAGATGTTCAAGTTATGTACATCGACGATGGTATTGAGACGTATCAAAGACGATATACAATAACTCGAAGATACTCTGATTGAATGGACAAAATTATGTTGAGCATTGTTGTTGGATGAATAAAATGCAAGTTAAGTTAATGTCAGTTCGGATGATAACTGTCACGACCCTCGAATAATCGGACACGAGTCGGACACGCCCAGCCTTCGTAGTTAGACACGACGAAGTAAGCTGTACTAATCTAGGGAAACTACAAGGCAAATATGAATATGTACAATCACAACATCTATAAACATTCCCAGAATCAGAGTACATGTCTAAGCATTATTACATTCATCCAGCAAAGTAAATGTAAAGTCTGACCATAGTCTCTAATACAATGAAAATCAAACAACTAAAGGCAATATAGCTAGGCCTCCTCGGCCTCTAGTCCCTGAGCAACCCCAGCTGGCTCAACTATATCAGCAGTCTCCCGTCCGTAGTACGTGTCACATATAGCCTCTATCTTACCTGCAACATATCCAATCAGGAGCGGAGCAAAGTACTATTCTAGGTAATGAACAAGAATATCATGATATGAAAAAGAGTACATGAGAACATAAAATATAAAGTACATGAAAAGAACATGAAAGTACAAGAATGTAAAGTACAGGAAGTACAGAAAATAAAGTACAAGAAGTAAATCCTGAACATGAAGTACAAGAACCTGACATGTGCGGAATATTTGAAATACAACTAGCACATGCGACCGGCTGGGGTAAGTACATGAATAAGCACATGAAATGGGTATGGCTTAGAGCCCGCGTGCACAGTGCGAGGCCTAAGCTATCAACCTGAATTTCTGATCTTTGGGTTTGGTCACATAGCTAGTGTATTTCCCCTCCCCAAGTACAAGTAGAATACAAGAACATAAAAGTACAAGAGTACAGGATATCGTATCACATCTGTCATCAAGAGAAGCACATGATATGAATGTAAAAGAACATAAACCATAGAATGTACTTGCCTTGCTCCGGGTAATCAAGGGTAGGTAAAAGAGCTGGATGTCCTCCTGTTTAATAATTACAAGTTGGTTAAGTTATACTAACTATTCACTGGATACATTAATTTGGTATGTTTATAAATAAGCTAACTAAAGTTAAAACACTAAGGGTTTTATAGACCTTATAAACACATGGTTCCCAACCTATCAATAAACATTGCTACCTAGTTATCTTAGCTAAAGAAAAGTATTTACATGGTAAGCCTGAATGCTACCGTAAACATTATTATGAAGCAAACAATCTATTTAACATGCTGCCCTATAAGACCATTAAATCAATGCAACCTAGTATAAGTGAGCAATTTGTTTAAGGAAAACCATTTAAACTGGTTCACAGAACAGAGTTAGCATGGGAGAACTGAACATAATGAGTGATACAGGGATCTAGGCTACATTTTATTTAGTTGCGAAGAACTTTTCATGACTGATCTCAGATCCAAAATGGTTTAATTGCATGTCAGGATCCTATTACCATTATCAAGTATCAGTAACAATACTTAATACTTCATTCCCAGGTAAGGCCAGTAACTCAATCCAAGTTTTAACATTAAATCTTTAACGACTCCTACAGCTCTCTATAGAGTTTAGATACATAATTAACCCATCAAGTTACCACCCATCAATCAATTAATTTCAAAAACTAAACTTGAATACTCAATAGACAAGGCAAAAGAAATCAATATTGCAGATATGTGTATAAAGGAGGGTTCAGTAGATACTGATACACCCTTTCTCTGTCCAGAGATACCAAATCAGCCTTAGTAATTCAATGAAATCTTGGTATACAATTCCATCATGTACTCCTTACTGAATCCTGCCTACTTAAAACTTACTTTCTTTAAATTTGCATAACTATCAAATTAACTTAGCAACACTGACATACTACTAATCACTACAGTTAACCCCATATGATTTAAAGGCTTAACCATATAACTGTTAACAACCTGAGATTGAAAAATATATATAAAATCTAAGTTTTAACAATTTATACAACCAACATTAACATCTCTAGATCAAACTAGCCATTCACCGATACCATTAATGATACCAAGATACAAATCCATAAGTAAGCATTTAATAAATCAAATTAGGAGGATCAGGGTTTACCTGAGAAAAATCAGACTCGGTTGAGTTTGTCAACGCAATGCTCTGGTTTGGAACACTCGTCTCCAATATCAATTGTTCCGGTCTTCCTCTGAACTAAAATAGAATGACGTGAACCAAAACAGAGGAGTCATCATCAAGAATTGTCTACAACTCAAACTAATCATCCATACGAGAATTCTCAAGATAAAGAAAGTCAAAGATTCGAGTACCTTCTCTCGTACTTGACTCTAGGAATCCCAAATTTGCCTACACAACTTGCTGTGAAGCTACTGGACACCATAGACGAGGTGATGATAGGAATTCAAGGGAGGGTTCAAGAATTTAAAACAACTTCGAATACTCACCAAAATCCAATAGTGATATGATTGATTCACTCTAGATCAATCATTCGTTACTAATCAAATTCAATTTTTAAAAAGAAGGACCAGGAATCAAATCTAATCAAGAATGTGATGCGGTCCAATCGCATGAACATAAAGGAGTCGATACTTACATCCCTAGTCGATGATGGGACAAATCGTAAGCTCTGATCGATCGATTAATCTCGACAAAGTTTGCCAAGGGATCGTCGTTATAGAATATGATACGAGTACTCCTGCGCCAAGAACAGAACGGATCACCCAGAATCGATCACGCATTCGACTCTTAATTCGATCAAAAAATTGAACAAATATCTACAGCAAAACCCCGACTCACCTAGATCACCAGCAACGGTCTCGATTGAAGAATCGGAGCAGGAGAAGAGACTTCCTCACGCTGACATCACCAGTTAATGGCTGCCTCACTGCTCGCCGAACTAAGAAGGAAATTCACCATGGCCGGCCAAGAATTTTGTCGGAAAGAAGAAGGAAGAATGGAAATTTGGCAGCACTTCTTTACAATAGTTTGTGATGGATCGATCAAGGAAAAATACCTAATTATATAGGGTCAGAGAAGGGATGGTTGCTTGAAGAGGAAGAAAGAAAAGAGCAGGAAGAATTGAAATTTAATCCCAGCTGGCAACGGTCATAATCGAATTTGAGAATTCAAATTCGATTCCCAAGCTCACGATTGATCCAAAACATGCTTATACAGAGCATGCTTTAGAAGAAAATGGAACTCATTTCTTCATAGGGAATGCCTATAAGAGTTCAAAGGGTTTTGGGCCAAGCCTATTAGTCCAGGCTAAAATAAAAGAATCCACTAATCCTTCATAAAGTAAAAACTATAGATTACTCAAAATAGTTACCATACCATATAGAAACAATTGTTGTAAATTTATTTAAAATTTACATGAATTGAGAAGGTGGGGTTACAATAAGGGTAGGAATGCTTCGAAGAATTTGATGATAGATCAATGTATTACTTGGACGACAACAAAAATGTCTTGATTGCTTCGACGATAACCACAACGTTGACGTTCTTATCTTATACGAGCGCAACTCCAACCTCGTACATGCATCACGTCGGATTAGGATGACTATTCCATGTGAGCGCTGGTATGGTCGAACTTACAAGGCATGGCCAATTAGAATTGGCTTGTGGTTTGATACGAAGATGAATTTGATGATTGTTGCGATAAGCATAGAGTGTGTCGGATATTGATCGTGGGGTAGATAGACTCATACCCAAGGCGAACAAATATTACTCGGTTAGTGATATTGTTAATGGTAGTGCATGAGTTATTCGAGTAGTAACGGCGCATAAGTTACGCGGGTGGGCAGATAAATTATGGATTGATAAATTATGTCGGATTGGATAAAGTCCCATAGGAATTGTCGAAAATTGATTTGGCTCCGAGATAGGATATAACATGGTTCGTAGTAACTATCCCTCATTGATGATCTTCAATTATTGAGCGTAGATTCGGGGCAGCTGACCCTAGAAGACTTGACCGCCAAATCAAAGTAAATGTCGGAGACCGTAGAAAAAACCCTAATGAAGCCGCATAAGAAATTGTGTTGAGGATGAATGATGATATAGTACATGTTGAGGATAAGTCTAAGCGATTGATTATCGTATTTCGAAATTTAGTGAGTAGCCCTTCGACTAGATCGATATGGTCAGAGATTTACTGATCGATCGAATAAGTACGTAAATAGACTTGGTCGATCGACGATTGGATAGATAGATGGACGGACTTAGCATAGCGACACAGAGGGACGATTATGAGAAATCATGCTACGTATGAGTGCAACGAATAGGGGAACGGCCCTAGAGATTGTGTCATAGAGCTTGACCCATGTAACGGTTACGTTAAGTAAACGACCTATGTTGCAAAATGAACTAGTAGGATTGATTCAAAAATTGAGTAAGGAATTCGTACTCAACCGAGAATCGAAGATGAACGTACGTAAAGAGACCTTGGGTCAAAAAGATTGTTGCCTTTGAGCATCGTAGACTCGAGTTGATCTCTTATGACGGGAGAGATTAAGCATGATGTCTGGATAAGTTACCTAGCGGGGGTAGCCCCAGACGTGATGCATAGATAGTTTCGAAAATGTGAATCGTATTGGAATAGTTGCGTACGATGCATAGTACGGATTATAGGCGAATAAAGTTTTGACATGTTGGACTTAGTCCATGTCATTGAGGCAAATTCGGTAATAGTTGAATATGGAATTGAGTTGTGCGAGGGATAGAAAATGATTTGACGAGTAGGCGTTGTAGAAAATTGTTGCGATCGGATGCACAATAACTTAATACAATGCATGCATTAGATGGACGTCGAGAAACTTATGGGATCGAAGTTATGATTTTGAATCAAGTTACACGCAAAGATGTTTGAAGGATGAACACGAGATGCCGAACAATGCATACGGGAAGGATTTTGGGAATAAACGCTAAGATCTGACCAAGTTGAGTACGACATGGTTGGTGCTTGAGGATTTAAGGTGAGCTTGTTAGCTTTGTCTAGATAACCTACAACTGAGCTTGGCTGAAATGCATATATTGGTGGGACGCCTAAAATATGTGCATGATCCAAACTAAGTTGTATGATTCAAACAATAGCGGCACAAGATCGTGAAACGATCAAACGAAACACTTGGATTGAGTATTGGTTTTGATTCGAGGACGAACCTTGTTTTGAATGGTATATTGTGTAATGCCCCGCTCCACACGGTGCATTACGATTAGTCGTTGACTCAAAGAGTTGCATTGACCCTATGAAGTATCGATGTAAATTGATGCAAGAGTTACGTTGGCCCGAAGGAAAGCCTTGAGTCAATTCGAATCTATAAATCGAAACGATGCAAAGCATAAGTCCCGTTTGAGTAAGTACTAATTTTAGTTAATTTCGTGTACAGGCTACGCTTTTACGCTGAATGATAAGAGGTCGACTTTTTGCCCTATTTGCAACGGTGTCCGCAAAACCAAATCGTCGTCTTGCAACGAACTAAGGCATGGGAACGGTAGGCCGAATCAATCGAATAGTTCAACGAAATGGCTCAGTCAGAAAAGTTAGCCATGCAACCAAGTTATGGAATCAAGCCACATCAGCTCGACGAAACGACAATACGTATCGAACTAAGGTGGGCGGGTTCATGACTATTCTCCCCTAATCCTTCATGTCTAATAAAATATATCCTTGTATGCGTAAGTTACTATCAAGTTAATGAGCATGGCTGGAATCGAGTAAATGTCTTAGTGTGTGTCGAACATTAAGATAGAATATTGAAATATTAAACAATTGAGAAGACGTGCATCAAGTGTACGAGTTGCAATAGGACAATGATGCTAGAACATTGAAAGACAATATCGAGATGTTCATCAAGTGCACGACTAGGAAGAACATTGAATACTAAGGCTTAGAACATAAAAATACGGTACTGAGGCATGCATCGAATGCACGACTCAAAGGAAAGAAGATATATGCGTCAAAGTGTACGTGTGTGCACGGGACTCATACAAGATGGCTTCGTGGCAAACAGAACAGTTGTGGCACTAATGTTGTGAGAGAATTGTCGAATGTGGCATGGTGCCTTCGAAATAGTCGGGACCTTCGGGTCGATCGTTGAGGAATACTAAGTCGGGGCATCTTGGCAATAGAATAGAGATAGGCAAACTTGTTTGGTTGTATGAAAATCAGAACGCGTTGCATATGGTCAATGGACTTGGATGGAAGGTCCGTGCACGGGCATGCTTCCCTCGACATGCTTCCCTCGAACGTAGGATCGTCGGGGCGCCGGGACCGTTCGACCGCGGAGGGAATTAAGAGGTATTGGTAGTGCACTTCATTCAGACGGTTTGCATCCTCCTATTGATGTGATAAGCCACAATACCAGTAAGTTTGGGATCCTTTGAGTAGTAGGCTAAAAACCCGTGCCAAAGCAATCCTCGGCTTATAAGTTAAGATACCAGTCCATTACGGTACGGAATGTCGTGACCTTCATATAGATAGGACTGGTAAACTGAAAATAGAATTGGTGCAGGCATAGAACCTACCACCCTTATGCATATGTCTAAGTTTGACTGGATGGCTGCATGAATTGTATTGTTGGTTATGCAAATTTTTAACGATTGCAGGCTAGGCAAAATAAGAGGGAGACATGCACGATCACTATGCTTATGTTCATATTATGTTTAACTGTATCTAATGTAGGAACACGGTATTGGACACATCTATGATTAGTTGCTATCGATAGTATGCTTTTCTGTTTTGAGCTTTGCCATGAAATTGATCCTAAGGCTAAATAGAAAGATCACTAAATAAATATGCTTGTTTCACTAAATTTACTTAGTGTTGGTTTGGGTGCGAGTGGGTCTTGATCAGTGCAGTGAGGATGAAAGCACTAATCCTCCACTAGTTTGTTCGCATGTTCAGGATATGTTCAGGGCGGGACGGGACTTGGCTATGATGCACCGAGGAATGGAGTCCTTAGCATTTCAAGGCGAGCTACCGTATTGGCGTCCGGACGTACAACATGGAGATGTTCGGCCGAAGACTACTTGTTGGCTATAAAGAGGCATAATGTATAGAATAATGTAATCCTTTGTGAGCTAAAGAGATCATGAGCGTTGTAGCCAGTTGATATATTCAGTTGGGCTATTCAAACCTTTGTAGTCTTCAGTTCATTATTAATAAAAGATATTCTTATTGTATACTCTGTTTTTTTCTGCTGCTTATGCTATCAATTTGAGATAAACTTATGTGAACCTGTTATCTTGCCTTGTGCGAGCACAACTCCAGGCTCGTGCGGCATCATGCCCCAATGAGGACGATGATTCAGGTAAAATCTAGCGAGGAAGAGCGATTTCCCGGGTCGTGGCGTGACATCCTCAAGCAAGTATATCTTGCCTTTATTTACAGTTATTTGCATGCTTATTCCTTATCCAGTTTTCTCTTGTTGATTATTGACATAAGTTTTTCTCAGATTATATATACTAGTTTAGTGGACTCATTGATATATAAGTCCTTGTTCACGATTAGCCTTGAGTTCATATTAGATCTGTTTCTCACATGTACTTGATTGAGTCGTATCGTAGAATTTGTGCATTATAACTGAACTGTTGTACCTTGTTTTAGATTTATCAACCTACGAGTCCACACTAGGGGCGAGGGTTGATTGTCTTGAACTAACCTGCGAGTCCACACTAGGGGCGAGGGTTTGGTTACCCATTGATCTTTTGTCATGTGTTCACATGTTTTCTTCTTGCAGCTAAATTATGCGTAGTTGTTCTCATATTAATATTCGTAGTTACTTGACATTTTTTTTATTTCTTTTGTTTTTATCCTTATGCATGATAAACTAATAGATAGGCATGTTTTATGTATCTTGCTAGTCCCCTGAGGACCTGATAATCTCTCCAGATATTGATCTAGGTACAGACAAACAGGTGTATGAGCTGCATCACGGTACCACTACAGCTGATGATGCCATTGATACTTAGCATAGTTGGACTCTGTTATTCTATTTTCATGTCACTATTTTATTTTTGTCTATTGGTAGTGGATTTGTCTCCACCGGACGTGACTTAAATTTTCGATACTTGAAACTTCATCTTTATATTATTCTTCATTATTCAGTTCTTTAGTATTTATTTATTACTCATTTGAGTTAGTTGTATCTTTATTTTTGTGGATGAGATATATATTGTCTTATCAGTTCTAGACTTCTGTGACTTGTGAGTTTATAGACAGCGTTCTACCGTCGATACTCTGGCGTAGGCTGGCTTGCGCACGCACTCGCATCCTGAAATACGGATGCGGATCATGACAAGTTTCTTTGGTGGCCCATGCATGTGAACGAATAAATTGTTTGGTTACGTCACTGTACCAAGCAAGCCTACATATAGGATTAGAGTCTAGGATCTCTTCCACATACTTGATCTTTTTCCTTGATTCCATTTTCGAACTCTCGTTTGACTGCCTTGAATTACATCTTGCTTGATTCTTTTCTGCCATGAATCTGATCTCTCGTGCTTAATAGAGGTTAGGAAGATGACTCGTACTAGGTATATATGTTCCATTGTTCAATTACACTATTAGTTAAATTCTTGTAAGTTGGGTAGCATACCCCCACCTAGCATCCCAATGTCCTTATGACCCCTTGATGAAATATAGTTGAGTGACACTGAATATTGCTAGTGTAGAAAGATATGTTTACCTAGATTATAGACTTTGGATGTCCATACCCCATTTGGTCGACCAAAGCCCTAGACAAGATGGTAGTAGGACAACTGTAGAGGCACAAACACAGGACGAGTCTTAAATTTTGATGAACTTGAACTACTTATGCTTTCTTTCAATCAAAATCTTCTGTAGTTATATTTTTGGACTATCTTGACCAATGCTGCTATTATAGCCTAGTTTTGCAAGCTTATATTTTTATCAATCTTGTTCAAAACATATATTTTATTGGGGACGTCCACTAACATATTGTTTAATTAGAAATGGTGTATTATGGTATGATCAACCATAGTGCACTCGATTCGCTCTTCATATAAGTATTCTGCATGGATTGATATATAGTTGACTTAGCTATTAGACGAATATACTTGCCTTCTAGACATGTTCGTGTATATCGTATAAGTTACACAACTGTACTGATATGAGCCTGCGAATAGGAACTTGCCATAATAGGGCTTCAATCCACAACTGTCTTGACAACTCTCTTTTGAATTCGTCATCCGCCTTTGAACCCCGTACTTGTATTTTATCATATCTACCTTGAACTATTTATTAAGGTTTTTCATGTTCCCCTATTTCAGAAAGACGAACACTCGCGCTTGATGGAAGTTTGACTCACAGATAGGACTAGGTATAACCCTAGGCCAATATCGCATTACTAGGTGATTATCTTTTGTAATTAAGGGCATATCACATGTGATGTGCTTGTGTTCACATTTTGAGGATTAGTAAGCACTATTGAATAATTGAGGAATTTTTTTCCTTAAAATTATAGCCTTGTGTTTATGAAATATTGGTAAATTCTAAGTTGGGAAGAAGTTGCATTGTCAACTTGAGTTGAATGTTAAAATCTTAGATCGTGATCACGTAAGATAAGTTTGAGAGATTTAAGTCATTTTAATTTCAGATTTTTTTTGAATAATTAGGGTGATGAGGAATTAACTTTAAAGATAAGAATGCCTCATAGAACGTATTTTGAAATTTTGTTATATTGGACCAAATATTTACAAATTGAGCATATGATTTAAATTTTGAATATTGGAGGTTGAATCATCAATTTAAATCTTGAAGATAGATATAGAATTTTAAACGTGAACACTGAATAGAATGATTCAAAATCTTACAAGATGATTTGAATTAAATGTTAAATTTTGATTGTTGAATCACCTATTTGAAATGTTGAGGATGGAAATTGAATTTAAAATTTGATGATACGAAATTCTTAAGTTTGAAACTCGGAATAAGATTTGATAAGATTTTTGACTATTTAAAAAAAATCTAGAGGAGATTATGACAGTTGGAATCATGATTTGAAATTTGATTCGAGTTATTTGAATTTTGAAGATGTCATATAAATTTGACTTAAATTTAAATTTTGATTATATGAAATTGAGAAGAGATTACGATAGCTTGAATCTTGATTTGAACTACAGTGATTATTTTAATTTTGAAGAGATTGCGATGGAATTGAATAGATTGTGTCATTTAATTTTTTGAGAAGATTGCGATTGACTTGACTTAGATACGAATTTGGAGCATTTAAAATTTTGACAACTTTACTGAGAACAAATGTAGGTCATAGTGGCTTTGGAGAAAGTATAGAATAGATGGACATTTTTTTTTATCATTAGAGCATAGATAGCTTAAGATCGTTCATGTAACCAAGTAGTGATAGTTCATCGTCCTATCAATGCCTCTTCATATCGGGAACTCATCTTCTCTACCGTGTTTCCTTCCAACTCAATTCCATGTGCAAGCACTTCAAGTGATGGAACTCATTAGTTCTATAATACCTTGCTTAAGTTAAGCAAACCAGCCCGTCCCTTGAGAATTTAATACATGAGGTACATCTTCCCCCTTTTCAAGTTTGAAGTACGATAATTCGTACTCGAATTTATTCTGCATTTGACACCCTCTTATTCTTAAATTGTGGTTTAGCCTTAATTTCGAGGACAAAATTCTTGTAAGGTGGGTAGATTGTAAACCCCATAATTCAAAAAAAATCATAATTTAATTAATTAATTATTTATTTACTAGATAAATTAGAATTAGTAACTCTCTTTGATTTATTTAAGTTATATAGTGCTTATCTAAAAATTATTTAACAAAAACTTGTTTTTATTATTGTAAAGTCTTTATTTAAAATATTACAAATTGTAAAGTCTTTATTTAAAATATTGCTGGTTCTTTCTCTGTTGCTGTTGCTGCTGTCTTGGTGGTGCTGGTCCTCGTATCGCCACATCGTGGATACGAATGCCAGTAGATGGTGCTGTTATTCGGGGTGCTGCTCCCCCTCCTCCTTCAATCTGACTGTGGGATCTCTTCTGACCCCCAGTCCTTGTCGCAAGCCTCTGAATGGTGATCTCATGCCTTCGATTTGCCGTCAATACTTCGTCAAAAGTTTGGTAATTGTGTCCCTCTATCAATTGCAAGAGTTCAAGATGAAACCCTTGCTGAAACCTCATGGCCCTCTGGCTCTCTGTTGCTACCATCTCTGGGGCGAATCTACTCAATCTGTAGAACTCTGCTGCATAAGCATCTACCGTCTTGCCGGCCTGTTTGAGGTTGATAAACTTCTGTTGTAGCTCAAACCGTGCTACAAATCCATAGTACTTGGTCTTGAATCTTGTAGTGAAATCGTCCCAAGCTACAGGACGTCTGATGCCCACTTCCTCTGATTCCCACCAATCACGTGCGAGATCCTGAAGTAACAACTTTACTAGATCCACACGTTCTTCTGCCGGTACCTTAGCTACTGTCAGAATAGCCTCAATATCCTTAAGCCATGCATCTGCTGAGATGGCATCCTCCGTGCCCTCGAAACGGCGGGGGTTATACTTGCAAAACCTGGCTGACGCTCCTGAATCAGTCCTCATTCCTCTTTCCAAAGCCGTCTGCAATCCTTGGTTGAGCAACACATTCTGCTCTTGTAGCTGAGTGTGCATGCATTGCTGGGCCAACATCTGATGTTGCTGAGTAGCCATCATCCCTCTCATGATTTCCAGAAGGGCTGGTGTGTCCACTTGGGTAGGTAGAACTATGGGTGGTATTGGAACTTCCGGATACTGCGGTTCAGCTGCTGGTTCTACTATCGCTTCTTCTTGGATAGTCTCCTGAGGTGAGACTGGCCCTTGTTGCTGACCAGCATGGTCAGGTTGTCCATGTTGTCCCTGCTGTTGTCCAGCTCTGACCGATGCGGACGAAGTGCCCCTAAGGAAAGGGACAAGAGAACAATCAAACAACTGGACATGAAGGATCAATGAAGTCAAAGGATAGCGGAATGTCAAGCAAGGGTTGAGAATAACGAATCATGAGATCAAGGGGGGACACGTGTGATTGAGACATCCTATAAATTAAAATACCCCACAAGTCTGAAATCAGACCTGCATGGGCCACCACTAAAATCTTGTCACGCCCCAGAACCAGAATACTGGAGAGCGGGGGAATGACTCAGCCAGCTACGTATTACGGGTAGATGAATACCGTATAATACGATCAATGCTGTCTAACAAGACGAGGGGGTGCACACTACATGAAAGTCTTACTATGGTCACTTCACATCTATTGTCTCAATCATTCAAACAAGAAGCAAAAATAGAGAACATGTAAGATAAAGCAGTAAGGCGTCCCAAACGCTTAGTCAAAATGTTTTTGAGATCTGGCTTTAGAAAACATAGCCAGATGGTATAGTAACATATACACAATTGTTATCAGCTGCAGTCTGACTTAATTACAATTATATAAAAGTAAGTGCAAGACAATCCGACTAACATGTCGGTGCCAAACGGCTAAGTATGAAGTAAATAACAAAACGAGCGGTGGAGTAAGGAACCCACTCGAGTCCTCCTGCGATCATTCCCCTAGTATTGACCATCTTGGAGGTGGAAGTAAGCTGAATCCTCGAGGACTGGCTCTAAATCTGGCCATGCAAAACCAGAGAGGTTAGACCTCTAATAGCAAGTACTACAAGGAAGCACGATATGAAGGATTAAACCAGTAAGTAAGAGGATATAATAATAGATCTCTGCTTCCCACTAGGATTCACATAACATCACGACACTTCGAACCAACCTCCCAACCAAATAAGGACAGAAGTTGGCCCGTCATGTCCTGACATTCTGATCATCTCAGTTAAGCAACAGAGTAGGTACAGTACACAAACAAGTCAATTTAAACGACCATGCAACTACTACGGCTTGCTACTGTGAGTTCCAAGTTACCTTGGAATTATGCAATAAAAGATTTCTCAGTTCTCACTATGTGCAAGCAAGACTAGTCTATCCAATCAATCAATTGCACCAATCATTTAATTAGACGAGTCCCAGCGGGACGCCCGCCGTTAATATACCATGTACAATTTAATAATATAAGCAGATACCGTTCCCTGCCCGTGTGACAGATTTACAGTATCTGTGGGAACCAGCCGGCCTGTCGGGCACTTAATAGTCCCAAGAGGGCTGCCATGTAAGAACTCGAGAATCCGTTCTCTCCATGCCATTATTATTTTATTTAACTTAAAGCCTCTATGTTAAGCGAAATCCCATGCCGTGGATCATGGTCATTCAAATGAGTACTTTCGTACGGGGTACGATATGCACAACTCTGCAACTTTACCCGTGCGGTTAGGTTGTAGGTCTTACATAGCGTAATGCAACAATCAAACTAACCACGGAATAATCATGCCTTGACCATAAAGTACACATGCTATTTTTGTAAGATAAATAAATAACTAAATAAATAAATAAATAATTTGAAGCCTGCATGTGTCTGTATGCCAATATTCGGGATCGGCCAATCGATTGCAATAGTTCATAGTTATTATGAACGTGTCTCATTCATTCAATTCAATAAGACGACTAGCCAGTCTCTTAGTTCCAACTAGGAACGCATGATCAATTATTAGTCAATGTCACAATCATTATCAATGGTGACAAGGCATGAAAATTAAATAGTATTTAGTGGAGTCGAGTCTACGACTCTCAGGGTTAAGTTCCAATCATACTGGGTATCCATTGATCAATCAGGACACAAGGCACATTCTACATAACAATCTGTATTAACAATATTAACATATCATGATTTTATCAAGTTCATGCCAAAAGGCGTAAGGATATAATGAATAAGTTCAAGACAAATAGAAACACCCAGGTCAGAAAGTCACGCCAACAAGTCTATGCTAAGGCCAACAAGTCACACCAAGTCTAGTAGGTAGGAGTGAGCGTATAAACAGCGTGAGCGTGAAAAGTGGTTCACGTTGGCACGCACAGCGTGAGCGTGAAGGGTAATTCACGCACTCATAACGTGAGCGTGAAAAGTAACTAACGTACGCACAGCGTGAGCGTGAAAAAGTAATAAGAAATTCACGCACGCACGCAAAGACGTGAGCGTAACTCAAATGTCACGCACGTACGTAAAGACGTGAGCGTAACTCAAATGTTACGCACGCACGTAAAGACGTGAGCGTGACTCAAAATTCACGCTAACACGTAAAGATGTGTGCGTGACTAAAAATTCACGCTAACACGTAAGAACGTGAGCGTGACTAAAAATTCACGCACGCACGTAAAGACATGAGCGTGACTCAAAATTCACGCTAACACGTAAAGACGTGTGCGTGACTAAAAATTCACGCACGCATGCAAAGACGTGAGCGTGACTAAAAATTCACGCTGACGCGTAAGAACGTGAGCGTGACTCAAAATTCACGTAACACGTAAAGACGTAAGCGTGACTAAAAATTCACGTACGCAAGTAAAGACGTGAGCGTGACTAAAAATTCACGATGACACGTAAGAACGTGAGCGTGACTCAAAATTCACGCTAACACGTAAAGGCGTGAGCGTGACTAAAAATTCACGCACGCACGTAAGAACGTGAGCGTGACTAAATCTCCCGAACTCCAATCTTATGGAGCCTTCGTTCCAAGCCAGAGATGAGGTTCCCATGGTTCAGAATGGTGTAAAATGAGGAGCTCCACCACACGAACCATCTACTCTGAAAAGCACGCCAGGTTGGGAGATCAAAACCCATGGTCAACCGAAAACACAACAACTTAGATCTGGAAGAAACAAGCCAAAGAAATCAAAAATGCTAAGTAGTAAACTCTCTTAGAATCACAAGAGGAATACAAATGAACCATAAAAATGGGTAAAGGAGAAGCAAGTTGTACTTGCCTTCTCCTGGTAGGTGGAAGAGAGTGGTGAGGAAGAAGAAGAAGTAATGGTGAAGGAGAGTTATGAAGAGAGAGAAGGAGATGGGGGCTTTTAATGGAAGGGGTGGTGGTAGGTGGGGGTTTATTGGGTCGGGTTTGTTCGGATCCATCCAAGGCCAACCCGAAAGCAAAGCAGAGAGGTTAAAAGCAGAAAATAAAATACAAAAATAAAATTACAGGAAATAAAATACAGATAATTAATTAACATAAAATTAAAGGAATTTAAATACAGGATAATACATGATAAATACTAAATAAATATATATGAGTTGTACATGTATAAAAATACGCATTCTAGGAACGGAGAGTGACAACGATCGAAGGAAAGCGCACATCGAAACTGGATTGAGTAGGATATCGCTTTGTAGAAGTTAGCTTAAATATGGATATTGTGATTCGAATGAGTTGATATGACATTAACGATTAGAAGATAGCACGATTGATACAAGTTAAAGAACTTTGCATTTCGATGATTTGAGTTATACGATAAAGGAATAGAACTTGAGATTTGGACAAGTAATCTTGAATGTCGAGGAGATTATGGTATATCCAGTTCAGATGATAGCATTAGTTGCACGACTTGAAGTACATTGAGAAGGAAGATAGTCAGGTTATATACATCATCGATGATATTAAGACGTATCAAATATCGATGTGCAATAACTCGAGGGTACTCTGATTCGAGGAATGATGATCGTGTGAAATATTCTTCTTCAAATGGATTGATATATTACTTGGATGAAAAAAAAGTCTTGATTGTTTCGATGATAACCACAATGTTGACGTTCTTGTCTTATGTGAGCATAACTCCAGTCTCGCACATGCATCACGCCGGGATTAGAGCGATCTTTCCGCGGGAGCGCTGGCATGGTGATTCATATCCAGCAAGGATGATTGAACTCGCGGGAGATCATGGCATGGTAATTGGATCATTTTGACTTGTGGTTTGATGCGAAGGTGAATTCAAAGATTGTTTGGACTTGTGATTGATGATAAAGTAAGTTTGAAGATTGAGTAGATCCAATGTGCGTATCGAGAATGAATTAGTCTAGACTCAAAGTAAGTGTTATGGCCCGATAAGGATATTAACCTGCGGGAGCGTTGGCATGGTGATTTCATGTCCATCGTGGGTAACTAGACTTGCGAGAGAGTGGAGCATGACATATTATCATGCTAGACGATCTTGTGTCGAATACGTATGTTTTGTTGAACGACTTAGGGAATATGGTATGAGAATTATGGTTTAGTGGCAAATCGTATCGTTATATCTTGACTTGGATAGGATGGATAGGTGGATTATATCGAACATGTTTGAAGAGATAGACTATGTGAATTGCTAGTTTGGATGTGCGATATTAATATGTCAAGGATTTGGTTAAGTAAAACATGTAGGATGGATTTACTAAACAGACTCGGTCCCCGTACGAAGAATGTCTTGATGCGAATACGATGAATACTGCTTGATGTTTAAAAATTTGAGCGAAGCGAGCTTAGGTAGAGTATCCGTACAAATGAACAATGGTTTGGCGTTAGGATTGGGGTGAGCTTCGTGCAACGAGTTTGCACGATGAGCCACAACTCGAGTCGTACCTACGACCTTGTGAGCTGACCTAATGGATATGCAGACAACCGTGTGCCGAGTGATTGAATATGTATGACCGACTTTAGAGTATCATTCGGATAGACGATAGATCTGGGGCAATAAGACATAGAGTTTGAACTTGGAACTGGGCGTGTGTGCTAGCGACATTGATATCAGACCCGAACAAAGTGAATGATAGAAAACAATTATGCACAAGTAAAGTTGGGATAACGAATTGAATCATTGCATGAAAGGCGTACTTGATGGTAGTGCAATGCTTTGTCTTAAATCAGACTAGAATTTCTTGGATATTGGTCGACTCCGCTAGAAGTATTGATTTCATAAGAAGATAACGCTTGATAAATGAATCGTGTCATCTCGAGGATCGAGATAGACAATAATAAAATGAATTGGACTTCAATGGAGTTCGATTTTTAGTCGAGTTAGTAAAACGACCGGCAATTCGAAACTATCACGAGTAGCTTGTCCGACTTCGCTATCGCTAAGCTTGGTTGAAATATATATATTCAGGGGATGCCTTAAATATGTGCACGATCCAGACTCAGCGATAGGCTGAACTT
The DNA here is from genome assembly GCA_029216955.1 of Iris pallida. Lineage (NCBI taxonomy): Eukaryota > Viridiplantae > Streptophyta > Magnoliopsida > Asparagales > Iridaceae > Iris > Iris pallida. The sequence goes on from JANAVB010030220.1 coordinate 9,327,039, forward strand.
GAATGCAGCTGTAAGTGGATATGTCGAGATGCACATGGATGAGTGAGTTAGCCTCAGCCTAAGACCCTTGGATATGATGAATTATAATGTATTTCGTATGACCGTTATAGTCCCGTGTGTAAGCCCACTTCCCGAATTTTTATTTTTTTGTTTGTTTGAATATTTTAAGATTAACTTTCTATGGCCATTAGTGTTTATGCCTAAGCCCATAAGTGAGTTAGGACCATCCTATGGTCATTTGGCTTTTAGATGACTTCTGTTAGCATTATTTACCTATATTATATTTTACTATGATTTATAGGTATTTTTAGATATTTTTAAATATTTATTTTATGAAGATTTATATTTATCGATGACTTTCATGATCCATATGTCCATTCGGGGTTATTTTTGGGACCAGTATTTTATTTAGGCTATATAACCTCAAAAACTATTTTTTAGATTTTTTGGGATTTTTTGGTATTTTCTGGAATTATTTTGATAATTTTAATATTGGAAAACCTATTTTGTAGGACTTCTAGAATTTATTGTGCTAGCATATGAGCAAATATTGATCCCAAATATTTTTCTAGGGCAATATGTTATTTTATATTTTCAGAAATTTTTCCATATTTTTTGATATTTTTAATATTTATTATGAGTTTCTTAAACAAAACTGCTTTAAAAAACTGTTTACTGTTAATTATAAACCTTTTCCTAAATTAATAACCCAATCAGCAAAACTGGGCCCGCATGTTAGCCTCATCCAGGCCCAACCGCGGGCCCATCTGTCATCCATTGGGATGAGGGGGGCAAATATGACTCGGTATACGGGTCATATTAGGAGTAAAGCCACTCCAAAGTCGAGCCAAGCTCGGATAAGCCAAGCCAGCTCCCAGCAACTAGGGCTGAGCATTATTAGGTTTCAAACCAAAAACTGAACCGAACCGAATAAGCTAAGTTCGGTTCAAAAAAATTCGGTTCGGGTTCGGTTTATAAAACCCTGTTATTCAGTTTTTCGGTTCGGTTTTGGTTCCTAAGTTTCGGGTTCGGTTTAAAATCCAAACCGAATAAGGAAGCCCTAGAAATATCAAATTACTAATATACCCTCACACATAACCTAAGTATAAAATCTATTTTTCTCTCCCTCTCCCTCTCCTCAACCGCACACTTTCTTGATTCCATCCGAAATCTCAAATTTCTCTCCGGGCTCTCCCTCTCAAGAGAAACCCTAGAAATATCAAATTACTAATATGAGCTTTCCATTTGTCTTTAATGTTCCATGCTTTTAGCATGGTTTGTAATAATTGTGTTGTGGTTTGTAATAATTGTACTATTGTAATTTTTTTCCATATTATGTCTTTGGACCTTCTCTTTTGGATGACAGATTTGTCCAGATTATTTTTAGGTCCATCAAGCACTTTTGGATGGACTTGTTGTGTATAAATATGCTTAAAGTATGAAGAATGCTGTTGTATTTGTTTTTGGACCCTCTCTTTTGGATGATAGATTTTCCAGATTATTTTTAGGTCTATCAAGCACTTTTGGATGGACTTGTTGTGTATAAAATATGCTTAAAGTGTGAAGAATGCTACTGTATTTGTTACAAGTATTTCTACTGTTGTGAACATGAGTTTGGGCTCGGCCCATTATGAAATGCTGTATACTATTGCTAACAAATATGTGAAGAATGTTGTATTTGTTTATATTTATTTTAGAAGTCCATAAACATGAGTTTGGGCCCAGCCCATTATGAAAAATCGGCCCAACCGAATAAACTGATTAAACCGAGATAAATATTTCGGTTCGGTTTAACTCGGTTCTCCTCCAATTCGGTTCGATTTCGGTTTAATTTTTACTAATTTTGGTTATTTTGGTTTATGAAAATTCGGTTTGGTTGAAACCGATTAAACCGAATACTCACCCCTACCAGCAACCACTTGATCAGAGAGGGAACAGCTGTATGGCTGCCACATGGCAGCACCAGCCGTATAGTAAGCGGCTCAATAATTTCCCTTTATATATATATATATATATATATATATATATATATATATATATATATTAGTTTTTGGAAACCTAGAGTAATTCCAGCAGCCTTTTTGTGGGAGAATTCATCTAGGGTTTCCGACTTCGCCGATCGATTGCCGCCAAACCAGAATAGCTTTTCGTGCGCCTTTTTTTTGTTGGAAGCATATTAAGGTATATTTTCTGAACATCTAATTTATTTTCATAAATTCTAAACCTTAATTTCTGTAAAATTAGTAGAGTGCTAGTTGTCCAAAAATTTGATACGTTTCGGTGTTTCCGAGATTCCGGGAGAACCGGAAATCAAAATCACGAACCGTTTGAAGTTTTGGAAATCTAACACAGAGCTCTATGACATATATTTTTCCTAAAAATTATTTAGCTCATCTAGTATTTTTAGTAATTCATAGAACTCAGTTTTGTCGACAAATCATCGATTTGGTCACGGTTAGCCATAACGGCAATATCTTTTGACCAAAGCATGATTTTGTGGCACAATCAATTCCAACGCACTTATGGTGCTGAAATCTACAAAGGTGCACTTTCAAAACCTTAAGTTCACAACGTTTGACTAGATAGTCAATGGTACGTCTCGATTTGCATGTCATAGTTTCCAAAATTGAAAATATGACTTTTTATGGCCAAACTTGCATGTTTAGATTATATTCAGATTATTATTAGGTTAAATTATATTTTTAAGTATTTTATTCTAGAATTAACTATTAATAGATTAGTAACCCAATTAGTCACTTATTCCATGGATTTAGAACTAGAACCTTATAATTGACTTGTGGTTTTCGTTCATGGTTCGTGGTACGATGTATGTTATAGGTTGACAGCTTTTAGATCGAAAATCCTCTCATCCTCGACTTGTGACTACGGTTTGTACAAGGATTCAGAAAAGTACAGTATTGCATTATGTTTTAGTTCATTATAAAGTTTTTTCTATCGTTTCCTTGTTTGATATCCCGTTGAGACATTGCTTGATATTCCATTGAGACACGATTGTGACACCATAGTTATTGTATCTTTCTTAGTGTATCATTGACCGTTGTTGATTGTTAGAGAGTCGGAAGGAAAAATACTCTGTCACTCCCCGTTCCCAGAATACGTATTTTATATGTGTATTGCTTGAATGTATTTATTTAATATTTATCATACATTTGTTCTGTATTTAAATTCTTTAATTTCATGCCAATTATTTTTGCTATATTTTATTTTCTGCTTTAGCTTTGCTTCTGGGTTCGGCTTGGGTTGGTTTATTTCGGGATTTGGGTGGTTCAACATGAACCCGACCAACCTACCATCACCTCCATTTAAAGCTCCAACCCCTTTCTCTCTCTTTATTACTTCTCATTCTCTTTTGCTCTTCTTCTTCCTCATAACTCTCTCCACCTACTAAGAAGTTTAGGCAAGTACATCTTGCTTCCACATGAGAACCTATTTTTATGGTTCAATTATCTTCCTCTCGTGATTCTAAGAGAGATTAGAACTTGACATTTTTGCATTTGAAAGTTTTATTTTTGTAGATCTAGAATTTGTCATTTTCGGATTTTGGGGGTTTTGATCTATCAAACTTCCTTATTTTCAAGTTTTGATCGCTCCAGGTTGTTGAGATTTGTGTTGTAACTCATCTTGATCCGTAGAAGCCCCATTTTCAGCTTGGATTAAGGGATTTATAGAATTTAGAGTTCTGGAAGTTCTCTACGCCCACGTTCATACGTGCCCGCGTAATATCTAGCCTTACGCCCACGTTTATACGTACCAGCGTAATATCGAGCTCTACGCCCACGATCATTCGTGTCAGCGTGAATCTGGATTATGCAAGTCTACTTTGGCTTGGCGTATTTCCTTTACACATATAGATTCATGTGTAAACTTCGACTCTTTACGCATACAAGATTCATGCATAAACTTTGACTCTTTACGCATACAATATTCATGCGTAAAATTTTAATTCTTTTTACGCATACAAGTTCAGGCGTAACGTGATTTCCTTTACGCGTAATGAATTTCCTTTTTATGCATACTCCTTTACGCGTAATGATATTGTTCTACGCGTACAAGTTTACGCGCATACAATGTTTCATGCATAATGTTATTCTTTACGCGTGCAATATTTCACGAGTAACTTTATGCGTATTCATCCACGCGTAACTCTATTCTTTACGCGTACTCCTCTGGTTTGGTATAAGACGAGTTTTTACGTACAAATTTATTCCTTTATTGAGCGTACTCCTTTACGCGTTAGCTTTATTCCTTCACGCGTAAACTTCCCTCACGCGTAAATCTCCTTTACGCGTATTTCATCGGGCGTACTCTTCTGGCTTGACATATTTTTATTGAACGTACTCCTTGGGCGTACATGGCATCTTTTATTTATCCTTACGCCTTTGGCACGAACTCGATAAAATCATGATATGTTAATATTTTAATACATATTGTTGTGTGGAATGTGCCCTGTGTCTCGATTGGTTTATGGATGCGCAGAATGACTGGAACTTAACCCTGAGAGTTATAGACTCGACCATATTAAATACCAGTTTGACTATCATGCCTTGGCACGAATTGACATTGATTATTACCTTGACTGAATGATTGATCATGCGTTCCTAGTTGGAACTAAAGAGACTGGCTAGTCATCTTATTGACATTGAATGAGACACGTTCATATTAACATGAACTATTGCAATCGACTAGCCAATCTCGAACATTGGCATATGGACACGTGTAGACTTCAACTGATTTTCTACAGAAGCAGCATATGTACTTTACAGTCAAGGCATGATTATTCCGTGACTAGGTCTGATTGTTGCATTACGCTATGTAAGATCTACAACCTAACCGTACGGGCATCATTGTAGAGTTGTGCATATCGTACTTTGTACGAAAGTACTCATTCTGAATGACCATGATCTACGGCATAGAATTTCAATCAACATAGGGACTATTAAGTTAAATAAAATAACGATTGCATGGAGAGAGAATGGATTCCCGAGTTCTTACGTGGCAGCCATCTCGGGGCAATTGGTGTCCCGACATGCCGGCTGGTTCCCACAGATACTGTAAATCTGTCACACGGGCAGGGAGCGGTATCTGCTTATATTATTTATTGTATTTTGATGACGAGCATCCCGCTGGAACTCATCTAATTCATGATTGGCGCAACTGATTATTTGATAGACTAGCCTTACTTGTACATAGTAAGAACTGAGAAATCCTGATTGCATATTTCTAAGACAATTTGGAACTTACAGTAGCAAGCCGTAGTAGTTGTATGGCCGTTTAAATTGATTTGTTTGTGTACTGTACCTACTCTGTTAACTACTGATATGATCAGAATGTCAGGACATGACGGGTCAACTTCTGCCCTTGTTTGCTTGGGAAGTTGGTTTGAAGTGTCGGGATGTTGTGTGAATCCCAGTAGCAAGCAGAGACTTATTATTATATTCTTAACTCTTACCACTGGTTTTAATTCTCATGTCGTGCTTCCTTGTGGTACTTGCTATTAGAGGTCTAACCTTTCTGGTTTTACATGGCCAGATTTGGAGCCAGTTTTCGAGGACTCAGCTTACTTCTACCTCCAAGATGGTCAATACTAGAGGGATGATCGCAGGAGGACACGAGTGGGTTTCTTGCTTCCCCGCTCGTTTTGCTACTTACTTTATATTTTGCCACTTGGCACCGACATGTTAGTCGAATTGTCTTGTACTTACATTTACATAATTGTAACTAAGTCAGACTGCAGCTGATAACAATTGTGTATACCTTGCTATATCATCTGGCTATGTTTTGTAAAGCCAGATCATAAGAACATTTTGACTGAGCGTTTGGGACGCCTTACTGCTTTATCTTATATGTTCTCTATTATTGCTTCTTGTTTGAATGATTGAGACAATAGATGTTGAGTGACCATCGTGAGACTTTCATGTAGTATGCACCCCTCGTCTTTTAGACATCATACGATATTCATCTACCCGTAATACGTAGCTGGCTGAGTCATTCCCCCGCTCTCCGGTATTCTGATTCTGGGGCGTGACAAGGTTTTAGTGGTGGCCCATGCAGGTCTGATTTCAGACTTGTGGGGTATTTAATTTATAGGATGTCTCAATCACACATATTTCTCCTTGATCTCATGATTCGTTACTCTCGACTCGAACTTGACATTCTGGTATCCTTTGACTTCATTGATCTTTTCTGTCCGATCGTTTGATTGTTCTCTTGTCCCTTTTCTTAGGGGCACCTCTTCCGCATCTGTCAGAGCTGGACAGCAACAACAAGGACAACAAAGGCATCATGAACAACATGACCATATTGGTCTGCAGCAAGGGCCGATGCTACCTCAAGAGACCATCCAAGAAGAGGTGATAGTGGAAACAACAGCTGGATCGCAGTATCCATTGGTTCTAATACCACCAATAGTTCCACCTACCCCTGTGGAAGTAGACACACCAGCCCTTCTGGAGATCATGAGAGGGATGATGGCTATGCAGCAACATCAAATGTTGGCCCAGTAACGCATGCACACTCAGCTACAAGAGCAGAATGTGTTGCTCAACCAAGGATTACAAACGACTTTGGAAAGAGGGGTGAGGACCGATTCAGGAGCATCAACCATATTTTGCAAGTACAACCCCCATCGTTTCGAAGGCACGGAGGATGCCATTTCAGCAGATGCATGGCTTAAAGATGTTAAGGCTATTCTGACAGCGGCTAAGGTACCGGCAGAAGAACGTGTGGATCAAGTGAAGTTGTTACTTCAGGACCTCGCACGTGATTGGTGGGAATCAGAAGAAGTGGGCATCAGACGTCTTATAGCTTGGGATGATTTTACTACGAGATTCAAGACGAAGTACTATGGAGCTGTGGCACAGTTTGAGCTACAACAAAAATTTATCAACCTCAAGCAGACCGGCAAGACAGTGGATGCTTATGCAGTAGAGTTCTACAGATTGAGTAGGTGTGCCCCAGAGATGGTAGTAATGGAGAGCCAGAGGGCTATGAAATTTCAGCAAGGGTTCCATCTTAAACTGTTGTAATTGATAGAGGGGCACAAATACCAGACCTTTGATGAGGTGTTGACGGCAACCCAAAGACATGAGATCACAATCCAGAGGATCACATCAAGGACTGGAGGTCAGAAGAGATCTCACAATCAAATTGAAGGAGGAGGGGGAGTAGTTCCCCGAATAACAATACCATCTTCTGGCATTCGCATTCACGATGTGGCGATACAAGGGCCAGCACCACCAGTCAGACAGCAGCAGCAGTAGCAGAGGAAGAATCAGTAACCCCCAGCGGGATGCACCTATTGTGGGAAGACAGGGCACACTAGAGGTGTGTGTCGGGCATTGAACGGACAGTGTTTGATATGTGGAAGTTCCGATCATCGAGTTTCCACCTGTCCTATGAATTCGAGGTCAGGAGGACCAGTACAACAATTCCCTGCTCTGCCAGCACCAGGGACAGGACAGTATCAATGACCAACGACAGCAGTGAGACCGTTGGCACAACGCCCAATGATGCCACAAGCTCAGATGTTTCGGCAGCAGGGACCGCCGATGCAGTAACTACAACAAAGACCACCCCAGCATCACCAAGGCAGGGGCCAGCAGCAACACCAGGCTAGGCCGCAGCATGGGAACCAACAAGGAGGCCGAGGGCAGGCATTCAATCTGTCCTTGGAAGAGGCATTGGCATCGAGAGATGTTGTGGCAGGTAACATTCTCGTCACCTTATATCCCGCAGTAGCATTGTTTGATTCGGGAGCATCACACTCATTTATATCTACACAATTTGCAATTCGACTAGGAATGGAATTTGAGGCATTGCCAGGGAGATTGAATATACTCACTGGTAATGGGCTCATAGGAGTTAGTAGGGTTATTCTAGCATATAGAGTTGTAGTTTGCGGGCGTTCCTTACCCGCCAGGTTGATAGAATTTCCTGTGGAAATTTCGACGTTATCTTAGGCATGGACTGGCTGAAAGACAGTCATGCGAGTTCAAGGTCCGAAGGTAGTGGAAGAGTTTCTAGATGTATTTCCCGAAGAACTTCCAGGTCTACCACCGGTTAGGGATATTGAGTTCAGTATAGAATTGGCACCTGGAACTAAATCGATATCAGATCGAGTTTATAGAATGGAAGATTCAAAGAAGGCCAAGGTATATCAGCACATAGAGGAATTAAAGGAGAAGAAGTTCATTCGAGTTAGCGAATCACCATGGGCAGCACCAGTGGTACTTGTAGGAAAGAAGGATAGGTCATCAAGATTGTGCATTGACTACAGAAAGCTTAACACGGCAACAGTAAAGAACAAGTACCCACTACCAAGGATAGACGACTTGTTTGATCAGTTGAGCAGAGCAAGGATTTTCTCCAAGATAGATCTTCGATCCGGGTATCATCAAGTGAGAGTTCGGAAAGAGGATATTCCCAAGACGGCATTCAGGTCCAAGTACGGGCACTTAGTAATGTCGTTTGGTTTGACCAATGCTCCAGTAATATTTATGGATTTGATGAACCACATCTTTATGCCATACTTAGACCAATTTGTCGTATTTCTTGACGACATTCTCGTATACTCAGCTAGTGAAGAAGAGCATGAAGATCACCTCAGAAAAGTGTTACAGGTTCTGAGAGAGAACCAGTTGTACGCTAAGCTCAGTAAGTGTGAGTTTTGGATGGATCATATTTCATTCTTGGGGCACATCATATCAGGGGCTGGAGTAGCAGTGGATCCCAAGAAGGTAGAAGCAGTAGAGAGTTGGCCAGTACCTAAGACCGTAGCAGATGTGAGAAGTTTCTTGGGATTGGCAAGGTATTACAGAAGGTTTGTATCAGACTTTGCAAGACTCTCAGCACCCATGTCCCGCTTGACATGAAAGGATGTGCCATTTGTCTGGTCGACAGAGTGCCAGGCATCATTTGAAAATTTAAAGCAGAAGTTGATCACGGCACCTATTTTTACATTACCGGTTGGACCCGAAGGTTTCACTATATATTGTGATGCGTCAGGGAAAGGACTTGGGTGCGTCCTCATGCAACATGGGAAGGTGATAGCGTATGCATCTAGACAACTTTGAGACTACAAGAAGAATTATCCAACTCATGACTTGGAGTTGGCAGCAGTGGTATTTACTTTGAAGCTATGGAGGTATTACTTGTACGGTGATCGGATGGACATGTACACAGACCATAAAAGTCTGAAGTACATTTTTACTCAGAAGAAACTGAACATAAGACAGAGAAGATGGTTAGAATTGATCAAGGATTACGACGTAGAGCTTCAGTACCATCCAGGCAAGGCTAATGTGGTAGCAGACGCTCTTAGCAGGAGAGGCGGCACATTTATGTTGACATCACAAAAACATATCTTAGAAGATCTTCAAGAGATGGGCATCGAGGTTATACTTCCTAGTGATACAGGAATTCTGGCAAGTCTACGAGTTCAATCCGACTTGGTAGACATGATCAAGACAGCTCAGGCACATGACCCAAGGATTCAGAAGCTTAGGACAGAATGTGAGTCGGGACTCAGGAAGGAGATGGAAATTCACGAAGATGGTACACTTAGATTTAGATCACGTCTATGTGTTCCTCGTAGAGATATCCAACAGGAGGTTATGACAGAAGCCCACAATTCTCAGTATTCTGTACATCCCGGAGGGACCAAAATGTACAAAGATATCAAGCAGTACTTCTGGTGGAATGGAATGAAGAGAGAGATAGCTAGATTCGTTTCTTGTTGCTTGATATGTCAATAAGTGAAGGCAGAACAACAGAGGCTAGCTGGATTATTATAACCACTTTCTATCCCGGAATAGAAGTAGGAACATATCACCATGGACTTTGTGACTGGTTTATCGAGATCATCAAGTGGTAAGGATGCTATTTGGGTAATAGTGGATCGGCTTAAGAAGGTGGCACATTTTCTTCCTTTTAGAGTAGGGCAATCTACAAAAAAGTTAGCCAAATTATATATACAGCAGGTAGTCAGGCAGCATGGGGTCCCTGTCAGTATTGTATCAGATAGAGATACCCATTTTATATCACATTTCTGGAAGAGTTTACATCATAGTCTAGGTATCAAGTTAAAATTTAGTACGAATTACCATCCACAGATGGACGGACAATCAGAAAGAACAATTCAGACTTTAGAAGATATGTTACGAGCTTGCACCCTAGATTTTGGGGATCTAGGGAGAGTCACATGCACTTAGTTGAATTTTCGTATAACAATAGTTATCAAGCCAATATCCAGATGGTGCCATTCGAAGCACTATATGGTAAGAAGTGCAGGTCACCACTTGCATGGGATGATATCAGAAAGAGGAAGATGTTAGGCCCAGAGATGATTGTTCAGACGGTTGAAATGGTTAAGGGAATTAGAGAGTGACTTCGAGTTGCGCAAGATCGACATCGTCATTGGGCAGACCAGCATCGTCGACCGCTAGAATTTTCTGTTGGGGACCACGTGTTCTTGCGGATCTTACCTACACGTGGGTTCATTAGATTTGGCGTTCGCGGAAAGTTGAGTCCGCGAGACGTAGGCCCATTTGCTATCCTTGATAGGGTAGGCGATGTTGCTTATCGTTTATCCCTTCCGCTTTCGTTACGAGAGGTGCATGATGTGTTTTACGTATCTCAGTTGCGTAGGTATGTATCAGACCTAATCCATATCCTCGATCATTTTGAGCTGGTTGTTGGTACCAACCTGCCTTACGAGGAACAGCCGGTGTCCATTTTAGACCGAAAGGAGAAGATACTCAAGAACTGAATAATTAGCCTTGTCCGTGTTGCTTGGGGTCATCATTCCTTAGGGGAGTCAACGTAGGAACGTGAAGATGATATCCGATCACGGTACCCACACCTATTTGACTCACAAGGTATACTTCTTTCCATGTACCTTGATTGTCTTGATTCCTCATGCTTATCAACTTACGAATAGAAATTGCTTGATGTTATAGATTGATAAGTATAGATATATTACTTGTTGTTGATATTGTAAGATGACTGCTTGCTCGCTAAAATTGCTTCTACTTGAGTTAGTTTAGCTCCGATGTTTCTATCCTGCTTGGATTTGAAATTCCGAGGACAAAATTTTTCTAAGGAGGGTAGATGTGTCACTCCCCGTTCCCAGAATACGTATTTTTATACGTGTACTGCTTGAATGTATTTATTTAATATTTATCATACATTTTTTTTGTATTTAAATTCTTTAATTTCATGCTAATTATTTTTGCTATATTTTATTTTCTGCTTTAGCTTTGCTTCTGGGTTCGGCTTGGGTTGGTTTATTTCGGGATTTGGGTGGTTCAACATGAACCCGACCAACCTACCATCACCTCCATTTAAAGCCCCAACCCCTTTCTCTCTCTTCATTACTTTCTATTCTCTTTTACTCTTCTTCTTCCTTATAACTCTCTCCACCTACCAAGAGGTTTATGCAAGTACATCTTGCTTCTACATGAGAACCTATTTTTATGGTTCAATTATCTTTCTCTCATGATTCTAAGAGAGATTAGAACTTGACATTTTTGCATTTGAATATTTTATTTTTGTAGATCTAGAATTTGTCATTTTTAGATTTTGGGGGTTTTAATCCATCAAACTTCCTTATTTTCAAGTTTTAATCGCTCCATGATGTTGAGATTTGTGTTATAACTCATCTTGATCCGTGGAAGCCCCATTTTCAGCTTGGATTGATGGATTCATGGAATTTAGAGTTCTGGAATTTCTCTACGCCCACGTTCATACGTGCCCGCGTAATATCTAGCCTTACGCCCACGTTTATACGTGCCAGCGTAATATCGAGCTCTATGTCCACGATCATTCGGGTCAGCGTGAATCTGGATTACGCAAGTCTACTTTGGCTTGGCATATTTTCTTTACGCATATAGATTCATGCATAAACTTTAACTCTTTACGCATACAAGATTCATGCGTAAAATTTTAATTCTTTTTATGCGTACAAGTTCAGGCGTAGCGTTATTTTCTTTATGCATAATGAATTCCCTTTTTACGCATACTCCTTTACGAGTAATGATATTGTTCTATACGTACAAGTTTACGTGCGTACAATGTTTCACGCGTAATGTTATTCTTTACGCGTGTAATGTTTCACGAGTAACTTTACGCGTATTCATCCACGCGTAACTCTATTCTTTACGCGTACTCCTCTGGTTTGGCGTAAGATGAGTTTTTATGCACAAATTTATTCCTTTATTGAGCGTACTCCTTTACGCGTTAGCTTTATTCCTTCACGCGTAAACTTCCCTCACGCGTAAATCTCCTTTACGCATATTTCATCGGGCGTACTCTTCTGGCTTAACGTATTTCTATTGAACGTACTCCTTGGGCGTACATGGCATCTCTTATTTATCCTTACGCCTTTGGCATGAACTCGATAAAATCATGATATGTTAATATTTTAATACATATTGTTGTGTGGAATGTGTCCTGTGTCTCGATTGGTTTATGGATGCCCAGAATGACTGGAACTTAACCCTGAGAGTTATAGACTCGACCATATTAAATACCAGTTTGACTGTCATGCCTTGGCACGAATTGACATTAATTGTTACCTTGACTGAATGATTGATCATGCGTTCCTAGTTGGAACTAAAAAGACTGGCTAGTCGTCTTATCGACATTGAATGAGACACATTTATATTAACATGAACTATTGCAATCGACTAGCCGATCCTGAACATTGGCATATGGACACGTGCAGACTTCAACTAATTTTCTACAGAAACAGCATGTGTACTTTACAGTCAAGGCATGATTATTCTTAGACTAGGTCTGATTGTTGTATTACGCTATGTAAGACATACAACCTAACCGCACGGGCATCGTTGTAGAGTTGTGCATATCATACTTTGTACGAAAGTACTCATTCTGAATGACTATGATCCACGGCATGGGATTTCAATCAACATAGGGACTATTAAGTTAAATAAAATAACGATTGCATGGAGAGAGAATGGATTCTCGAGTTCTTACATGGCAGCCATCCCGGGGCAATTGGTGCCCCGACATGCCGGCTAGCTCCTACAGATATTGTAAATCTGCCACCAGGGCAAGGAGCGATATCTTCTTATATTATTTATCGTATATTGATGATGAGCGTCCCTCTGGGTGTCACGCCCCGCTCCCGTAGGAGCGATCGTCCTCGCTAAGCCGTGATGCCGCATGGGCCTAGGTTGCACCCGTGCCAGGCTAATCTCCAGAAACATCCGATTTGAGCTAGGCCACAGAGTCGCACAGAGTGTCCGCATTTGCAACGGAAAGTAAATGAACACAAGTTGAAGCGAATTCAAACTCTTTATTGATTTTTAAGAAGTTTACAAGTGGCGCTAGGTCGAGTTTACAAGTCTCTCAAGCTCTCTCTCTCTCTCTCTCTCTTTGAAACATAAAAGGCGTGCCAAGTGGCTTACAACATGGAATGATTCATGGCGATGTTCCGATACGTTATGTCCTGTATATGGTGCTTCATCTCCTTGCAACGCTCTAAGCCTCCAGAGTTGGCTCCGTGCCTTAGCACGTTCGAGGGAAGCTTCGCACCCGACAACATCTCCTGCATCCTACAAGCAAACTGTGGGGTTATCAGTACATTATTTTGCACTGGTGGGGAGGCTAGCTCGCCCACAATGCTATCATTACCAAACACGTTCTATTTACTTTTGTGCACCGTCTATCATTCATTGTCTTTCTAATCTTGCCTTAGGATCAGTTTCATGGCATATTTCATAACCTATCTCATGTTGCCGAATTCAAGTGTTTGCATGAAAATACATGCACGACTTACCCATACTTACCGTCCGGCTTTTCCTGTCCAAAGTAAACCAAGTTAGACAACAATTTGTATATATCAACTTAACGTAATTCATGTAAACATTCAATGTCAAGGGCGTGTCCCTGCCTCAGATTCTAGCACGTCGTAGGACGTGTTTTATAACTCATTTGCATGAAGTACTCTTTATCATTTGATGTGTTACATTTCAAGCCTGTGCAGAAGGTGCTTCATTCAGTTAACTTAGACTACTTTATTTCAATGCAAGGACTTGCACGTGGATTGCCACCAGTAAAGCCCACTTAATCTATATGCACCGGTCGCTGGCACCACAAGCCAATTTGGACATATTCTCCTTTGGTATTCTCACCTATCATATCGTGTAGGGGTGAGCAACGGTTCGGTTCGGTTCGGTTCAAACCGAACCGTATATATAAAACCGAAATAACCATAAACCGTACTTCTCAAAACCGAAAACCGAACCATTTTTATAAAAACCGAACAAAATCGAACCTAATTAATTTGGTTCGATTTTCGGTCGGTTCGGTTTCATGGGCCAATGTGCCAGACCTTCAATTTTTTAGCAAAATATGCCTATTTAAATAACAATTTATTTTAAAAAATGGTATTATTGTATTAATGAATTATATATTACATAGTGTGAAAAATATCATTATATATATATAGATTGAGGGTAGAGAGAGCGTGCTCAAAAAGTTCTGACAGAGAATAAGAGGTGAGTGCCCTCGGCTAAGGGTTACAAAACATTTGTATATGTAGATTGAGGATAGTTTGATAAATTATTAAATCTAAATCGGTTTTCGGTTCGGTTCGGTTATCCGGATCAAGAACCGAAAACCGAACCATTATTTTAAAATTTTAAATTTCCAAACCGAAAACTGAACCGAAAAGTCGAACCGTTTGTCATATTTCGGTTCGGTTCGGTTTTTGGTTTTCAACCGTTATATGCTCACCCCTAATAGCGTGATTGTAACTCCACCTCCCTGTTTCGGGAAATAAATTTAATTTTTTATATTAATGGTTAATTTACAAATAATAAGTTTTTGGTTTTAAAATGGTGATTTATATTTTTGGCGGGATAATTTTGTAGCAATTTCAAATTTTAAAAAAATGTTACAACCAACTTGTGGTCCCCTCATTTTTCCAAAAAGTTTTGACTGATTTTTTAGCATTTTTGTAATATATGAAAAGGGTGAGGGCTAGGAAATTAAAGAGCCATTAGGTCGAGGGGCTTTTCCGCATATTCGCCAAACCGGAGGGGGCTGGTTGGAAATGTTGCAACCATCTTTTTATTTTTTAAGGAGAGAGAGAAGCAGAGCATTCACTGCTCACTCCTCCTTCCTTAATATTTTCGAGAGCTCTGAGCCTCGTTTTCCCCATTCTTCCCCAAATTTCGAGAACCCTAGCCAGGCGGCGACCACTTCTCGGAGAGAGTAGCGGCAACGACGACCACACCAGTCTTCGACGATGGTGACCGCGGGAGTCATCTTCTCCAGCTCCACCGATGAAGACCTTCTCCGACGACGGCCGCGCGAGCTCATCTCCGGCGACGCACCGTCTCTCCAGCGACATACGGCGGTGTAGTTCTCGACGACAGCGGGTGACTTCTCGGCGAGTGCGTCTTCGACAGACGCGACGACTGACCAGCTTTCCGATCGACGACGGCCATCCTTTCCGATGGTGACGACGGTCTCCTCCTGATCGACGATCCCCCAGTGCAGCGCTATCTCAACATATTCTTCGACGATCATCGTAAGTTCAGTCTCGACCTGTTCCCCATCCCGTAGTATTTGATTCAATTCTCCAACATTTATTCTCATCTCTATTCCGATCAACTTCAGCTCGGAGAGGTCGAACCAGAGACTGCGGGCTATTGCAGAACTTTCCATTTTTTTTCGATCAAATTGAACTCGGGTGAGTATTGTTCCAAGTTTGGTTCTAGATAATTATGGTTCTTAATTAGAATTTGCCAGTAACCTCAAATAGAATTGTTCGATCAGGTCCGGATTATCGGAGTAGTCTAAAAAACTTTGTTGAGGAATTGCTCTGGAAGAGTGGGTCGAATTTGTTGATCGGTTAAGAGTTCTTGAGGACTGGTGAGTAACCATTCCGATCTCGATTGATCTGGACATTTCCTATGTATTGATGAATCAATTTATAGATTTAATCTTCTCTTCTATGTTATTTTTGATCTTCTAAATTTTCTCGAAGAGGAATTTTGAACCACTTGATCTCTTCTGTTTCTTACAACCGATCGAAACCTATTGGTCGAAATGCTTGTACTGAGTCCGATTTACTCTTGGAACTGTGTTCAATTTTCCTAAAGGAATTACTGTACTCCAGGATTCATTCTCTACACTCAGGTATGATTCTATTTCTTCCTAGAATTTATTGAGTATATATTTAGTTAGAAATTGAGAGGATGATCAGGGTTCGTGGTCGGGTGTAGGAACGATCGTGTGTTCGTGTCTAGCTCACAATTCAGGAGGTTGTAGCAGTAGCTGAGTCTTGTTGCACCAGCAGTGTCAAGTACTGGACATTGGGGGTAGCTACCATTGCGGGTTGCAAGAGGACTGTTCATTGTCGTAACCGAACTGCGGGACGTGTCCAGGCTATTTGCAGATTGATGTCGAACAGTAGTTTGTCGACCTAGTATTGCAATGTTCTTTTGTTGCTTTCATTTTGTCGTATGTCAATTGTATGGTTGGGGTATGGGACTGTAAACCAGTGAGAAAGAATGTCATATCCTTTTTAAAACTCATAGTGTATGAATGAGGATTATAACAAGTGTTCGAAAGGCACTCTGTGGCAGTAGACTATTTTGATCTTTATTTGGATATAACAGTAAGATTGAGGCCAATTTTTGAATGGCAGTAACATGTAGGTTTTGTGTAATGGTGGGATGACTAAGTTTATTAAAGAGGGGTTTGAATTGTATATAAAGTTGGATTCAATTGCTGAAATTAAGAATTTATAGTTGTGCCTTGGTAATCGAGTGAAATCTGGGAACTTAATCTCAGTACACTGGTACTAAGACTAAGAAAAGACACTGTTATGTAATATAATCCACATTGGGTATAAGAATAGGCTTTAGCAAAAGTAAGTTCTTGAGCATTAATTATCTCTATCCTAAAGACCTCTTATATATAATTATATTCAGTTTTTACTGTTTTGTTATAAGTTAAATTTTTATGAATAGTGTTCAAGTTACCTTGTCTACTGGGATAAATCTAGTAATATAGAAATATCATTTTAGGAAGTAAACCATATGTTATAATCTTGCAACCCTTAGTAATTAAACCCTGGTTAGTTATTACATCGCATATTTTAGAACAAGAAAATAGCTAAATTGTTTAATCAGCAGTAAATAGAACTTGACCAACTTGTACTTAATAAACCAGGAGGACATCCAGATCCACCGATTACCTGTACCCTCCCAGAGCAAAGGCAAGTACATTCTATGGTCTTGTACATTTCATTATATCATGTGCTTCCTTGATTGACACACTGCGACACGACATGTTTTTCTGGTGCTCATGTTTTCTTGTTCTTATTACTTGTACCTGGGGTGGGAAAATATACTATTTATGTGACCAAACCCAAGAAACAACTCAGTGTGTTTAGCTTAGACCCCGCATCGTGCACGTGGGTCCTATGACGTACATTTCATGTGCTTTCATGTGCTTACCCCTAGCCGGTCACATACTTAGTTATATTTCAAATATTGTACACACATGTTCAGGAGATATATCATGTACTTAGTTCCTATGATTCCTGAGATACCATGTTCTTTCATGTTCTTACACACCATGTTCTTTCATGTTCTTACGTACCATGTTCTTTTATGTACTTATACACCATGTTCCTTCTTGTGCTTAACATACCATGTTCCCTTGTACTTTTATATCATGATGTCTTGTTCATTACCTAGAACTGTAATTTGCTCCGCTCTTGACTGGATAAGTTGCAGGTATGCTTGCAGGATATCATTCTACCATATGGGCCAGAGCCCGGGATCTTAGCTGAGCAGGATGGTCATGACTTAGCTTGAGGTTTCAGGTTTAGACTGTTAGCTTTACTATTAGATATTGGTTTAGAATTCATAGTACATTTTATTCTTGATGACTCGTACATTTATATACATAGAATTGTAGATTATGGTGATCATTCTGGGATACGTTTTAGATGCTGTGATTGTGTACTTTCATATTTATCTGTTAGGTTTTCCTAGTTTGGTATAACTTACTTCATCGTGTCTAACGACGAAGGCTGGGCGTGTCCGAATCGTGTCCGATTATTCGGGAGCGGGTCGTGACATGTTTTTAGTGGTGACCCATGCAGGTCTATCCTAATGGTACCTAGGTATTTGCGTACTATTGGGGGACTTGATTAAACTAGGGAGACTTGATCACAGTATACTAAAATCAAAAAATAAGGGTATATCAGGTATATTGATATTCTATAAACACTTGTTGTATTTAGGTCTAGGTTATTTTAACAATTTTTTTTTCAAATAATTCAAAAGCACGCGACACCGGGACAGTCGATCCACCTACACTTGAAGGTTTTGAACTTCCACTACCATCTATCGCCACTACTATCCCCATGGGTAGTTCGCAGTTGACGAAGACGTTTCAAAAGTTCCTTGACACCAGCAGGCCGTCCTTTTCCAATCCAGACTTGCAAATGCATTTTCCGAGTTAGAGAGGACTTCCAGACTATCAGACCTTGGACTTCCCCGACACCAAGCGCATATCTTGCACCGAAGAACAGATCGAGAACCTGGAGCTACCACTGAAGACCACCCAAGTTCCTGAGGACCCACCTTCTCTGAAGATCAGAGTCACCATCCAGGAGATCAAGAATGTAGCGCAGACAATGAAACGAGACGGAAAGTTGAAGCTCATGAAGGACATGAAGACTTATGACAGGGATGACAACTACTGTGGATCCACAAAGCGTCATCAGACTCAGACAGTGTTTCTTTAATCGCATCATCAGATTTAGACAATGACCATTTGTGCTTTACCCCGCCATTCAGACATCGCTTCGAGAAGTGTCGCAAGAGACTCGGACTTGTTTATACTGTAAACTTTTGCCACTGAATGAAGGATTGCCCGGAGGTTGCTGATCGTACTACCAAGGACGAGCACGAGGAGCACTAGTACCACAGAACAAGGACCCGCCTCTCCAGATTCAGCAACAGCATAGAGCACTGTCGCAAGGACCAGCCTATATCAGGACAGCAGAAGAATTTGAAGTGATTCCAGTCCCGGAAAAATACTGAAGATAGACTGAAGATAGAAGACTCTTTTGTATGGTTGAAGAAAACTATGGATCATGATTGATAATCCAGTTTTTCCGTAGATTCCTCTTGCACCTAGATTGTTTCTTAGAAACTTTCTTGTTTCCTATTTAAGGATTATTAGATTTTATTTCCTATTCTGAAACCTTGGTCGCTATTCGAGATGTATTTTGAAAGTTTGTTTCCATTCTTGTTCGTAACTCTGCTCTTATGCGAGATTTTCTTTCTGCTCGATAACTTGTTTCCTATGGCGTCATTTCCTAATTCAAGATTTGGTTCTACTCGAATTTTGTTTCCCATTTAGACCCTGTTGATATTTAAGACTTTACTTCGGATTACATTCCTATTCAAACTTATGCCATTCAAAACCTTGTTTGAATCTTGCTTCTATTCGAGATTTCATTTGCAGATTTCGTTTTCTATCTTGAAATTTTGACTCGTTCCCTATGAGATTTTATTTCTCATTCGTGAATTGTCTTTCGTTCTATTCACGATCTTGTTTGATCTTGCCTCGTATTTTGAGATTTTACTTGTTTCGTATCCGCTATTTAATACCATGTTTTCATATTCATTTTTTATGACTTTGTTTTCTATTATTGGATTCTATTTGAAATTTTGTTTCCTATTTGAACTGTGTACTATTCGAGAATTATTCCTACTCGAAATATCATTTTGAAACCTTGCTTGAACCTTCGCTTCTATTGATGGTTGTTTGTGATTCTATTTTCTATTCCTGATTTTATATTTATTTGAGATTGTTCTTTATCTGCGATTTTGTTTCAAACTTATTTGAGATTTGCTTGTCTCATATTTACGATCCAATACCTTGTATTCCATTCACTAAATGATACATGCTTTCCATTCACTCTTCGTAACCTAGCTTTCTATTTGAGATTTCTATTCGAGATTTTGTGTCCTATTCGCGACCTTGTTGATATTGGTTCTCCAATTGAGACCTTGTATCCTATGGGAGGTTGTTTTCCCTTCAAAATTTTGTCTGAGGTTTCGTTGTTAATTGAGATGTTGTTGAACCTTGTTTCCAGTACGGGATTTTATTTCTTACTTTGAAACTTGTCTCATGTCTAATACCTTGCTTCCGTTCATCCTTCGAGACTCTGTTATCTTTTCGGGATAATGTCCCATATATGGAATCTTGTTACCATTCCAGATATCAGTTGATATTCCGTCATAATTTGAAACTTTGCCCTGTCTGGCATTTTAAATCTCCCTGGTTGCCCTTTTGTACTCACTGATGGGATCCCTTGTCGTCTCTTAGTACCTAATAAATCCTTGTATTCTAACAGTCAGGTAACTTCACCATTTCTGTGACTTGGACTATTGAAACTCATTTTGAATTCCTTGGAACTCTTTTGAAATTCCTAGGGATAAAGTCGAGAGGCTATTCGATGACTTACTATGGCATGACAGTTGCGCACTGCAGCCATTAGCTGGATTATGGAGACTGAGGGTTCACTGCCGCCAGTAGCGCACTGGCGAGACAAGAACTTTAAGTTGAAGTGATTTCAGACAATCATAGGTTTTCGAGTATTGTCGAGACTTTGTCATATTCTTCATGTCTTGATCTTTTGGGATGTGTCTTCAATGATTGTTGAAAATGGATAAGGTTAATAGAATATCCGGTGACATATTATTATTTGAGTCACGGAGCCGAAAGTCCACTGCAGTCAGATATATACTGGCGGGGTAGGAATTCTAAGCAAAGTGATTTCAAATACCTATATGTTCTCGGGTATCATGGAAATTATATTTCATATTTCATATGATTATTGATTTTCGAAAATCACAGACCCTTGCATGTACATCCTGATTTGATATTGTATCTCCTGAGTATTTTGTACATTTTCTCAATCAACCCTTGCTAATTACCCTTCTAGTATTTTATCGATAGATTATTGAATTCCTCAAAATTATACGTTGCCAGAGTTTGATTCCATACTTCGTTTGTGTCTTGTCTAAACTTCGATCTTAAATCATGACTATCTGACCATGATTTTCCTATCTTGTCCTAGCCCACTTGTGTTAAAATATCGAAAATGTTTTATCGTACTTAATAGTTGTGTCTTCATGATTTTGCTCCTCTAAGTTGTAATTGGAACTTCATTCTATCTCGTGCCTATTTGATTCTTGATCATTTATCGTGTTATTCCAACTTCTTGTGTGTAATTATCGTACGGGGTCTCAAGGCTCAGGGAGCATCTCAGAGTTGCGCAGGATCGACAGAAGCACAGGGCGGACAACAGCAGACGGCCACTAGAACTCGCGGTTGGAAGCAGAGTGTTCCTGAAGATCCCACCAACCAGAAGTACCATTCATTTTGGCAGAGGCAACATCGGCCCTTTCAATGTGACAGTACGGATTGACGAGGTGGCATATCGACTGCACTACCAGCTAGCTTGGAGGGAGTGTATGTTGTTTTCCACGTGTCCCAGCTTCGATGCTACATTCCAGATCTGAGCCATGTGGTGGACTATTCAGAGCTGAGGTGGGTCCGAGCTTGACCTACGAGGAACAGCCAGTGGAGATCCTAGATCGGAGGGAGAAGCGCTTGCGGAACCAGACTATTCCACTTGTCAGCGTCATGTGGAGACACCACTCTCCGAAAAAGTCCACATGGGATCATGAGGACGAGATGCGGGAGCGCTATCCCAGTTTGTTTGTTTGAGTGTACTTTGATATTAAGAATTTTAAATGCAATAAATAAATTGTGTTGAACCTTCTTGAGATTTACTTTGAAATTGTTTTGTTGTCTCTCGAATTTCGAGGACGAAATTATTTTAAGAGGAGAAGATTTGTAACTCCACCTCCCTGTTTTGGAAAATAAATTTGATTTTTCATATTAATGGTTAATTTACAAATAATAAGTTTTTGGTTTTAAATTGGTGATTTATATTTTTGTCGGGATAAATTTGGAGCAATTTCAAATTTTAAAAAATTGTTACAACCAACTTGTGGTCCCCTCATTTTTCCAAAAAGTTTTTAACTGATTTTTTTAGCATTTTTGTAATATATGAAAGGGGTGAGGGCTAGATTGTTAAAGAGCCATTTGGTGGAGGGGCTTTTCCGCATATTTGCCAAACCGGAGGGGGCTAGTTGTAAATGTTGCAACCATCTTTTTATTTTTTAAGGAGAGAGAGAAGCAGAGCATTCACTGCTCACTCCTTATTTTTTAATATTTTCGAGAGCTCTGAGCCTCGTTTTCCCCATTCTTTCACCAAATTTCGAGAACCCTAGCCAGGCGGCAACCACTTCTCGACGAGAGTAGCGGCAACGACAACCAGACCAGTCTCCGACGACGGTGACCGCGGGAGTCATCTTCTCCAGCTCCACCGATGAAGACCTTCTCCGACGACGGCCGTGCGAGCTCATCTCCGACGGCGCACCGACTCTCCAGCGACGTACGACGGTGTAGTTCTCGACGACAGCGGGTGACTTCTCGGCGAGTGCATCTTCGACAGACGTGGCGACTGACCGAATTTCCGATCGACGACGGCCATCCTTGCCGATGGCGACAGCGGTCTCCTCCTGATCGACGATCCCCCAGCGCAGTGCCATCTCAACGTATTCTCCGGCGATCATCGTAAGTTCAGTCTCGACCTGTTCCCCATCTCGTAGTATTTGATTCAATTCTCCTACATTCATTCTCATCTCTTTTCCGATCAACTTCAGCTCAGAGAGGTCGAACCAGAGACTGCGGGCTATTGCAGAACTTTCCATTTTTTTCCGATCAAATTGAACTCGGGTGAGTATTGTTCCAAGTTTGGTTCTAGATAATTATGGTTCTTAAGTAGAATTTGCCAGTAACCTTGAATAGAATTGTTCGATCAGGTCTGGATTATCGGAGTAGTCTAAACAACTTGTTGAGGAATTGCTCTGGAAGAGTGGGTCAAATTTGTTGATCGGTTAAGAGTTCTTGAGGACTGGTGAGTAACCATTCCTATCTCGATTGATCTGGACATTTCCTGTGTATTGATGAATCAATTTATAGATTTAATCTTCTCTTCTATGTTATTTTTAATCTTCTAAATTTTCTCGAAGAGGAATTTTGAACCACTTGATCTCTTCTGTTTCTTACAACCGATCGAAACCTGTTTGTCGAAATACTTGTGCAGAGTCCGATTTACTCTTGGAACTGTGTCCGATTTTCCTAAAGGAATTAGTGTACTCCAGGATTCATTCTCTACACTCAGGTATGATTCTATTTCTTCCCATAATTTATTGAGTATATATTTAGTTAGAAATTGAGAGGATGATCAGGGTTCGTGGTCGGGTGTAGGAACGATCGTGTGTTTGCGTCTAGCTCGCAATTCAGGAGGTTGTAGCAGTAGCTGAGTCTTGTTGCACCAGCAGTGTCAAGTACTGGACGTTGGGGGTAGCTACCATTGCGGGTTGCAAGAAGACTGTTCATTGTCGTAACCGAACTGCGGGACGTGTCCAGGCTATTTGTAGATTGATGCCGAACAGTAGATTGTCGACCTAGTATTGTAATGTTCTTTTGTTGCTTTCATTTTGTCGTATGTCAATTGTATGGTTGGGGTATGGGACTGTAAACCAGTGAGGAAGAATGTCATGTCCTTTTTAAAACTCATCGTGTATGAATGAGGATTATAACAAGTGTTCGAAAGGCACTCTGTGGCAGTAGACTATTTTGATCTTTATTTGGATATAACAGTAAGATTGAGGCCAATTTTTGAATGGCAGTAACATGTAGGTTTTGTGTAATGGAGGGATGACTAAGTTTATTAAAGAGGGGTTTGAATTGTATATAAAGTTGGATTCAATTGCTGAAATTAAGAATTTATAGCTGTGCCTTGGTAATCTAGTGAAATCTGGGAACTTAATCTCAGTACACTGGTACTAAGACTAAGAAAAGACCTTGTTATGTAATATAATCCACATTGGGTATAAGAATAGGCTTTAGCAAATGTAAGCTCTTGAGCATTAATTATTTCTATCCTAAAGACCTCTTATATATTATTATATTCAGTTTTTACTCTTTTGCTATAAGTTAAATTTTTATGAATAGTGTTCAAGTTACCTTGTCTACTGGGATAAATCTAGTAATATAGCAATATCATTTTAATAAGTAAACCATATGTTATAATCTTACAACCCTTATTATTTAAACCCTGGTTAGTTATTACATCGCATATTTTAGAACAAGAAAATAACTGAATTGGTTAATCAGCAGTGAATAGAACTTGACCAACTTGTACTTAATAAACCAGGAGGACATCCAGATCCACCGATTACCTGTACCCTCCCAGAGAAAAGGCAAGTACATTCTATGGTCTTGTACATTTTATTATATCATGTGCTTCCTTGATTGGCACACTGCGACACGACATGTTTTTCTGGTGCTCATGTTTCCTTGTTCTTATTACTTGTACCTGGGGTGGGAAAATATACTATTTATGTGACCAAACCAAGAAACAACTCAGGTGTGTTTAGCTTAGACCCCGTATCGTGCACACGGGTCCTAAGCCGTACCATTCATGTGCTTTCATGTGCTTCATGTGCTTACCCCTAGCCGGTCACATACTTAGTTATATTTCAAGTATTGTACACACATGTTCAGGAGATGTATCATGTACTTAGTTCCTGTGATTCCTGAGATACCATGTTCTTTCATGTTCTTACACACCATGTTCTTTCATGTTCTTACATACCATATTCTTTCATGTACTTATACACCATGTTCCTTCTTGTGCTTTACATACCATGTTCCCTTGTACTTTTATATCATGATGTCTTGTTCATTACCTAGAACTGTAATTTGCTTCGCTCTTGACTGGATAAGTTGCAGGTGTGCTTGCAGGATATCATTCTACCATATAGGCCAGAGCCCGAGATCTTAGCTAAGCAGAATGGGTCATGACTTAGCTTGAGGTTTCAGGTTTAGACTGTTAGCTTTACTATTAGATATTGTTTTAGAATTCATAGTACATTTCATTCTTGATGATTCGTACATTTATATACATAGAATTATGGATTATGGTGATCATTCCGGGATACGTTTTAGATGCTGTGATTGTATACTTTCATGTTTATCTGTTAGGTTTCCCTAGTTTGGTACAGCTTACTTCGTCGTATCTAACGACGAAGGCTGGACGTGTTCGAATCGTGTCCGATTATTTGGGAGCGGGTCGTGACAGTGCTGGTGCACCTTGATAGTCTTTTGAAGTACCCATTTGGTATTCTCACCTATCATAGCGTGCTGGTGCACCTTGATAGTCTTTTGAAATACCCCTTTGGTATTCTCACCAATCATAACGTGATGGCTGGTACACCTTGATAGTCTTTTGAAATACCCGGCCTTACGTCTCTTTGAGTGTCCGAGCCCCCACTCAAACAGCCCGTAAGCCATGATCCCGCCTAGGCCGGCCATGATCCTCCCTTTGATCGTACTGCAGAATCCCTTATTCTTCCTACCTCCCGTATACGATGGGATTGTCCACGACCATTTCGTATTGACTTGTCATTTTAACTTAACGGCGGTCTCTGAGCTATAGGCTAACCCTTAGCCATAATGCGTTAACGACCAGGTTGGCGGCAGCGACCATGCAGCGCGGGTAGCAAACCCCGATGCACGTCCCCGTCATACCTGTCGCTAACCATTCCTTTCTTTCTTATCTTATTCATTCTTTCTTTCACTTATTCGTTCGTTCATTGATTCATTCACATATTCATTCATTCATTCGTTGATTCATTCATTCGTTGATTCATTCATTCACTTATTCGTTCATTCATTCATTCATACATTACGCAACTCCCCGTGCGGGTGTCGCCTTGGCGACCCATCGGTCCTGAAGTCTTCCAATGTTGCTATATTCTACTCGGAACGACTATGTCGATAGTCTTTCCATTTTATTGCTATAAACCATTCATTGTTTCATTGTTTGAACGCATAAGGAACTTGAATGTAAGCTTGTGCCTTAGCATAAGCATAGAGTGCGGTGCGAGAGTTCCTTGTTCTTTTCCATATTCTATACAAGCATACAAGAGGGGATTATTCCCTTAGCTAGGTGCGTTGAGTCATTTATTAGCATGCACGGTGTTATCGCCTAGCGATTCTAGTAATAGTGTCTGTATTGTTAAGTGTCTAGGCTACGTAAAGACGGGTTCATCGGACCCACCCACCTTAGCGATGTTCGCATCGGCAGAGCGATACTCCGAGCGCGCCTTTGAAATTCTAAGTCTGGATTCATCTTCGATGGGCCAATATAAGTCTTGCATCGATTCTTCATCGGGTCTATGCCAACTCTTCGGGTCGACGGCTCGTTTGAGTCGTTGCGCTTGCCGTTTGAATCGGCATTCCGCTAGGGCGGAGCGGTTCATTACATAATACACCACTCAAAACAAGTCTCGTCCTCGAGACTATAGAAGCATGGATATTTAAGACCAAAAATCCTATGCGCCTAACATTGCACGCGCCAGGGAGCTCAGATGAAGTACTTGGCACAGCAAACATCAAAAGCATAGACATCAAAATAAGATTTTTTTATTTTATACAAAAGTCTATTACATGTCTAAAAAGGGATTTTACAACTACAAAGAAAGACCCTAAATCTACATTCAGGCGCAACAACCGCCATGCGCTCTCAGCCAGGCGCACCCCTTCAGCGTCTTAGTCAGGCGCATCTCTTCAGCGTCTCAGTCAGGCGCATCTCTTCAGCGTCTCAGTCAGACACATCTCTTCAGCGTCTCAGTCAGGTGCATCTCTTCAGCGTCTCAGTCAGGCGTATCCCTTCAGTAGCTCAGTTATGTGCATCCCTTCAGCGTCTCAGTCATGCGCATCATGAAGTCTCAGTATATGCTCCACTTCGACCCGATCGAGTGCTTCGACTAATGAAGCATTTATTGAGCAGAACAAGGGTGGGCGATCAACCCCACCCCAGCGGGAGGAAGAGTCTCCAAAGGAAGAGGAGAGCACCGCAATCGATCCGTGGCAAAAGGAGGCTTTCAACACAACCAGAATGGGCAACACCCACTCTAGCAGGAGGAGGAGCTCTCCCAAAGCCTAAGGAAGATGATCGGGGCACCACAATTTCGATCTGCGGCTCTTCCAGCATAACGGAGACGAGGCTCGAGCATCCCGATCTTTGGATGCAACATGCACCTTCCGCCTGCCTCAGAAGCCCTCGACTCTGACTTTTGGATGTAACAGTCACCTTCAAGTGCATGAACGAAGACAAGTCGTCGCATCTTCACCCTCGGGAACATCTCTTTAACAGAATGTGCTCGAGCAAACATGTTCATTTCGGGAGGACGTGAGAGAACGAGAAGCAAACTCTCTCCTTGCCACTATTTATAGGCCGGGCAAATCAAAACGATGCGCCAAGTGGCGGGCTCTCCGAATCCCGTGCAATGAATTTGTATTTATAGTGAAGAACCTGATGCTTCGAATTCGGCCAAGTCAAAAACGGCTATTTAAAGCACTCGAAGAACGCAACAGTCGGACCAATAAAGGCACGTCATACAAAAAGATGCGTCGGTCAGACACCGCGCATCGTACAGACGCGGTCGTCGGTTCCAAAGCGCCCCGTATGGATGCACCCAACAAAGCACAGATCCATGCGTCCTAATCAACATGGACCCATGTGACCATTTTGGCTCGTCACCCATCAAGCAATTAATGCTCAAGTGACAGAGTTGGCAGCACGTCCCCCGAGGACTGGACAGGTAGCAGCTTTTTCAGAAGACGAAGTGTCGCTGACGTCAGCATCATCATTACTTTCCTCCGGCGATTACAAGCCACGTGGCCGTCCAACCATTTCGCATGCGCCTCCGCAGCCATGCGCCCAAATCTCTGCATGCGCCTCAAAAGCCATGCGCCTCGGACTTTTCTCTAATCCCTAAAGACAGAGGTCAAGTCACTACTGATGCCCCGCATGCGCCTCAAAAGCCATGCGCTCAGACTGGTTCGTGACTCCTAAAGGTTACAAGCCAAAGTCTACTCATGCGCCCAATCCTAGGCGCATCTTGTCAGATTACTCTCCACCAAATCCGAGATCTTTGAGCTACGGATACGCGTCACGTGTCCTTTGACTCAGTTTAGCCGATGAAGGGGTGCTAATCATCCAATATCTCAGCAACTGAAAAATCCTCTCCATTGCTACGTGTCAGCTCTGTCGCAACCCACGAATGAAACAAGAAGAGGTCAACTCCTCAATCCGAGCGCGTCGCCCATGCGCCTCCATCAGCAATCACCACGTGGCATCCCCACAAACAGGCGTATCCTACATATGCGCGTATGAGCAGCCAACCTGCTGCTTATAAATAGAATGATCATTCCCTCTCACACACACAGAGACTGTCAGATATCAAGATGCACAGTCGACCAAAGCATCAGAGTTTACTCCCAGAGATCGGAAGAGACACTCAAAGTATTTTTTTCTCTCCGTAAACTCCAGCACCCAGAGCAACTCAGACCTTCAAAGAACTGAGAACCATCGTCAGATCGTCAACGGAGTCAACGCATTACCAATCGCTCCATCGACACAGGGACCCAGATAAACAAAAGTGTTCTCCTAGGACTACATCTAAGTCCTACATTGTAACACTGTTCTATTTGTAATTGAAATTTTAATCAAAAGATTTTAATGGCAAACAGGCTGGCGACTCTGCTGGGGACCTCTTTCTCCTCTACCGAGAAAGCTGTGTCGCAATCCGACGACGTGAAGGTGGGCTCCTCCCACAAGACGCTGGTCGTATACCTCAATCAATAGGCATATGAGGAGTTCATCTCTGAAGGCAGCACAAGTCCTTCGAAGTGGCTGCTAAAGCCGAAGAAGACTCGCCATGTCTGGGTGCGCAAGGTCGAAGCCTCTGGCACCACCACCGAAGGGGATACGCCGATGCAGCTTACCCTTCCTGCTGACATCCTCAGTAGCCAAGATGTGCCTACCGCCGTAGCGCATCTCTCGAGGAAACGTGGGTCCGACCACATTCCCTAACCATCTTCCTCTCAGACGAAGAAGATGCACCGACGGAGCAAGGACGCAGCTAACCCTGCACATTAACTCTGATACGCTACAGAAGGCTTATGTCTTTGACAGACTCACTCACTGTCGTGGCGAGGAGAATTTGGACTCTGAGTACTATACACCACAGTAGGCTGGTACGAAGAAGTCCAAGGCAGCACAGGCCATGCGTCTCAAACGTGCTATGCCGACAGCAAACCGGAAGCATGCGCTCACAACATGTACGCTGTTGATGGTAAGTTGTATAAGGTCGACTAGGGTGCTTTTGTGCCAGAAACGAGCCGACCTTCAAAGTCTTTGTCTCACTTGGGCGTATCTGTTGCGTTCGTAACCAAGTCGAGCAAGGCAAACCCTGTGGTCTTGGACTCTCGCGCCTCTATTTGTTGTGCGTCTGAGGCTCGTTCAAGTCACTTTAAATGTTGTTCCCCCACTACTGATCTGAGCGCATGTTTTGCGTTGGATCAGGGGGCGCAGCATTCATTTGACCACCCCGGCGCTTGGCCTTGCCATGCGCCTGATGGGGGTGCGAAGGTGGCACTCTCTTCCAACGATCTGTGTAATATGATCACTCACAAATGCCGATCAGGAGAGTCAACTGACAAGCACAATGCGCCCCTCACAGGGCACACCTGTGCTGTAGTCACCATCAACTGTTGTTGCAAGACAGCGGTCCCACCAAGGCAGTCGGTGTTCCAGCGGCTGCAATCATCAACACCTCTCCAACATCGCCTCGGGAAGAAGGTGTCAGCTGAAATAAATCCAGAACTATAGGTTGCTTCTTGCAACGTAGTCTCCAACTCCCCATCAATTCGGAAGGCGACTGGCAGCTCCTCGGCTTTGTCCTCATCCAAGAGCCAGCCGAGGAAGACCAAGATAATTGTCCCGTCCTCATGAGTGTTTGAGGGCACTCGGGGGAGAAAGAAAATCTCAGAAGAAGCTGGGGGTAATCAAGCCCATGTGGATCTTCATCCTGGAGACGAAGTCAGCCTCCCGAACATAGCTGGGGGTAGTCAAGCCCCTGTGGATCTTCATCCTGGAGACGAAGTCAGCCTCCCAAACGTAGCTGGGGGTAATCAAGCCCCTGAGGATCTGCGTCCCAAAGACGAAGAAGTCCTCCAAGACAAAGCTGGGGGTAGTCAGACACTTGCTGATACTTCTTCCGATGACGAAGGTGTTCTCCAGAACATAGCTAGGGGTAGCGAAGCCCAGGGGGAAGTTCCTCTTCTACAAGAGAGCACGGATGAAAGCGAAGCCTCAACCGATCCATCCACTTCCAATCGCGTCATGACGGTGTACATGACGGGAGTTGGTGATGCGCCGCCAGCAGATCTCGTCCAGCGCATGGATACCTTGGAGGGAGGACTTAAAACCCTCTCTGCCTCCATGTAAACACTGACTCAAGTAGTGTTTGAGATACGGTCAGCTTTGGCCAGGGCACCGTCTACCGGTCCTGACCCAGGGGCAAATGGAGAATCAAGTGTACCCCTTCAACGGGTATCCTTGGATTCAGATCGCCGTGAGGCACCTCGGACGTCGGAGCCATCAAATGCTTAACTCCAGACTGTACCATCTTCCCTGACTCCCAGCTCTACGGAAGACGTGGTTGAGATGGTCAGGGACTTGCGCGAGCGCTTTGAGTCCAAGAATAGACAGGAGGAGCGCCAGAAGATGGGGATCCCCCAACCATATCCCGTCGAATGGAACAAAGTGGTTTATCCTCCCAAATATAAACCACAAACATTGATGCCACACGACGAAAAGGACTCTCCATGCCGCTATCTGACGCACTTCCAGTCTCAAACAAGACATCTCCCAAAGGAAGACACGCTACTCACCAGCCTGTTTGTTGGGGCACTGAAAGGAGTGGCTTACGACTGGTACTGCAGTCTCCCCGACAACTCCATATCTTCCTTTGATGACTTGACATATCTCTTCCTCGATCGTTTCTACGATGAAGGGAAGGACATGACAATGGCGTCCCTCATAGAGATACGTCAGAAGGAGAAGGAAATAGTTCGAGCATTCATCGAACGGTTCCGACAAGCCTGCTTCAGACTGCTCGCGGGTATGCCAGAACATGTACTCCTCTCCTCCTGCAGCATAAACATGCTGCCTGCGATCAAACTCTGGCTCAACTTCACTCCTCCTTCCGACTGGAGTTCCTTGATCATCGAGGCCGAAGCAGCAGAAAAGAAGGCGTCCAATGCTCGTCTTCTGGGAGTCAGTTTCCCTGCCTTTGAGGCCAAGAGAAAATAGCCTGCAGCCAACAACCCTGGATGAGAGACGAAGGGGAAGCAGGCATTGACTGTCAATGACTCCAAAGGTGCAACAGCACCCACTCAGAAGCCTCCACTTGCACCAAGGCCAAAGGAGGTTTATTCTTTCAACGATGAAGATACCCTGCAACTCTTTGAGATATTGAAGCAGGGTGACAAGATCAATATGCCGGACCCGAAGTGTCCCGACGAGGTTGGGAAAGTAGACAATCCGAGGTACTGTCACTACCATCGGTTTGTCGGACATCCAACTAAGGACTGCTACATCCTCAAGAACTACATCCAGCGCATGATTAATACGGATGTTATCTCCGTCGACTACAAGAAGAAAATGGTCTCGGCCAACCTGGTGTCACTCCAATTTGGTACCTTGCCGCCAATCACAACACAAGATGGCGTCGTCCCCATCCCAAAGGCGACAATAGAGGTGGTAAATCTACCACCTACTCGTGACAACGTGAGTGGACTCATCCCACTCACCACATCTCGGGGAGAGATCTTATGGGTTCACCCCGATCTCGTCTCCGAGGTTACTCAATTGGAGGTACGCTCTGTCTCCAAAACCAAGGACAGGAAGATCAAGTCTTGCCACATGGTCTCTTCCTCTGCAGAAGAGGCACTTCCTGTACAGATGCATTCACATCAAAATGTCCAACCTGACGAAGCTGTCGTTGAGGTGGAGCCTCCTTGCACCATCTCTGCTGCCCAGGAAGAGGGCCCATCCAGGCCTCCAGCAGCCAATAAACAGAAGCATGTAGAGGCCCGTTTCGACAAGCCTTTGCGAAAGGAGAATGCTTTGGGGCTAGCCAAGCCCCACAACTTTGACATACTGGCACAACTTGCCAGTACTCCTGCCCGCCTATCCCTGTTTGAGCTTTTTCGTCTTTCCAAGGACTCTCGTGAAGCTCTCTGTGTAGCCCTGAAGGATGTTGAATCCTTCATCAGTCAGGTCAAGCAGCCTGAGGATACCCCGACCACATGTGCGTACTACCATTGTACGGATGAAGTTATCCCCAACATAACTTTCATCCAACAAGACATGCTGCTCAAGCACAACCGACACAACAGGCCACTGTATTATACAGGGTATGTCGGTTCCGTCAACGTGAAGCAGATTCAAATCGATCCAGGGTCTTCCCTCAGAATCATTCCGAAGACGCTACTCTCAACACTGGGGATCCCAATGTACCGTCTGACGCCTTCCAACACTACAATCAGCGGCTTCAATGCTAGCAAAAGCGAGCCGCTGGGTAAAATACGGCTGAAGTGTCATATCGGTAACCTTCGAACCCAGGTGACTTGCTATGTCGTGGACGCTGACGTCAACTACAACCTCCTACTGGGTCGTCCGTGGCTGCATGAGTACATGGTGGTGCCATCTACACTCCACCAATGTATGAAGTACGTGTCCACCAACGAGATCATCCGGACAGAGTTCGCGGACATTAACCCTTTCAAGGGAGTCGAAGCATACTTTACTGATTCGACCCTGTACAAGTCGCCCGACGAAGGGAAAGCCAATGATGCTGACGATGAAGCAGAAACAGTAGCAGATCCGGACATGGAGCCAGAGATGATTCCCGACGCTCCTTTAAAAATTTGACTCAAAGGGAAACTGCCTCAGATGCTGCCTCCCATGACAATCAAGCTACCTGGAAAAGTACCAACTGCTCTAGGTAGAACATCTACTGAAGCTCCCTTGAAGCTACTACTCAAGGAAAAGCCGCCTCAAACATCGGCTCTCCTTGTGGCAAAATACAGGGGAAGGCACCAATCACTGAAGGCACAGTTGAGGCACCTCTGAAGGTGCGTCTTAAAGGCAAGCCTCCGCAATCATCCGTCTCATACAAGCTGCCGGAGAAGGCTCACATAGCCCTCTCGGACCCCAAGGTCAAAGCTGCGGTGGACTCTTCCGAACCAACCCCAGTACTCACAGATGAAGAGCTAGGGGAATACATATCTGTTGATGTAGATGCACCCTCTCTGGACAATATAAATTCTCGTGTTTCATCAATAACAGAGTGTCTTTCAATTATTCTAGTCTTCCACATTGGAATGCCATTTATACATTAGATAATGCTCTACGGTCGTTGCAAACACAAATAACGACCGTTAATCATGTAAATCGAGTAGTCCCGTCCCAAGGGGTCTGTTTCGTAGTCCCATTGCTGAATCGAGACGAAGAATCCATCATCTTCGACAAAGTCGAGCGTCATCAAGACATCCCGCCACTCGATCAAGAACCAGATACCGGTAGAATACAAGTCTATCGGTACACGGACAAGGCAAAGTACCTCATCCAAAAGATGGGTTACGATCTAAAAAGCAACAAAGGCCTGAACTATGGCAATGGTCGACGTCTTCCTCTCCGACTCCCAACACCTAAAGGAAAGCCGCAGGACTATTATCATCAAACTCGATGGGGGTGGACTATGTCACGCCACCGGCAACTCCAGAGAGTTCTGAGGCAGAAGAAGTAGAACATTCTCATTCGTCTGAAGTATCAACCTGGGATTTCGATACCAGTATCGGCTCAGTCTTCAAGAAGGTGCTATCAGTCAACATGGCATCTGCCTAATCTCAAGAAGACGAAGGTGAAGACCAAATACCGGAATTCTTCGAGGAAGAACCTTGGGCTCAACGCCTAGGAGTGGAGTGGGAGTCTCGCTTTGAACTGTGCGAACCCCCTACCGAATACGAGGTCGAACAAGTTGACCTTGGGGATGGATCTCCTTCCAAACCTATCTTCATCAGCAAGAGTCTGAAGGGAGAAGACCGGGAGTCTTTGGTCCAATTGGCTAAGGAATATATCGACGTCTTCACCTGGAGCTACAAAGATATGCCAGGACTTGATCCCAAGATCGCAATACACAGACTTAACATCTTGCTTGATGCTAAGCTTGTAAAGCAACAACAACGACGCTTTCGTCCGGACATCATGAACGCAATCGATCAGGAGGTGGACAAACTCCTGAGCAGCGGGTTCATCCGTGAAGACCAACATCCGGATTGGGTGGCCAATATCGTCCCTGTCACTAAGAAGAATAAGAAGATACGGGTCTGCATCGACTTCAGGGATCCCAATACCACTTGCCCGAAGGACGAATTTTTGCTTCCAATCACTGACGTGATGATCGACAATACATGTGGCTTCGAACACATGTCTTTCATGGACGGATATTCAGGCTACAATCAGATCAAGATGTTCCCCGATGATGCAAAACACACGTCATTCAGGACTCCGAAGGGGGTTTTCTGCTACACGGTGATGCCCTTTAGCTTGAAGAATGTCGGTGCTACATACCAACGAACTATGAGTACCATTTTCCATCAACATCTATGCAAAACAGTCGAATGCTATGTTGACGACATCGCAGTCAAGAGCCGTCTCAAAGGGGATCACCAACAAGACCTGAAGACAGTCTTCGATCTCATGCGAGCACACCAACTTAAGATGAACCCCGCTAAATCCTTCCTTGGGGTTTCTAGCAGAAAGTTCTTGGGCTTCATTATCACGACGAAAGGCATTCATGTCGATCCCGAGAAGACCAAGGCCATCCTTGACATGGACCCTCCGAAGAATCTTCGAGAACTTAGAGGCCTGCAAGGGAATCTTGCATACATCCGAAGGTTTATAGCAAACCTTTTCGGAAAATGTCAACCCTTTACCCAGCTCATGAAGAAGGAAGTCTCCTACGTCTGGACAGAGGAATGTCAAAAAGCTTTCGATGATATCAAGGCTTACTTGACAAGCCCGCCAGTCCTGGTGGCGCCTGTCGTCGGCAAACCATTTCTCCTTTACGTCCGTGCCATGGATCATTCCCTCGGCGCTCTGCTGGCTCAGAACAACGATGCGGGCTATGAGCAAGCTATCTACTACCTCAGTAGGACACTGATCGGGGTCGAACACCGGTACAACCCCGTAGAAAATGAGTGTTTGGCTTTGGTGTTTACCATCCAGAAGACTCGCTATTATGTCTCGGGACAGACAAATCATGTCATCTCCCGAGTCAATCCACTCAGGATTCTCATGATGAATCCAGGATCATTAAACTTCCGACTAGCTACATGGGCAATCATGTTGACGCCATATAATATGGTCTTTGTCCCACAAAAAGTCATCAAGGGCCAAGCTCTGGCCGACTTTTTAACTGCACACTCCATTCCATAGTCCTCCAGACTCTATGAAGACATCCCGGATGAGGTCCAAGAATCAAACATCACCAAAAAAAACTCCATCTGGCAGGTATTTTTTGATGGCGCTTCGAGAACAGGCCCTAAAGGCCAAATTATCGCAGGAGTGGGGGTAGTCTTAGTCTCCCCCGATCAGCTGGTCATCCAGCGTGCTTACTCCCTTTCGAAGCCGTGCTCCAATAATGTTGTCGAGTACAACGCTCTCATTATGGGACTCCAGCTGGCGCAACATCTGGGGGTGGATCATCTAGAAGCCTACGGTGACTCAAAACTCGTCGTTAACCAGATCAGAGGGCAATACGAAGTTCGCCATGAAGATCTGGTTCCTTACCATGAAGTTGCATTGAACATTATTTCAACCTTCACCAAGTTCTTCATAGAACACGTACCTCAATTACAAAATCTGGAGGCTGACGCTCTGGCTGGCCTCGCAGCCTCATTGGCAGCACCTCTCGGGACTCAATACTACGTCACGGTAGTTGGTCGAGACTTGGTCTGTCCTAAAAACAACCTATGCTCACAAATGGCCCATGCCATGTCAACAAGTGCTGGTATTAATGTCCGAGATTGGAGGTTCCCGTTCATCGACTTTGCTATCTACAAAATTCTTCCAGAAGACCCGAAGGAAGCCGTCTCAGTCATGAGGCATTCCCTTCGGTTCTATTACGATACAGCTACTAAAATATTGTACCGACGTTCCTACGATGGACTTCTCCTTCGATGCCTGTCCAACGAAGAAGCAGCCGAAGCCCTTCGAGAAGCTCATGATAGAACTTGAGGGGCTCATCAACCTGGGCCTAAGTTGCAGGATCAACTACGACGTATGGGTTACTACTGGCCAACCATGGCAGCCAACGCTGTCGACTATGCTAAGAAGTGTCATACTTGTCAGCTCCTTGCCGACTTCATCCATACACCGTCGGAACCACTACATCCTACGGTCGCCTCTTGTCCCTTCGAAGCTTGGAGCATGGACATTGTAGGACTGATCACCCCTCCTTCATCGAGGGGACACCGCTTCATCCTAGCTATCACTGACTACTTCTCCAAATGGGCAGAAGCAGTTCCACTGGCGGAAGTGAAAAGCTCTAGGGTGATCAGCTTTATCAAGCATCCTGTCATCTACCATTTCGGGGTACCCTATAGGATTATCTATGACAATGGTCCACAGTTCATCAGCCATGTTTTCAGCAGATTCTGTGACAAGAATCGCATTCAGAACGTGGCATCGACCGCCTACAATCCGACAGCAAACGGATTGGCCGAGGCATTTAACAAGACTATCGTCAAGCTACTCAAAAAGGTCGTGTCATCCAACAAATATGACTGGGACAAAAAGCTCGGCGAATGCCTTTGGGCCTACCGCACAACGATACAGACCCCGACGGGCAACACACTATTCTCCTTGGTCTACGGGAGCGAAGCTGTACTACCTCTCGAGATCCAGATACCGTCACTCCGTGTAGCGATCATAAATCAACTCACAGAAGAAGACAATCAACATTGCCGTATGCGAGAATTGGAGGCACTTGACGAAAAACGTCTCCTAGCTCAACAGCGTATCAAACTGTATCAAGCCCGTATATCACAGGCTTTCAACAAGAAGGTCAAGCAGAGGACTTTCCAAGTAGGTGACCTGGTTCTGGCAGTCAGGAGGACGATGGTGTTGACTCACAAGATACCAGGAAAGTTCGAGCCCAAGTGGGAGGGACCTTTCATCATAGAGACGGTATACACAAACGGTGCTTACCGCCTCGCCAAACCCAATGGGGACTTGTTCATGATGCCCATCAACGGCAAGTTCCTAAAGAAGTATTACTCTTGACTTCAGACATGTACTTCTATCTCCACCCAACAAGGGAGTCTGTGGACCCAATCATCAGGGCTCACATACACCTCCCTTCCACAAAATCTTACGCTTCCGGAACCCAGCTGTTCCGTGGCGTTCTATACTCGGTAGAAGAACGACCACGTCCACATTACTTCTGAGTTGCTCTTCTATGCCCAATAAAACATAATCTGACACCATGTAGGATTATGCTGCTTATCATGTTTACCACGTCCCCATCACCTCTGAGTAAACATTTCGTACAGATAATCCCTGCGTTGTCGTACATTAATCGCAGAACTTCCATGTCCATATTACCTCTGAGTAGTTCCACGTATCCCTCTAGAATCACTCCTACCACGTCCATAACACCTCTGAATAGGAAGATTTTGACATTTGAACCCCATATTTATCACGTCCATATTACCTCTGAGCAAATATGTTGGTTCTCTCAAACTTATTATCTGTACCTAAAAACCAAGGTGCACAAAAGATAATAGGTCCACACAAATCATCAAGTTCATGACAGCAAGAATGAACACACCAAAAAACTCTCTATTCTTTATCTAAAAGCAAAGGATTACATCCCCAGTAAGAGTTACAAATTACATAAAATAATAAAAAAAAGGAGGGACTACAATCCCTAAGCATCACCGGGATTGGCTGAAAGCTCTTCAATCCGACGCTTCAAGTCTTTCGCCCGAGTCTCTGCAGTCGCCAGAACTCGGCGTTCGGCTTCTTGACACATCATTTCTATGGTCTCAGGGGAAGTGTCATCTTCATACTTCTCGTCCAGCTGTTGCCGCTGCTGGGCCAAGGAAAGAGCTTGGCGGGTGAAAGCTGCTTCCTCCTCCTTAGATGCTACATGTTCAGCTGGACTCGCTCAGCATCTAATAAGAGTTGGGCCCGCTGGTCTTCAAGGAGGCGAATCTTGGCATTTACTTTTGCTATACTAGCGTCCAACGCAGCTCGCAACTCCACCTTCTCTTGCGTTGACTGAGATAGCCTCTCTACTGCAGCCTCAGCTTCAGCCACCTCGCGTTCCCAGACAGCCACGGTGACCTGATAAGATGACTCAGTTTCAGCGATCAACCTCTTCTTTTCTGCTTCTATCAGGGCAGAGAGTTCATTTCGCTGGATACTCTGAAACTCGAAAAGCAGCTGGTCGAGCTCGGCCACCGATGCCTCCAGAAACTCGGCCATATGATCATCGCCCTGTTGGGAACGTATCAGACCAATGTGAGGGAGTGTCATAGTTTTTGCCATCGTAAAACTCCCATTGGCATTCATCACTGCCGATACGCCCCTCTGCAGCATCTTGTACACCGCCACAATGATAAACTTCACGTACTCATCCGCATCCGCCAGCACTTGCGGCATCATACCAGGAGTTGGAGGAGCTGCTCTAGACGGCGGACCTACAGAATACCCGCCGACCTCAATCTGCGAGGCCGGAACCTCAACTTCCGTGGACCCTCCCTCGTCAGAGACTTGAACTCGGCTACTAGCCCAAGGTGCCAAGAGGGCATAAGGAGCTAAGTGGGGTGTCGATATCGTTCCCCAAGTCGAAGAAGCAACAGAGGGTTCCTGCACCAGCAGGTCCTTGCCCTTTTCCGTCTCGGAGGGACCACCAACATCTGGAGTTGCCTTCTCCACCTTCGAGGCACGATCTGTAACCAGCACAAGACCTTCCTCCTCTGGCGAGCTAGCAGGATCTGCACCCGTCTCCTGGCCGGGCACTTCCTCTGGGGTCAGGCTTGGCAGACGAGTCTCCCCTCCCTGATCAAATCCCTTCGCGGGATTAAAATCTGCTGCTACCTCAGGGGTGACAGCCATCTCGGCTTCTGCAGCTGGGTCCGGGGTAGGGCTCGGTAATGAAATAGCCAACCTCTCTTCATCATGACGAGGGGGAGAATCAATCCTTTCTTGTGTTTCAATCACACCTGCTGTCCCTACGGCAGGCTCAGCAACATCTGGAGGAACGTCATCAGAAGAAGACGAACTCCACTCTTCCTTCTCTTTCGGAGACACAACTTCTACTGGGACCTCGACATCAGAGATCCCTACATCAGCTTGGACTATCCTGGTGTCACTACCACATTTCTAGTTCGAGGGTATTTTTGTCATTTTTGAGGTTATTTGAATTTATTATAATTTATTTGAATTTATGGAAATTTTTAGGATTTATTTTGGAATTGTTTGAATGATGGTTGACTAGGTTGACTCTGACTAGCATTGACCTTGGTAGACTAACCTAGAAGCTAACCCTAGTTGTATTTGGACTTGATTAGGTCATGTGACCCTAACCTAACATTAAGTTAATTCCTAATAGGCCAATTAGAATTTAAGTTAGAATTGTTAAGTCATAAGCCATGACTTATGGTTGAACCATTAATTAGCAACTTAGCACATAGGGGCCCAAAGCCCAACCCATTAGCTAACCCTAACCCTAATTCACTCTATGGTCGGCCCCACTAGCATAGGGAATCCCACCCTATAAATACTCTCTTCAATTAGGGCTAGCCTCTTTAGGAAAGTTTATTTGGAAAGTGAGGTATGTACCAACTTCATTAATTCATAGAAAATCCAAATTAATTACTTTTTCCCTCAAACAAATTGCAATAAATTTTAATTTAGGTATTCTTGCTGTTGGTGTATTTTATTCTCAGTTTGATAGCAATTTGGTGAAGTTTGGGGAGCAAGGAGACACCCCCTCTTTGGAGCTTTTTGAGGAGTTTTGACACCTATAGGTAAATCCCTAAAACTTAATATTAGATGCTGTTATTATTGTATATTGACCTAGATCTAAGTGTCCCCTAGCTAACCCTAGATTTATGTAGGATTTTGTGTCCATTTCGTGTCCTAAATGGACACATATCAGCCCACTAGTTAAGGTGTTTGATGAAATGCCCCAAAGGGCATTTCGATGTGGTTTTCAAATTATTTATGAATAGGAATTTGTGTTTTGATGTGGCTTATATGATTCTGGTCAACTGGGATTGATTTGGTGTCATGTCGTGTCGGTTTGGATACGTGCACACGCGGGTGCACAAATGCGCGCGAGCAGTGTGCTTGCTCTGCTGCTCGGGGCCGTTTGCACGCAGCACACGCCACGTGGACACGTGCCACTTGGCACGGAGGTAGAGGAAACTACTGACAGGCCCCCCTCGAGTCTCACGACACCTCGTGTCGAATCGAACACGAAATCTGCCGTGCATCAGATTTGCACTAACTGTTCACTTGCTGTCAGTGAGCACTGATACGGCTCGTTTAGTTGGACACGACGACACGTGGGTACAAATCAGAGTGACATGAACCTAGGTGGACACTAGACGAACCCACAGACACGAGAACGAGGTTTGATTCGTGTCGTGTCGTGTCCTAGACTATCTGGAACACGTGCACGACACTGTGTGTTTTGTGTCTCTGTGTGTGTGCTATTTTTGTGTTTTAATCTATTTGGACACATTGTGTCATTGTGGTGGGACACGAACAGCATGTTGGACATGAGCACATTATTTTTTATCATTACCAACCAATAATTTCATAATTTAGTTTGCTTTAGGTATCATTTTCTAATTTATTCTAAAAACCGGATACATGTTCATTTCAGTATTTTTTCCAGTTTTCAAATCTGGATTTTGGCATCCATTTTAGTTAGTTTAAATACTATTAGTTACATGTTTAAGTCCCTAATATTGTTCTCCTATAAGTAATCTAACTGTATGCCAATTTTGGGATGAATTTGTGGTGTTTTGATTTCGAAATTGATATGTGAAAACTGTCACTTGGTTGGACTGAAAACTGGGATTAACTGAGAATAAACTGAATTGATTTCCCTTTCCCTTTTTAACTGAGAGCTATGTGAAGTCTGAAATTACATTAGTGAACTGTCAAGATGTTTGGCTTCTCTAATCCTAAATACTGAGTTTTGTTGTACTGATATTACACATGTTGCCTGCAACATTGGGTTCCCTTCCTATTTTCTGAAAACTGAAACCCTATGATTTTCTCTTCACACACTCTTCATCATTCATACACACAACATTGCCATGTCCTGTTTCCAGATTGCATATACACACACTGTTTTATGACAGTGAACCCTTCACTGTTTCAGATTTATGCCACACACACACCCTCGCACCCTCATGCCATCTCTCACACACACACAAGTGTCTCACTAACACACACACACATTGCTTTCCTCTCCTTTTATACACATGTATGTATATATATATGTATGTGTATCTAATATATAAAGTATGTTATGTATATATATAGGCATCATATATATGTGTGTGTGCTATTATATATATATATATATATTATATATATGTATGAATGGTATACATATAGGTAGCCATGTGTATAAATATATGTATGTGTTATGTGATTTCCATGTGTAGGCCTAGATGCAATATAGGTTGTGTGATGTTGGTTTTGACTTGTGTTGTATAGGTTGTGTATGGACTTGGTGTACTAGCATAGGCTAGTTTAGCCTTGATTAGACTAGTGTAGACTTATTTAGACCTAGAATGACTTGTTTGACCTAACTTAGACTTGTTGGACCTAGTTTGACCATAGTTGACCTAGTCTGACTTCTAGGATTGACCAGAGTTGACCAAGAGTTGACTTTGGCCTAGATTGACCTAGATTCATGTAGAATGCATTGTAGTGCATCTTTTTACCATTCTGGACTTGTTGTGACTTGTGTTGTTCTAAATAGGAGCCAGATACCACTCCTCGGATAATACTTTTATCTTGGACACTCGAATACCAGGCGAGTACATTCTCTGATCATTTCATATCCAGTTTAGAATTATTTTCCTGCTTTAAATTACTTTACTTGATACTGTCACGTTGGTCACACGAATTAGTACTATATGGATCCCTTCTTGAGATGTTATCCCCTCAGGGAGCATCGTATACTACATGTTCTGTGCGTTTCACTTACATGGTGTATCACTATGCTACACAGTTCATTGATCACTTGTGACATGTACTCTCATGATCACCGAGTGTTCCTTGAATCACCCCATTTATGGCATTTCCAGAATCATCCATTTATGGGCTTACCATGTATCACCCCTTGTGGGCCATTGCATCGAATCATAACATAACCTGGCTGGATCCTTGTGTATTGATTGGGGGTACGGGGGAGTAGAAGTAGACATATGAATAATATCCAAGTAGTGTAGTTCCCAGAATCACTCCATAGTATAGTTCCCAGAATCTCCTATGCCATTCACATGTTTATATTGTACTCTGACTCACTAGCCACTGATAGCTCTCTATTTACAGTATATTTCCATTTACAGCTTTCTCTGTTTACATCATGTACTTCTTTCAGTTCTTGTATCTTACTTTATTGCATGATTATATTTTCTAACCTGCTATGATCTGTTGAGATGTATTGTACTCGCTCCTGTCCTGACTGGACCTGTTGAAAATATTATAGAGGACGAGGAGGAGGCCTGTGTGGATACCTATTACGGTGTTACCTTAGATGAGTGTTTGGACCTGGACCAGCAGCAGGTCCCACTAGCAGTGGATGACACACCTCTAGACTAGGATATTTTTCATTTACATTACTCTCTGGATGATTGTATATATTTGATACTTGGGATATGTATTTATCTTAGACACTAGACTCTCTGTTGTACTTATGGATTTTCTTTCCTTTCAGCAGTATTTATCTATCTTCTATCTTAGCTTCCTGCCTAGCTGTGATTGAGTTTACTTTCTGCTATGTCACCCCCATTCGGGGAGTATAAACTGTTTAGCATTATATTGTTAGATGTTGTGACCTAGGACAGCGTTCTACCGCCGACACTACGGCATAGGCTGGACGTACCCACTTCTCGTGCTCTTACTCTAGGGTACGGGTCGTGACACGTTTTTAGTAGTGGCCCATGCAGGTCAAGATTTGAAATGTAGTGGTATTCGAACTAGAATATCACTGCAGCCTGTAGTAGAATTAGGAAATTTTTGAAGGTACTCAATCACATTAGGAAAAACTCTTTATCAAATTCTGTATATCTAAATTTTGCTGCTTATTGTCTTCCTTGAATTTAAACTGTCCTCCTTTGATATTTTGACTCATTCTCAGCAATTGTTTCTTTTTGATCTGTCTCCAGGATGGTTGAGATGGGATCACATCGCCAGGGCCAGGGGGACGCCGATGAGAGGTCTGCCACCTCTCATACTCAGCAGTCGGCCCCTGGTACCGCAGCCCCAGTCATGCCAGCTGGGGTAGGCGTTTCAGCTGCTTTCGGAGGAGCCCCTCCACCTGTGAGGCATGAGCCGAGTCCGATG
This sequence comes from Iris pallida, assembly GCA_029216955.1. Lineage (NCBI taxonomy): Eukaryota > Viridiplantae > Streptophyta > Magnoliopsida > Asparagales > Iridaceae > Iris > Iris pallida. The sequence goes on from JANAVB010030220.1 coordinate 9,370,783, forward strand.
ATTCCGGATGTGCTTCAACAGCAGCAGCCACCTGCGGGGACAGTAGACGCCGTTCAGCTGTTAGCCTTCTTTCGACAGTACATAGAGGGTCAGCAGACCCAGCAGCAGAGGCACACAACAGAGCTCACATGAGGCATTGAGCTGGCCGTGACTGCGGTAGAGAGAGTTGTAGCTCAGCCAGCGGCAGCCCCGCAGCCGCACCAGCCGCGGAAGAAGGGCATCCAAGATTTTCAGAAGATGCACCCGAGAGACTTCTGAGGGACAGAGGGGATCTTGTATGCCGATGAGTGGATTGAGCATATGGAGGAGATATTCAGGTTGGCTGAGATCCCGACGAGGCTCCAGATTGAGGCAGCGGCCAGCATGATGTAGGATCTGGCCCGTACATGGTACCAGATCGACCCGAGGGTTAGTACTACAGGACAGACTTGGGCAGCATTCAAGAAGCTGTTCAAGGAGAAGTTCTTTCCAGATGCAGTGCTGGGAGCCCTCGAGACTCAGTTCGAGACCGTAGTCCAGGGGAGCCAGTCTGTGGAGGAGTACGCAGGAGAGTTATGCCGCCTGAGCAGATTTGTAGAGGGTTTGTCGGAGGCGACGAAGGCCCGGAGGTTCCGCAAGGGCTTGGTAAAGGAGGTCAAGTCCAACACCAAGAATGCCCGCAGCGCTACCTTTGAGGAGATCCTAATCGACGCGTTAGCTGCAGAGGATGATCTTGAGCTTAGGCTCAAGAGGGCGCGAGACTTCCAGGAAGGCAGCAGTAGCGGAGGACCGGCCAAGAGGCCGCACTTTCAGCGACAGCACCAGCAGCAGAGGTTCCAGCCGCAGCAGTTTTAGCAGCCGAGGCATCAGCCAGTGCAGTATCAGCAGCAGAGGGTGCAGCAGCAGGCACCGAGGCAGCAGGCCACCACCTGTGCTTATTGTAAGAAGCCAGGACACGGATGGAGCGAGTGTAGGAAGAGGTTGGACAAGTGCCTAGTATGTGGTTCAGCAGACCATCAGATAAGGGAGTGTACCTTGACCACGGGACGAGCAGCTCAGGGAGCAGCAGTCAGAGCTCCAGCCGGCCAGCAGAGGGGACGAGCCCTGCCGACACAGCAGCAGAGGTTCGTCCAGCACCAGCAGCAGGCCAGAGGAGGACAGCTGGGGCGAGCTTTTGCCATGGCGGCTGCAGAGGCGATAGGAGAGCTGATAGCAGGTTCGGTCCTTCTCGACTCCAGACCAGCTTTTGCATTATTCGATTCTGGTACATCGTATAGTTTCATATCAGTATCATTTACGATTAGACACGGTATCATAGCTGAATCGTTGCCTAGGACTTACAAGTTCACGACCGGGGGTGGCATTATCCTCGTGAGTGATGTTTGTAAGGGTCGGAGTATTGTCTTGGGAGGCCGTGAGTTGGAGGTGAGCCTGCTCGTAATGCCAGTGTCGAACTACGATATAGTACTCGATATGGATTGGTTGAGCAGGCACCACGCCAGTATTGATTGCAGAAGGGGTAGAGTTCTCTTCAGAGTGTCGGGGGAGCCAGAGTTCGAGTACTCTAGACGTCAGGCGGAGCAGAACAGCGAAGTTTTCTGCGGAGTCTCGGTTGAGGAGCAGACGACTCCACACCCATGATAGCAGAGTATATGGATGTTCTTCCAGAGGAGTTTCCTGGACTGCCACCAGACAGAGACATTGAGTTCTCGATAGACTTGGTTCCAGGAGCGGAACCCATCTCTCAGCATGTCTATCGGGTGAACAACAGTGAGTTGGTGGAGCTGAAGAAGCAGGTGGATGAGATAAAGGACAAGAGCTTCATCCGTTCGATTTTGTCGCCATGGGGTGCACCAGTATTGTTTTTGCCGAAGAATGATGGGTCAGTACCGATGTTTATTGACTATAGGGCACTCAACAACCTCACGATCAAGAACAAATACCCACTGCCGCGGATCGACGATCTTTTTGACCAGTTGAGCGGAGCTCGGGTATTTTCCAAGATTGATCTGAGGTCAGGATATCACTGGGTGAAGGTGAAGAGGAAGGATATTTCCAATACCGCTTTCAGGATGCAGTACGGGAAGTTTTAGTTTTTGGTTATGCCGTTTGGGCTAACCAATGCACCAGCAGTATTTATGAACCTAATGAACAAGGTGTTCCACCAGTACCTGGATCAGTTTGTGATGGTGTTCATTGACGACATCTTCGTATATTCCAAGACTAAGGAGGAGCACTTGAGGATAGTGCTAGAGGCTCTCAGGAAGGAGCAGCTTTATGGGAAGCTCTCCAATTGTGAGTTCTTCTTAGACCGGGTGGACTTTTTGGGGCATGTGGTGACTGGAGATAGGATCTCAGTTGACCCCAAAAAGATCGCAGCAGTTGAGGCATGGGCAGCGCCGACTTCAGTGGCAGAGATCAGGAGTTTCCTGGGGCTGGCAGGATATTATCGAAGATTTGTGTAGGATTTCTTCCAGGTTGCAGAGCCGTTGACTCGGTTGACCCGGAAGGATGCTGAGTATGTTTGGTCAGAGGAGTGTCAGGCAGCTTTTGATGAGTTGAAGAAGCGGCTTACGACAGCTCCAATTCTGACATTGTCTTCAGGATCAGGGGGATTCACTATCTATAGTGACGCTTCAGGGAAGGGGCTGGGTTGTGTCTTGCAGCAGCATGGGAAGGTGAATACCTATGCTTCCAGACAATTATGTCCCCATAAGAAAAACTATCCTACCCATGACCTGGAGCTGGCAGCAGTGATATTTGCTTTGAAGTTGTGGAAGCACTACCTGTATGGAGAGAGGGTGAAGATCTTCACAGATCACAAGAGCTTAAAGTATGTGTTCACTCAGAAGGAGCTGAACATGAGGCAGCGCAGATGGCTAGAGTTGATAAAGGACTTCAACATATCACTTCAGTATCACCCAGGAAAGGCCAACGTGGTTGCCGATGCCTTGAGTAGGTATCCGACAGCCATGCGTTTGACTATGGACCGTCACTTGCTTGCTGATTTGGAGAGCCTTGGGATTGAGGTGATCGTGTCCGGAGTTCAGATGCAGTTATGGGGCCTGCAGATTCAGTCAGACTTGGTAGAAAGGATCAAGTCGGCACAGTTTGAGGACGTTGCTCTGCGGTGTCTCCGAGCGCAGGTTCGTACAGGATTGATAGATAGCGAGTTTTCTCTTACAGAGGATGGTGCCTTGAGGCACGGTTCCAGGTTATGTGTGCCCAACGGAGAGCTCAGGGAGCAGGTTATGCAGGAGGCCCACAGATCTCAGTACTCTATACACCCTGGTGCCAACAAGATGTACCGAGATCTGAGAAAGCATGTTTGGTGGTACGGGATGAAGCGGGAGATGGCTCGCTTCGTAGCTAGTGCTTGGTCTGTCAGCAGGTCAAGGCAGAGAGGCAGAGGCCCGGTGGATTATTGCAGCCGCTGCCCATTCCCGAGTGGAAGTGGGAGCATATCACTATGGATTTCGTATCAGGTCGCCACGTACACCAGGAGGGAAAGACGCGATTTGGGTCATCGTTGATAGGTTGACCAAATTGGCCCATTTCTTGCCATTCAAGGTGGGTACGTCTACAAAGAGGCTTGCAGAGATGTACATACGGCAGATAGTCAGGATTCACGGGGTTCCGGTCAGCATCGTCTCGGATTGGGATAGTCGCTTTACTTTCCATTTCTGGAGGAGTCTGTATATTAGCTTGGGCACTTAGCTCAAGTTTAGTACTGCATACCACCCCGAGACGGACGGACAGTCAGAGAGGACTATTCAGACGCTCTAGGATATGCTGCGGACGTGCGTCTTGGACTTTAAAGGTTACTGGAAGGATCATCTACATTTGGTGGAGTTTGCTTACAACAACAGTTTTCAGGCCAGCATTGAGATGTCACCTTTCGAGGCTTTGTACGGGAGTAGGTGTCGTACACCCTTATATTGGGATGATGTTGGTGAGCGAGCTTTACTGGGGCCATATATGGTTGTTGATGCAGCCGAAAAGGTGAAGCTCATCAGGGACAGACTTCGCGTGGCGCAGGACAGACATCGATACTGGGCCGATAGCCACCGGAGGCCCTTGGAGTTTGAGGTACAGATTAGAGTAGGATTAGATTTAGGTTTGATTATTGTGTTTTGATTGATCATATTTGTTTATCATAATTAATTGAGACCTTGCTTGTAATTAGGTTGGAGACCAGGTTTTCTTGAGGATATCTCTGACTCGTGGTACGATACGTTTTGGTGGAGGCAGGAAGCTTAGCCCACGCTTCATCGGCCCTTTCGTTATCAGCGGGAGAGTCGGTGACGTGGCATACAGGCTAGACTTGCCACCTGCACTAGTGGGTGTCCACAACATATTCTATGTATCATAGTTGAGACGGTACGTAGCTGATCCTAGCCATGTGCTTGATCATTCGGAGATTGAGGTTGGGCCTTCTCTCAGCTATCCAGAGGAGCCAGTGAAGATTCTGGATCGACGGGAGAAGGTTCTGAGGAACCAGGTGATATCCTTGGTACGCATCATATGGAGACATCATTCTCCAGGAGAGTCTACCTGGGAGCAGGAGGATGAGATGCGCGAGCGATACCCTTATCTTTTCGGACCTTGAGGTATACTTTCTATCCTTCTCATCAGCTGCGTTTTGCCTTTCAATTTCGAGGACGAAATTCTTTTAAGGAGGGTAGATTTATCGCTATCACATTTCTAGTTCGAGGGTATTTTTTTCATTTTTGAGGTTATTTGAATTTATTATAATTTATTTGAATTTATGGGAATTTTTAGGATTTATTTTGGAATTGTTTAAATGATGGTTGATTAGGTTGACTCTGACTAGCATTTACCTTGGTAGACTAACCTAGAAGCTAACCCTAGTTGTGTTTGGACTTGATTAGGTCATGTGACCCTAACCTAACATTAAGTTAATTCCTAATAGGCCAATTAGAATTTAAGTTAGAATAGTTAAGCCATAAGCCATGACTTATGGTTGAACCATTAATTAGCAACTTAGCACATAGGGGCCCAAAGCCCAACCCATTAGCTAACCCTAACCCTAATTCACCCTATGGCCAGCCACATTAGCATAGGGAATCCCACCCTATAAATACTCTCTTCCATTAGGGCTAGCCTCTTTAGGAAAGTTCATTTGGAAAGAGAGGTATGTACCAACTTCATTAATTCATAGAAAATCAAAATTAATTCATTTTTTTCCTCAAACAAATTGCAATAGATTTTAATTTAGGTATTCTTGTTGTTGGTGTATTTTTATTCTCAGTTTGGTAGCAATTTGGTGAAGTTTGGGGAGCAAGGAGACACCCCCTCTTTGGAGCTTTTTGAGGAGTTTTGACACCTATAGGTAAATCCCTAAAACTCAATATTAGATGATGTTATTATTGCATATTGACCTAGATCTAAGTGTCCCCTAGCTAACCCTAGATTTCTGTAGGATTTTGTGTCCATTTTGTGTCCTAAATGGACACATATCAGCCCACTAGTTAAGGTGTTTGATGAACAGCCCCAAAGGGCATTTCGATGTGGTTTTTAAATTATTTCTGAATAGAAATTTGTGTTTTGATGTGGCTTACATGATTCTGGTCGACTGGGATTGGTTTGGTGTCGTGTTGTGTCGGTTTGGACACGTGCACACGCGGGTGCACACACGCGCGCGAGCAGTGTGCTTCCCCCTTACTTGGGGTCGTTTGCACGCAGCACACGCCACGTGGACACATGCCACTTGGCATGGAGGTAGGAGAAACCACTGACAGGCCTCCCTCGAGTCTTACGACACCTCGGGTCGAATCGGACACGAAATCCTTCGTGCATCGGATTTGCACTGACTATGCACTTGCTGTCAGTGAGCACTGATACATCTCGTTTAGTTGGACACGACGACACGTGGGTGCAAATCAGAGTGACACGAACCTAGATGGGTACTAGGAGAACCCACAGACACGAGCACGAGGTTTGATTCGTGTTGTGTCGTGTCCTAGACTATCTGGAACACGTGCACGACACTGTGTGTTTTGTGTCTGTGTGTGTGTGCTGTTTTTGTGTTTTAATCTATTTGGACACATTGTGTCATTGTGGTGGGACACGAACAGCATGTTGGACACGAGCACATTATTGTTTATCATTACCAACCAATATTTTCACAATTTAGTTTGTTTGAGGTATCATTTTCCAATTTATTCTAAAAACCTGATACATGTTCATTTCAGTATTTTTTTCCAGTTTTCAAATCTGGATTTTGGCATCCATTTTAGTTAGTTTAAATAATGTTAATTACATGTTTAAGTCCCTAATATTGTTCTCCTATAAGTAATCTAACTGTATGCCAATTTTGGGATGAATTTGTGGTGTTTTGATTTCGAAATTGATATGTGAAAACTGTCACTTGGTTGGACTGAAAACTGGGATTAACTGAGAATAAACTGAATTGATTTCCCTTTCCCTTTTTATCTGAGAGCTATGTGAAGTCTGAAATTACATTAGTGAACTGTCAAGATGTTTGGCTTCTCTAATCCTAAACACTGAGTTTTGTTGTACTGATATTACACATGTTGCCTGCAACATTGGGTTCCCTTCCTATTTTTTGAAAACTGAAACCCTATGATTTCCTCTTCACACACTCTTCATCATTCATACACACAACATTGCCATGTCCTGTTTCCAGATTGCATATACACACACTGTTTCATGACAGTGAACCCTTCACTGTTTCAGATTTATGCCACACACACACACCCTCACACCCTCATGCCATCTCTCACACACACACAAGTGTCTCACTAACACACACACACATTGCTTTCCTCTCCCTTTATACACACACATATATATATATATATATATATATATATATATATATATATATATATATATATATATATATATATATATATATATATATATATATAAAGTATGTTATGTTTATATGTAGGCATCATATATATACAATATGTGTGTGTGCTATTATATATATATTATATATATGTATGAATGGTATACATATAGGTAGCCATGTGTATAAATATATGTATGTGTTATGTGATTTCCATGTGTAGGCCTAGATGCAATATAGGTTGTGTGATGTTGGTTTTGACTTGTGTTGTATAGGTTGTGTATGGACTTGGTGTACTAACATAGGCTAGTTTAGCCTTGATTAGACTTGTGTAGACTTGTTTAGACCTAGAATGACTTGTTTGACCTAATTTAGACTTGTTGGACCTAGTTTGACCATAGTTGACCTAGTCTGACTTCTAGGGTTGACCAGAGTTGACCAAGAGTTGACTTTGGCCTAGATTAACCTAGATTCATGTAGAATGCATTGTAGTGCATCTTTTTACCATTCTGGACTTGTTGTGACTTGTGCTGTTCTAAATAGGAGCCAGACACCACTCCTCGGACAGTACTTTCATCTTGGACACTCAGATACCAGGCGAGTACATTCTCTGATCATTTCATATCATGTTTAGAATTATTTTTGTACTTTAAATTACTTTACTTGATACTGTCACATTGGTCACACGGATTAGTACTATATGGATCCCTTTTTGAGATGTTACCTCCTCAGGGAGCATCGTATACTACATGTTCTGTGCGTTTCACTTACATGGTGTATCACTATGCTTCACGGTTCATTGATCACTTGTGATATGTACTCTCATGATCACAGAGTGTTCCTTGAATCACCCCATTTATGGGCATTCCCAGAATCACCCATTTATGGGCTTACCATGTATCACCCCTTGTGGGCCATTGCATAGAATCATAACATAACCTGGCTGGATCCTTGTGTATTGATTGGGGGTACGGGGGAGTAGAAGTAGACATGTGAATAATATCCATGTAGTGTAGTTCACAGAATCACTCCATAGTATAGTTCCCAGAATCTCCTATGCCATTCACATGTTTATATTGTAATCTGACTCACTAGCCACTGATATCTCTCTATTTATAGTATATATTTCCATTTACAGCTTTCTCTGTTTACATCATGTACTTCTTTCAGTTCTTGTATCTTACTTTACTGTATGATTATATTTTCTAACCTACTATGATCTGTTGAGATGTATTGTACTCGCTCATGTCCTGACTGGACCTGTTGAAAATATTACAGAGGACGAGGAGGAGGCCTGTGTGGATACCTATTACGATGCTACCTTAGATGAGTGTTTGGACCTGGACCAGCAGCAGGTCCCACTAGCAGTGGATGACACACCTCTATACTAGGATGTTTTTTATTTACATTACTCTCTGGATGATTGTATATATTTGATACTTGGGATATGTATTTATCTTAGAAACAAGACTCTCTGTTGTACTTGTGGATTTCCTTTCCTTTCAGCAGTATTTATCTATCTATCTTCTATCTTATTTTCCTGCCTAGCTGTGATTGAGTTTACTTTCTGCTATGTCACCCCCATTCGGGGAGTATAAACTGTTTAGCATTATATTGTTAGACTTTGGGACCTAGGACAGCGTTCTACCGCCGACAGTGCGGTGTAGGATGGACGTACCCACTTCTCGTGCCCTTACTCTAGGGTGCGGGTCGTTGCACCTGGGGACTGCTGCACCTCCAGCTTCCCCCTCAACACCATCTTGAGACACTAAAGTCCCCACACAAACGGCATCATCAACACTCTCCTCCCTGGGAGATGCGGTAATCGGAGGAACGCGCTCGTCAAAAGAGCTCGCTACCTCCTTCGGTTTAACCAAACCTGGTTTCGAAGCACGGGACTTCTTCTTCGGTACCGCCTACAAAAAGGAGACATGAGTCACAAAAATCAAAGAGTAAACCAGACTATGTGAGACGTCTTTACCTCTGCGGAAGCCGATCCTGTTGCTACGACAGGTGCCACCTCCGGAGCTCCTACCTTTGGAGTCGTAGCTTTCCTTGGCCTCTTCGGTACAGACGAACCGACCTCCGTATCAGCCTGCCTCTTTCCAGCTAGGGTCTCTTCCTGATTACCCCCCGTTGATGCTACAGCAGCTGACCTATAACCCGCAACCTCTGGTGGACGATATGATCGAGCCACCGCCAACATGTTGGTTGTCGCCTCTAGCTGTGTGCCAATGATGAAACTAGTTTCCCTGTCGTACTCAGGGGACGCAGCGTTCATGGCATAATACAGCGTGACAGCCAAATATAAGATCTGCGGCCGAGGATTGTGAACTAGCGTGGTAAAACGGACATCGGTGCATCCGGTATTATAATATTGCCAACCCCGGGCTCCATCCAGTAAACTCCCAATAAACCCCAGATTATTACTGGGGTTCCTTAACATCAGCTGGGTATAACCAAACTGACGTACAAATCGGTTCAGCAGATATGGCTCTAGATAGCACTTATTCTTGTTGCGGTAGACCAGATGGAAAGGTCGAATGCTCTGTAACCAGCAAAACCTCCATATCGGCAGGGCGATCGCATCCTCGCCAGTGTCTTCCAACTCTTGTTTGGCTTCGAAGTCTATGAAGATGGGGGTAATCTTGGTGATCTCCTGTAACGCCCCAGTCCCAAAATACGTAGGACTAAAACGTATCATGCCAGCTGTATACATACGAGTAAATATACAACTCGTATATATACATAAGCTGTAAATGTAGAAAGCCAAGACACTAAATCTCATCCACAAAGATAAATAATAATATAAAGCAACTTTGAGTTTGTTAAGTACATAATAATTGGGCGGAGACAAAGTCCACTAACAACCAAATTAAATATGGAAAAATATACAAGGAAAGAATTTAGCAAGCGATAGCGAGTCCAAGAGCAATCATCACGAAGGAAGGAATGGCCTTAGCTACAACACCTACAATAAACCACGAAAACACGCACCTGGGGAGATCATCATGTCCTCAGAGGGACGTAACAAGACACATAATATCATGCCAATAAACTGAATAAATAAAACTTAACAAAAAAGTATGCATGAGTAAAGGTTCCTAACCATTCAATGTGATATGCACTTTGAGGACAACGTTCTATGCAGGGGCTGTAGGCTCAGCAGAGTAAACAAAGAGTGGCAGTAAGTAGCGCTCATCCGAGTCACTATCGGCCCTGGATAGAAGGTAGTGCTCATAAAAGTCACCCTCGGCCCAAAATGTGTGTAAAAATAAAATATAGCCCCTACGCTAATAAATGTTCCCTCCCCCCAATGATACTATATGTGTCGACTCCACGACACTGTTTAATCCTTAATAACCGCCAAGTCTTCTATACAATCTATTGGCAGTTATATCCTAACGCACGGCCTATACGCACCGATGTACGGTCGGTACGCAAGTCTGAACCTATGTGCGACTCACAACTCACACACAATCCGTGGCACATCGTGACAGTTTATGAGATGCTCTAAACATATGGTAGTCCCTTAACTCTATGCCAATTGCATAAAATATAATAATTTGCATCTATATATAGTTTTGAAAGAACAACATAAAGAAAAAGCATGCATGATATTGAGCAGGAAATTAAACAGTAAAGGCAAGGTGTCTTGCCTGGGGTGTCGCCTGGTGGTGCGATGTTTCCTTATGTTTCAATAGTCCAATAGCCATGGCGATGCACACAAAATCCGATTCGCAAAGAAATAGGAACGTGGGATCAGTCGTGATCATGTTTTGACAATAGAAGAAAATTTGGAGTAAATAATTACTTATACTAGTTTTAGAATTTATTTCATAATATTTTGGAGTCTAAATTTTATTAGTAAAATATTTTACAATACACTAAAAATCAAGAATTGTTTTATTTTAGGTAAGAAAAACTCTAAGGTTATCAAGATAATATTTTTGGGTCGAAAGCTATATTAGTAAAAGGTAAATATTTGAAAAGACTACACTTCATGGTATAATTTAGTAAATACTTATTATTAATCGAAATATTAATTTTAGGAAAAAAATGAGTTTTTGGGCAAAGCCCTATAAGAATATAATATCACATATTTTAGGGTTCCGAACCTAGTTTGAAAACAATTATATGCCAAGGTCAATAAAATATATTTTTCCACAAGTTATATATTGGTAAATATTATAGATATATTTTATCAAAATCACAATGATAATACTAATGCTTAAAATTTAGGAAAACAATTTGGCTAAAAATAAGTTTCTAAAATATATATATTTATTAAACTAAGAATTCGTAACTAATTATAAATCGATATAACTATATTTTTATTAAATATCAACATTGGTATAACTTATTGAAACAAATAGGAATTGTAAAAAGTAATGGTATAAAAATAATAGAAATACCAATAGTAATAATAATAATAATAATAATACAAATAATAATAATAATAATAATAATAATAATGGTAATAATATAAAATAAAACAGTAATAATAATAATGATAATAATAATAATAATAATAATAATAATAATAATAATAATAATAATGGTAAAAGTAGTAATAATAATAATAAATGATAATAATAATAATTGATAATAAATACTAATATTAATAACCTTTTAATATCCACAGCCCCTTTCCCCAATTAAGTATAGTGAGGGAGAGAGAGTGAGGAACGAGAGAGAGGGAAGCAAAGATTGGGAAGGGAAACTCACCGGGGTTCGCCGGTGGCCTCCGGGCGCTGGGGCGGCGCCGAGTTCGCGGACGCTGGGCATTGCAGTGGAGAGGAGAGAGGGGCATGGCGAGGCGGGTGGCGGCTGCCGGCGTCCGGGTGGAGGTACGCATGGAGTACTGGAGGGTCGCGGCCAAGGGCGACGCGACGGTCTCCGACAGTGGCGGCGATTAGCGTTTCTCCATCGACGGACGACCCCGGCGTGGTGCAACAGCCGTGGGGCTGGAAGTTGGAGGAGGCGGCGCGGTTCAGGAACACCATGTGGTGAGAATTTCTTTTCCTTTCCTTACTGCGGTTTTCGTTTTTTTGGGAAAAATGGCGAAGATGACGACGGTGGTGGTGTTGGCTGTGATGGCCGGATGTGGGGAGGGATGCGGTGGCTGTGGTGACGGGGTGATGGTGGTGATGGGAGTTTGTGATGCTGGTTTGGGGTCGACCATGGAGACGGGACTGGGAGCCGATCGAAGAAGGGGTGGCAATAGGGATAGGGTTTTGCTGTCGTGTCGGTGTGTGTCGTGCCGGGGGTGTGTCCCGATGCGAGACGGATAACTGTACAACAGCTGGAATAAGATTGACACCGACACAGTGCACGCTGCTTGGGTTGGCACGGACGCAATGCACGCACGTGTGGTGAAATTTTTTGGAGGAATTTGTAAATGGTAGAAATATATGGAGGAGTACCTCTCCTTTTATAGGAGGTGGGAATTCCCATTAGGATAAGGATTAGGATTAATTTAAACCCCATTTAGATAATTTAATTAATCATATTTGAATCAAAAAGGAATATCTTCCAATAGATTTAAACTAGATAAATCCTCTTATTAAATTTGAAAACTCATAAAAATTTGATAAAAGCAAATACCAATTTATTCATAATAAACTAATTTAAAAATAACTTTTTCCAAATAATAAAATAATAGTATTTAATAATTTCAAAAATAAATTCAAATTCATGTATTTCATATGCAAAAGAATATTTGCCTCAAAACATAGTTTTTAAAGCCACCATTTATATTTGTATAATAAATAAATATCCTTTACGACATATGAGATGATACGAATTTGAAAAAAAATCTTTTGTGGTGCCCTTTTACAATTTCAAGCAAAATATTTTTTTATCATATAGTATTGAAAGCTATATTTCTTTAAAAATAATTTTCAATATATGTACCTCGCACATATTCGTATTCGACGAGCAACACAAAACGTAATTTGCGCGTGACGTACAAATACGAATAACGCGAACTCGTACACAATGTACAATTACGAATATAAAAATCAATACCAAATTAATTTTAAAAAAATCTTAGTAGAAATTTAGGGGTTTTACATCTCCCACCCCTGAAGATAAGACAAAATCCTTCTACAAACAGGGACGCCAGTATGCAGCCACTTCCTTTTATAGAAGCGACGGATAAAGGCGTCACCTACAACATGATCGTCCTTGGGGCCGGGGCTCATCACGTTCGGATGATGCAGAATCAGCCATTCCATCAGATAATGGAATGGTAGCTCAGCCCGGGGAAAGTTGTCGTTCCTACCCCTCCCATGGATCACATCATCAGCAAAAGTCCTCAAACCCCGCAACAGGTTACACACCATCGCGGGAATGAGGGCCAGAGGGTGACCAAAAACCAGCTTTACCGCTGGCAAGATGAGATTTCTGCTCACTCTTTCTACAGATCCAGAGCCGCCCGAGAACACAAAGTCCCGGAGCCATATCATCAAGTATACGGCTAACACGGCCCTGGAACACATCTGGTGTGCGCAATGCCAGAAGCAACTGTATACATCGGCGCCACTCTCGTTTGAACGAAGGACCTTCTCGTCTTGTCGGCCCACTTCGGAGGTCAGATACAGTCCCTCCAAGTAGTCACATGGGGCTGCAACCCGCCCCTATCCTTTCGTTGTAGCAGATAATGGTGGCTCGCCACCTCCTTGAAAACAGCCATCATCTCCTTGTCCTTTTCTTCTGGGACTTGGATCTCTTCATTCGTCGAAAAATATTCCTCGTACGGTTTCGAACCCCAGGGAAGTTTAGAAACCACATACATCTCGTGCAGGGCCAACCCCAGCTCCCCCACTAGAGTAAAGAAGGTGCCAGTCTGGGAGTTGAACATCTCCAGGAGCGCAAGGAACATGGGCTTGTTGATATCGATGCCCCCTGCGTGGCACGAAGAGCGGCAGTCAGCCCAATCGCTTTGAGCTCAGTCTTGAACTTTGACAGAACCCAGAGGGTCAACTCATCCCACTTCAACACGTGATGGCACCACCCCTCAACTCGAAAACCTCCTTTCGGATACGTGATCTACGATGTCAGCATTCGACTTGCAAAAGTTGAAGCCCCAAAGGCGAAGGTATCAGGAGGAACAACACTGTAGAGGCTCCTAGGGTGCAAAGTTCGGCAACTGAACGAGGCCCCGGCTCGCGAGGCGGCCAAGGTATCCCTCTGATTTAAAGTAACATCAATACAAAGGGTACCTCCCACTGCCCCTCCTTGAGAAGGAGTAAGCTCCCATGGCATCCTCCTTTTGGAAGCCAAACAGTAGAAAGCCGTCAGCGATAATTGACGCTTAGACTACCGCATGTACAGGGCCACGCCCTTTGCCGAGAAGAAACAGTCCTCTTTAATCTTCAATATCTTTGCCTCAGTAGAGGTCAACCGGTCACCGAACAGAAAGGCAGGCTTCAAAAAAGTCACGTTCTCGAATTCAGCTGATTTTAGTCTGCCACTCTCCATCATATTCTGGAGAAAAACAGGCGACTAATCCCAGATTTGCAACATCCTCTCGGGAGGATGGTCCTGCATGATAGCAGCTTTCACTGGATTAACAATCTCCTCATTGAAGTCAATCCCTATTTGGCAGAGGGAAGCATCCAAAAGGACTTCACTCAGCAAGGGGATTGTCATTGACACTGACACAAAACAAAAGTCAGGCAACAAGAAGAGAAAGAGGCTTAAGAGAAGGACGAAACATTTGGGGCACGTTCAAAGCTTCTGCGCATCATCAGGGCCCAAAAAGACCCATATGCATTGAGGCCTCGACGCATAATCAGGACAGAAGTCCATGCGCATCAGTAGTAAAGCCTCGGCGCATAATCAGGACAGAAGTCCATGCACGTCAGCGGGATAGCCTCGGCACATAATCAGGACAGAAGTCCATGCGCGTTACCAGTAAAGCCTCGGTGCATAATCAGGACAGAAGTCCATGCGCATCAGCGAGATAACCTTGGCGCATAATCAGGACAAAAGTCCATGCGCGTCGGCAACAAGGAGTTAGGACACAGCAACAGGGTGTAACTCATCCGTGTGTGCACCAAACTCGTCTAAAAATATGTCAGGAAGCACTCACCCGTCACCACTGGCCGGATGTCGACGGGAGCCACGACAACGGTGAAAGAATCCTCCTCATCGAACTCCACGGGCTATTTTCCTTTGCTTCGCCCTCGGCCAGCACCACCGCGAGGAGTCTTGGGAGCCATTTCGTGAAAAGAAGATTAGGGTTTTTTTTGGAAGAAGAACTCTAAAGAAGAAGAAAGCAAAGAGAGAAAGAACTTTCTCTCTCTCTCCATCAGACGCCTATTTATAGGCTTGGGTGACGTCAACCACCGCTTAGGGTTCTGTGAAGTGATAACCGTGGATAATCCAAAAGATCATCATTAATCTTTTCATTTATCCCGAAGCGTTATCATTTGGCATTTAAAACTGAGAGGAGCATGCGCCCCAGAACAGTCATGCGCCCCGGACAGTCATATGCCCCAGAGAAGACACCACCATGCTTCTTATTCAAAGTATTCCAAAACTTGATGAAAAGTTTTGAAAACTTTGAAGGGGGTCTTGTAGAAGCATGGAATTTCGGGACCAGAAATCCTATGCACCTAACATTGCACGCGCCAGGGAGCTCAGATGAAGTACTTGGCACAGCAAACAGCAAAAGCATAGACATCAAAAGAAGATTTTTTTTATTTTATACAAAGTATATTACATGTCTAAAAAGGGATTTTACAACTACAAAGAAAGACCCTAAGTCTACAGTCAGGCGCAACAACCGCCATGCGCTCTCAGCCAGGCGCACCCCTTCAGCGTCTCAGTCAGGCGCATCTCTTCAGCGTCTCAGTCAGGTGCATCTCTTCATCGTCTCAGTCAGGCACATTTCTTCAGCGTCTCAGTCAGGCGCATCCCTTCAGTAGCTCAGTTATGTGCATCCCTTCAGCGTCTCAGTCATGTGCATCATAAAGTCTCAGCATATGCGCTCCACTTCGACCCGATCGAGTGCTTCGACTAATAAAGCATTTATTGAGCAGAACAAGGATGGGCGATCAACCCCACCCTAGAGGGAGGAAGATCTCTCCAAAGGAAGAGGAGAGCATCGCAATCGATCCGCAGAAAAAGGAGGCTTTGAACACAACCAGAATGGGCAACACCTACTCTAGCAGGAGGAGGAGCTCTCCCAAAGCCCAAGGAAGATGATCGGGGCACCACAATTCCGATCCGCGGCTCTTCCAGCATAACGGAGACGAGGCTCGAGCATCCCGATCTTTGGATGCAACAGGCACCTTCCGCCTGCCTCAGAAGCCCTCGACTCTGACTTTTGGATGTAACAGTCACCTTCAAGTGCATGAACGAAGACAAGTCATCACATATTCACCCTCGGGAACATCTCGTCAACAGAATATGCTTGAGCAAACATGTTTATTTTGGGAGGACGTGAGAGAACGAGAAGAAAACTCTCTCCTTGCCACTATTTATAGGCCGAGAAAATCAAACCCATGTGCCAAGTGGCGGGTTCTCCGAATCTCGTGCAAAGAATTTGCATTTATGGTGATGAACCTGACGCTTCGAATTCAGCCAAGTCAAAAATGGCTATTTAAAGCACTCGAAGAACGCAACAGTCGGACCAATAAAGGCACGTCATGTAAAAGGATGTGTCGGTCAGACACCGCGTATCGTACAGACGCGCCCGTCGGTTCCAAAGTGCCCCGTATGGATGCGCCCCACAAAGCACAGATCCATGCGTCCTAATCAACATGGACCTATGCGCCCATTTCGGCTCGTCACCCATCAAGCAATTAATGCTCAAGTGACAGAGTTGGCAGCACGTCCCCTGAGGACTGGACAGTTAGCAGCTTTTTCAGAAGACGAAGCGACGCTGACGTCAGCATCATCATTACTTTCCTCCGGCGGTTATAAGCCACGTGGCCGCCCAACCATTTCGCATGTGCCTCCACAGCCATGCGCCCAAATCTCTGTCTCGGACTTTTTTCTGATCCCTAAAGACAGAGGTCAAGTCACTACTGAAGCCCCACATGCGCCTCAAAAGCCATGCGCCCGGACTAGTTCGTGACTCCTAAAGGTTACAAGCCAAAGTCTACTCATGCACCCAATCCTAGGCGTATCATGTCAGATTACTTTCTACCAAATCCGAGATCTTTGAGCTACGGATACGCGACACGTTTCCTTTGACTCAGTTCAGCCGATAAAAGGGTGCTAATCACCCAAGATCTCAGCAACTGAAAAATCCTCTCCATTGCTACGTGTCAGCTCTGTCGCAGCCTACGAATGCAACAAGAAGAGTTCAACTCCCCAATCTGAGCGTGCCGCCCATGCGCCTCCATCAGCAATCACCACGTGGCATCCCCACAAACAGGCGTATCTTACATATGCGCGTATGAGCAGCCAACATGCTGCTTATAAATAGAAGGATCATTCCCTCTCACACACACAGAGACTATCAGAGAACAAGATGCACAGTCGACCAAAGCATCAGTGTTTACTCCCAGAGATCGGAAGAGACACTCAACGTCTTCTTCCTCCCCGCAAACTCCAGTACCCAGAGCAACTCAGACCTTCAGAGAACCGAGAACCGTCGTCAGATCGTCAACGGAGTCAACGCATTACCACTCGCTCGATCGACACAGGGACCCAGATAAACAAAAGTGTTCTCCTAGGACTACATCTAAGTCCTACATTGTAACACTGTTTTGTTTGTAATTGAAATTTCAATCAAAAGATTTTAATGGCAAACAGAGACTTCCTGAGTGTAGGTCATCCTACCGTTCCTTAACGCATGTCGTGTACGTATCTTAGATAATTCCTATCGAATGGCTTTATTGTTCGATGGCACCGAACTACACTCGATACCTTTCCAAGTTTCGTGTCCCATACGTTTGGTCGATTTTATTGAATGACTTTTCATTCATTTTAGAGTTGATGGTACTTATTCAATTGCCGTGTTTCTTTGACTTGGTTGTTGTTGTGCCCTATTGTGGGGCTGTAATGGTCACACGAGGCACGTTGTAATTCATCAAATACGAGGGTTATAGACTGAGGCTAACTCACTTTCGTTTATGCGCATCTCAACACCCACTTGCAGCTGCATTCGAGTTTATCATATCGTTGAGTTTGGATCGTGCACATATTCAAGGCATCCCCCAAATACGTACATTTCAACCAAGCTTAGCGATTAGCAAAGTCGGACAAGCTACTCGTGATAGTTTCGATTTGTCGATCGTTTTACTTTTACTTCGATTAAAATCGAACTCATGTGCGTCTCACTATCATTTATCTCGGTCCTCAAAATGATCCGATTCGTTTCTCAAGTGTTCTTGTCTATGGAATCAATGCGATTTCTTCTTAGCGGGGTCGACCAAGTCTAAGTAATTCTCGTCCGATTTAAGACCAAGTATTGCACTATCATCGAGTATATCTTCCTATCAATGATTCAATTCGTTATCCCAACTTTACTTGCGCATCATCCATTCCTATTATTCACTTCTTTTGGGGCTAATCTCGTTGTCGTTCATGCACACTCCCAGTTTTTTCGTCATACTCTAAGTCTTTTTGCCCCAAGTCTATCGTCCGTCCAGACGATACTGTAATGTCAATCGCACAGGTTCAATCGCTCGGCATAGGGTCGTACGCCTATCCGCTAGGTCAGCTTACAAGGTCATAGGTACAAGTCAAGTTCTCGGTTCATCGTGCAATGTCTGTCACGACCCGCACCTGCTTTACGGATACGAGATGTGTCCAAGCCAGCCTACGCCGCAGAGTCGACGGTAGAACGCTGTCAAGCCCGCAAGAAATAAATACTCAAAAATATAACATTTGCTGCTCATTCATATTTCTAAATTTGTTACAACATTTACAACATTTAGAATTAAAGAAAATATAAGATTTTACAATTAATAAAATTGATACAATTGTTTTCTATTTCTAGGTTGGCCTCAGCATACCCAAGTCTTCCCAATGCTAAGAGTGATCGCGGCTAAACCTGAAAAATGTTGGTTTCCAGTCAGGAATGGAACAAGTACACAAATCGATGACAATGCAAAAACACAATAGAATTAACAAGACATGAAAATAATATATGAGAGATAAAAAACTGGAAGATAACTGATGACATAGCACGATAGAGAAGTAAAGAAGGAAAAACTAATAAAAGACATCTATTTAGGTGGTGTGAAATATCCTTTTCGACATGTGAACGGCTAGGGGGTAAATCCGGCTCACTACACGTGTCGTGTGCAGCTGCTATCATGCAAGAATAGACATTTTGGGGATATTTTTGGGTAGTCCACATGTCTACTAAGATATTTCCCCTCCCGACTACTCCGTGTGACGAGCGTGTCAACAAGCAGCAAGATATATATAGACATGAAATGAAAAAACTACTATGAATCGGAAAGCAATCAGAAAGTGCACTTGCCTGAGGTCCTTAGCTGGAGAAACCAATAATAATATACCACTCAATGAGCCACAATCAATCAACACATGCAGAAGTCTTCAGATGCTGAAATAAATAGTACCAACATTCTCAGAATAGTCAAATTAGCTAGGATTGCTTGTCCTTAAGTCCAATTCTGGACACAGGGGCAAAACAATAATTTCGGGCAAAAACGATGTCCGCCGTTGGACCCGCTTTGCATCGAAAAGAATGCCAGAGTCAATGGTCTCTAAAGTCGTCAAACTATATGTCTACGGATCCGGTTTTTTGATACGAACACAACCGTATGTCCAAAGTTGGATTTCGGCGGACTGTGCACAAAATTGTCCGTTGAGTGGGACCGTAGGGCCCGTAAAACGACGTACGATTCAACTGTCTCATAATTGGACCAAACTTGGCATACAGGACCAAAAAAATGATACGGTACCGCTGGCACAAGTTTCGTCTCGATCTGACGTACGTCCGCAAAGTAATTGGAGAATTTGCAAAGTGCACGATACGGTGAATTTCGACGGATACGTATCAAATTTGTCGCGCACACGCGACCAATTTGAATTCCGTCAAAGCCCATACGACCACGAAGTCGTTACGCATCTTTCGATGTTTACAGTGCATGACCATGTCGTCCGGTTTGGCGGGACGCACGTCGTATCGGGACAAATTCTAATTTTTAAACTATTCTTGTTGTGGGTTTTTCTTGATTTTGGAAATCAATTATCTTTTTACATACACAATGAAACCAGGGGCAATAAAAAAGGGATTTGAAGTTCTATAAGTGATCTAAAATACTGTTTAAATGGTTTTTCGAAATTACTGATGGATTGACAGGAATCGATCTCCAAACAGGGCTATTTGGGACTGGTTTGAGGCTGTTTTCGAAATGATTTCCTGTCGACTTTGCGTCGAAATCCCGAACATGTTATCCTAAGATTCTCGGAACTATTTACTGGGATTAGACGGGGTATATGTTGACTACACATAGGAGTTAATACTTCTCGATTTGGTCGAATATCCAATACAAAAAAAGATCAGGAAATAGGGGTACCTACTGTTGTTTGTCGCCTGGTGTGCCCGGCGCGAGCGCGCGTGTCCGCAGTTTGTGCGTGCGCCGGCGGCTGTGGCCAGCCTGCGACTGCGCGCGGCCGTCCAGGGGGTGCGTCGACGCCTGGGGGAAGGCTGCGAGATGTACGTGGGTTTAGGTTTTCCGATTGTACTCGTTATACATATACTGTTACTCTGCCGATATCAACATACGAGCGGGTGAGGGGGAGTCTCAGGCTCCAGCCTGGGCTGGGATGTTGGGCCGGGCCTGGCTCATTTAATTCCCTTTTTTTTCCTTTCTCTTTCTCTTTTTCTTTTCTATTTCCTCTGCTATTTCCTTTGCTATTTCCTCTATATATATACATTTATATATATATATAAATAGCTATGTACACTTATACATATATACATATACACACATAAATATATATACCCATTTATATAGGGATATTTATATTTACGTAAGCATACACACGTATTTAATATATATTTATATATTAATACACCTACACATATTTAATATATATATATATATATATATATATATATATATATATATATATATATATATATATATATATATATATACATACACATATACCTATTTAATATTTATTTATATTCATACACGTACACATATTTATATACGTATATATATATATATATATATATATATAAATAAATATTAAATAGGTATATGTGTATGTATATATATATATATATATATATATATATATATATATATATATATATATATATATATATATATATATATACAGACATATATGTATTTATGTATATACACGCACACACATATCTTTATATATATACCATGAATACAATTTTAAATAATAAACTATTCTAAGTATTCAATATCGACATATCGAATCTTAATGTACATGTACAATATTTTATACAAATAAAATAAATAATAAAAAATATTTTAAAAAATTTCGGGAAGGGGAGCTACAGATCTACCCACCTTAAAAATAATTTCGTTCTCGAAATTCTAACTTATACCCATGTCTATAATTCAAAAAATAAAAGAATAAAATCCAATATTATAACAATCTTCTCAAATTTAATTTCTCAAAAATAGTTTGTATTCTTCTCCTAGCCATTCCGTAACTACGAATCATCGAGGACTTCTATCCACCTTCGGTCATACTACCCACTTCAAACACCTGATGTCATAACATTATAACCCTCCAGCTAATTGCAAAAGTAACTACCGACAGCTATCTATAGCATAAGGCATCTACAACCCTCTCCTATCTATCAAGCAAACCAAAATTTAACAGCAACAAGTTTACACAAGTAGCTTAAAAATATTGGTAAATTCTAGTAAGCATGACTATTCGTCGCTCCGAAGTAGGGAGGACAGGAAGATAATACAGAATAATCGAAAGCAACTGTGAAGTTTCAAGAGCAGTGGAGAGTGTCCAATGATACAACTAAAAAGGGTGTTTACGAACCACTGACTTAATTGGTAGATTGGGCTACTCTAGTTCAGTCACTTGCTACGTCGAAGAGTCCTTCGTTACTTAGAATGGCCTGCAATCCATGCAATACTAAAATTTCGTTCTTGAAATTCTAAACAAGGTTTTATAATAGAACGGCATTTGAGAAATCAAGATTGTGATATTTTTCCGTGGTTGTTTAAACACACTAGCAAGGGATAAAGGTGCACTACAAGATTGTCTCGCGACGTCCAGATAAGTTACGAATGACTTCATATTCTAAGAGGTGGAGACTTCATAATAGGTATAGGGACCTATTTCAATTGGTTCGGTTTTATAGTCCAAAAAATGGGGGTATGTCTGGATGGATTTTACTATGTCTTAATGAGTTTCCTATCTGGCATCAATCGTTGGTTGGGTCAACCTTGGATCTCAATCTATATGGGATGAACAAGATCCCAAGATAAAACTATGTCTACTAGGTTAGGGTAACCTAGAATAGGCTTTAACTCAAGTGGTTGAGCTAGTTGCCAGTCAGGTTGGTTAGCTAAGTTCCTAAAGTCCAAAAAGCGCCTTCGGTGACTTTTGTGTTTAAGTAGCACAAGAGGCCTTAATTGGGTGGCATACTAGTGGCATGTGCATAGTGGGCTTCGAGTAGATCACAACCATATATTGGGTCGAATGAACTGAATCAAGGTTGAGGCTCTAATGGAAGTCGGGAAATGTACCGGCATTATGGTAAGGGTTATGGCTAATCCTTTTATTCTGAAAGTCGTACCCTAAAAATAGAGTACAAGGGGATGAGTTTGAGTGGGACATGATATACCTAGATGAAGATGGACTCGTCTAGATCTTACATGTGAAATTTGTTGGAAGATAACAGCTGGTCTCGTGCTCCGAATATTAATGGCACGGTCGGGGACACGAAATGATCTAAATGAAAAGTGGGAGTCCATGGGGCATTATCATCCTAATAGAATTTTCCTAACCAATCGGTGATCCATGTTTATCCTAAAAATTTAGAAGACTTACGGTCTACCCACCTTAGAAGCTAGGATATGGTTTTAGGAATGGTGAGGTTTTAGAAGGATTCCAAAGCCTGGATACTGTACCTCGACTCTTGTTAATAAGAGAATAAGACACGACGTACGAGATACGGTAGATGTATAGGTCAAGTCAAGGATCGTTCCTCGATAAAATAGGAATTAAGTGTGTACAATGACACATGGTCGATAAAATAGCATGATATACCCGTCCATAGTATACAAGAGTTATCTACGGGGTAACCAACTCTAAGGCACTTCATTCGAAAAGATTTCTAACCACTAAGTCATGAATTTCTATTGGGGTCAAACCTGCCAGACTATTGTCACAAGAGTTCTAGTTGAAGCAAGATTTAAACAAATGATTAGAGGCTCACGATACTTGGTCTCTGGAGAATAGGTAGTCTCCTAGGTTGGCATTTGGTCAAGGAAAGATCCTAATCATTCTCGGACTCCAATGACTAGAAGATCAAGATAGTAGGCTTATTGTCGAAGGGAGGACGAGTAACTCAAGGCAAAGCTCCAGTCACTGGCTGGCCGTGGATAGCTATGCTTGCGTATACAACTATCATAGCCATGGGGATACTATGTATCTATCTGTCAATTATGAGCTTTCGTCTTTCCAATCAGTGAAAGACAAAAACAATATAGAGTTCAAGAGAGGTGTCACTGAATATAATTACGTGATTCAAAAGGCGAATGTATAATTTAAGAGGAATTGTCAAAGTGGTCGCGAATGAGATCCTAGAGACATCTACATCTCAATCCATGTAAGAAAATTAGATGAAAAGTGAACCAAATGCATCATGGTTGATCAGACCGTAATACAATGATTCTGATTAGACAATATGTTAGCAGGCGTCCCCAATAAACATATGTCTCGAATCAAGTTTGATAAAAGAGTAAGCTTGCAAAACTAGGCTGTAATAGCAGCATTGGTCAGGATATTCAAAATATAAGTAGGCGAGATTTTTGAATAGGAGGAAATAAGTAGTTTAAGTATTGAGAGAATTAAAACCTTACATGGTGTCATTGCTTATATAGGCATCCTACTATCATCTATCCATATGGCCTTGGTCGACAATGGGTTATGGACTACTGAATTCTATATTCTAAGTAAACCTATTAATGTCAGTTAATTCCTTGTTAATTGATCACAAGGGCCACAGGATACTAGGTTGGGAGGCAGGCTGTCAAACTCACAGAACTTTCACTATTTTTGCTTTGGATCTTACGGTACACACAAGGCATTTTTCTATTCTCTATAGTATCCTAATCTTGTGATCACGTCAAAAATTATTTTACCGAGAATTATGCCTCGCCCATATAATCTGGCCGTGGTAAACCCTTGGTTCCATGATTCAATTGTGATAGGCTATCGGTACTCTACCTTACATTGACACGAGGGTATCTTAAGATCTAAAGAGGTCAACTAGGACATAGTTTTAGTAATGATCCACAACCTACAATTCTTTGAAAGGATTTCAATTCTTTGGGTTGTGCCTCGCCAGTGCGCTGCTGGCGGCAGTGAACCCAAATTCTCCACTCTCAAATAATTGATGACAGTGCGCTGCTGTCTAAACTTTATGGGTTAGCTAATATTTCTCTAACTATAACCGTAAAAATTTATGAGCTTCTAGAGATTCAAACAAGTTGACTAAAAAAATAGAGCGTAGGTATTTGTCCTATCAATCACAACATTTAAAATAAAAGATTTAATCATGGAGGAAATAATTAAAGACGAAAGAAATACAAACACTCTAGTATCTATTTTATATGCATTTCAAATTGCTGAGGGAAACTCTAAATCAAATCTAACTCGGGGTTCATATAGGAATAACATAATCAGGAATTATAAACCAATTCCTTACAGCAAAATAGAATTTAAATAGACAATTCTAATTTATGATATAAGATTTATATCTAAAAAGAAAATTGAACTGTTTATCAAAATTAACGCCTTAATTCTAGGCAAGCCTAACATACCAAGCGAATAGTATACTCGCATTGGATCACATTGTCATATCAAAGTATAGTGTACCTATAGGGATCTAGCAAGCTATCTAAATTCAATAATTCTGTATCTAAATTGCATGGCCTATCAGAAAACTTTAACTACCCAACTAGTCAAATTAATAAGGGACCCTTATCCTAGTTATTCTCCTAAATTATTTTAATCCTAATTATGAATGAGCATTTCCTGGGCGCAGGCTTGCAGCAGTACAACTAATATGGTACTACCACGAGTTCGCAATCTCTTACAAAAACTGACCTGCATGGGCCACCATAAAAATTTGTCACGACCAGCACCCGCTTTTCAAATACGAGACGTGTCCAACCCAGCCTACGCCGCAGAGTCGGCGGTAGAACGTTGTCAAGCCCGCAAGAAATAAATACTCAAAAATACAACATTTGCTGCTCATTCACATTTCTAAATTTGTTACAATATTTACAACATTTATAATTAAAAAAAATATAAGATTTTACAATTAATGAAATTGATACAATTGTTTTCTATTTCTAGGTTGGCCTCAGCATACCCAAGTCTTCCCAATGCTAAGAGTGATCGCGGCTAAACCTGAAAAATATTGGTTTCCAATCAGGAATGGAACAAGTACACAAACCGACGACAATACGAAAACACAATAGAATTAACAAGACATGAAAATAACATATGAGAGATAAAAAACTGGAAGATAACTGATGACATAGCACGATAGAGAAGTAAACAAGGAAAAACTAATAAAAGACATCTATCTAGGTGATGTGAAATATCCTTTTCGACATGTGAACGGCTAGGGGGTAAATCCGGCTCACTGCACGTATCGTGGCAGCTGCTATCATGCAAGAATAGACATTTTCGGAATATTTTTGGGTAGTCCACATGTCTACTAAGATATTTCTCCTCCCGACTACTCCGTGTGACGAGCATGTCAATAAGCATCAAGATATATGTATAGACATGAAATAAAAAGACTACTATGAATCGAAAAGCAATCAGAAAGTTCACTTTCCTGAGGTCCTTAGCTGGAGAAACCAATAATAATATACCACTCAACGAGCCACAATCAATCAACACATGCAGAAGTCTTTAGATGCTGAAATAAATAGTACCAACGTTCTCAGAATAATCAAATTAGCTAGGATTGCTTGTCCTTAAGTCCAATTCTGGACACAGGAGCACAACGGTAATTTTGGGCAAAAAAGATGTCCGCCGTTGGACCCTCTTTGTACCGAAAAGTGTGCCAGAGTCAATTGTCTTTAAAGTTATCAAACTATATGTCTACGGATCTGGTTTTCCGATACGAACACAACCGTATGTCCAAAGTTGGATTCCGACGGACTGTGCACAAAATCGCCCGTTGAGTGGGACCATGGGGCCCGCAAAACGACGTATGATTCAACTGTCTCATAATTGGACCAAACTTGGCATACAGGACCAGAAAAATGATACGGTCCTGCTGGCGCAAGTTTCGTCTTGATCTGACGTACGTGCGCAAAGTAATTAGAGAATTTGCAAAGTGCACGATACGGTGAATTTCGACGGATACGCATCAAATTCGTCGTGCACACGCGACCAATTTGAATTTCGTCAAAGGCCACACGACCACGAAGCCATTACGCAGCTTTTGATGTTTACGGTGCGCGACCGCATCGTCCGGTTTGGCGGGACCTACGTCGTATCGGGACAAATTCTAATTTTTAAACTGTTCTTGTTGCGGGTCTTTCTTGATTTTGGAAATCAATTATCTTTTTACATACACAATGAAACCAGGGGCAATAAAAAAGGGATTTGAAGGTCTATAAGTGATCTAAAATATTGTTCAAATGGTTTTTTTCGAAATTACTGATGGATTGACAGGAATCGATCTCCAAACAGAGCTATTTGGGACTGGTTTGAGGCTGTTTTCGAAATTATTTCCTGTCGACTTTGCGTCGAAATCTCGAACATGTTATCCTAAGATTCTCGAAATTATTTACTGGGATTAGATGGGGTATATGTTGACTACACATAGGAGTTAATACTTCTCAATTTGGTCGAATATCCAATACAAAAAAAGATCAGGAAATAGGGGTACCTGCTGTTGTTTGTCGCCTGGTGTGTCCGGCACGAGCGCGCGTATCCGCTGTTTGTGCACGCGCCGGCGGCTGTGGCCGGCCTGCGACTGTGCGCGGCCGTCCAGGGGGTGCGCCGACGCCTGGGGGAAGGCTGCGAGATGTACGTGGGTTTATGGTTTCCGATTGTACTCGTTATACATATACTGTTACTCTGTCGATATCAACATACGAGCGGGTGAGGGGGAGTCTCAGGCTCCAGCCTGGGCTGGGATGTTGGGCCAGGCCTGGCTCATTTAATTCCCTTTTTTTCCTTTCTCTTTCTCTTTTTCTTTTCTATTTCTTTTGCTATTTCCTTTGCTATTTCCTCTCTATATACATCTATATATATATAAATATCTATGTACACTTATACATATATACATATACACACATAAATATATATACCCATTTATATAGGGATATTTATTTACGTATACAACACATTATATTATATTAAGAATTTATATATACTTACACATACATTTATATATATATATATATATATATATATATATATATATATATATATATATATATATATATATATATATATATATATATAAAAAAAAATATATATATATATATATATATATATATATATATATACACAGACATATATGTACAGACATATATGTATTTATGTATATACACGCACACACATATCTTTATATATATACCATGAATACAATTTTAAATAATAAACTATTCTAAGTATTCAATATCGCCATATCGAATCTTAATGTACATGTACAATATTTTATACAAATAAAATAAATAATAAAAAATATTTTAAAAATTTTTGGGAAGGGGAGCTACAAATCTACCCACCTTAAAATCAATTTCTTCCTCGAAATTCTATATCATAACTATTTCTTAAAATTCTATATCGCACGATGCTCGCCCCAAGTCCTATGGTCAAACCATTTGTTCGTTTGTACGGGAGTTTCTACCCAAGTTCGTTTCACTCAAATTTCTAAACATCAAGCATCATTCACCCTATTCACATCGAGACATTCTCCGCTCCATGTCTGAGCTCGTTTAGGAAAGTCATCCTACGATAGGTTGTCCTCAACCAAATTCTCAACATGTTATTATCGTGTGTCCGTACTAGCAATTATCGTAGTCTATCTCTTCAAGTATGTTTTGATACAATTCACCTATCCATCATATCCAATCCACGTAGTCGATCACAAGGTCGTCTAGCCTTGCAATATATCGTACCCCGATATCCTACAAGTCTGATTATCCACGGTGGACATGAATCACCATGTCAACATTCCCGCGGAATAATCATCCTCATCGGAACGTAACTCTTGCGTTGAGTCTAGACTTACTCATTTTCGATACGCAAATTGGGTCTACTCAATCCTCAACTTTACTTAGTCGTCTATCATAAGTCCGATCAATCCTCAAATTTGCCTTCGCTTCAAACCACAAGTCGAAGCAATCAAAATTGCCATGTCATGATATTTCGAGTTCGATCATTCCTGCTGGACATGAATCACCATGCCAACGCTCACACGGAATGAACGTCCCAAATTCGACGTGACACATGTGCGAGGCTAGAATTTCACTCGCGCAAGACAAGATCGTTGTCGTTGTGGTTATCACCGAACAATTAAGTCACTTCCCTTCCTCATTCCAAACATTCATCTCTATTAAAATTCTCCAACATAGTATCCTTCAAAATAATAACTTCTAACACGATCATCATTCATCGAATCAGAGTACCCCCGAGTTATCATACATCGATCTTTGATACGCCTCAATACCATCGATGATGTATATAACCTGACGATCTTCCTTTTGCAACGAATTCCGAGTCGTGCAACTAATTCCTCAATTCACATTGTCTCGTGCTAACTCTTTATTGAGCAACATCTATTCCAAATCCTTAGTCATTCTCGTATCTCCAAATCAACGTTTCCTATGCACGCTATCTTCCGATCGTGCTATCTTTGATCTCGTCCATGGGTATTTCACCTTAATTCAAGTTTAAATCCCTTCGACTAAATTTAAAATCGTATGCACGATCTTCTATGTTTCCTCGACCAAAACTTCCATTCGTTTCATCGTTCCGACTCTCTATTCAACTTGTTTTGTACTTGCACTACACATTCACAATTCGTCCGAACAATATTTCGTATGAGACTCCCGACTCATGACCAACTAAGCGTTACTCGTTCTAAGGCTTGTACAATATCATCGCTTGCCGACATACTCGTTCTATCCACAAATCTTTTAGTTTCGTTTGAACAATTTTTATGACGTCCAAACACTACTCAAGGTTCGAGCCACTCGACTTGTCATCGACACTCACTCTTATTCTTCTTCGAAGCTATCACATACACCACTCGGGGTCAAGTCATTCTACACATCCTTAAAAGGTCATTCGACTCACAATCGACATGTTTAATTGTGCGTTTGCCCGTTCCTCAAAGTCTAAGAACATTTCCCGCATTCGCTTTAGCATTGGTCAAGTAGCGTCTCTATCAATATACATTCTAAGCCTCACTTATTCTCATCCGAGCGATAGTCGATCTCGCTCGCAAATATGTTCGCACCAGAAGGTCTAGGTGCGCGATACTCGACACAACTTAGCCAAAAGCCTGTGTGCATAACCATCCCGCTCGAACTATACTTCGATCACGTGTACTTGTTCGCTATCGTCAGTATAAGGTTATTCAGGCATGAACTGCATTTGCTAACTTTTAGTACTGGTTTCTTCCAACTCAAGTCCGTCGTAGTTTGGCACAAAAGCCTTCGCCTATCAATTCCGTCCAACCGAGTACTCGTACGAGCTTTTGAAAATATTAGACTTATCATATGGAACATCCCAAGGTACAATGAGATAGAGCGTATACTTCTTTGTTTTCAAAACGAGCTTTCAAAATTGAGAGAATCGAAATAAAGTCCAAGGACGTAAAGCCGTGCTCTGATACCAATCTGTTACGCCCCGCTCCCGTAGGAGCGATCGTCCTCGCTAAGGCGTGATGCCGTACGGGCCTATGTTGCCCCCGTGCAAGGCTAATCTCCAGAAACGGCCAATTTGAGCTAGGCCAAAGAGTCGCACAGAGTATCCCCATTTGCAGCGAAAAGTAAATGAACACAAGTTGAAGCGAATTCAAACTCTTTATTGATTTTTAAGAAGTTTACAAGCGACGCTAGGCCAAGTTTACAAGTCTCTCAAGCTCTCTCTCTCTCTCTGAAACATAAAAGGTGTGCCAAGTGGCTTACAACATGGAATGATTCATGGCGATATTCCGATACATTATGTCATGTCTATGGTGCTTCAGCTTCTTGCAACGCTCCAAGGCTCCAGAGTTAGCCCCGCGCCTTAGCACGTTCTAGGGAAGCTCCGCACCCGACGACATCTCATGCATCTTGCAAGCAAACTGTAGGGTTATCAATACATTGTTATGCACTGGTGGAGAGGCTAGCTCGCCCACAATGCTATCATTACCAAACGTATTCTATTTACTTTTGTGCATCGTCTATCATTCATTGTCTTTCTAATCTTGCCTTAGGATCAGTTTCATGGCATATTTCATAACCTATCTCGTGTTGCCGAATTCAAGTATTTGTATGGAAATACTTGCACGATTTACCCATACTTACCGTCCGGCCTTCCCTGTCCAAAGTAAACCAAGTTACACAACAATTTTTATATATCAACTTAACGTAATTCACGTAAACATTCAATGTCAAGGGCGTGTCCCTGCCTCAGATTCTAGCACGTCGTAGGCATGTTCTCTAACTCATTTGCATGAAGTATTCTTTATCATTTGGTGTGTTACATTTCAAGACTGTGCTGAAGGTGCTTCATTCAGTTAACTTAGACTACTTTATTTTAATGCAAGGACTTGCACGTGGATTGCCACCAGCAAAGTCCACTTAATCTATATGCACCGGTCGCTGGCACCACAAGCCAATTTGGACATATTCTCCTTTGGTATTCTAACCTATCATAGCATGCTGATGCACCTAGATAGTCTTTTGAAGTGCCCCTTTGGTATTCTCACCTATCATAGCGTACTGGTGCACCTTAATAGTCTTTTGAAATACCCCTTTGGTATTCTCACCTATTATAGCGTGATGGCTGGTACACCTTGATAGTCTTTTGAAATACTCGGCCTTACGTCTCTTTGAGTGTCCGAGCCCCAACCCAAACAGCCGGTAAGCCATGATCCCGCCTAGGCCGGCCACGATCCTCCCTTTGATCGTGCCGTAGAATTCCTTATTCTTCCGACCTTCCGTATACGATAGGATTGTCTACGACCATTTCGTATTGACTTGTCATTTTTACTTAACGGCAGTCTCTGAGCCATAGGCTAACCCTTAACCATAAGGCGTTATCGACCAGGTTGGCGGCGACGTCCGTGTAGCGCGGGTAGCGAGCCCCGATGCACGTCCCCGTCATACCTGTCGCTAACCATTTCTTTCTTTCTTATCTTATTCATTCTTTCTTTCACTTGTTCGTTCCTTCATTGATTCATTCACATATTCATTCATTCTCATATTCATTCATTCATTCACTTATTCGTTCATTCATTCATTCATACATTACGCAACTCCTTGTGTGGGAGTCGCCTTGGCTACCCATCGGTCCCGAAGTCTTCCAATGTTGCTATATTCTACTCGGAACGACTATATCGATAGTCTTTCCGTTTTATTGCTGTAAACCATTCATTGTTTCATTGTTTGAACGTATAAGGAACTTGAATGTAAGCTTGTGCCTTAGCACGAGCGTGGAGTACGGTACGAGAGTTCTCATATTTTCTATGTTCTTTTCCATATTCTATACAAGCATAAAAGAGGGGATTATTCCCTTAGCTAGGTGCGTTGAGTCATTTATTAGCATGTGCGGTATTATCGTCTAGCGATTCTAGCAATAGTGTCCGTATTGTTAAGTGTCTAGGCTAAGCAAAGACGGGCTCATCGGAGCCACCCACCTTAGCGATGTTCGCATCAGCCAAGCGATACTCCGAGCGCGCCTTTGAAAGTCTAAGTCTGGATTCATCTTCGATGGGCCAATTTAAGTCTTGCATCGATTCTTCATCAGGTCGATGCCAACTCTTCGGGTCGACAGCTCGTTTGAGTCGTTGCACTTGCCGTTTGAATCGACGTTCCACTAGGGCGGAGCAGGTCATTACACTGGGACTCGTCTAATTCATGATTGGTGCAATTGATTATTGGATAGACTAGCCTTGCTTGTACATAGTAAGAACTGAGGAATCCTGATTGCATATTTTCAAGACAATTTGGAACTTATAGTAGCAGGCTGTAGTAGTTGTATGGCCGTTTAAATTGATTTGTTTGTATACTGTACCTACTCTGTTAACTACTAAGATGATCAGAATATCAGGACATGATGGGTCAACTTCTGTTCTTGTTTGGTTGGGAAGTTGGTTTGAAGTGTCGGGATGTTGTGTGAACCCAGTAGCAAGCAGAGACTTATTATTATATTCTTAACTCTTATCACTAGTTTTAATTCTCATGTCGTGCTTTCTTGTGGTACTTGCTATTAGAGGTCTAACCTCTCTGGTTTTGTATGGCCAGATTTAGAGCCAGTTTCTGAGGACTCAGCTTACTTCTACCTCCAAGATGGTCAATACTAGAGGGATGATCGCAGGAGGACACGAGTGGATTTCTTGCTTATCCGTTCGTTTTGTTACTTACTTTACATTTTGCCACTTGGCACCGACATGTTAGTCGGATTGTCTTGTACTTACATTTACATAATTGTAACTAAGTCAGACTGCAGCTGATAAAAATTGTGTATACCTTGCTATATCATCTGGCTATGTTTTGTAAAGCCAGATCTCAAGAACATTTTGACTGAACGTTTGGGACGCCTTACTGCTTTATCTTATATGTACTCTATTATTGCTTCTTGTTTGAATGATTGAGACAATAGATGTTGAGTGACCATCGTGAGACTTTCGTGTAGTATGCACCACCTCGTCTTTTAGACAGCATTGATCGTATTATACGGTATTCATCTACCTGTAATACGTAGCTAGCTGAGTCATTCCCCCGCTCTCCGGTATTCTGGTTCTGGGGCGTGACATACTCGATAAGTACGTGAACAAACCCAAATATTGTTATTGTTGATAGCTAAGTCATATACCCCACGTATGAGTTAGGTGTACCTTATTATTGTGGATAGCCATCGTATGATGTGCCGTATTAGCCCAGCCATTCACGTACTAAAAGGTATTTCATACACACATAGTTTTTTTTATTATTCTTTTATCTAGTTCCTGTCTTGCTAGTTCATATCTTGTTAGTTCATAGCTTGCTAGTTTATACCTTGCTAGTTCTTTATATACTCTTTGCCACCATTGTTTCTCATTGTTCTAACTTATTTTGGCTAACAACATTAATTGAAATATGGTTGTACTCTGCTCCTTTCCTGACTGGATCGTTGTTATAGGTGAGGATGACATGACTACTTTTGCGCTATAGGCCATACGGGAGGAGATAGAGACTCGAAGGCCAAACCATAGAAGTCTAGTTAGATGTGTGGTAGTTTTCTATAATTGTAAAAGCTTATATTCTTCTTCAAATGTAAAACTTCTAAATTTATAAAGTTGATTTAGTTGTTGTGAATGAGCAGTTAGTACCTATGAACATTTTGTTTATTGTGGGCTCACTACACCAAAATAGACGATTTACGACATTTAGAATTATCCAATAATGACGAACTAGAACTGTCGTTTCATATTCGACGGGTTGAAACCGTTGTTTAATAACAAACTGATTCCAAAAAAATGGTACATTTTGATTTGACATATAAAAACTGTTGTTTAACCCCTGAAATTATGTTGAGATTTTAGCACATAATATTTCATTAAAAAATGGGATAATTTAGCAAATGCCCCCATTCTAAATGTTGAAATTAGCATATACCCCCACTATTTTATTTATCTAACAAATACCCCCATTTTTTATATAAAATAATAAAAATTTAAGATATACCCCCACTCTTTTACATAGGAGTGGGGGTATTTGCTAAATAAAATAAATAGTGGGGGTATATGCTAGTTTTAACATTTGGAATGGGGGTATTTGCTAAATTATCCCTTAAAAAATTTCCCTCCCGCTTCTCACCAAAACCCGTGGTTACCTTCCCCTTCCCCATAAAAACCCCTTCGCTATAGAATTTTTCCAAAAACTTTCTGTTTCCATCTCCAATTTTCTCCTCCTCCCAAACCCCCCTGCCATTGCCGGATCAGAAGCCTACATCAGGTAATCTCTGCTTTTTTTTCGTCTCTCAAGCCTTCTCTAAAAACTCCTCCATTAGGATTTCCTTTGCACCCGCCGCTTTTCTAATTTTAGGGTTCTAATTTTTGTAAGCGTATGCTATTTTATAATTAATTGGGTTTATATGGTTCTAAAATATTTTTTATCCATGGTTTGATTTATATATGCTTGGAACTATTCACTAGGGTTTTGTCACTAAAGCGTTAAAATCTTCCTTCTTTTATACATTCGATTCCTTTATTTTTTATTTTGTACATCTAATGTTACCAATTTGTTAGGGTTTTGGCATCAAAGCAATAAAGTTACTTTTTTTCAATTTATTATGTAATTTAGTCTGGATTTGTTAGATATTGTTGCGGTATTTGTTTCCCTATGTATTAATTAGGGTTTGTAGGCGCATGCAATAAAAATAGTGTACTTTGTGGTTAACTCATTGCACCATTTTCGTATCAAAGACAAACATATATAGCTACTATTTTTTCTTTGACATTTGTGCTTAATACAATGTATATTCATTCCTACTCGTAGTGCCGGTAAAAATATGGGCGCGCTCGTAACGATCATGCCGGCTTCCGGCACCGTTGCGTGAGCCGGCAGTTCGATTTTGATGTTCGGAGCGGTTCGATGTTGGTGTGTCGGAGCTGATCATGATAATTTGTTTGGGATGTTCGGGTGCGAACCGTTATTTTATTTTTCCACAATTTTTTTAGTTATAAAAATTATTGTATTTTATTGTATATACGTCTCTTTGGTTGTTCGTGTCTTCTTCACACTGACATAGTAATATCTGGGCATGGTCTGATGGTAATTTCGTAAATAATACGGTCATTCATCTCGTAGTCTCCTGCTACAAAAGGTTAAAAAAAATAATTTGTAGTATTTTATTGGTAGAGAGTGTCTACCAAGTATTTTAGTTTTGGGTTTATTGTATTAACTACGTGTATGTTTTACACTTGTTATACAGGTCACTTCTATTTTAAAATTAATTACACCGATACTCTATTTTCTATTTTTTATAAAAATTAGTAGCATTGATTGTTACTGTGGTTAATAAATTTATAAAAGAGAGGGGTAGCCAGTGTAATTACTTTTAGAATATTGGTAGTCACTATAATACTCATGAAACATCGGAGGGCCAGTATAATAAATCCTTTAGTTTTAGGTTAAGGTGAATTTGAATTGCAATTAGGTGATCTTTTATTTTATATTCAAAATTCAAGATGGGTATTTAAATTACGTCTCCAATGGTTTCCAGAATGGGTATATTTTTTAATAATTTGACTATAAAAACTCAAATGAGAACTCAATTTGTCATTTCAAAACATTTATGTAAGTTGTGTTCTGCAAATGAATGTATGGTCCCATGGATCGACGTATGTTTCATTCAATAGTCTATTTGGTGTCAATGACAAAAGATATGGAAATGGACCTTTGAACATCTGTCCTCCTAAGGCCTCCTTTGGTTCGTGGAATGAAAAGGAAAGGGAAAAAGGAATCCCTTAGAGGTCGGGTAAGCGTTAGGTTTACTCGGTTTAAACCGAATTGGAATAGTAAAAATCGAATAAATCAAAATTTTAAAAATTGCAATAAAGTATTTGGATATATCGGTATGTAGGGGGAATGCCCTTGTCGAGGGAGCGGCGGAAAGAAAATTTTCTCTTATTTATTTTCTATGATTTATTTTGTAGGATTTGTTCTTGTTTACTTTCTTAGGTACAGACTTGAAACTATCCAACATTTTTTTGGATTTCTTGTTGTTTATTTTCTATGGTTTAGTCTTTTTGTATTTCCTAATCCATGAAATTATTCACCATTTTTTGGATCTCTTTTTATCTCTAGGTCACCCGTTGAAGGAGGGACTTCGAAAGCTAGGGTTTATTGATCCTCTATCAAAGAACTTCCAATTTATCAAGCAAGTATTTCGAGGTACAAGTCTAATTACTAAGCATATAAGCAAGTATTAATTAGTATGCCAATTACTCTAATTTTGCTAGGGTTTAACCTTTTTGTAAAGATTTGTAGTTTTTCAATCCTATGTTACCTCTGAAATTAGCCAACATTTTCTGAGTCTTTTTCTCTCTAGGGTTTAATCTTTTTGTAAAGAATTATTTTTTTCTCAATCCTCTGTTACCTCTCCAATTATTCACCATTACCTCTGAAATTATTGAAGAAATTGATACGTTATGAACATAATGTCTTGATCTCGTCGATGCACATTGTCAAGTGTTCAATCTTTTTGTAAAGATTAGCTGGTTCTTTTTCTCAAATATGAGACATTTTAAATTGTTTGACAACATTATTGCTAGTATAATTGTGCACTGTTATACTTGAAAGATAATGTCAGGTGCAAACTTCTGTCATGATATGTGTTAACATTGAATTAGAACTTTCAAAATGGCAAAAACCTGCATGTCAATTTTAGACGACTCCCAAAGAATGAATATGCATGTCAATTTTACATGACTCCCAAACCAACCAGTTCAGCACGAGGGGAGAAATACCTCAGTATGTGTGTGTAGAAAATTAGAAAGGAATTCCTGTGCAGCAGCAGGTGCATCTTGCTGCACCACCAGCAACAACATATTTGGTCAGCAAGCAGAAGCTTGCTCTGCTGCTAACACACACATACTGCAGCAGACCTGTGTGCATGTGAGTGTTGTGTGCGTGTGTAACATCATACAGGCAGTGGGAGATTCTAGTGTGTGTGTATTGATTGTAACGTGTCTTGATACCAGTTGAAGGAGTGAAGATCAGTTAGTAAAAGGGGAGAGGGAACCTGTGCAGTGCACGGGTCTGTGTGTACACAGGTAATCTGTACACAGACTTGTACCCCTGTTTAACAGGAATTTTGGTGCTTGTGTGAGTTTGTAGATACGTACACATATGTATGTGTTCAGTTTTTGAGGGTGTCTAAACCAGTGTGTGTAGGCCATTTCTGTGTGCAGGGATGTAAGTTCAGTTCACCTGGAATCATCATTACTACTTGTTTTTATGGAAGCTACTAACTAGTCATGCAATGCATCTGTGCATGGTTATCTGGTGTAGGTTATTTCAGGTACAAGAGACTTGATGATGGAGGACTCCGATAGTGCAGTCAGCAGTTCATTCTTACTGGATGATGATTCCAGGTGAACATTTTAGGAACTTATTTAAGATAATTAGCAGGTCTTTTTGATGTATTATATACAGACACTTTCATATCATCTCCTTTTTCCAATGTAGCATACCATTCTCAATGGATGACGTATCCAAATCAATGGCACAGATAGACGTATCAGATGTTGATCCATCACCATTGCTTCGTGAAAATTCAGGATTTTCGTTCTTGCTTCAACCTGGCAGACTAATTATCTAAAGCTTATGTTGGGCACTACCATCCAACTCAATTGAAACCTAGGAATAAGTCTCACCATCTTCTACTTGTTAATTCCATTCTACTGTGGCAAAAAGAGCCAGTCAGTTCCTTTTTAAATTTCTCTTTCATTTTTTTTGTTGATTGATTTTATTGTTTTAGAGTGCGCTGTTTAAAACACACAGGAGGTCCCCTTGTACTGATGTTAAGTGGGACTGGTGGTCCGAAACCCGCCTTAGGACTGGCCCGATCAAACTTGGGTTGAGCCGGTCTGGTCCGGTCCACAAGAATTTCGGGTCAGGTTGTAGGAAGGAATATGTGAATGTAAATCATTAGTAGTGTGTGTACACTTAGTAACGTATTAGTATAAGTGTACATGTTTAGAATTTGTATGTTAGTGTGTGAGTGACAACCTGGGGGTAGATGTAGC
Organism: Iris pallida; assembly: GCA_029216955.1. Classification (NCBI taxonomy): domain Eukaryota; kingdom Viridiplantae; phylum Streptophyta; class Magnoliopsida; order Asparagales; family Iridaceae; genus Iris; species Iris pallida. Next base: position 9,408,759 of record JANAVB010030220.1, read on the forward strand.
AGTAGTTGCACAGATAACTGCAGTGCAGTTTAGGATACATCCCCTATATGTGTGGGGATATAGGAAGGGATATGTGAATGTAAATCATTAGGATACATCCCCTATATTCTAATTTCATTTTTTTGCTCTAGGATCATGGAATATATATTAGTCTAGTTATAGTGCGGTTGTCACATTTTCATGTTTTCCTCTTCTTTGTAATTCATCATTGTGATAGGAATGTTGATTTATACAAGATTTATGACAAGGTGATATGTGGTTATACCCACACTTTTATGAAAACAAATTATCGGTAGTGGTAGTTATTGGATCGGGGACATGCCAAATCTTATCGGTGATATGTGGGATTCTAATTAATTTCCATTTTTGTTTATAATTTCTTACAATTTTATACTATATAATTACTCTCTCTTCTTCTGAAAATTATTTAGGTATTGGGACATGATTGTAAAGGTTATATACATGGAATGGGTCAAGGCATTTCAAAGACGAAGATTTGTGCTTCAGCTACAGACAGGGAGACTGCTCGTAGAGAAAAAAATGATGCTTTGCTAAATCAGATGGAGAATCTTAAACAAATAGCAGTTTTCCTGCATGCTACAGAATGTAACACTCATTGATCGAGTCAATCTTTATCAAAGTTTCACACTCAGGTGAGTAGAGCTAAATTGTCGAATTCTAATATCTTGTTATATTCCTAAATATTATTCATCGTTGTGATAGGCATTTTGCTTTATGCAATATTTATGACAAGGTGATACATGGTTACACCTTGACACTTTTATGAAAACAAATTATTGGTTGCAGTAAGTATTGGATTGGGATATGCCAAACCGTATCGATATCGGTCGTATTGGATCGGTATCAGCCAATACTATAAACTATGATTCTGGGTCCCATGTATCTTAATACCTTTAGGTAGTGTTTCATAGAGTATTCAAATTGAATGAACGAATTATTTTCTCAATCGGTCGTATCGGATCGGTATCGACCGATACTGCAAACTATGAAGTTTGTGATTTATATGATGGGCATGTACTAATGAGTGTAGAAGAGATAAAAATAAATTCAATTAGAATATTGTAACATGGAATCTTGCACCAATATTTTAACAGTTTCTTGTAGTGGCATGTAATAAGTAATTTGCTTTATAAAATCCAGTTGGGGCTCAATACCCAATAAGCTTATAGTGCATTAGCCCTCATATACGTTCATGTAGAAGTGTATAAGAAGCATGGTCTCCTATATAGGTTTGGAGTACCTATGCGACATATGTAGTATAACGGATTAGTTTTTTCATTTTGATAATTAGATGTGCAGATATATTTTGCCTCTTTATACACAACATGCATAAATTGTAAATATGTATGTTATGAACTAGTGTGTACCTCAATTTACAAATTGTAGGAATTTACTGATGATGTTGTCCACTCTTCATCAAATATATACTTTAATCTGATACGTCTTTCATTGTAGTTCAATATTGCTTTGCTTAACTAAATTTCATTGAACTACTCTTTCCTTTTGGGTTATGAAAGGATAATGCAACTTTTCATCCCAATGACAGTTTTTCCATTCAAAATTGAAGGATAAATAACAATCACAGACCTGATTATCCTTATCTATGGAAATGAACATTGGCTATATTTGGATATTTTATCGGAACTCGTAAAAAATACAAAGATAGACATTGGTGAAAACTATGATATCATTATAGTTTAAAGAAGCTAAACTTCTTATACCCAACAAGTTCTTCTGTACTTGGTTTATTCTCAGAATTTTAGCTAATATAACGTCAATAGCAGATAACATGAAATGAAACATTATGTTGTGTCTAAGAGTTCAAAGTGTTGGCACTTATGTTATAAAATGTTGAGTCTTGGGTTGCATTATCTTTTATGTATCCCTTCCATATCTTCCATATCAGTATATGTGATCTATTAAAATTTTCAGAGGCTGTGGGTTCAACCTCTTGGACAATATGAGCAATTAGAAAAGTCTGGATTGCTGATGAAAGATATTTTGATGTTGTAACTGGCTTGAGGTAAGTTGGTGACTGTTTCATTGATATCGTGTCTATCAGTTGCATGGATACATCATGAAACAACATGTTCAAGGTGACAGACACGACACATTATCTGTTCCAATATGTGTCAGACACGACACAAATATGGTAATTGACTTTTGAGTGTCCATGCTTCCTAGGTTTGACTTTATAGAGTAGTTAAAGTGGTTGATCCTTTTTCTTCCTTTTAATAACATCTCATATTCAATTCTATGTCTCAGTTTTCATTGGCAGTGGTCCAACATATATTTATCTAGCAGTAGAGGCCATGGATGATGGTGGAGTAGCTGCTGGTCTTCCTCGAGATTTTGCTCTTATTCTACCATCTCAGACAATAAGTATATCGTAACATATGAAATCTTCAGGCCTGTTAGTGATTTGGAGGAATGGTTGAAATTTGATTATACAAAGTTTTTCACACTAATTTAAGTGTTTCCACCCAAACCTACAAAATCTGATTCGTATATGCCACATGTCCCTGTCTTAATATATTTACCTGGGATTGACATATTGCAACCGGATTGATATATTGCTCCATTCGCTAACACATACATGTGTTGTTTTCACTAATACATACCTAAGATATTGATATATTGCTTCAGATCTTGGATGTTGCTTCGTTGGCCAATAACATAACTTCACATTTCTAAGATCTGAAGGGAATTCATGTAGCCGATTTACTAAACATACACTCTCATATTTTTATGACCATTTTAACAATATACACGTGCATTCGTGTAATGTATTTCCATGTTTCTTGAGCACGGCACTTGATGTCCTTGTCTTATCCAATTGATAGTTTGACACGAGAGGGACCTTTCTTGTCAAAATAACACCGCCTTTCGAAGCCCACTGGTTGCTCTTGAGAGGTGGTTGCCGTGTTAGAAATCACTTGTATAAACTCAGTTTCTGTGAACTAGTTTGAATTCTGGAAGTAGAGGTCTTTGGTATTTTATCAGTTGTTTCACAACATAAGTTTTCTTTGGATTATCAATGTTATCCGTACTCTTATGCTTAATTATTTCTTAAGCTTTCGTATATGAATTGCATTAATTTATGAAGCTGTATTGTTTAGCACATATGTAATTTTTCGGATAACAATATTATGAATTATAGAAGCACCTGACCTGTGCTGTATCATATATCATATTAAGGGACCATATTTCATATGTGCATGCTTAATTTGGTCGCTATATTGTCCATTCTGCTTAAGTTGCAACTACAAGTCGAGGGAAATATATATACACATAACATATACTCTGGCCAGTTATTTGAGTATATAAAATTTAGGTCAAAATCTTTAAATATTGATAACTTCTATTTTTATATATAGCAAGAAACAAGAGGGGCTAATTTAATTCTATTCCCAGTGTTCGGGAAAAACAAAACAAAAAACAAGAAATTTATTTTTCCTTTCAGTGCACTTTAACGTACATTAGGTCTTAAAAAATATATTACAGTAGCGTTAATTTCCACCATTTTGCAAATGATTATCATATACCAATAATTATCCAGCTTCTTCGTACTCTCATTTTATAGTTATTGATCATTTTGAGCTGACATTTTATATACACTTTAAGACAGATGTCTACGGTTGTACTTATGTTTTTTTTATTTCTATCCTTATTATATAGGTGTGTAACTTTATATAATTTTTTTTGAATATTTATGGAGAATCAAGAACTATTTTATACTTATGTTTTTTTCTTATGTTTGTATGTAGGGACATGATCAGGCTACTTGTCCATAAAGGTCTTTTGAAGAATTTAGAAAGAAAGTCATTGCTATTGGACGTGTGAATACGCAACATTGAATGACGAATCATATAATATCATTGTCGATGAAATTTTTGCTGGGAATGAGATGTTCGATAGAGACGAAAAGTTTGATGATATCACTGTTGGCGAAATCATCAATTGGCCAAAATATTCAGTTCACTTTGTGAGGTTTTAAAGTTCTCTTTTTTTGTACTGCACTTGAGATTGTAAGCTAGCAATAAAACTCTTCTTTTTGTTCATCATGAGAATGAAACCATTGTGAGCTAGCAATATTGGAGTTCCTTTTGTTTGTTTATGGAATATTGCTATGTAAACTTGATACATTTATTAGTTAATACAATTTTGATTGAGTTTTTCATTATTGATGTTTATATGAAATTTTATTTTTAGATCTATTTTAGTTTTATACAGAGGATGAATACGTTTAAACATATTTGATAAGAATGAATTGAGTTTTTTTTTTATTTTGTTTTCCAAAAAAACGACAGACCTTACCAGTTGAAAAAGTAAAAATAATGTCAGACCAATTTACAGATTATTTGACAGTTTTAGTCCATCGTTTTTATTCGACAGATAATAACTGTCATTTTATTCAACTATAAAACGACAGTCCAAAACTGTCATTTAAATTTTGGGACGCGCTATTAACGACGGATGATCTGACAGGTCAAAACTGTCGTTTAATAAGATTTACGACGGTTTTGGTCTGTCGAAAAATGCATATTTTGGCGTAGTGGCTAGACAGCGTACTATCGCCGATACCGCGGCGTAGGCTGGGCTTGGACACGCACTCGTATCCCGAAAAATGAATGCGGGTCGTAATACCGTAGTATGGCACAATAGCAACTAAGTCATAGGAACCCAACGATTGAGTGAGTATCGTCAACTCAAATCGAATGGTAGAGTCATTCAATGAAATTGGCCAAGCACATGTGACACAGAACTTAGAAAGATGCTTAAGTATAGTTCGGTGCCATCAAAGGATAGAGTCTTTAGATGGGAATTGTCTATGACACGAACACGATATGGATTAAGGAATGGTAGGATGACTTGCACTCAGAAAGTCTCGTGGATGAGACTTATTCTGAGTGGTGCATTATGTAACGACCCGCTTCGCACAAGCGAAATGCTGATTTGAACGTCGTAAGTGCAACGACCCAATCCTGCCTTGCTTGGCGAAAGGACTCGCTTGAGGCAAAGGCAATGGACTTTGCCTTTCAGAAGAATCCAGACTTGGACTTTCAAAGGCGTGCTCGGAGTCACGCTCGACCGATACGATCATTGCTAAGGTAGGTGGCACTGATGAACATGTCTTTGCTTAGCCTGACAAATAATAACATGAACGGTATTGCTAGATCGCTAGGCGATAACCTCCTGCACGCTAATAAAAGAACTTAAAACATCTAGCTAGGAGAATAATCCCATATTGTATGGATTGTGTAGAATATGGAAATGAACTTAGAAATTTTACTTGAACTCTCGCATCGCACTCCACGCTCGTAACAAGAAACTTCTTACGTTTTGAGTAGATTTTCCGATGCATTCAATTATGTGATATCGTACCACGATTTGAGGCATGAAATAATTAATGGTCCACTGAATTGAGACAAAAAGACTATCAAAATAATCGTTCCGAGCTGAGTAATAAAAACATGGAAAGGCTTCGGACCATTGGGTTACCAAGGCAGTTCTTGTACCAGGAGCTACATAATGATAACGAATAAATGAATGAATAAATGAATGAATGAATGAATGAACGAACGAACGAATGAACGAATGAATGAATAAGTGAATGAATGAATGAATGAACGAAAGAAAGAAAGAAAGAAAAAGAATGAATGAATGAAAAAAAGAAAGAAAAGAAAAGAAAAGTATGATTAGCGACAGGTATGTCAGAGACGTGCAACGGCGCTTGCTACCCGCACTGTACGGATGCTGCCGCCAACCGAGTCGAGAATCTGTTATGGCTCAGAGAGCCCATTAAGTTAAAATAAAAATGGAATACAAAATGGTCGCGGACAACTCGTGCACGAGGGATGTGGCTGAAGGATTCCTCGGACGATCAAAAGCTGGGTTACTAGGGATCGTGTAAGCCTAGGAGGAATTCATAGCTTACGGGCGACTTGGGTGCCGGTCTGGCCACATAAGCGACATAATGCTGGTATTGCGTAGCCTATCAGGGTGTTCCGACTATCATGGTTGTAGGTAACATCACTACAAATACCACGTCTGTATAGTCCAAATGGCTTATGATGCCAGCGACTGGTTCATATAGATTAAGTTGGCTCGCTAAGCAGCAATCCACGTGCGAGTCTTTGCATTTAAACAAGTAAGCTGAGAAATCTGAACAATTGAGTAACTAAATGAAATGCATTTGAACAAAGCTTGATTATAACGTACATCTTGACAAAACTTGAATATCTCGTTTACCTGAAGCAGAAATACGCTCATGGCAGTCGTATTTCCTTATGCATATTCGTCAAGTCATTATGTATAAAACGTTGGCTAACTTGGTTTACCTTGGACAGCGAATTCGTATGGTAAGTATGGTAAGTTGCGTATGTTATCCTTATACGACACTTGAGGTCTGTAACACGAGATAGGCTTTAAATTATACACCATAAAACTGATCCTAATGCAAGAGTAGAAAGACAACAAATGATAGATGGTGCACGAAACTAAATTGAACGTGTTTGGTGATAGCGAGCTAACCTCCCCACTAGTATATGCAATGTACTGATAACCACCTAGACTGCTTGCAGGCTGCGGAAGAACCTCGTAGGTGCAAAATCTTCCTTCGAACGTGCTAGGACGCGGAGCTAACTCTGGAGCCTTAGAGTGTTGCAAAGGAGATGAAGCACCATATACATGACATAATGTATCGAAACATCGTCATGTATCATCTTATGTTGTAAGCCGTTTGGCATGCCTTTTATGTATTCGAGAGAGAGAAAGAGAGAGATAGCTTGAGCGAATAGTAATCTCGGCCTAGTGTCGCTTGTAACAGTTCTTGCATATCAATAAAGAGCTTAGATTTGTTTCAACTTGTATTCATTTACTTTCCGCTGCAATGGGGACACTCTGTGCGACTCTATGGTCTAGCTTTAATCGGCTATTTTAGGACCTAGCCTAGCATGAGTGCAACTTATGCTCGCACGGTATCACGCCCAAGCGAGGACAGTCGCTCCTCTAGGAGCGGGGCGTGACACGAAATCCCCTCCCCCTTCCACCACCAACGTATTGTATACTAGAATTTTATATCACATAACCTGATCATATGCAGAAACAAATTTCTCTTAAGGAGGTCTCGATTTCATTATTCAGTTGTCTTTATTGTTTTTATTAACCTTAGGATTTTACTGACAATATAGTCCATAAGCATGCAAGTGTAATGTACGGATCGAGAATTGATCGAGCTATACTCTATTTTTTCAAAATTTGCTTGGGATTTCTTATTCAACTATCGGACCGACACAAAATTTGACACGCACATTGTAGTGTCCAGCTCGTAGTAGGGGCAACCAGTTGGCTGTTGGAAAATTGGTAATTATTTGTTCGGGACAAAGTAAATTAAGACCCTCACTTATCTATGGATTAGCTTCTATTAGAATATACTCCAAAATACAATAAATTGTTCCTTGGAGAATGAAATTTATATAATATTCTCTTCTCCAACCTTTTCATTGGATTGCTTTTCGTTGTTGGTTTTATAGAAATCCAAGTCACAGTAGAGAGCATTAAATCAAATAATGAACAAATAATATTGCAATAATTGATTTATAAAATTAAAAAATAAACCCTAAATTCAGGGGCTTACAATCCTACCCACCTTATAAAAATTTTGTCCTCGAAATTAAAATCATCTAATAGGTCAAGCTAAAACATGCAACTGCTATGGGTACAGTACTCAATCTGCTATCCTTGTGATCACCTATGTTGTTTCTCTCTACAGTCATTTGGTTCAGGTTCAACATGCTTCTTCCATAAAAACTATGTCACTTTACCCCTGAGAATCTTCATATCAATAAGAACCTTTACATATACTCTAAAATATAGGTCATCCTCGAGATACTAATATATGTATCACAATGATTGGCCATCAACCAAAATTTCAATCTTAAAAGCAATTTGTTTGTTTCCTTATCCCGTCCTAAGTATCCTTATCCTATTAATCACCAGCTCCTTGAAATTGTACATTCAAAACCTATTCTGGGTATTGAGCCCTCTCTTTTACTCAAGAACTCCTGAATATAAACCCTCAAATCTAAGCACAAGATTCTAGTCCTAAATCCGTAGTCACTAAATATAAGATTTCGTTACTCCTTCTTAGATACCTTAAAATCAATTCATACCATCAAACTAATCATCCTTAATGGTTTTCTAAGTCCACTATAGTCAGTCAGTCATATCTGTCCCATAAGCTTAACCTAATGAATCCCCAAGAAAATATACTCATCACAATCACACATAATAACATATTATAGTTATACTACAGAATCTGTTAACTAGGTCTGGCTATCCAATCATCAAAATAGAAGGTAACAGGGCCTAAGACTGGGTCTAGCAATCCATATCAACATTCAACCAAGGTAAGGGTCAAGCAAGACAGGAAAGATTGTCGAAATATTTTCAAGAATAGTACGAGGCCAAACGAGATGCACAACACGTAGTCAAAGTAAAACTCAAGAACCATATACCTTCGTAATTATGTCACATGAAGTTACTATCGTGCTAGTGTGCATCTGGCTGCGATTAACTTCCTCGTTCCATAATACAACGGATGGCTGTAGTGCATAGCTGCCACGCCAGATAATACAGGTTCCTGAACTTTACTTGGCTAAATCCGTGGAATATTTCCAAAAAAAAAATTTTGCAAAATAAGGGAGAAGATGTTAGTCAAAATGCTTAGGGAGGGGTCCAAGTAGAATTCGAAAAAGCATATTTAACCATGATGCCGTTATCCGAAGTCATGCCTCGCCAGTATTTCTCTGGATGCAAACTCCTGATTCCGTAATACAAGGATAAATTACTTTTCGAACCTTTCCTGAATCAACCCATGAGACACTTTCAACAATTATCGGGAAGGACAAGAAGAATTACCTATGTAGCGATGAAGAGTTTAGTCAAATCATAGGAAGATAGAACACAACAATCATGTTGAGAAAATCCTAATTAAGCTGTAGATAGACAGAGTTGACCGAGACGGAAAAAATGATGATAAGAATTTGTTCTTGCTCATCCGGTCATAATGAAGTGATCCGATTTAAGATACAGTCTGATAACCATACACGTCTCCCTGAAATTATATTGCCAGAATTTTTGCCACGCCAGTAAGCATAGCTGCAATAAACGATGGAGTCCATAACTAAGGTATACACCCTAAATTATGTCATCTGGAATTCTTACCACGCCAACCGGTATGGCTGCAAGAGAATCTAAATTCCATAACTAGGATAGTATATCCAAAATCAGGCTCCATGTCCCTGTCAGGCTAGCTAATATGACTGCGATATATTCCAAACTCCATAAGTAAAGTAGACATTTATTGTTCCCATCAAATATGTTTATCAGAATATCTTAACTCAATTCATAAAAACTGATCTTAGATACAAAGTTAAAGTCAACTACGAACGAACATCAAGATTCAAAATTCAACTACGAATCAAAGATAAGTAGATAGAAACTAGCGGAAACAGATCCCGAGGTAGAGTTTAGAAGAAAATTCTCAAGAGATGTCCAAAGGTACTATCTAGGTCAAGATAAAAAGAAATAATTGGAATATAATCTAAAACAATCTCCACCTGATATGAGACTGGCAAATCATATTCTTGTCTCAACATAGAAGATATATAAATTCAACTTATACCTTCCCTCTGGGGTCCACAAACTCATTCCAAGAAAGAATAAAGTTTGATACGGACAATTATTTCAGAAATCAGGACGGACATGAATAAATGGGAAAAGTTTCAAAAAGTTCGAAATAAGATTCCCAGGGGTCATCCCTGGAATCTACCAAGAGTTCCTAATATGTGACTGAGTACCAAAATCCTAAAATATTCCATGACTCAACCTTAATCCTAGGACAGGCTCGCAGTAGTACAGATAAGCTCAAGTACTACCACGACTTCGCATTAATTGCAAAGACTGGCCTGCATGGGCCGCCACTAAAAACGTGTCACGACCCGTACCCGGATATATGGGTAAGAATATGTGGGCCACGCCCAGCCTACGTCGCGGGTATCGACGGTAGAACGCTGTCAAATATACTATACTAACTACAACATCTAAGATCCATAACTATGAAATGTACTCATGTCACATCACGAAAACTAAGGAAGATAAGACAAAAAATAATTATAATATCACTAGAACAACTAGAATCTACAAGGTTCATAAGACAGGAAAATAAAGAAGAAAAAACAAGACTAACTACGGATAACTACCAGGCAACTCACATAGAAGAATAGTGAGATCCACCTCAGCTAGCAACATCATGAAGTCCAATACTGAGGGCACAACTATTCCTAAAATTTTGTCAACATATCCAGTCATGATAGAACGAGCACAAATCTCAAATAACAGTTCTAATTAGACGATATTGAAAATATAGCAGTAAATAGAGAGAATATACAAGAAATCATAAAATGTACATGTGAGTATCATAGCAAGGTAAGCTGTAAATCTAGAGCTAGAACAAGGCAAGTAAAACTGATCATGGAATATACAAGAATCAAGAAACATCTATCTAAGTGTGTGAGTACTAGCTACAACATGTGGCCGGCTTGGGTCTGCACAAGGTCATGATCTAGCCAACCATACGTGTGGTGTATGATTGGCATTCACAAGGTTCACAAGATATACAAGGCGGGTATTGATCACACATCTACACTAATACTCCCTGTCCCCGACTAGTATAGTGGATCCAACCATGACATATCATGACACGCGATTCTCCGAGAGGGTAGCTAGCCTTCGCAGGAATCGTGTCTATATAATGTACAAGGAACAAGAAAGACTTGCACAAGATATACCAAGGAAAGCGAGAAATAACATCTCATGACGGGATCCAGAGAAATACCAATCCGTGTGAACAATATGTCAAGAGAACAAGGGTATCTACACTAAATACAAGAAACATAAACGATATCATAAAACAGAATTATTATCAGAGAATGTACTCGCCTGTGATCTGATAGAATATGTCAACTGGTCCAAGAACAGTGCCTCGAGGACCTATAGGTGGAATATTGTATCAATATAAGGGTTTGGAAGTAAAATCAAGTCATACTAGGTCAAACTAGGTCAAGACAAGTCAAAGCAAGTCAAACTAGGTCAATATAAATCAAAGGTTGACTAACAGTTGACTTTTGGTCAACTGGTCGACTCTGGTCAATTCTAGGTCAACTCTAGGTCCAACTCGACTAACATTGACTAACAGTTGACTTTTGGGTTAACTGGTCAACTTCTGTCCAGTTCCAATCAATTTTATGCTACGGTTGACTTTCGGTTGACTTTTGGTCAAAATAGTCAACTGTGGTTAACCAAGGTCAAAATTAGTCTAACCTAGGTCAAATGTTGACTCTACTTCGACTTTCAGTCAAAGTAGTCAACCATGGTCAAACTGGGTCAAAGCTAGTCTCTACAACATCTATAGGGTCAACACATTCAATTTCAGTGGTTGTGAAATCACTGGAATCGATGGATCTCAAAATACCACAAAAGGAGAAAGATTATAATAATATGGTAAAAACCTACAGATGTTGTCGGATGGTGAAACAACCATTACCAACGTGTCCAGAATGGTCAAATCAGCTAGGATAGCCTGTCCATAAGTCCAATTTGGACACAGGGGCAAAAAGGTAATTTTGGATCAAAACGATATCCGTGTCGGACCCGCTTTGCACCAAAAAATGTGCTAGAATAAAAGTGCACAAAACCTAACAAATTATATGTCCACGAATCTAAAATGACGATACGAACTCAACGATATCTCCGGAATTGGATTTCGATGACCCGATCTCAAATTGGTCCGTTGACCCGGACATTGGAAACCGATTTGCACGGAAAAGTGTGTCGGAGCCAATGTCCTCAAAACTCAGCAAATTATATGTCAACGAGTCCAGAATGATGATACGAACCCAACGGTATATCCGGAATCGGATTTCGATGAGTCGGCGTCAAAAAGTCTCGTTGACCCGGACTGTAGGGCCCGCTTTGCACCGAAATGCGTGCCAGGGCCCACGTCCTCCAAATCTAACAAACTTTATATGAAAACAGGCCAGAACGACGCCACGAGTCTACTGGTGGTGTCAGGATTTGAATCCGGAGTTTCAAAAGTAGAATTTTACAAGTGCAACACTAAGAATTTGAACGGCCAACTTTGGCGTCGAATTCGACCGACCTAACAAGCTCAAACTGAAATAAAATCTAAAGGGGGCAGGAAGAGGGTTATACCAGCTGCACACAGGAACTGGTGGCGCGCAAAACGGAGCTGCAACGATGAAGATACGAACCCACAAAGTTGGCGTCATGAAACTGTCCAAAAATAGTTCATTTAAAACGTCAACTTGGTGGCCAGTTTTCACATAGCAAACGACGGAATTAACGGACGAAAATTGAGGGGAGTGAAGATGGATATACCGAGATTGCGACAGAGCAAAAAGTTTGCCGATCCAACGGTCGGATCTCCCGAAAAATGCGTGCAAAGTCGCTGCGACGGGACGCCATTTCCGAGTTCAAAACTCGCGCGTCACGATGGGATTCCGTTCAAAACGCACTAATAGCCATTTCGGCGCATCGGGAAAGATGGTGGCGCACACCGCGGGTTCGCCGGAGGCTCGCGTGCCGATGGGGGGGTCGGCCACGGTAGCGGCAGCGCCGTGCGACGGCACGACGGTGCACGACGGCGGCCCGTGCGCGCGTACGTGTGCGCTGCTGCCTGCTGCGGCTGCTGTGGGCAGCTGCTGCTGCTGTGGCCAGGGCGGCGCGACGCGGCGGCGGCGACGGTCGTCGACGGGGGTGGCCGCGAGTGATGGTGAAGGTGGTGTTGGTTATGGTGGTAGTAGGAAGATGATAATAATGGTGATGGTGGTTGCTTGATGATGATGATGATGGAGATGTGGATGATGGTGGAGAAGAAGGAGGAGGAGTCTATGGTGGTGGTTGCCGACGGGAGGCCATGGAGGGGGTGGTGGTGAGGTTCGGCCGAGTGAGAAGGAGAGAGGGATGGAGATGTGTGTGTGTGGTGATGTTCGTATGTGTGGGTGTGTATATAATATAAAGAGAGGGTGTGAGAATAGAGAGAGGGAGAGATATTTGAGAGAGGGAGTGGGTGTGAAGTCGGCTAGGGGTGTTCTTGTGTGCTGGTATGGTGATGGGAGGGGGGTGAGGTGGTGTGTAGTAAATAATAGAAGAGAGAGAGAGAGAGTTAGAATATGTATATATATATATATATATATATATATATATATATATATATATATATATATATATATATATATATATATATATATATATATATATATAGGATATTAAATTGAGATATTTGTAGAGTAGAGAGAGAAGATTTTTTTTAAATAGGAAAAAGAGAAATATTATGTGGGACATTTGGGCAGTCATGTGAGTACAACATGGAGCTTGGGTTCGGGTTCGGTGGAGCTGGGTTGGGCCAAATGGATATGGTGCAATATTTGAATTAAAAATAGGTATTTTTGATCATGGATAAATAAGTAGCATGTGGGGGCTCAAAGAAATAGGACACAAGTGTCAGGCGGGTAGTAGGCTCAATGTGGGCCATGTCCATATTTGGGGTCGACTAGGTTTGATCGATGTCGGGCCCAAAAATTAAATGGAAAATTAAATCAGGTTTTACGGTAGATAATTAATTGTCCTAAATTCAACCGAAAGTTGTGCGAAGGAAATGGAGCACAAAATAGAGTATCTGAGTGGGACACGAAGGTCATGGGTGAAGAGCGTCTCGAGTAGATCAGGCATGACAAGTTGGTTTCAAGAAAAAGACTAGTCTGGTGCTCCTAAATTAAAAGTCATGGTAACGTACTTATGAGGATCATGGAAAATAGTGGGAATTGATTTAGTAATTAAATGGTTTAAATTGACCCGAACTTGCGCGAAGCAAAAAAGAGTACAAGGGAACAAGTTCAAGTGGGACACGATATATCAACATGAAGATAATCTCGTCTACTACAAACTTCAAGAAAAAAAATTTCATAGACTGGCATCCCTGATGCTCTAGAAATCCAAGTCATGGTAGAGAGCATTAAATCAAATAATAAACAAATAATAATATCTATTGCAATAATTGATTTATAAAATTAAAAAAAAATAAACCCTAAATTCAGGGGCTTACAATCCTACCCACCTTATAAAAATTTCGTTCTCGAAATTAAAATCATCTAATAGGTCAAGCTAAAACATGCAACTGCTATGGGTACACTACTCAATATGCTATCCTTGTGATCACCTATGTTGTTTCTCTCTACAGTCATTTGGTTCAGGTTCAACATACTTCTTCCATAAAAACTATGTCACTTTACCCCTTAAAATATTCATATCAATAAAAACCTTTACATATACTCTAAAATATAGGTCATCCTCGAGATACGTATATATGTATCACAATGATTGGCCATCAACCAAAATTCTAATCTTAAAAGCAATTTGTTTGTTTCCTTATCCCGTCCTAAGTATCCTTATCCTATTAATCACCAGCTCCTTGAAATTGTACATTCAAAACCTATTCTGGGTATTGAGCCCTATCTTTTACTCAAGAACTCCTGAATATAAACCCTCAAATCTAAGCACAAGATTCTAGTCCTAAATCTGTAGTCACTAAATATAAGATTTCATTACTCCTTCTTAGATACCTTAAAATCAGTTCATACCATCAAACTAATCATCCTTAATAGTTTTCTAAGTCCACTATAGTCAGTCAGTCATATCTGTCCCATAAGCTTAACCCAATGAATTCCCAAGAAAATATACTCATCACAATCACACATAATAACATATTATAGTTATACTACAGAATCTGTTAACTAGGTCTGGCTATCCAATCATCAAAATAAAAGGTAACAGGGCCTAAGACTGGTTCTAGCAATCCATATCAACATTCAACCAAGGTAAGGGTCAAGCAAGACAGGAAAGATTGTCGAAATATTTTCAAGAATAGTACGAGGCCAAACGAGATGCACAACACGTAGTCAAAGTAAAACTCAAGAACCATATACCTTCGTAATTATGTCACATGAAGTTACTATCGCGCTAGTGTGCATCTGGCTGCGATTAACTTCCTCGTTCCATAATACAACGGATGGCTGTAGTGCACAGCTACCATGCCAGATAATACAGGTTCCTGAACTTAACTTGGCTAAATCCATAGAATATTTCCAAATAATTTTTTTTTTTGCAAAATAAGGGAGAAGATGTTAGTCAAAATGCTTAGAGAGTGGTCCAAGTAGAATTCAAAAAAGCATATTTAACCATGATGCCGTTATCCGAAGTCATGCCTCGCCAGTATTTCTCTGGATGCAAACTCCCGATTCCGTAATACAAGGATAAATTACTTTTTGAACCTCTCCTGAATCAACCCATGAGACACTTTCAACAATTATCAGGAAGGACAAGAAGAATTACCCAAGTGGTTAGCGATGAAGAGTTTAGTCAAATCATAGGAAGATGGAACACAGCAATCATGTTGAGAAAATCCTAATTAAGCTGTAGATAGACAGAGTTGACCAAGACAAAAAAATGATGATAAGAATTTGTTCTTGCTCATCCGGTCATAATGAAGTGATCCGATTTAAGATAAAGTCTGATAACCATACACGTCTCCCTGAAATTATGTTGCCAGAATTTTTGCCATGCCAGTAAGCATAGCTGCAATAATGGAGTCCATAACTAATGTATACACCCTAAATCATGTCATCTGGAATTCTTACCACGCCAACCGGTATGACTGCAAGAGAATCTAAATTCCATAACTAGGATAGTATATCCAAAATCAGGCTCCATGTCCCTGTCAGGCTAGCTAATATGACTGCGATAAATTCTAAACTCCATAAGTAAAATAGACATTTATTGTTCCCATCGAATATGTTTATCAGAATATCTTAACTCAATTCATAAAAACTGATCTTAGATACAAAGTTAAAGTCAACTACGAACGAACATCAAGATTCAAAATTCAACTACAAATCAAAGATAAGTAGATAGAAACTAGCGGAAACAGATCCCGATGTAGAGTTTAGAAAAAAAATTTCAGGAGATGTCCAAAGGTACTATCTAGGTCAAGATAAAAGGAAATTATTGGAATATAATCTAAAACAATATCAACCTGATATGAGACTGGCAAATCATATTCTTGTCTCAACATAGAAGATATATAAATTCAACTTATACCTTCCCTCTGGGGTCCACAAACTCATTCCAAGAAAGAATAAAGTTTGATACGGACAATTATTTCAGAAATCAGGACGGACATGAATAAATGGGAAAAGTTTCGAAAAGTTCGAAATAAGATTCCCAGGGGTCATCCCTGGAATCTACCAAGAGTTTCTAATATATGACTGAGTACCAAAATCCTAAAATATTCTATGACTCAACCTTAATCCTAGGGCAGGCTCGCAGTAGTACAGATAAGCTCAAGTACTACCACGACTTCGCATTAATTGCAAAGACTAACCTGTATGGGCCGCCACTAAAAATGTATCATGACCCGCATCCGGATATATGGGTACGAATACGTGGGCCACGTCCAGCCTACGTCGCGGTATCGGCGGTAGAACGCTGTCAAGTATACTATACTAACTACAACATCTAAGATCCATAACTATGAAATATACTTATGTCACAACACGAAAACTAAGGAAGATAAGACAAGAAATAATTATAATATCACTAGAACAACTAGAATCTACAAGGATCATAAGACAGAAAAATAAAGAAGGAACAACAAGACTAACTAAGGATAACTACCAGGCAACTCACATAGAAGAATAGTGAGATCCACCTCAGCTAGCAACATCATGAAGTCCAATACTGAGGGCACAACTATTCCTAAAATTTTATCAACATATCCAGTCAGGATGGAACGAGCACAAATCTCAAATAACAGTTCTAATTAGACGATATTGAAAATGTAGCAGTAAATAGAGAGAATATATAAGAAATCATGAAATGTACATGTGAGTATCATGGCAAGGTAAGCTGTAAATCTAGAGCTAGAACAAGACAAGTAAAACTGATCATGGCATGTACAAGAATCAAAAAATATCTATCTAAGTATGTGAGTACTAGCTACAACATGTGGCCGGCTTGGGTCTGCACAAGGTCATGATCTAGCCAACCATACGTGTGGTGCATGATTGGCATTCATAAGGTTCACAAGATATACAAGGCGGGTATTGACCACACATCTACACTAATACTCCCCGTCTTCGACCAGTATAGTAGATCCAACCAAGACACATCATGACACGCGATTCTCCGAGAGGGTAGCTAGCCTTCGCAGGAATCGTGTCTATATAATGCACAAAGAACAAGAAAGACTTGCACAAGATATACCAAGGAAAGCGAGGAATAACATCTCATGACGGAATCCAGAGAAATACCAATCCTTGTGAATAATGTGTCAAGAGAGTAAGGGTATCTACACTAAATACAAGAAACATAAATGATATCATAAAACAGAATTATTATCAGAGAATGTACTCGCTTGTGATCTGATGGAATATGTCAACTGGTCCAAGAACAGTGCATCGAGGACCTATAGGTGGAATACTGTATCAATATAAGGGTTTGGAAGTAAAATCAAGTCATACTAGGTCAAGGCAAGTCAAAGCAAGTCAAACTAGGTCAATCTAAGTCAAGGGTTGACTAACAGTTGACTTTTGGTCAACTGGTCGACTCTGGTCAATTCCAGGTCAACTCTAGGTCAAACTCGACTAACATTGACTAACAGTTGACTTCTGGGTTAACTGGTCAACTTCGGTCCAGTTCCAATCAATTTTATGCTACGGTTGACTTCCGGTTGACTTTTGGTCAAAATAGTCAACTGTGGTTAACCAAGGTCAAAATTAGTCTAACCTAGGTCAAATGTTGACTCTACTTCAACTTTCAGTCAAAGTAGTCAACCATGGTCAAACTGGGTCAAAGCTAGTCTCTACAACATCTACAGGGTCAACACATTCAATTTCAGTGGTTGTGAAATCACTGGAATCGATGGATCTGAAAATACCACAAAAGGAGAAAGATTATAATAATATGGTAAAAATCTACAGATGTTGTCGGATGGTGAAACAACCATTACCAACGTGTCCAGAATGGTCAAATCAGCTAGGATAGCCTGTCCATAAGTCCAATTTGGACACAGGAGCAAAAAGGTAATTTCGGGTCAAAACGGTATCCGTGTCGGACCCGCTTTGCACCGAAAAATGTGCCAGAATAAAAGTGCACAAAACCTAACAAATTATATGTCCACGAATCCAAAATGATGATACGAACTCAATGGTCTCTCCGAAATTGGATTCCGATGACCCGATCTCAAATTGGTATGTTGATCCGGACATTGGAAACTGATTTGCACGAAAAAGCGTGTCGGAGCTAATGTCCTCAAAACTCAGCAAATTATATGTCAACGAGTCCAGAATGACGATACGAACCCAATGGTATATTCGGAATCGGATTCCGATGAGTCGACGTCAAAAAGTCCCGTTGATCCGGACTGTGGGGCCCGCTTTGTACCGAAATGCGTGCCAGGGCCCACGTCCTCCAAATCTAACAAACTTATATGAAAACAGGCCAGAACGACGCCACGAGTCTAGTGGTGGTGTCAGAATTTGAATCCGGAGTCCCGGGTTCAAAAATAAAATTTTACAAGTGCAATACTAAGAATTCGAATGGCCAACTTTGGCGTCGAATTCGACTGACCTAACAAGCTCAAACTGAAATGAAATCTAAAGGGGACAGGAAGAGGGTTGCACCAGTTGCGCACAGGAACTGGTGGTGCGTAAAATAGAGCTGCGACGACGAAGATACGAACCCGCGAAGTTGGCATCATGAAACTGTCCAAAAATAGTTCAATTAAAACGTCAACTTGGTGGCCATATTTCACATAGCAAACGACGGAATTAACGGACGAAAATTGAGGGAAGTGAAGATGCATATACCAAGATTGCGACGGAGTAAAAAGTTTGCCGATCCAACGGTAGGATCTCCCAAAAAATGCGTGCAAAGTTGCTGCGACGGGGCGCCATTTCCGAGTTCAAAACTCGCGCGTCACGACGGGATTCCGTTCAAAACGCATGAACAGCCTGTTCGGCGCGTCGGGGAAGATGGTGGTTCACACCGGGGGTTCGCCGGAGGTTCGCGCGCTGGTGGAGAGGAGTCGGCCACGGTGGCGGCAGCGCCGTGCGGTGGCGCACGACGGCGGCCCGTGCGCGCGCACGTGTGCGCTTCTGTGCTGCTGCCTGCTGCGGCTGCTGCTGTGGCCAGGGCGGCACGATGCGGCGGCGGCGACGGTCGCCGGCGGGGGTGGCCGTAAGTGATGGTGAAGGTGGTGTTGGTTATGGTGGTGGTGGGAAGATGATAATAATTGTGATGGTGGTTGCTTGATGATGATGATGGAGATGTGGATGATGGTGGAGAAGAAGGAGGAGGAGGCTGTGGTGGTGGTTGCCGGCGGGAGGCCATGGAGGGGGTGGTGGTGAGGTTCGGCCGAGTGAGAGGGAGAGAGGGATGGAGATGTGTGTGTGTGGTGATGTTCGTATGTATGGGTGTGTATATAATGTAAAGAGAGGGTGTGAGAATAGAGAGAGGGAGAGATATTTGAGAGAGGGAGTGGGTGTGAAGTCGGCTGGGGGGGTGTTCTTGTGTGCTGGTATGGTGATGGGAGGGGGTGAGGTGGTGTGTAGTAAATAATAGAAGAGAGAGAGAGAGTTAGAATATGTATATATATATATATATATAGGATATTTAAATAAGATATTTGTAGAGTAGAGAGATAAGATATTTTTTTTAATAGGAAAAAGAGAAATATTATGTGGGATATTTGGGCAGTCATGCGAGTACAACATGGAGCTTGGGTTCAGGTTCGGTGGAGCCGGGTTGGGCCAAAATGGATATGGTCCAATATTTAAATTAAAAATAGGTATTTATGATCATGGGTAAATAAGTAGCATGTGGGGGCTCAAAGAAATGGGATACAAGTGTCAGACGGGTAGTAGGCTCAATGTGGGCCAAGTCCATATTTGGGGTCGACTAGTTTGGATCGATGTCGGGCCCAAAAATTAAATGGGAAATTAAATCAGGTTTTACGGTAGATAATTAATTATCCTAAAGTCAACTGAAAGTTGTGCGAAGGAAATGGAGCACAAAATAGAGTATCTGAGTGGGACACGAAGGTCATAGGTGAAGAACGTCTCGAGTAGATCAAGCATGACAAGTTGGTTTCAAGAAAAAGACTAGTCTGGTGCTCCTAAATTAAAAGTCATGGTAACGTGCTTATGAGGATCAAGGAAAAGAGTGGGAATTCAATTAATAATTAAATGGTTTAAATTGACCCAAACTTGTGCGAAGCAAAAAAAAGTACAAGGGAACAAGTTCGAGTGGGACACGATATATCAACATGAAGATAATCTCGTCTACTACAAACTTCAAGAAGAAAGTTTCCAGAGACTGGCATCCCTGATGCTCTAGAAATCCAAGTCACGGTAGAGAGTATTAAATCAAATAATAAACAAATAATAATATCTATTGCAATAATTGATTTATAAAATTAAAAAAATAAACCCTAAATTCAGGGGCTTACACCCAGTGTAGAGGCACGAGAAGTTGGTACGTCCAGCCTACGCCGCAGTGTCGACGGTAGAACGCTGTTCTAGGTCACTATCTAAACAACAACTCACGCAATTATATAATGTACTTGTCAAAATTTTAACTCCGAACGGAGGACAAGTATAGATATAATGAAATCTCAATCACAGTCTAAGCACTATATGATAACACAAAAGTTTATAACTAAGACTAAATAACAACAACAAAACCAACTACTATATAATAATAATCTCAAACAATCTCAAAATAAAACAATATCTCAACTTATTATAATTCAAGTTCTAAAACATGAAAACTAAACCAAGTCTACTACCTAGTCTTCCGATCACTCCTGAGTGTCGGGGCCAAAGGTAGCTAGGCCATCTCCTGCTCCAAGGCAAGTAGGGCAAATGTCCTCAGGGCAATCATCTGTAATATTTTCAACAGGTCCAGTTAGGACAGAAACGAGCACAACTCATCTAGAAAACCCAAGTAAATGACAGAGAACTATAAAGTAGTTATAGACAGTTTTATTGATGAACATGGTAGTTTATATTCAGGTGATGGTATAGAGAAACAGTTAAGATACAAGAAAAGTAAGGTAAATAAAACAAAAGAAGAATCATGGCAATGAAGACTGTAAAATAAGATTCTAGCTGAACTAGAGTAACATGATAAGTCCAGACAGTAAATGTAAGACAAGTGTAAATTCAATGTAAATCCAGTACGAGACGAATCTAATACATGATGAATCCAGTACAAGATTATTCTAGTCAGTAATCAAGAATCCAGGTGAGACCAGCTATATTCTAACAGTGTGTTTTAAAATACCGAGATTGACATGTAAACGGCTGTAGGTATCAGGCACATAACTCACTGATCATGCGAGGGATGGCTATGCTTCCAGTAAATTCCAGTTTGGAGATTCCAAATTTGGGGTATGTCTACATGTCTTACTCAATATTTTCCTATCCCGCAATACAAGTGAATCCAGAATTCGATACGAGAATCGAGATGAGTCCAGCCAAACATGATGATACCAGCAATGATTCCAGAATAATTCCAGTAATAGAGGCCAGACAAGATGGTATGTGTGTCGCATACATGAATCCAGAAATATCTATACATGTTGTAACAGATAATCACATAAAACTAACTAGAACTGAAGTACAGTAATTGACAAATAAATGAGAGAACTATCAGGGAATATACTCGCCTGATACTCTGAAAAGAGTAGTGTAATATCAGATATCTGCACCGGAGTCACAATGTCCTAAATAGAGCAATATGGGTTATAATGTGTTTAAAATAAGGTAAATAAAGTTTACAATGCAATCTATATGACTCCTAAGCCAATCTAGGTCAAAGTCAAACTTGGTCAACCCTCAAGTCAAACTAGGTCAAACTTTTTGGGTTTTGGGTCAACTCTAGTCAAGCTAGGTCAATTGGTCACATTTAGGCTTAATATTGACTTTTGGTCAACTATAGTCAACATGAACCATTTGGTCAAACTTCTAATCTAGTGGGTCATTATCTAAGGTAACTTGGTTAATCTTTAGAGTTTGGCAAAAATCCTAGATAGCTCTTTTACAAGGAAATACTACTCTATCTATAAATCTCCTACATTGTTTACCACCTGTCTAACTCATCAATGCATCCTTTCCTCTATATATTTAAATACCAAAGATATATATATACTCTCAGTCAACCAAGGTCAATCCTAGACCATTGGTCAATATCTAGGTCAAACTATATGATACACTAGCTCAAACCATAACCATATCACATACTCTAGGTATATCACACATCCTTATACATTAACATACCATATGTACCTATATCACATATAAAAAGTATTGTCTCAAAGCCTAACCTATATGTATACAAACCCAAATACTCAAGCATATCTCACATGTCATGCCAAACATATACTAATATTAAAGTAACTCATCTAACCCAAATCCATATCCTATACTCTATCAACCATCAAATCCCCAAATATATCAACCCAACTCAAATCTCAGGAATTTAGAATTATTCCAACAGCCACCCAATGCAACCTCATTACAAATGCAAAACCATGTCAAGTCAAGGATGCTGCTTCTAGCTGTTGTCTAAGCTCACTACTGCAATACATTGCCTGCAACGAATGCTTGTTGCTGCCACAAGGCAATGCCATGATAGGGCAAGCCATGGTAAGGCTGCCACCACTGCAATGCATACAGCAAATCCTATGCCAAGTTAAGGCAAGGTAAGGTAAGGTAATACCAAGCTAAGGCAAGGCAATGCCAAGCTAACAAGCTACTGCCTGC
Organism: Iris pallida; assembly: GCA_029216955.1. Taxonomy (NCBI): domain Eukaryota; kingdom Viridiplantae; phylum Streptophyta; class Magnoliopsida; order Asparagales; family Iridaceae; genus Iris; species Iris pallida. The sequence continues at coordinate 9,431,744 of JANAVB010030220.1, forward strand.
AAATGCAAATCCAATCTCAGGTATCCCCTTCTAACCAATTCATAGATCTCTCAAACCTCCTAACTACTGCTGCTGTTGCATGCTACTATAACTCTAAACATCAACCAAAACTCCCTCAAACCCAAACTCGAATTCCCTCCTACAATCCTCATACTACCTAACTACAGCTGCTACACTTGCAAATCTTAGCCTACTGTCTATTGCTACTCCCTCTCACTTTTCACTCTCATGCTCAACAAACCCCACCCTATCATATAACCTACTGTTGCTGCAGGCATCCTGCTATGCTATTGCAAAGCCATGCCAAGTCAAGGCAAGGTAAGCAGCTGCAATGCCAACATGCTGCCTTCTCCACCTCTCACACTCCTATCATACTAACACTCAAACCCACTTGAAATTAACACACACTCACAAAATCTGATACACTATGACACTGAATCAAACCCCCCTTACTTACCTTCTGACTGATGCTCTGAACATTCACACACTCAACAAGACACACACATCCTGTGACAGTGACACTATAGCCTATGGCCCTCTCCTTGCTGTTCTCGACTGATGCTAACCATTTTAACACCCAAAAATCCCATTCCCATGGACTGAACCTATTTGGAGACTGAAAAGTAAATACAAACTGTGGCAGAAAGTGTGCAGTGTGAGTGTCACGTGAGTGTGCAGTACGAGTGAAGTGTGAATAAATGTACCAGAGAATATGGAGTGTCAAGGCATGAGTGTCATGTAGATAGTAGTGTCAAGTGGTGTCAAATGTGCTATAGAATGTACAAGTGAGTGTACAGATAGTGTTACTAAGGTGTATGTGTAATGAAGTGCCGCATGTTATCAAAGTGTTCAGTGTACAGGGTTAAGGTGCAGTGATATGCAAATGTGTCGAACAGCAAGGTGATGTGTCCAAGTGTGTCAACAAATGTCTAATGTGTCGTGATGTCACCCATGAGTGTCAAATTGTGTCCAAACAGGGGGTCGAACCCAGTGTCAGAGACTGTGTTCAGACAGTCTCGTGCTGACATGTCGTATCCACTAGGATACGACACAAGCCACTAGGGGTCTAGTGGTCAAGTGTCTAGGTAGCCTAGGTCTAGGTGGTCGTGTCTAAGACCCTGATATGTGTCCAAATGTCACCGTATCCTAGATACGAACACGTATGAGAACGTGTCTTTGCGCGTGTGTGCATGTGTGTAAATTCAGTGCGAGTAGGATTTCTTCCAATCTGCTCGATAAAATCTCTCCAAATTTTATGTACGTGCTGTCAGTGCTTGCCTGCAGCCACACACCAAATTTCAGGTGTCGGGGTGCCGTGTCGTGTCCTGTGTCGACCCCGAGCAGCAGGGGATGTGCACAATGTGTCGTACAGCGTGTCCTACACGAATTTGGACACGAAGACGACACAGTTTTATGCTCAGAGAATGGGGTTAACAAATCATATATATACAGCTACAAATTTGTAAAATTAGTTTTCGAATATAACAATAAAAAGTTCCTTGTGATATTTCATCAAACACGTAATAAAGAGCACTGATACGTGTCCGATACGAACACGAAATGGACACAAAATCCTACCAAACTTGGGCTACACCTAGGGAAACCCTAAATGAATGCATCTATGGAAAGAAATTAAGAATTTATTAGGGTTTGTAGGGTTTTACCTATTGAGGGTGAAATGAAGAGTGCTTTGAATGAGAGCCTCTTCACAACTTGCAATAATTTCAAGCCCCCAATTCCTTGCTAGCTAGTCTCCAACAGGATCTACACCAAGAATGGAGTCCAATACAATTAGTTTGGTCCAATTTGGTGGAGAAATGAAGAAATGGTGAAGGTTTGGGGAAGAACAAAGTTAGGGTTCTTTGTAGAGATGAAAAAGAGGCAAGAATTTTGGAAGATGTGATTAAATAAGGAAAGGAGGCTATGATGGCTGTTGTAAAGGCTAGGGTTAGGGTTTTAGATGAGTGGCTAAGGTTACTCCACCAATTTCTAGCTCATCTAAGGGCTCACATTGAAAGTAGGTTCTCTACACAAATATCTAACTAAAATATCTATCCATAAATATCTAGATATTAATCTAACTTAGCCATTAAGTCTCTAACCCTCTAACTAAGCCTCCATGAACATCATTAGCTCTAGGTTAGGTCAAAACTAGGTTAGTCTCTAATAAAATAATTAGCACTATAATAATCAACCAAAATTTATTTTCATCAAATAAGTCAAAAATGACCAAAATATTCTTAGGCTAAAAAAGTCACAAATAATCATCCTAATCACATGGCTGGCCTCCTTGGTCATGGTTAGTCTCTAGGTCATGCAGTCTCTAGGGTTTAACTAGCAACACATCAAAATCACAAGTCATGACTTAAAACAGTTTTAAATTGATTAAAAATCACCAAAATTCATAATGTGATATAAATATCAATAAATAATGATTATAATTACAAAAGTTCAAAATTACCCTCGTTTGAAAACTGGATGTTACAAGTCTACCCCCCTTAGAAGAATTTTGTCCTCGAAATTAAGATGATCGTACCCCTACTAGGTCAAACCCCCAATCAAATCAAGGTTGATAGATAACATGCAACACAATCCTACTGGTCACGATTCCACAGTCTCGATCAGGGTAACTACACTATCTAACATATCACAAGTATATCCTGACAGGTACTAATGGAATCACACAACAAGATGGAAAGAAGAACAAGAAAGACAGACCTGCTAACCCGTCACCCGTAGCGTCGGTCTACTCGACTGTCAGCGCAAAAGCCCTACCACTCTGGGGTATATTCCTCTGATGGTACGGGGTACGGTGCTGCACTACAGGTGGCCTAGCTCCCTCTATCTAATCCATGATAGGGGTGAGCATCGGTTCGGTTCGGTCCGAACCGAACCGAAAAAATTAAAACCGAACTCAAAATCGAACCGACCAAATCAAAACCGAACCGTATTGGTTCAGAACCGAACCTGAACCGAACCGAATTGGTTCGGTTCGGTTCATCGGTTTTTCGGTTTTATATATATATATATATATATATATATATATATATATATATATATATATATAAACCGGTTTTAAAGTTCGGTTTTCGGTTCGGTTCGAAAACCGAACCCAAAAACCGAAAACCGAACCGAAAATCCAAAAAAACCGAACCTCTAAACCGACAACCGAACCGTTTAAAAAAAAACCGAACCGAAACCTTATTTCGGTTCGGTTCGGATCGGTTTTCGGTTTTAAACCGAGTTTTGCTCACCCCTAATCCATGATACTCAAGTGACATCCACACTGATATTCCATTCTATCATACTAAGGCACCATCTATATGGTATCTATTCTGAAATCTGATAATCATACCCGTCTATCCAGAACCATGTTACCAAAATCCTCGTTACGCCAGTAAGTACAACAGCATTAATCCATAGAGTCCATAACTAAGGTACATACTTCTAGAATCATGGTATTAAAAAAATTTGTATTGTCGCTAGCTTGGCTGCAAAAACTTTAAATTTCTACACCCGATAAATACATCCAAAATCAGACTCTATCTCATCGCCAAACCAGCTAATATGGCTGTAGAAGACTCTAAATTCCATGACTGAGGCAACCTAGCCCATAATGTTCATCTTGGTAGAAAATCAAGTCAATAATGAATACCAAGAATCAAATTCAACAACGAATAAGGAAAATAGACAGATACTGTCAGAATCAAATTTTGAGATAGTTTATAATAAGATTCTCAAGAGTCATTGTCACCCCCAGTTTCTAGAAACAGGAGTATTTCTATTATTTTTTATTTTAGAATATTTTTTTGAAATTATTTATTTATTTATAATATTATTTTGGGGTTATTTGAGTCGGGTTCGAATTTCAACTCATTCTGAATTGTATCGGGGACCCGGGATAGCGTTGACCCTAGTGGGCCTACACACTAGTTAGCCATAGCCCACCTGTTAGCTATTTTAGTTAGTGACTAGGCTAATTATTTTGGTTAGAATTAATTTGGATTAGTGTATTTGGAATGACTAAACTACCCCCGACTTAGAAGCCCTTCCATGTATTAACTAATAGATTAGTGTAGGGGGCTTTTTGACCTTTCCTAATAGGACAAATTAGCCCATCTAGGCCGGCCATGTAAGGAGGGGATAAGGTGTGAGTCACCATCTTCTCCATTTTATTTTATCCATTCCATTCTCTCTCTTGTTCTTCCCCAAATTTCTAGAGAGCAACTCTATTGATTTCATCTCCAAATCCACCATTTCTTCCACCAAATATTCTTCTTTACTCTTCTACTCCATGAAAGGAAGGAGCTAGCCAAGTTTGGGAGGATTCGGAGCTCGTTCGTGGCCTTTTAGAATCTCTATGTGTCGGTGTCGAGTCAGAAGGCCTTTTCCTTGAATCTCTCTCCCGGCAGGTATAAATCCCTTCATCTTTCTAATTTCTCTCATGCATTAGGATTATTTTGACCTATAGGAATGACCCCCATGGTTTGGTGCCCATTGGTGTCCATTTCGTGTCTATTTGGGCACTTGTAGAGGTGTCCTATGAGTAGGATCGTGTCCTAATGGGGAAAACCCTATTTGGACACATGTGGAATCATTTGTATATTGTTTTTATGTTGTTCTAAATATTATTCAAGATTTTTCTTGTGTTTAGAATTGAGTTTGCCAATGTATCATAATGTATCATATTCCTAATATCTATATGTATATATATATGGTTATATAAATACCATTCCTTATATATATATATATATATATATATATATATATATATATATATATATATATATATGGTTTATATATATGGTTTATATTTTTTTTTTATTATGGTTTATATATATGGTTTATATATATATGGGGATATATATATTATGTGGATATGTTATGGTGGGGATGTGGTGTGTATATTAGTGTTGGATGGGGGCATAGAGGGGTCGGCCAAGTGAGCCATGAGTGTGTGTGTTTGTGTGTAGTTTAGATAGGGATTAAAGTGTGTGTAGGTGAGGTGTTTGAGAGTGGGTGTTAGAGAGATGTGGAGGAGTATTTGTGATGTGTTAGGGAGGAGGAAACCCAACCAAATAGCAGCTTTGTCCCCATTTTCCTGCTGTCCCAAATTAGCAGATAACACCTACATTCAATCCCTATACCTGGTTGTCCAACAGTCCAGATTCTTCCCACCTTGGCTGTCATTAACACCCTTTCATTTCAAGTGTAAACAGCCTATAATAGACCCTAAATTGCTGTCAAGGATAGCCCATAAACCCCTCTCCCTTTTTGGACTATCCTGCACAGCCTAATCTCAGTCCCAATTGGCATTGATAGTCCCCATTTCACATACCCCGTTGTCCAGATTTTCCCATCTATATGGCTGCCCAAATTGCCACAAGACAGCCCCCAACCACTGTCCAGAAATTCACCATATTGCTACCCTATAACCCCCCCCCCCCAAGTTTCAGTCCTAAACATTCCATAACAGTCCACAAACATAGCCACAAATCAGTCCACATTTCTTCCTATGTGTTGTCCCCACTTAGCCTATTTTTCTGTCCTAAACATTACAAAACCTGTCCAATTTTCTTCCCCCACAGTTTAGTCCCCACATGCCCTATATTGGCTGTCCTATTTGTCCTAAAACCATAACCCCATATCAGTCCATAAGTTGCCTATGTGTGTGTGTGTAGTTGTGAGGTTTTGTGTGTGTGTGTGTGAGCCAATGAGTGTAGTTAAGTAGCCTATGGGATAGCCTATATCTAAACCAATAGGAAACCTATAGGAGAGCCTATGAGTGTGTATATATGAGTGTATTAGGTGAGAGTGAGTGGTGTGGATGAGTGTGAGAGTGTTGTGAGGGAAATTCATGATATGGGTTAGGTAATAGGGTAAACCAATACACATGTCCTAAGAATAGCCTAGATACCTAGGATACCTATTTTTCTTGGTAGGTAAACCTTAGATAGGTTGGTATCTAGATACCCTAAGGATCCTAGGCTAGTATCGTGGGTACTAGCGGGGTTTCCTTGGGATTGGGCAAGGTATCGGGATTTACCTTGGTAGGGTAATGTGAGTTTTACCTAGGAATAGGGTATTTGAGTTTGGAGTCTAAGATAGGGTTAGAACTTGATTTCCTTGATTGGTAATGATCAAATATGGTGCTCATAGACTAGTTTTGACGTCGGTTGACCTTTTTGACCAAAAGTCAACAAAAGTCAACCGAGAGTCAAACTTTGCCTTTAAGCGACCCGATTTGACCGAAACCAAACCAGAGTTGACCAGTTGACTAAAAATCAACTATTGGTCAACATTTGACTTGTTTGACCTAGGGTTGACCCAGGGTTGACTCAGTGTTAACCAGAGTTGACCAGGGTTGACTTTTTGACCTTAAGTCAACAATTGACCCCGTTTGACCTAGTTTGACTTGGATTGACTCCCAGTGACCTAGTATGACCTAGTATGAACCAGTATAACCTAGTATGACTCAGTTTGACCTAGATTGACCTAATTTTGACTTAGACTTGCATTCATGACTTAAACCAGCTTTCTTTTTCAGTATATAGCCCTGTTTGACTCATAGTATCTTATTTTAGGTCTGTGATCACTCTGAGCGTCTGTTCACCTTATCAGCTCAGGACCACAGGCGAGTACATTCACTGATAGTTTTCATTATCTTGATATCTACTATATCCGATTCAGTTGTAGTGTCTTACATGATTCCCAACACGACGGTTCACGGACTAGTATACGTTGGATCCTGTCATGAGATGTTATTCCCGGATTTTCTTTGGTATGTTGGTATGTGATATCCATGTTCATGTACTTATATAGACAACGATTTGGGAGTGGACTGATCACTTGCTTTCGAATCCGTGTCATGATGTGCCATGTCCGGATCCATGATACTATTCGGGGATGGGGGAATTATTAGGGGTTATGTGATTAAAGCCTCCCTGTCACTATTTTGCTAGCGCCACCCTCACCTCACGTAGGGTGTAGCAGATACCCCATGCCAGGTTATCCAGGTTGGCCGGCATGACTCTCCGTTGAGGTTACCGTGGATTGTCGGGCCAAGTGGATAACCCCACCATGACTCCCTAGCCGATCACATATCGCTGTAATAATTTAAAACACATTTTACATTTATTGTCGTATCTTATATTCTAGTTCAGCTTTACTTTCTGTACTTCTCACCATGCTATGATTCCATTACTCACATGCTCTACCTGCTTTTATACTGTACCATGATTTGAGACTAAGTCCTGTTTAAAAGAAGGGTTACAACCCCGGTCCTTGTTTGGTTCAAGGGTTGTAACTCGGCTTTCAAATGGTTCCCAAGTCGCCTATATATTTGTCTTGTATTTTATTATACTGTCGCTTATAGTATTTGTTAATTCATATGGAACTATTGTTGGAGTTTGTACTTGCTCATTTTCCTGACAGGATACCGTTGACAAATTTTACAGATGACTCCGAGACTGATTTCCCGACCTACTATGGGGTTGAGTCTGACAGAGTAGACTTAGGCCGTGGCTTGTTGGTAGAGCCACTAGACTTTGCTCACCCTGAGTAGCTTAGTTTAGTTAGGTTGGCCTGCGAGCCAGCTAGTACATTTCAGTTTGTAGTATCTATTATATATTTTCTGAGACTCTGGATGTTTGTGTATAGCTCTGACTTGTGGATCTTGGACTCATTTCCTGTTTTATCTATCATATTTCCTTTCCATGCTATCTACCTTAGTTTTATAATTATAATTAAGACTGTATTGCTATGTCACCTCCATTCGGAGTGTATATACTTTACAGGTATATTTATCTATTTTAGTCGTAGTATTTATAGATCCTAAATACAGCTTTATACCGTCGATACTGAGGCGTAGGCTGGACGTAACCACGTGCTCGTGTCCCTCTTCAGGGTGCGGGTCGTGACACATTTTTGTGGTGGCCCATGCAGGTCAGTGTCGCAATTAGTGCGATCTCGTAATGATGCTCGACTTAGAGTGCTAATTACGAGCCTGCAACTAGGACGTAGGATCTAGGGTATGATAGGAGTTACCCAATCACATTTTAGAAAATTTTTGATCTTTTGATTACCATGACAACTCTTCTTGCATTTGAATTCAATTGTCCTCCTTTAAAAATATCTTATCATGTGCCATATTGATCTCTTGGGTTCAATTCATCTTCAGGATGACGGTAACTTGTTCTCCGGCAGAGGGCCTAATACAGTTCCAGAGAGGTCAGATTCGGGAGGTCTTCCACCTCCGGCTACGGGAGTAGCAGCGGCAGTTCTCGGAGGTCTTCCACCTTCAGCTGAGGGAGCTGCAGTTGAGGAAGCTGCCACCTCAGTCCCTGCCCTTCAGGCGGGAGCAGCAGCGACGGTTTCATGAGGTCTTCCACCTCTAGCAGTGAGACCGTCCATGGTCATCCCTGACATTCTTCCACCGCCGCCTCAGCTACCGACAGATACTCAAGGGATGATGGCCCTTCTGCAGCAGATGCTGCTGACACAGAAAGCACAGACAGAGGCACAGCACCGTCAGGCAGAGGTGCTGCGATAGACTATGGAGAACTCGCATCAGCTAGCAATGGCAGCAGTGGAGAGAGGTGCACAGACTACAGTTCAGGAAGCACTAGTGCAGCAGCAGGGCCAGGGGAGGCCCGGTACACACTTCGACTTCAGAAAGATGAAACCGCAGGAGTTCAAGGGTACTGAGGGTGTCCTATACGCGGACGACTGGTTAGAGGATGTCCAGTGGAGTCTAGAGTTGGCAGAGGTCCGAGAGGTCTGTGGGTGACTTCTGTAGCGAGCCAGTTTTTCGACATAGCGCTGACTTGGAACCGTACGGATCCGCGTGTGTCGGTGAGAGGTATATCTTGGGAGGACTTCAGGAAACTCTTTAAGGAGAAGTTCTACCAAGATGTAGCCTTGACAGCTTTGGAGGGGCAGTTTGCCAGTCTGGTGCAGGGAAACTCGTCGGTAGACGAGTATGCAGCGGAGTTCTTCCGCCTGAGCAGGTTTGTACCTAGTTTGGTCCATGATGAGGGGTGCAAGTCCCGAAAGTTTCGAAGGGGCCTTATACATGCAGTGTGCACTCGCACCTCTGGGAGACGTGACGCGACCTTCGAGCAGATCCTTATGGAGGCACAGATTGCAGAGGAGGACTTCAGCCTCAAGCCGAAGAGGGACAGTGACGCTCTTGGAGCTAGTTCAAGTGCAGGGCCAGCGAAGCGCCCACATTTCCAGCAGAGGCATTTTCAGTAGCAACAGCCTCAGTTGCAGTTTCAACAGGCACCGGCGCGTGCCCAGCAGCACCAGGGTCAGGGTCAGAGGCCGGCTACATAGTGCACCTTCTGTGGGAAGTCAGGGCACACTAGAGAGGCTTATAGGAAGAAGTTGGGCATCTGCCTATACTGTGGGGCGCCAGACCACCAGCTGAGGGATTGCCACGCTAGTGGAATCCGAAGAGGCCAGGGCGGCGTGCAGCAGGCTAGAGGAGGCCAGCAGGGGCGTGCATTCGCCATGATAGTTGAGCCCACTCAGGCAGTAGCAGAGCAGATAGCAGGTTCCAATCCTTCAGTCTCATTTCCGTATTTGCTTCCTTATAAACTGTCTTGAACTTCGATTCTATATGTTCTTGATCGTTGGATAAAATTTTGTTCTTGTGATGTGATATTTTTCTGAGATAAGTCGTATGGGCTAGGTCGCCTCGATTATAAGATTTTAGAATCCTCTAGGGTCATGCTGGCAGGCAGAGTGAGGACATATAGTCGGACTATGGACGTATTTCTCGGGTGTGGGAATTTATGGTTTTCGCTGCCAAGCTAGCGACAATGCAAAAATTTTAGATACCATGATTCTAGAGGTATGTACCGTAGTTGAGGACTCTGTGATTATCGTAGTCTTGCTCACTGGCATGATAGAGATTCTGAGTATCATGATTATTGGACAGACGCATACGATTATCTAATTGCATAATTTCTGTGTTTACTTCGTTTTAAATTTTTGAGGATGATATTTAAGGTGGATAGACTTATAGCATCTATTTGAGAGCAATTTCAAATTTTGTAATTTTAGTTATTTAATTCATGCTTTGATTTTGAGATTTTAAATCATTTTAATTTTAAGCCATGACTTGTGATTTTGACATTTTACTATAGTTTTGGTTTTAATTTCGAGGACGAAATTTTTTTTAAGGTGGATAGATTTGTCACCCCCAGTTTCCAAAAATAGGAATATTTTTGTCATTTTTCATTTTAGAATATTTTTTTGAAATTATTTATTTATTTATAATATTATTTTGGGGTTATTTGAGTCGGGTTCGAATTTTAACTCATTCCGACTTGTATCGGGAACCCGGGGTAGTGTTGACCCTAGTGGACCCATACACTAGTTAGCCATGGCCCACCTGTTAGCTATTTTAGTTAGTGACTAGGCTAATTATTTTGGTTAGGATTAATTTGGATTAGTGTATTTGGAATGACTAAACTACCCCCTTAGAAGCCCTTCCATGTATTAACTAATAGATTAGTGTAGGGGGCTTTTTGACCTTTCCTAATAGGACAAATCAGCCCATCTAGGCCGGCCATGGAAGGAGGGGATAAGGTGTGAGTCACCATCTTCTAAATTTTATTTTATCCATTCATTTCTCTCTCTTGTTCTTCCCCAAATTTCTAGAGAGAAACTCTATTGATTTCATCTCCAAATCTACCATTTCTTCCACCAAATATTCTTCTTTTCTATTCTACTCCATAAAAGGAAGGAGCTAGCCAAGTTTGGGAGGATTCGGAGCTCGTTCGTGTCCTTTTGGAATCTCTACGTGTCGGTGTCGAGTCGGAAGGCCTTTTCCTTGAATCTCTCTCTCGGAAGATATAAATCCCTTCCACTTTCTAATTTCTCTCATGCATTAGGATTATTTTGACCTATAGGAATGACCCCCATGGTTTGGTGCCCATTGGTGTCCATTTCGTGTCTATTTGGACACTTGTAGAGGTATCATATGAGTAGGATCGTGTCCTAATGGGGAAAACCCTATTTGGACACATATGGAATCATTTATATATTGTTTTTACAGATTTTTCTTGTGTTTAGAATTGAGTTTGCCAATGTATCATAATGTATCATATTCCTAATATCTATATGTATATATATATGGTTATATATATTCCATTCCTTATATATATATATATATATATATATATATATATATATATATATATATATATATATATATATATATATATATATATATATATATATATATATATATATATGATATGGTTTATATATATATATATATGGGGATATATATATTATGTAGATATGTTATGGTGGGGATGTGGTGTGTATATTGGTGTTGGATGGGGGCATAGAGGGGTCGGCCAAGTGAGCCATGAGTGTGTGTGTTTGTGTGTAGTTTAGATATGGATTAGAGTGTGTGTAGGTGAGGTGTTTGAGAGTGGGTGTTAGAGAGATGTGGAGGAGTATTTGTGATGTGTTAGGGAGGAGGAAACCCAACCAAACAGCAGCTTTGTCCCCATTTTCCTGCTGTCCCAAATCAGCAGATAACACCTACATTCAGTCCCTATACTTGGTTGTCCAACAGTCCAGATTCTTCCCACCTTGGCTGCCATTAACACCCTTTTATTTCAAGTGTAAACAGCCTATAATAGACCCTAAATTGCTGTCAAGAACAGCCTCATAAACCCCCTTTTTTGGACTGTCATGCACAGCCTAATCTCAGTCCCAATTGGCATTGACAGTCCCCATTTCACATACCATGTTGTCCAGATTTTCCTATCTATGTGGCTGTCCAAATTGCCACAAGACAGCCCCCAACCACTGTCCAGAAATTTACCATATTGCTGTCCTATAACCCCCCCAAGTTTCAGTCCTAAAACATTCCATAACAGTCCACAAACATAGCCACAAATCAGTCCACATTTCTTCCTATGTGCTGTCCCCACTTAGCCTATTTTTTAGTCCTAAACACTACAAAACCTGTCCAGTTTTCTCCCCCCACAGTTCAGTCCCCACATGCCCTATATTGGTTGTCCTATTTGTCCTAAAACCATAACCCCATATCAGTCCACAATTTGCCTATGTGTGTGTGTGTAGTTGTGAGGTTTTGTGTGTGTGTGTGTAAGAACCAATGAGTGTAGTTAAGTAGCCTATAGGATAGCCTATATCTAAACCAATAGGAAACCTATAGGAGAGCCTATGAGTGTGTATATATGAGTGTATTAGGTGAGAGTGAGTGGTGTGGATGAGTGTGAGAGTGTTGTGAGGGAAATTCATGATATGGGTTAGGTAATAGGGTAAACCAATACACATGTCCTAAGAATAGCCTAGAAACCTAGGATACCTATTTTCCTTGGTAGGTAAACCTTAGATAGGTTGGTATCTAGCTACCCTAATTATCCTAGGCTAGTATCTTAGGTATTAGCGGGGTTTCCTTGGGATTGGGCAAGGTATCGGGATTTACCTTGATAGGGTAATGTGAGTTTTACCTATGAATAGGGTATTTGAGTTTGGAGTCTAAGATAGGGTTAGAACTTGATTTTCTTGGTCGGTAATGATCAAATATGGTGCTCATAGACTAGTTTTGACGTCGGTTGACCTTTTTGACCAAAAGTCAACAAAAGTCAACCGAGAGTCAAACTTAGCCTTTAAGCGACCCGATTTGACCGAAACCAAACCAGAGTTGACCAGTTGACTGGAAATCAACTGTTAGTCAATATTTGACTTGTTTGACCTAGGGTTGACTCAGTGTTGACCAGAGTTGAGCAGGGTTGACTTTTTGACCAAAAGTCAACCGTAAGTCAACCTTTGACCCCGTTTGACCTAGTTTAACTTGGATTGACTCCCAGTGACCTAGTATGAACCAGTATAACCTAGTATAACTCAGTTTGACCTAGATTGACCTAGTTTTGACTTAGACTTGCATTCATGACTTAAACCAACTTCCTTTTTCAGTATTTAGCCCTGTTTGACTCATAGTATCTTATTTTAGGTCTGTGATCACTCTGAAGGTCTGTTCACCTTATCAGCTCAGGACCACAGGCGAGTACATTCACTGATAGTTTTTATTGTCTTGATATCTACTATATCCGATTTAGTTGTAGTGTCTTACATGATTCCCGACACGACGGTTCACGGACTAATATACGTTAGATCCTGTCATGAGATGTTATTCCCGAATTTTCCTTGGTATGTTGGTATATGATATCCATGTTCATGTACTTATATAGACATCAATTTGGGAGTGGGCTGATCACCTGCTTTCGAATCCGTGTCATGATGTGCCATGTCCGGATCCATGATACTATTCGGGGATGGGGGAATTATTAGGGGTTATGTGATCAAAGCCTCCCTGCCAATATTTTGCTAGCGCCACCCTCACCTCACGTAGGGTGTAGCAGATTCCCTATGCCAGGTTATCCAGGTTGGCCGGCATGACTCTCCGTTGAGGTTACCGCGGATTGTCGGGCCAAGTGGATAACCCCACTATGACTTCCTAGCCGATCACATATCGCTTTAATAATTCAAAACAAATTTTACATTTATTGTCGTATCTTATATTTCAGTTGAGCTTTACTTTTTGTACTTCTTACCATGCTATGATTCCATTACTCACATGCTCTATCTGCTTTTATACTGTACCATGATTTGAGACTAAGTCCTGTTTGAAAGAAGGGTTACAACCCCGGTCCTTGTTTGGTTCAAGGGTTGTAACTCGACTTTCAAATGGTTCCCAAGTCGCCTATATCTTTGTCTTGTATTTCATTATACTATCTTTTATAGTATTTGTCAATTCATATGGAACTGTTGTTGGTGTTTGTACTTGCTCATTTTCCTGACAGGATACCATTGACAAATTTTACAGATGACTCTGAGACTGATTGCCCGACCTAGAGTAGACTTAGACCGTGGCTTGTTGGTAGAGCCACTAGACTTTGCTCATCCTGAGTAGCTTAGTTTAGTTAGGTTTGCCTGGCCTGCGAGCCAGCTAGTACATTTCAGTTTGTAGTATCTATTATATATTTTCTAAGACTCTGGATGTTTGTGTATAGCTCTGACTTGTGGATCTTGCACTCATTTCCTGTTTTATCTATCATATTTCCTTTCCATGCTATCTACCTTAGTTTTATAATTGTGATTTAGACTGTATTGCTATGTCACCTCTATTCGGAGTGTATATACTGTACAGGTACATTTATCTATTTTAGTCGTAGTATTTATAAACCCTATATACAACGTTCTACCGCCGATACTGCGGCGTAGGCTGGACGTAACCACGTGCTTGTGCCCCTCTTTAGGGTGGGGTCGTGACAGTCATCCCAGGAATCTTCTCAATTAGTCCTAACTGTGATTGAGTACTCTCTCAACTAAAGCCTATTTCTTATCTCTTACTGCAGGCGCGCAGTAGTACAACTAATCTTCGCACTATCATGACTTTGCACTAATGCGAATCTCGACCTACATGGGCCACCACTAGAAATGTGTCATGATCCGCATCCATTATAGGGATACGAGAAGTGGGTACGTCCGGCCTACGCCGCAGTATCGGCGGTAGAACGCTATTCTAGGTGACTATCTAAGCAACAACTCACGCAATTATATAATGTACTTGTCAAAATCTCAAATCCGAAAGGAGGACAAGTATAGATATAATAAAATCTCAATCACAGTCTAAGCACGATATGGTAACACAGAAGTTTATAACTAAGACTCAATAATAACAACAAAACAAACTACTAAATAATAATAATCTCAAACAATCTCAAAACAAAATAATATCTCAACTTATTACAATTCAAGTTCTAAAACATGAAAACTAAACCAAGTCTACTAGCTAGTCCCTCGATCACTCCTGAGTGTCGGGGCCAAAGGTAGCTAAGCCATCTCCTGTTCTAAGTCAAATAGGGCAAATATCCTCAGGACAATCATCTGTAATATTTTCAACAGGTCCAGTCAGGACAGAAACGAGCACAACTCATCTAGAAAACCCAAGTAAATGACAGAGAACTATAAAGTAGTTATAGACAGTTTTATTGATGAACATGGTAGTTTATATTCAGGTGATGGTATAGAGAAACTGTTAAGATGCAAGAAAAGTAAGGTAACTAAAACAATAGAAGAATCATGGCAATAAAGACTGTAAAATAAGATTCTAGCTGAACTAGAGTAACATGATAAGTCCAGACAGTAAATGTAAGACAAGTATAAATCCAATGTAAATCCAGTACGAGACGAATCTAATACATGATGAATCCAGTACAAGATTATTCTAGTCAGTGATCAAGAATCCAGGTGAGACCAGCTATATTCTAACAGTATATTTTAAAATACCGAGATCGACATGTAAACAGCTGTAGGTGTCAGGAACATCACTCACTGATCAGGCGAGGGATGGCTATGCTTCCAGTAGATTCTAGTTTGGAGATTCAAAATTTGGGGTATGTCTACATGTCTTACTCAATATTTTCCCGCCCCGTAATATAAGTGAATCTATAATTCGACACGAGAATCAAGATGAGTCCAGCCAAACATGATGATACCAATAATGATTCCAGAATAATTCTAGTAATAGAGGCCAGACAAGATGGTATGTGTGTCGCATACATGAATCCAGAAATATCCATACGTGTTGTAACAGATAATCACATAAAACTAACTAGAACTGAGGTACAGTAATTGACAAATAAATGAGAGAACTATCAGAGAATGTACTCGCCTGATACTCTAAAAAGAGTAGTATAATGTCATATGTCTGCACCGGAGTCACAATGTCCTAAATAGAGCAATATGGGTTATAATGTGTTTAAAATAAGGTAAATGAAATTTATAATGCAATCTATATGATTCCTAAGCTAATCTAGGTCAAAGTCAAACTTGGTCAACCCTCAAGTCAAACTAGGTCAAACTTTTAGGGTTTTGGGTCAACTCTAGTCAAGCTAGGTCAATTGGTCACATTTAGGCTTAATGTTGACTTTTGGTCAACTCTAGTCAACATGAACCATTTGGTCAAACTTCTAATCTAGTGGGTCATTATCTATGGTAACTTCGTTAATCTTTAGAGTTTGGCAAAAATCCTAGGTAGTTATTTTACAAGGAAATACCTCACTCTATCTATAAATCTCCTACATTGTCTATCACCTTAGTCTAACTCATCATTGTACCCTTTCCTCTATATATTTACATACCATAGAGATATATAAACTCTCAGTCAACCAAGGTCAATCCTAGACCATTGGTCAATATCTAGGTCAAGCTATATGATACACTAACTCAAACCATAACCATATCACATACTCTAGGTATCTCACACATCCTCCTACATTAACATACCATATGTACCTATATCACATATAAAAAGTATTGTCTCAAAGCCTAACCTATATGTATACAAACCCATATACTCAAGCCTATCTCACATGTCATGCCAAACATATACTATTATTAATGTAAGTCATCTGACCCAAATCCATATCCTATACTCTATCAACCATCAAATCCCCAAATATATCAACCCAACTCAAATCTCAGGAATTCAGAATTATTCCAACAGCCATCCAATGCAACCTCACTGCAAATGGAAAACCATGTCAAGTTAAGGATGTTGCTTCTAGCTGCTGTCTAAAGCTCACTGCTGTAATGCATTGCCTGCAGCCAATGCTTGTTGCTACCACAAGGCAATGCCATGACAGGACACGCCATGGTAAGGCTGCCACTGCTGCAATGCATACATCAAATCCTATGCCAAGTCATGGCAAGGTAAGGTAAGGTAATACCAAGCCAAGGCAAGGCAATGCCAAGCTAAAAAGCTACTGCCTGCAAATACAAATCCAATTTCAGGTATCCCCTTCTAACCAATTCACAGAGATCTCAAACCTCCTAACTACTGCTGTTGTTGTATGCTACTGCAACTCTAAACATCAACCCAAACTTCCTCAAACACAAACTCGAATTCCCTCACACTATCTAACTACTGCTGCTACACTTGCAAATCCTAGCCTACTGTCTATTGCTAGTCCCTCTCACTCTTCACTCTCATGCTAACAGACCCCACCCTATCACACAACCTACTGTTGCTGCAGGCATCCTGCTATGCTATTACAAAGCCATGCCAAGTCAAGGCAAGGTAAGCAGTTGCAAGGCCGACATGCTGCCTTCTCCATCTCTCACACTCTTGTCATACTAACACTCAAACCCACTTGAAATCAACACACACTTATAAAATCTGATACACTATGACATTGAATCAAACCCCCCTTACTTAACTTCTGACTGATGCTCTGAACATTCACACACTCAATATGACACACACATCCTGTGACTGTGACACTATAGCTTATGGCCCTCTCTTTGCTGTTCTCGACTGATGCTAACCATTTTAACACCCAAAAATCCTATTCCCATGGACGAACCTATTTGGAGACTGAAAAGTAAATACAAACTGTGGCAGAAAGTGTGCAGTATAAGTGTCACATGAGTGTACAGTGTGAGTGAAGTGTGAATGAATGTACCAGTGAATGTGGAGTGTCAAGGCATGAGTGTCATGTAGATGGTAGTGTCAAGTGGTGTCATATGTGCTATAGAGTGTACAAGTGAGTGTACAGATAATGTCATTAAGGTGTATATGCAGTAAAGTGTCACATGTTATCAAAGTGTTCAGTGTACAGGGTTAAGGTGCAGTGATATACAAATGTGTCGAACAGCAAGGTGATGTGTCCAAGTGTGTCAACAAATGTCTAATGTGTCGTGATGTCACCCACGAGTGTCAAATCGTGTCCAAACAGGGGGTAGAACCCAGTGTCAGAGACTGTGTTCAGCACAGTCTTATGCTGACATGTCGTGTCCACTAGGACACGACACAAGCCACTAGGGGTCTCGTGGTCAAGTGTCTAGGTAGCCTAGGTCTAGGTGGTCGTGTCTAAGACCCTGATATGTGTCCAAGTGTCACCGTGTCATAGATACGAACATGTATCAGAACGTGTCTGTGCGCGTGTGTGCGTGTGTGTAAATTTAGTGCGAGTGGGATTTCTCCCAATCCGCTTGATGAAATCTCCCCAAATTTTGTGTGCGTGCTGTCAGTGTTTGCCCGCACCCACACACCTGTAAAACCCCTAAATTTCTACTATTATTTTATTAAATTTGATACCGATTTAAAATTTTGTATTGTACGTCGCATAGTCGTATTGTATGTCACGCACGACGTTTTATTTTTCGTAATTGCTCGACGAGTGCAAATATGTGCGAGCATACATACTTTTTGAAAAATACTTTCTTATTTTTATAGTTTCAAAATAATATATGTAATATTTAATTTAGCTATCAAAATTTCCTAAATTTATATTTTATTTATGAAAAGCCTTTCAATTAGAATAAATAATATTATTCGTTCATACATATATTTCATAAATATGTTGCTAGATTATTTTAAATAAAAATGTAATTTTCTAGATTTATTAATATAAATATTTTATTATTTAAAAAGGTATTTAAAAATAATTATGATTTTCGAAATTATTATTATTGGTATTTTGAAAAATATATTTGGAAGTCATTGTGGCCATTTAAATCTTGATTTGATTTTTGGATTTATTTAAATAGTTAAATATTCGAATTTGATTGATTTTAAACTAAAGGAATATAATTTAAATAGGATTGTAATTGGATTTGGATTTGATTTGATTGGCTTTATATCTATTTAATTATCTACTTTGGGTTTTAAATAAATCCTAATCCTATCCTAATGGGAATTCCCACATCCTATAAATAGGCAAGTACTCCTCTATTATTTTTCTCCACAAAATTTACACAAAGTGTACGTGCCTCGTGTCGGTGTTCCATCCATCCTCGTGTCAGCCGTGATGGCCTCGGGTCCGACCCCGGGTGTCATTCCAATATCTTATTCCATGTTTATACAAATACATTGATTCCGTGTCGGATACTTCCCCGACACAATAGAAATTTCTACCCTGACACAAATCCTAACCTAACTCTATTCTAAAACCCTCCACCGTTACGAATATCCCCTTCCCAAAGCTCTCCTCCTTCATGTACCCTCCTTCGTCGACCCATTACCCCGCCGACTCCACGACAACCACCGATCAAACTCCCCAACCAACACCACTTTGACCAACCCCCGGCGTGCAACTCCGCCGTACGCCTCAGCCCTCACCCTCGACAACGACATCCCGACCACTGTCCCGAACCACCCTCACGACCGCCCGTCGCAGACTGCCCCGACTACCACCCAAAACCAGCCTTCATCCGAAACCCTCCGCCACCGGCGTAACCACCGCCAACCACCGCCATCACCGTCCCCAAAATCACCACCACCAACAAAGAAATAAAACAAAACACACGCACACACCCCTAACCTCATCGTCGAACCCTCCGGCGTCGAGCCACCATGGTCGACCGAACCTGGCCGCCGAGTCCTTCGCCCCACAGCCGCTCGACCGCCTATTCTCCCGCCGAAACCCCCGGTTCTCTGACCAACCGTCCGCCTCTTCCTTCCTCCGCGCGCCCTAGCCTCCGGCCATGCGCCGCCTCGCCGAGGTGCTGTTCCTGTTTCCCCCTCCTTCCGTTCCTCCCTCCTATTTCCAGCGCCTCCGCGTCTTCTCCGTGCCACCGCCGTTCCGCCCTCTCTTCCGTCACGAGCCGTTGGAACCCACCGCCACAGCCTTCGACCCACTCCCTCTGACCCACCGTCGGGCCAGCGCCGGGCGCGCGCCGCCGCGAGAAGTCACCGCACCCTTCTCTCTCAACCCTCTCCATTTCACCCGCTCCCTCTCTCTCTGGACTTCCTCTCCCCATCCCTTCTTCTGATATATTTTTTTTGTTGTTTCTTAAAAAAAATCTGCTCCCCATCCCTTCTTCTGATATTTTTTGTTGTATTGTTACTAAAAATGCCTGCTCTTCCTCGAAAGAGGAGAGCATCGGTTGTTAGTAAAATGTTTTTTTTTACTTATTATTTTTATATTTTTATAGTTTTATTTTTGAAACAGATAGTATAAGTTATTAATAATAAACTATAATTATTTAATATATTGAAAAATGTAAACACCTGTGTAAGTTTACTAAGGATCATTGTCAATAATATTTATAGTATATATATAAGTAATTACAAAATAGATTAATATTATATTTATTATTATTATTGGTATTTTTATTATTACAAATTATTGATTGTTATTAATATTAATTATAATGATGTTTATCATTATTATTTCCATTGGTTCCAATAATACCTATATTGTTATGTATTGAAATATATCTAATATATTGTATTATTTAGTATCTTAATTACATTATCTTTGGTCTAAAAAGAGTTTCTTCATACTCACCCAAAAATACTTTGTCCATAAAAAATGTAGTTTCAAAATTTCTTGGTATTTTTACTAATAGGATTATATCTCAAAAATAGAGTTTTTCCTGAAAGCAAGTTTTCTTTATATTTCAAATTTTTGGCCTAAAAACTAATTTACTAGTAGAATTATTTATTTATTTATTTATCTTCTTTTTGAGTATTACAAATATTTTTAGTATATATATATTATTTATCTAATAACCTTTGATTATCCTCATGCCCTCAATTAGTCCTATTTTCTTCCTATTTCCTAGCCAAGTTCGTACTATCTCATGTCCACCCTAACTAATTTGACCCTTCTGGACCCAATGGAATCATCCATGTGGCCACCCGAGGTCACCTTACATAGTTGTTGCACCAAAGTCGCAGTTGGTGCCACATTGATTATCGCAGCACACCAGGCATCCTACCAGGCAAGATACCTTGCCATTTGTTGTTTATTTATTTTAGCTCATATTTCATGCATTATTTATTTTCTTTATGCAAAATAAACTGTGATACATGGCATAACTGTTAGAACTTACTGTGCATTTATATTTCTTGCTGTGTATTATTTTCTTACAAATTAAACCTAGATTTAAGGGACCACCTTGTGTGTTGCATTCATTGGCCTTGACACGTTGTAATACGAAGTTGTGTGTCGCATGTTGGACACGAAAGTGCGTGATTGGCTGGCCACCAGTACGTACAAGCCGTGTGATAGGAATAACGGCTAATAGAGGTTGCATGTTAGTTTGACTTAGCGGTTATAGTGGTTTATGTTGTGGATACAACATAGTAGGCATTGGGCGGAGAGGACAATTCCTTAGCGTATGGGATTCGATGCACTTTCCCTTTTGTAACCCGTGAGCTCCGCCGGAGACGCGGGTCAGATTACCCATGATTACTGACGGACACTGACGATTCTGCGGAACGTCATGCTCTTACTGATGGGGCCTCTGGTGCCCAAGGGGGACTATGTCGATCCTATTCAGCCAGGGCCCATGCGTAGGAAGAATTGTTCTTAACTACATTTCACATAGAATGGATAGGCACATTTATCCGTTAGGTACGAGTACTTTTGGTTTGGGTACTTGTATCTGACCGTGGCTTGGAACAATAACTTGTCGCGGATTAGTTCATCACATCTTGTCCTTGTTTGGTTGTAGGTGTGACTTACTACTTCGATGAGAAGGTATTGAACCTTGTTGGGGTCCGGATACCATATTGGATTCATAGCATGGGAAGATACATTACCATGAATTAGTTTACCATCTTCTGTCCTTGTTTGGTTGGGGGGATGGTACGCTCGTTCAGTAGGTGCGTATTGAAACATGTTATAATTCGAATTACTTATTTATTTGAGCAATATTTATTCAGTTTATATGGCATGATATTATGTGCCTTGTTACGTCTCTCTGAGGACCTGGTTATCTCTCCAGGTGTGTGCTCTTGTCTTTCGCAGGTATTCTAGCTTTAGCCGTGATCATTGCTATTTCTTCGAGGATGATTGCACTCGGATCGTCTTCGCTTCACTCGCCAAAATCATATCTTTTCTCATGTATTTTCTTTTACTTGTTGGTAGTGGATTTTTCTCCGCCCAACATATTGTATCAAGACAATCATTATCATTTTATGATATCTTTATTTCTTTTATTTTGTGTGGATGAGTTTAGTTATGGTTCTACTGCATTTTACAGCTTATGAGGGATTAGAAGTCTAGGATCTCATCCACATGCTTGACCTCTTTTCTCGTTTCCATATTCGAACTACCGTTCGACTCATCGATTGTATCTTGCTTGATTCCTTCTATCATTATTCTTATCTTCCCTTCGTGCTTGCTAAAATTGACCCTACTAGTTAGATGTCCCAAACACCCTTAGCTTAATTTTTAAAGTTGGGTAGAATACCCCACGACCTAACACACCCTTAACCATTAAGGAGAATGCAAATAGGACTATCTAGACTATAGGGACTAGAGGGATTTAACCTATTTGATCAACCAAGCTTGGTCAATAAAACCGTAACATAATGGTATAGGAATAAACAAGACTTAGATCCTTATGACTCTTAGACTACTCATATGTGTTTTTATTCATCTACCATTGTGCCTATATTTTTACTATTTAATGATGCTAATATAGCCTAGTATTTGCAAGCTATTTTTTTATCGAGCTTGATCAAGGCATATGATATTGAGCGGCCGCTCACTAACATATTGTCTAATCAGAACCGGTACATAATGGTCTGATCAACCAAGTGCACTTTGGTTCGCTTTTGTCTATTATTCTACGTGGATGGGAACCTAGCTAAACTTGTCCTTTAGAGTCCCATCCACGACTGCCTTGACAATTCCCTTGAAATTATTCGACCGTCTTTGAATCACGTATTCGTATTCGATAACGCCTCCTTCGAACTCTATATTGCTTTCGCATTCACCCATTTTAGAAGGACGAAAGCATTGTACTAAAACTTCCTCTAGCTGTCCTATCAATTATGACCATTACCACTCGATGTTGCTATGTCTTCATCATAAACTCCTCGACCTTTCCCTCGACCATAATTCAACAATCTTGACTTTCTAATCACTTGAATTTAAGAAGTAATTACGATCGTCACTTAATCATATCCTCAACCTAGACTACGACCAAGGAACCCTTCTACCGTTGTGCCTTCTCACCCCCCCTACGAATTCTTAATTTCGAGGACAAAATTCTTTTAAGTTAGGTAGGATGTAAAACCCCTAAATTTCTACTATTTTTTTTATTAAATTTGATACCGATTTAAAATTTTGTATTGTACGTCGCATAGTCGTATTGTACGTCGCGCACGACGTTTTATTTTTCGTAATTGCTCGACGAGTGCGAATATGTACGAGCATACATATTTTTATAAAAACCTTTTCTTATTTTTATAGTTTCAAAATAATATATGTAATATTTAATTTATCTATCAAAATTTTCTAAATTTATATTTTATTTATGAAAAGCCTTTCAATTAGAATAAATAATATTATTCGTTCATACATATATTTCATAAATATGTTGCTAGATTATTTTAAATAAAAATGTAATTTTCTAGATTTATTAATATAAATATTTTATTATTTAAAAAGTTATTTAAAAATAATTATGATTTTCAAAATTATTATTATTGGTATTTTGAAAAATATATTTGGAAGTCATTGTGGCCATTTAAATCTTGATTTAATTTTTGGATTTATTTAAATAGTTAAATATTCGAAATTGATTTATTTGATTGATTTTAAACTAAAGGAATATAATTTAAATAGGATTGTAATTGGATTTGGATTTGATTTGATTGGCTTTATATCTATTTAATTATCTACTTTGGGTTTTAAATAAATCCTAATCCTATCCTAATGGGAATTCCCACATCCTATAAATAGGCAGGTACTCCTCTATTATTTTTCTCCACAAATTCTTCCACAAAATTTCCACAAATTGTACGTACCTCGTGTCGGTGTTCCATCCATCCTCGTGTCAGCCGTCATGGCCTCGGGTCCGACCCCGGGTGTCATTCCAATATCTTATTCCATGTTTATACAAATACATTTATTCCGTGTCGGACACTTCCCCGACACAATAGAAATTTCTACCCTGACACAAATCCTAACCTAACTCTATTCTAAAACCCTCCACCGTTACGAATATCCCCTACCCAAAGCTCTCCTCCTTCCTGTACCCTCCTTCGTCGACCCACCACCCCGCCGACTCCACGACAACCACCGATCAAACTCCCCAACCAACACCACTTCGACCAACCCCCGGCGAGCAACTCTGCCGTACGCCTCAGCCCTCACCCTCGACAACGACACCCCGACCACTGTCCCGAACCACCCTCATGGCCGCCCGTTGCAGACTGCCCCGACTACCACCCAAAACCAGCCTTCATCTGAAACCCTCCGCCACCGGCGTAACCACCGCCAACCACCGCCATCACCATCTCCAAAATCACCATCACCAACAAAGAAATAAAACAAAACACACGCACACACCCCTTACCTCGCCGTCGAACCCTCCGGCGCCGAGCCACCTAGGTCGACCGAACCTGGCCGCCGAGTCCTTCGCCCCACGGCCGCTCGACCGCCTATTCCCCTGTCGACCTGACACGCCGGAACCCCCGGTTCTCCGACCAACCGTTCTCCTCTTCCTTCCTCCGCGCGCCCTAGCCTCCGACAATGCGACGCCTCGTCGAGGTGTTGTTCCCGCTTTCCCTCCTTCCGTTCCTCCCTCCTATTTCCAGCGCCTCCACGTCTTCTCCGCGCCACCGCCGTTCCGCCCTCTCTTCCGTCACGAGCCATTGGAACCCACCGCCACGGCCTTCGACCCACTCCCTCTGACCCGCCGCCGCGCCAGCGCCGGGCGCGCACCGCCGCGAGAAGTCATCGCACCCCTCTCTCTCAACCCTCTCCATTTCACCCGCTCCCTCTCTCTCTGGTCTTCCTCTCCCCATCCCTTCTTTTGATATATTTTTTTGTTGTTTCTTAAAAAAAAATCTGCTCCCCATCCCTTCTTCTGATATTTTTTGTAGTATTGTTACTAAAAATGCCTGCTCCTCCTCGAAAGAGGAGAGCATCGGTTGTTAGTAAAATGTTTTTTACTTATTATTTTTTTATATTTTTATAGTTTTATTTTTGAAACAGATAGTATAAGTTATTAATAATAAACTATTATTATTTAATATATTGAAAATGTGTTATTAAGGATTATTGGCAATAATATTTATAGTATATATATAAGTAATTACAAAATAGATTAATATTATATTTATTATTATTATTGGTATTTTTATTATTACAAATTATTGATTATTATTAATATTAATTATAATAGTGTTTATCATTATTATTTTCATTGGTTCCAATAATACCTATATTGTTATGTATTGAAATATATCAAATATATTGTATTATTTAGTATCTTAATTACATCATCTTTGGTCTAAAAAGAGTTTCTTCATACTCACCCAAAAATACTTTGGCCATAAAAATGTAGCTTCAAAATTTCTTGGTATTTTTACTAATACGATTCTATCTCAAAAATAGAGTTTTTCCTGAAAGCAAGTTTTCTTTATATTTCAAATTTTTGGCCTAGAAACTATTTTACTAGTAGAATTATTTATTTATTTATCTTCTTTTTGAGTATTACAAATATTTTTAGTATATATATATTATTTATCTAATAACCTTTGATTATCCTCATGCCCTCAATTAGTCCCATTTTCTTCCTATTCCCTAGCCAAGTTCGTACTACCTCATGCCAACCCTAACTAATTTGACCCTTCTGGACCCAATGAAACCGTCCATGTCGCCACCCGAGGTCACCTTGCATAGTTGTTGCACCAAAGTCGCAGTTCGTGCTACATTGATTATCGCAGCACACCAGGCGTCCTACCAGGCAAGACACCTTGCCATTTGTTATTTATTTATTTTAGCTCATATTTCATGTATTATTTATTTTTTTTATGCAAAATAAACTGAAATACATGGCATAACTGTTAGAACTTAGTGTTCATTTATATTTCCTGTTGTGTATTATTTTTTTACAAATTAAACCTAGATTTAAGGGACCACCTTGTGTGTTGCATTCATTGGCCTTGACACGTTGTAACACGAAGTTGTGTGTCGCATGTAGGATACAAAAGTGCGTGATTGGCTGGCCACCAGTACGTACAAGCTGTACGATAGGAATAACCGCTAATAGAGGTTGTATGTTAGTTTGACTTAGCGGTTATAGTGGTTTATGTTGTGGATACAACATAGTAGACATTGGGCGGGGAGGACAATTCCTTAGCGTATGGGCTTTGATGCACTTTTCCTTTTGTAACCCGTGAGCTCCGCCGGAGACGCGGGTCAGATTACCCATGATTACTGACGGCCACTAACGATTCTGCGGAACGTCATGCTCTTACTGATGGGGCCTCTGGTGCCCAAGGGGGACTATGCCGATCCTATTCAGCCAGGGCCCATGCGTAGAAAGGATTGTTCTTAACTATATTTCACATAGAATGGATAGGCACCTTTATCCGTTAGGTACGAGTACTTTTGGTTTGGGTACTTGTATCTGACCGTGGCTTGGAACAATAACTTGCCGCGGATTAGTTCGTCACATCTTGTCCTTGTTTGGTTGTAGGTGTGACTTACTACTTCGATGAGAAGGTATTGAACCTTGTTGGGGTCCGGATACCATATTGGATTCATAGCATGGGAAGATACGTTACCATGAATTAGTTTACCATCTTCTGTCCTTGTTTGGTTGGGGGGATGGTACGCTCGTTCAGTAGGTGCGTATTGGAACATGTTATAATTCGATTTACTTATTTATTTGAGCAATATTTATTCAGTTTATATGGCATGATATTATGTGTCTTGTTACGTCCCTCTGAGGACCTGGTTATCTCTCCAGGTGTGTGCTCTTATCTTTCGCAGGTATTCTAGCTTTAGTCGTGATCATTGCTATTTCTTCGAGGATGATTGCACTCGGATCGTCTTCGCTTCACTCGCCAAAATCATATCTTTTCTCATGTATTTTCTTTTACTTGTTGGTACTGGATTGGTCTCCGACCAACATATTGTATCAAGACAATCATTATCATTTTATGATATTTTTATTTCTTTTATTTTGTGTGGATGAGATTAGTTATGGTTCTACTACATTTTACAGCTTATGTATTCATACGAGGTTTTCATATATTGGAGTATACTTCGTATAAATACAGCTGGCATGTCTACGTTCCTAGTCCTACGTATTTTGGTACTGGGGCGTTACAACACCAAATTCTAGGGGTCGGGGTGCCATGTCGTGTCCTGTGTCGACCCCGAGCAGCAGGGGATATGCATAGTGTGTCGTACAGCGTGTCCAATACGAATTTGGACATGAAGACGACACAGTTTTGTGCTCAGAGAATGGGGATAATAAATCATATATATATATATATATATATATATATATATATATATATATATATATATATATATATATATATATATATATATATATTTGTAAAATTAGTTTTCAAAAATAACAATAAAAAGTTCCTTGTGACATTTCATCAAACACGTAATAAAGAGCACTGATACGTGTCCGATACGGACACAAAATCCTTCCAAACTTGGGCTACACCTAGGAGAACCCTAAATGAATGCGTCTATGGAAAGAAATTAAGGATTTATTAGGGTTTGTAGGGTTTTACCTATTGAGGGTGAAACCTCAATGAAGAGTGCTTTGAATGAGAGCCTCTTCACAACTTGCAATGATTTCAAGCCCCCAATTCCTTGCTAGCTAGTCTCCAACAGCATTTACACCAAGAATGGAGTCCAATGCAATTGATTTGGTCCAATTTGGTGGGGAAATGAAGAAATGGTGAAGGTTTGGGGAAGAACAAAGTTAGGGTTCTTTTTAGAGATGAAAAAGAGGCAAGAATTTTGGGAGATGTGATTAAATAAGGGAAGGAGGTTATGATGGCTATTGTAAAGGCTAGGGTTAGGGTTTTAGATGAGTGGCTAAGGTTACTCCACCAATTTCTAGCTCATCTAAGGGCTCACATTGAAAGTAGGTTCTCTACACAAATATCTAACTAAAATATCTATCCATAAATATCTAGATATTAATCTAACTTAGCCATTAAGTCTCTAACCCTCTAACTAAGCCTCCATGAACATCATTAGCAGCTAGGTTTGTCACCCTCACTTTTCCAAGTTAGGGGTAAAATGGTAATTTTCTATTTTATAATATTTTTGGGAATTTTATTTCATGAATATTAATATTTAATTATTATAGGAGTCGGGTTCGAATTTCATCGCATTCCGAGTTAATTCGGGACCCCGGGGAATTTCGGTTTGAGTTGTATTTAGCATGTTAATTAACAATGGCCCACCATATTTAACTTTTAGGATTAGGAGTTTGGACTAGTCCCCCATGAGTATCTAAGCTTATTTATGATTTTTATTTAATTTTAGTTAATCCCAAAACCCAAATTTTGATTTAAATTAGCATATAGGTTAGGGAGGGGCAAACTTGTAATTACAAGTGCCCCCACACCCTCCCTTACATGGCCGGCCATATAGTCCACCCCCCTCCACCCTTTTACTTCACCACCAAGTTAAAATCTCTCTCTCTTCATTTCTTTCTTCCAACTCCTTATTCTTCCAAATGTTCAATTAGGTATATATATATATATATATATATATATATATATATATATATATATATATATATATATATATATTTTATATATATATATATATATATATATATATGTGTGTGTGTGTGTGTGTGTGTGTGTGTGTGTGTGTGTGTGTGTGTGTGTGGTCATGTGTATATATGTGTGTGTATTTGTATGTGTAGAGAGGGAAGGGAATGAGGAAATGTATGTGAGTATATATATATATATATATATATATATATATATATATATATATATATGTGAGAATGATAGAGAGGGATTAGAGGAGATTAGAAGAGATTTAGAAGAGAATTAGAGGAGTTAGAGGGGAGTTTAGAGAGGGAAATATAGGGAGAATGAGTGAGAGATTAGTGAAGGGGAAAGGGGGAGCACCCACAGCAGCAAGGGGGCTGTTTTTCCCCCTAAATAGCCCCCACAGCAGCAGCAGTAACAGCCATAGCAGCAGCAGCAGTAACAGCAATTGCAGCAGCAGCAACCCCCTTTAGGCCCCCATTTAACCCTCCAATCCATCATATATGTACCCCTATATATATGCCCATATATATACACATATATGCCCCTATATATAGCTATATATTCCCCTCTAAAATCCACTAGAATAGCCCTCTAAGTTAGTCCTAAGTGAGTATGAAAAATGGGTTTGAGTGAGTGAGTGAATGTTAAGTTAGGATTTTGGTGAAGGGGTGAATTTGAGTTTCGTGATTCGGAACGCGTCGAAACTTGGAGGGGACTTAGATAATGTGATTTAGATTTTGTGGGTAGGCTTCGGAGTTGGAATCGGGGTTGCATGTAGGCTTGGGGAGTTGGTATCGCGCCGTACCCTACCGTATCTTGAAATATTCAAGATAACGGATAAACGGGCGATACGGACCGTAAGATGGACTGGATGTCCACTTACCCTAGGAAACTTGGTAGGTAATGGTTGAATAGGCTAGTATCCTACTACCCTAGGAAGCATGGGGTGGAATTCCTAAGGGAAGGCCACTTGGCGTCAAGTTAGAACGATTTAAGGGTAAATGTTAAGCGGTAATCGGGTAATTTCGAGATACGGAGTTCGGGTAGTCGGATTGACTTGAAACTTGGGTGGCATGTTGGGTACACCCTAAAAATGTCATATTTGAGCCGATTTTGGCTCGGTTGACCCAGAGTTAACTTTTTACCCAAAAGTCAACCGTGAGTCAACACTTTGTCCAGATTTGACCAAATCCAAACCAGAGTTGACCAGTTGACCAAAAGCCAACTGTTGGTCAACATTTGACCAGTTTGACCTAAGGTTGACCTAGAGTTGACCAGAGTTGACCAGGGTTGATAAGTTGACCAAAAGTCAACTGTAGGCCAACTCTTGACCCCGTTTGACTTTCTTCGACTTGTTTTGACTTACGATGACTGGTATGACCTAGAGTTGACTTGGTTTGACTTAGATTGACTTGATATAACTTGATTTGACCTAGATTTGACTTGACAGGACTTAGTGTGACTCAGTGAGACCAGTTTGACCTAGATTGCATATCATTCATTGTGAATCATTCGTAAACTTATTTAAACCTAAATTAACATGCAGTATCTCATCTTTAGGTTTCTGATTACCGATCTGAGCATTGATATACTCTACAGCTCAGGACAGCACGCGAGTACATTCACTGATAGTTTTTATTGTCTTGATATCTGCTATATCCGATTCAGTCGTAGTGTCTTACTTGATTCTCAGTCACGATAGTTCACGGACTAGTACACGTTAGATCATGACATGAGATGTTGTTCCTAGATTTCTGGGTATATTGATACACTTCCTATATTGTTCTCTGTACTTGTATAGACACCAATTTCTAAGGAGATTTGCTACCCTCTTACGGAATCACGTGCCATGACGTGTCATGTCCAGATCCATTGTACTATTCGGGGATGGAGAATTATTAGGGGCTATGTGATCCAAGCCACCCTGTCACTATTCATGTGCTCGTGCCACTCTTCCCTCACGAAGGGTGTAGTGAGATCCTTTTTCCTTATGCTCGTTATCCAGGTTGGCCGGCATGACTTTTCGTTGAGGTCACCACGGATTGCCGGGCCAAGTGGATAGCCTGTCCTGTCACTTATCCCAAGTCGATCACATATCGCTCTAATAATTCAATTCACGTTTTATGTTTACTTTATCTTATCGTATATCCTGCTCTGTTCTACATTCAGTACTTCCGCACCATGCCATGATATACAGTTACTCACATGCTCTACATGCCTTTACGTTGTACCTTGATTGGAGACTAAGTTCTGCTCGGGAGAAGAGTTACAACCCCGGTCCTTGTTTGGTTTAAGGATTGTAACTCGGCTTCCGAACGGTTCCCAAGTCTTCATATATCTTTGTCTTGTAGTTTATTATACTGTCTCTTATAGAATTTGTCAATTCACATGGAACTGCTGTTAGTGCTTGTACTTGCTCATTTTCCTGACAGGATACCGTTATGATATATTACAGATGATTTTGAGTCGGACTGCTCGACCTATTATGGGCTCGAATCAGATGGAGTAGCCTTGGATCGTGGCCTTATAGTAGAGCCACTAGATTTTGTACTTCCAGAATAGTGTAGATTAGCTAGGTTTGACTGGACTGCGATCCAGCTAGCTTTATCAGACTGTAGCTTCTACATTATATTTTGAGACCCTGTGATGTTGTATATATCTGGGCTTGTATTGGACTCTGGACTTATTTACTCTTTCATCTATCATATGTTCTCTTTCTGAGCTATCTACCTTAGTTTTATTCTGTGATTGAGACTGTATTGATATGTCACCTCCATTCGGAGAGTATATACTATACAGGTACCTTTATATTGTTAGTCATAGTATTTACAGGCGTTATATACAGCGTTCTACCGTCGATACTGCGGCGTAGGCTGGACGTACCCACGTGCTCGTGCCCCTCATAAGGGTACGGGTCGTGACACATTTTTGTGGTGGCCCATGCAGGTCCTGTGTCGCAATTAGTGTGATCTCGTAATGGTGCTCGACTTAGAGTACAAATTACGAGCCTGCAATTAGGACGTAGGACCTAGGACATGATAGGAGTTTCTCAATCACACCTAGGAAAATTTTCGATCTTTTTATTATCATGATTACTTCTATTGTATTAAATTAACTGTCCTTCTTTGATAAATCTACTCATGTGCCATATTGATCTCTTTGTTCAATTCGTCTCCAGGATGATGAATACGCACCCGTAGGCCACTGGATCGAGTAGCTTACCCGAGAGATCTGACCAGGCTGAGGAGGAGGTTCACGAGACTGCCCCCAGTGATTCCACTATCCCAGAGGCCCTGGCAGTTGCACAGGGAGGTATACCACCTCCACCCCAGAGGGTTACGGCCGTTGTTCCAGAGATACTGCCGCCGCCACCACCGATACCGATGGATACACATCATATGTTCCTTCTCCTTCAGCTGATGATGGAGAAACAGCGGGCCCAGACAGAGGCGTCGCAGCGCCAGTCGGAGGTGTCATACCGTCAGATTGAGATGCTGAGGCAGAGCATGGAGAACTTGCATCAGCTTGCACTGGCAGCAGTGGAGAGAGTGGCACCGGGTACGGTGCAGGGCCCTACTAGCCAGAAGTCGTACCAGCCGTAGCCCAGGACGGGGACAGTATTAGACTTTAGAAAGATGAGCTCCAGGGACTTCACGGGCACGAAGGGCATCCTTTATGTCGACGACTAGCTAGAGGATGTATAGCGGAGCATGGAGCTGGCAGAGCTTCCTAGAGAACTTTGGGTTTCGGTCGCAGCCAGCCGATTCTTTGACATTGCGCTGACATGGTACCGCACGGATCCTCGTGCGTCGGTAAGAGGGTTGACATGGGAGAACTTTCGAAGGCTCTTCAAGGAGAAGTTCTTCTCGAACGTGGCTCTTACAGCGTTGGAGGGCCAGTTCGTGGGTCTAGTGCAGGGGAACTCGTCGGTGGACGAGTATGCAGCTAAGTTCAGGTTTGCTCCCGATATGATCCAGGATGAGGGGCAGAAGGCTCGTAAGTTCCGCATGGGACTTATTCATACAGTGCGCACCCGTACCTCGGGTCGCCGTGACGCGACGTTCGATCAGATATTGATGGACGTGCAGATTGCAAAGGAGGACTTCGGCCTCAAGCCAAAGAGGAGCGGAGATACTATGGGGCGAGTTCCAGTGCGGGACCGGCCAAGCGCCCCCACTTTCAGCATCAGCAGAGGCTATTTCAGCAGCCTCTGTTGCAGATTCAGCAGGCACCGGCGCGTGCCCAGCAGCACCAAAGACAGGGACAAAGACCGGCTACTCCGTGCGGCTTCTGCAGGAAGCCGGGGAACACCAGGGAGGCTTGTAGAAAGAGGTTGGGCGTCTGTCTCTACTGTGGGTGCCCGATCACCAGCTGAGGGATTGTCGTTTTCGCGGAGTCCGAGGAGGCCAGGACAGAGCGCAGCCGGCTAGAGGACCAGCAGTTCAGCAGAGGGGTCCTCCACTTCAGACCCAGCAGCAGCGCTTTGTTCAACACTAGAAGGGAGTACCCGCGGGCAGGGTGTTCACTTTGGCAGCAGAGGAGGAGGCAGAGCCGGTGGGAGATGTTGTACCAGGTCATGTTCTCCTAGATTCCTTTCCTACTTTCACCTTGTTTGATTCTGGGGCTACTCATAGTTTTGTGTCTGTTTCTTTTGCTTTGAGACATAATATTATTGCTGAATATATGGGTAGGACTTGCAAGATTATGACCGGGGGAGGCATTATCCTGGTTAATAATATTTGCAAGGGACGGAGAGTCACTCTGAGAGGCCGGGACTTAAGTACGTGTCTGCTCGTAATGCCCCTACCGAGGTACGATATGGTACTTGGTATGGATTGGTTGAGCATGCACCATGCTAGCATTGATTGTAGAGGAGGAAGATTTCTTTTTAGGATGTCGAGAGAGCCAGAGATCGAGTTTGCTCGAGGAGCAGCGGAGCCGGAGGCTGGATTCTATGGATCTTTGTTGGCGGGGCAGGATTTGCCACATCCGTTGATAGCTGAGTTCTCGGATGTTTTTCCCGAGGAGTTGCCGGGGATGCCGCCAAACGGGGATATTGAGTTCTCTATAGACTTGGTGTCGGGTGCCGAGCCCATATCACAGCATGTCTATAGGGTGAACAACAGCGAGTTGATAGAGCTGAAGAAGCAAGTCGACGAGCTGCAGGATAAGGGGTTCATCAGATCCAGTTCTTCGTCCTGGGAAGCGCCAGTCCTGTTTGTGCCGAAGAAGGACGGTACGTCCCGTATGTGCATTGATTACCGGGCGCTCAACAACCTCACTATCAAGAATAGGTACCCTTTGCCGAGGATCGACGACTTGTTCGATCAGTTGAGTGGGGCAAAGGTCTTTTCGAAGATAGACTTGAGGTTCGGGTGTCACCAGCTGAATCTGAGGCGGGTGACATTCCCAAGACGGTATTTCGGACTCGGTACGGCCAGTACGAGTTTACAGTGATGCCATTTGGGTTGACCAATGCTCCCACGGTTTTCATGAACTTGATGAACAAGGTATTCCATCAGTACCTTGACAAGTTCGTGGTGGTCTTCATAGACGATATCTTGATCTATTTGAAGACGCAGGAGGAGCATGAGGAGCACTTGAGAGTTATGTTAGAGACTCTGAGGAGGGAGCAACTCTGTGGGAAGCTTTCAAAGTGTGAGTTCTTCTTAGACCAGGTGGAGTTCTTAGGTCATGTTGTGACCGAGCATGGGATTTCACTGGACCAGAGAAAGATTTCGGCAGTGGAGTCCTGGTCTACGCCCAGTTCAGTTGCCGAGGTTCGGAGCTTTCTGGGTTTGGCTGGCTATTACCGGAAGTTCGTCCAGGACTTCTCGCAGAATGCATAGCCGATGACTAGACTCACCAGGAAGGACGTAGAGTTCGTCTAGATTGTTGAGTGTCAGGCTGCATTCGATGAGCTGAAGAGGAGGTTGACTTCAGCTCCGATCTTGACTTTGCCATCTGGGTCAGGAGGGTTCTCGATCTTCAGCGATGCTTCAGAGAAGGGTTTAGGGTGTGTTCTTCAGCAGCACGGGAAGGTGATTGCCTATGCATCCAGGCAGTTACGTCCTCATGAGAAGAACTATCCTACTCATGATCTGGAGTTGGCCGCGGTTATATTTGCTTTAAAGTTATGGAAGCATTACTGTACGGAGAGCGAGTTGAGATCTTCACAGATCACAAGAGCTTGAAGTACGTGTTCACTCAGAAGGAGTTGAACATGTGGCAGAGGCAGTGGTTAGAGCTGATGAAGGACTTCGATATATCCTTGCAGTACCATCCGGAAAAGGCCAACGCAGTTGCAGATGCCTTGAGTAGGTATCCAGTTGCTATGTTCTTGACGACATATCGTCATTTGTTGGCCGACCTGGATAGTTTGGGTATCGAGGTCATCATTCCGGGCATGGAGATCCAGATGTGGGGTTTCCAGAATCAGTCTGAGCTGATGGATAGAGTCAGGTCAGTACAGTATGATGATGTTGCCCTGAGGAGCATTAGGGAGCAGGTGAGGACGGGCTTGCTTGACGATTTCTCTGTAGCCGAAGATGGGTCGTTGCGGCACGGTACTAGGTTGTGCGTTCTGCGTGGAGAGCTTCGGAAGGAGGTTCTTCAGGAGGCGCATCGCTCTCAGTATTCTATGTATCCTAGAGCCAACAAGATATATAGGGACCTGAGAGAGTACGTGTGGTGGTATGGCATGAAGCAGGAGGTAGCTCAGTTTGTATCTCGTTGCCTTGTGTGTCAGCAGGTGAAGGCCGAGAGACAGAGACCAGGTGGATTGCTACAGCCGCTACCCATTCCCGAGTGGAAGTGGGAGCACATCACCATGGACTTTGTATCTGGACTTCCACGATCTCCAGGAGAGAAAGACGCAGTTTGGGTCATAGTTGATAGATTGACCAAATCGGCCCACTTTTTGCCTTTTAAAGTGGGTTTGTCTACGGAGAGGCTGGCTGAGCTGTATGTTCGTCAGATCGAGAGATTGCACGGAGTACCAGTGAGTATAGTTTCAGATCGGGATAGCCGATTCACTTCCCACTTCTGGAGGAGTTTGCAGGCTAGCTTGGGCACCTCGCTCAAGTTTAGTACCGCTTATCATCCACAGACAGATGGACAGTAGGAGAGGACCTTCCAGACTTTGGAGGATATGCTTCGCACATGTGTGCTAGATCTTGGAGGTTCTTGGGAGGACCATCTTCACCTGGTAGAGTTTGCTTAGAACAACAGCTACCAGGCCAGTATAGAGATGTCACCATTTGAGGCTCTATATGGACGGAGATGTCGTACTCCTTTGTCTTGGAACGATGTCGGCGAGCGGGCGCTTCTTGGGCCGGAGATGGTTGTGGATGCGGCCGAGAAGGTCAGGATGGTTAGAGACAGACTTCGGGTGGCTCAAGATAGGCAGCGGCATTGGGCCGATAGTCACCGAAGACCGTTAGAGTTTGAGGTTAGTTTCAGTTCTTGTCGTATTTATTGTGATTGTTTGTTAGTTGTGTATTGAGTTTTTGTCTTGTGTCTAGGTTGGTGACATGATATTTCTGAGGATATCCTCGACACGTGGCACTATTCGCTTTGGCAGCGATGGGAAGCTCAGTCCATGCTACATCGGTCCTTTCACCATCTTAGAGAGGATCGGTGCAGTGGCCTACCGACTGGACTTGCCTACCAAGCTCGAGGGAGTGCACAACGTGTTTCATGTATCACAGCTGAGGCGGTACGTGGCAGATCCTAGCCATGTATTGGACCATTCAGCGATACAGGTGGGACCTACTCTCAGCTATCCAGAACAGCCGGTGGAGATTCTGGATCGCAGGGAGAAGGTGCTCCGAAACCAGGTCATACCCTTGGTTCGGGTTGCGTGGAGACATCACTCTCCAGGTGAGTCTACCTGGGAGAGGGAGGACGACATGCGGAAGCGTTTCCCTTATCTTTTCGTGCCCTGAGGTATAAATCTATTTCTTTTGTCTTTCTGTTTTTGATTTCCTGTGCTTGTTGTCTTCAATTTCGAGGACGAAATTTTTTTAAGGTGGATAGACTTGTCACCCTCACTTTTCCAAGCTAGGGGTAAAATGGTAATTTTCTATTTTATAATATTTTTGGAAATTTTATTTCATGAATATTAATATTTAATTATTATAGGAGTCGGATTCAAATTTTATCGCATTCCGAGTTAATTCGGGTCCCCGGGGAATTTTGGTTTGAGTTGTATTTAGCATGTTAATTAACCATGGCCCACCATATTTAACTTTTAGGATTAGGAGTTTGGACTAGTCCCCCATGAGTATCTAAGCTTATTTATGATTTTTTATTTAATTTTAGTTAATCCCAAAACCCAAATTTTGATTTAAATTAGCATATAGGTTAGGGAGGGGCAAACTTGTAATTACAAGTGCCCCCACACCCTCCCTTACATGGCCGGCCATGTAGTCCACCCCCCCCCCCCCCACCCCCCCACCCCCCCCCCCCCCCCCCCCTCCACCTCTTTTACTTCACCACCAAGTTAAAATCTCTCTCTCTCTTCATTTCTTTCTTCCAACTCCTTTTTATTCTTCCAAATCTACAATTAGGTACATCATTTAACTCTCATTTATATCTCTTTTTGCATTCATTCCTTCACATAAATTAGAGAGGGGATCATTCTCTACAAGTTGATCCTAGATTTGGTAGGTTCCCCTAAAATCTAGTTTAAGGATTATTTATGGTTTTATCCTTTTAGAGTGGTATATATATATATATATATATATATATATATATATATATATATATATATATATATATATATATATATATATGTGTGTATTGTGTGTATTTGTCCATAAGTATGTGTGTGTCCATGTAAGAGTGTGTGTCCACGTGTGTGTGTGAATGTCCATATATATATAGATACATATAAGTGTGTGTGTCTATATATATATATATATATATATATATATATATATATATATATATATATATATATATATATATATATATATATATATGTGAGTATATATATATATGTGAGAATGATAGAGAGGGATTAGAGGAGATTAGAAGAGATTTAGAAGAGAATTAGAGGAGTTAGAGGGGAGGTTAGAGAGGGAAATAGAGGGAGAATGAGTGAGAGATTAGTGAAGGGGAAAGGAGGAGCACCCACAGCAGCAAGGGGGCTATTTTTTCCCCCTAAATAGCCCCTACAGCAGCAGCATTAACAGCCATAGCAGCAGCAGCAGCAGCAGTAACAGCAATTGCAGCAGCAACCCCCTTTAGGCCCCCATTTAACCCCCCAATCCATCATATATGTACCCCTATATATATGCCCATATATATACATATATATGCCCCTATATATAGCTCTATATACCCCTCTAAAATCCACTAGAATAGCCCTCTAAGTTAGTCCTAATTGAGTGTGAAAAATGGGTTTGAGTGAGTGAGTGAATGTTAAGTTAGGACTTAGTGTGACTTAGTGAGACCTAAATTGGCTTAATATAACTTGATTTACTTGATTGACTTAGATTGACTTGGTCTGACTTAGATTGACTTAATATAACTTGATTTGACCTAAATTTGACTTGATAGGACTTAGTGTGACTTAGTGAGACCTAGTTTGACCTAGATTGCATATCATTCATTGTGAATCATTCTTAAACTTGTTTAAACCTAAATTAACATGCAGTATCTCATCTTTAGGTTTCTGATTACCGCTCTGAGCATTGACATACCCTACAGCATAGGATAGCAGGCGAGTACATTCACTGATAGTTTTTATTGTCTTGATATCTGCTATATCTGATTCAGTCGTAGTGTCTTACTTGATTCTCAGTCACGATAGTTCACGGACTAGTACACGTTGGATCATGACATGAGATGTTGTTCCTAGATTTCTGGATATATTGGTACACTTTCTGTCTTGTTCCCTGTACTTGTATAGACACCGATTTCTAAGGGAATTTGCTACCCTCTTACGGAATCACGTGCCATGACGTGTCATGTCCAGATCCATTGTACTATTCGAAGATGGGGAATTATTAGGGGCTATGTGATCCAAGCCACCCTGTTACTATTCATGTGCTCGTGCCACTTTTCCCTCACGAAGGGTGTAGCGAGATCCTTTTGCCTTGTGCTCGTTATCCAGGTTGGCCGGCATAACTTTTTGTTGAGGTCACCGCGGATTACCGGGCCAAGTGAATAGCCTGTCCTGTCACTTATCCCAAGTCGATCACATATCGCTCTAATAATTCAAGTCACATTTTATGTTTACTTTATCTTATCATATATCCTGCTCTGTTCTACATTCAGAACTTTCTCACCATGCCATGATATACAGTTACTCACATGCTCTACATGCCTTTATATTGTACCTTGATTGGAGACTAAGTTCTGCTCGGGAGAAGAGTTACAACCCCGGTCCTTGTTTGGTTTAAGGGTTGTAACTCGGCTTCCGAACGATTTCCAAGTCTTCATATATCTTTGTCTTGTAGTTCATTATACTGTCTCTTATAGAATTTGTCAATTCACATGGAACTGCTGTTAGTGCTTGTACTTGCTCATTTTCCTGACAGGATACCGTTATGATATATTACAGATGATTCTGAGTCGGACTGCTCGACCTATTATGGGCTCGAGTCAGATGGAGTAGCCTTGGATCGTGGCCTTATAGTAGAGCCACTAGATTTTGTACTTCCAGAATAGTATAGATTAGCTAGGTTTGACTGGACTGCGATCCAGCTAGCTTTATCAGACTGTAGCTTCTACATTATATTT
Organism: Iris pallida; assembly: GCA_029216955.1. Lineage (NCBI taxonomy): Eukaryota > Viridiplantae > Streptophyta > Magnoliopsida > Asparagales > Iridaceae > Iris > Iris pallida. Next base: position 9,471,066 of record JANAVB010030220.1, read on the forward strand.
TGAGACCCTGTGATGTTGTATATATCTGGACTTGTATTGGACTCTGGACTTATTTACTCTTTTATCTATCACATGTTCTCTTTCTGAGCTATCTACCTTAGTTTTATTCTGTGATTGAGACTGTATTGATATGTCACCTCCATTCGGAGAGTATATACTATACAGGTACCTTTATACTGTTAGTCGTAGTATTTACAGGCGTTATATACAGCATTCTACCGTCGATACTGCGGCGTAGGCTGGACGTACCCACGTGCTCGTGCCCCTCATAAGGGTGCGGGTCGTGACAAGGTTAGGTCAAAACTAGGTTAGTCTCTAATAAAATAATTAGCACTATAATAATCAACCAAAATTCATTTTCATCAAATAAGTCAAAAATGACCAAAATACCTCTAGGCTAAAAAAGTCACAAATAATTATCCTAATCACATGGCTAGGCCTCCTTGGTCATGGTTAGTCTCTAGGTCATGCAGTCTCTAGGGTTTCACTAGCAGCACATCAAAATCACAAGTCATGACTTAAAATATTTTAAATTGATTAAAATGATTCATAATATGATATAAATATCAATAAATAATGATTATAATTACAAAAGTTCAAAATTACCCTCATTTGGAAAACTGGGTGTTACAGTTGGAAAGGAAAATTAGACTCATACTATATAAATTGAGAAGAAACGTTGTATGCTTAAAATGTTGGCAATACAATGTGGTTTTTGAGCGATGGCTCGAGAAATGTGATATACGAGCGATGGCTCGAAGAAAATAGAAAATGGTTAGAAATTATGTCGGTTCCAATTATGAGTTGTTTCATATCAAGCATATTATATTAGTAGATAGATATATATATATATATGCATGGTCATAGACAACTTGTGCACAAGGTTTGATTCTTCGAACAGTATTTGCGACTACAGAACCGTAATGACCTAGGAGTTGAATGTCGTTCTCTGCTTTAATTTCGCTGCATAAAAGTATTATTTTTTAAATGGTTATCAATTAATGTGCATGATTATGTCTTATACCAACACAATTTAGACTTTTACGACATCACTCCCAGTGGTGACTTGTCAATTCGGAGGAATCGAAACGTGGCGTAATGGTATCAAAGTATCATGCTCATTTCCTTGGATTTCTTGTTAGTTTTGAAAAACTTTAATTATTTCTTTGATTGGAAACCTTGATTTTGTGCTTATGAAATAAATGTTTCATATAGTAAGTCAATAATATTTTATCGAGTCAGATACTAATACTAATTTATGTATACATTAGAATTAGTTATCAGTGGATACTGAATTAATTCTGGAATTATTTTTTATAATATTTTATGTATTGTTCATACTCAACAATGTGTCTTTGCAAAAGCCTTCGTTAGGAAGCAAAAGCTAGTTAAGACATTATAAAATTGCATTTCTGAGTGAAGGTTAGGAACCATGATTCATTGCAATCCAATATATGTATTACTCTTGTGTCTCTCAGCATACGAGGATCCACAAGGAAGTCGTCACATTATATATACCAGTTACTTTCACATGCGTTGCACGTTAAAAAAATTTTACAATATGATTAAAATATAAAATTTAAATTATGTTTGAATATTTTAAATATAATTTGAATATATTTTAGTTATGATTTATTATAAATATATTTTTAAACTTTTGGATATGTGTTTAGTTAGATAATATTATTTAGTTAGTTTAAATATAATTTAAATTCTTAAATATTTTAGTTTTTATACATATTCATACAGTTATGAGGATTTTAAGTTTTAATTTTATTTTAAACTACGTGAGAAAATAAATAAGGACTTAATTTTTTTTTTAATTTTTGAACCGAAATGGTTGATGAAATACACACCACTTAGACTGCTCAAGATTGAACCATTTTGAAGCTCCCTTATACTTATATTAGTAGAGATTTGATTTGACCATGCAAATTCATATTTTCAAGTATTGGAGTGTAAATAAGTTGTTTATTGTCAGACACGACTTAGACGGCTCAAGATTGAACCGTTTTGAAGCTCCCTGATATTAGTAGAGATTTGATTTGACCATGCAACCTTCATATTTTTTAAGTATTGGAGTATAAATAAGTTGTTTATTGTCAGACACTCAAGTTCATAATGATTCGTTGGAACATATTTGTAACCAAGTATTATGAAAATATTTACACAATATTATATTGGATATTTATTCGGAAGTAGGGACCGCAACATCAACCTCTCTCCAAGCCTCTCTTATACGGTTTCTTTCTTCTTCATATTCTCCCTATTCATCTTTCCATATCTTTAGGCCTCGTTTGATTTGCGAAAAAGAAAAAAAAGGAAACCAATTCCTTAATATTTTCTTTCCTTTGAAAAATTCTAATTCTCGTCAATTTTTTTTTCTGGTGTTTGGAAATACCAAAAAAATTAAAAGTTAAAGTAACTAATTAAGGGTGGGAAAGTGAACATTTGCTTGAATGGATGAAACTATTTTTTTTTCTAATTTTTGTTTCATTGAAAATCATTTTACTTTATCCTCAATTTCTTTGGCACCCAAACATAGAAAAATATTTTTTTCCCCTCTCAATGCTTCTGCGAACCAAACGAGACCTTAATGTTGGAATTATTCAATAATTAAGGGGCCACCCATGTAAAATTAATTGTGTTTGGGCTATCTAAATAATTAAGCCAAATGTAAAGTGGTCTATTTGGAAATTGGCTTAAGGGTATAATTGTCATGGAATTAATGTGTAGATACCGGAGATAAATCTAATTTGATGAGGGGCCAAATTAGAAATATCACTACATATAAATATATGTATTCATTAGGGTTATGGTCTCCAACTTATACGGCCACCAAAAGAGAGGTTCTCTCTTTTCTCTTCTGCATCCCCAACAGAAAGAGAGGGACAAAGGATTCGGATTCACCTTTGTCATTAAGGGTCGTAGCAAGTTGGAAGATCGAACCCAATAAAGAGACGATCGCTTCAAGATCCATCAAGCCTAGCAATAGATTCAGGTACGCTTCCGCAATTTTATTTATGTTCTTCATCTCATGAATCGATAGGGTACAATAAATATCTAGCAAGTGGTATCAGAGCCACCCTATTTGATTTATGAGGTTAAAGTTTCAGAATCAAATTTTGTTGTTGTTGAGGAACCCTAGATCGTTCCATCTAATTTAATTTAGGGTTCCAATTGTTCGATCAAAGTTTATATATACTATTAGAAAATCGGTATTAAATTGTTTGACTTTTGTTTTTTTCTTTATAATTATGTTAAGTTATGTCGATATTGAAAGTTTATCTGTCAATATGCATATGGCCATTATGGGTGTTCCGTGGTTTCAATAATACGAGAGAAGACTTTATCAACATTTGTTGAATTATCGGCATATACTTGCTTCAGATTCCTGCTATGCTGTTAGGGTCCCTTATCTTCTGCCATCTAAATCACAGAAAATAAATGTCAGATCATTTGTATCCACCTGATTAGTGGATCTAACTTTAGTTTGTATACTGAACATCATTTATAATTATTCCGTAATTGATATAGTTGAGGATCCTTGGACAAAAGGCATATTTTGAAGCAGAAAACAATAGTTGTTAAATCTATCGGCTCGATAAGAACATATATATTATCCATAGCCTAAATCCGGTTTAGCTTTGTTCACCTGATACAATTTGGTTTTTTTTTGTAAAATAAACAAAGGTTGTGGTAATATATATATATATATATATATATATATATATATATATATATATATATATATATATATATGGATTCAGATGGATGACTTCTACATCCCACTATATCGACTTTAGATTTTTGGTACACATCAGGTCAAATTGCAAAATTTTAGAATTTTAATTTGTAACAGGATATGGATTTAATGTTGGAGATATCTTATTTATGTATTAATGTGTGCTGACATTAATATCTATAATTTTTCATATTTATTAATATGGTCGATTTTGGTTATGATTAAAGGACATATCTTTTGGCATATTTACAGAATTTGGTCAACAGAAAAATTCGAATTTTGTGTTCAGTAGATTATTTTATTTGAAGTAATCCTTATGAATTTTTTAATATAATATGGTAATGCATATATTTAGTCTTCTATAGATTATTCTATTTAAAGTAATTATTATGCATTATTTGATATTATCTTTGGATGCATATCATCCGTAGATTATTTCATGAATTTTGTTACAGTGATATTATCCAATTTTGTCAAATTGAAATTCATGATTATGCTTTTGATTACTTTATTTTAGTAATAATCTTATGAATATGCATGTATATAAAGTTTTGGACATGATTCAGTTTTGTAAAATTCAGTCAACATTCAATTTTTTGTGCCTTTTAAGACTAGCAATAGTTGTCCAATATTCTAAGTAAACTCATTGAAACAAGATGTCGCTAAAGTGATCTCTCTTGCGTAGATAGTCTATGAGGGATGTCGGATGTTTGTGTGTGTATATTTGTAACGCCCCAGTCCCAAAATACATGGGACCAAGTACGTGAACATGCCATCTGCACATATACGAAGAATACTCCAATATATATAGAATCCTCGTATATGCACATAAGCTATAAATAAATAATCACAGGCCAAAATAACATATCTAATCTCATCACAGCTCAACACAGAAGATAATGAAGTCCAAATAAATGAATAAGAGTATCAAAAGATAGTCGGGTGAACATACTCACTCCAAACAGCTATGAAAATAGTCTCACAAGATCGGAGTCCGACCTCCGCAAAATAGAAAGAAAAAGAGTGTAAAATAATGTCCACAACTGTCTCAGATAAGAAATAGACTAGGAATCATAAGGCACTGCCTCATCATCAATGTAAGATAGCTCCAATGCCGCTCCGTACTCCTGTGGAAAATTCTCTAAACCTGGAGAGATAACCAGGTCCTCAGGGGACATAGCAAGATACAAGAAAACACCATGCCATATAAACTGTGATAATATAATAAGAGAAAAATGTATGCATGCAATCGGGTCCCTGACCATTCTACTGTGAACATGCAGTTGAGATACAATCCTTCGACGCATGAGCCCTGGCTGAAAATAGGATCGGCATAGTTCCCATATAGGGTACCAGAGGCCTACGTCCATAACGCTCGGGAAGCGTCAGAGGGCACCATGTGCAAGGGGCTACGTCCATAACGCTCTGGATAACGTCAGAGGGCACCTGGAGCCTGCGTCTCCGGCGGAGCGCACAGGTAATCATGGAAGTGTAAAGAAGCCCATACGTCAGGTATTGTTCTCCCCACCCAATGCCTAGTATCATCATCTCCATGACTGATATGAACCTCTAGTAACCGCCAAGTCTTCTAACATGCAATACTATTGGCAGTTACTCCTATCCGTCGCACGCTCCATACGTATCGGTGGCCAGTCGACTACGCAAAAACGTGTCCTACATGTGACTCACATCACGTGATACAACAAGTGTCAAGGCCGTATGAGATATACCAATACCTCAACATCAGTGGGTGGTCAATAAACTAGGTCAATGCAAGAGAATAAATAAAGCAAGGAAGACGACCGATAGAGTCGCTTGCACCCAAGTGTGACTTGGACGCACAGTTAAAATATCACGAAACAATGCAAAAATAACAACTGAAAATAAGAATATAATAATCACAGAGTAGGGTGGCAAGGTATCTTGCCTGGTGGTACAAAGTGGCAAGTCCAAAAGTAGCAAGTGTCCGCACCAAAAACTCACAAATCACAGATGACTCCAAACTCTGAAACAAACATCAAAAATGGTCTCGGTGAAGAAGATATACCCAGGAAATGCCTGTCCAAAAGTCAAATTCTGGAACAGGGGCAAAATCGTAATTTTGGGTCAAAACGATGTCCGCCGTTGGACCCGCTTTGCACCGAAACATGTGCCGAAGTCTACGGTCTCTAAAGTCATCAAACTACATGTCTACGGTTTCAGTTTGAGGAGAGGAACTCAACGGTATGTCCAGTTTTGGATTCCGATGAGCCGTGTACAAAATCGTCCGTTTGAGTGGGTCGCGGGCCCGCCAAAATTGGGTTCCGATTCGACCTTCTCGGAATCGAACCAAACTTGGCATACAGGACCAGAATTTTGATCCGGACCTGTTGGCACAAGTTTCGTCTCGATTCGACGACTGTACACAAAGTTATGGACAAGTTTGCAAAACGCCGATACGGGGGTATCTCGACGGATACACGTTGATTTCGTCGCACACACGCGACGAAACTGAGTTCCGTCAGTTCCCACACTTCCGCAACGTCCATACGCGTCTTTCGATGCATATAACGCGCGACCACGTCGCCCGGTTTGTCGGGGCGACGTCGTATCGGACAAAAATTTCAGAATTTTATTATTTTGAAAACAGTTTTTCTCACAAGTTCAACATGGAATTAATACACACACATAAATCGAAATACTAATCTACCAGTTAGGTTTCCATCGTGGTTAGGTTGTCTTCAAACGTGTTCAATTAGTTTTTACGAAAGTGTAATGAACAGCGAGAAAAGTGGCCGACAAGTTGGCGTTTCAAAACAGTTTTTAGAAATCAGAAAAGTGGGTTTTTCTCCAACTTCGTCTCAATTTTTCGAGCAATCCTTTGGGGTTCCCAGGATTCTATCATAAGGGGTTTGAAGAGGGTCATGTCTACTATGACAGCATTCGATAGATCAAATTTTTGTCAAACAGGTATAAAGAAAACGAAATTGGAAGAGGGGTACTTGAGTTCTGAATCAAACAGAATATTCTCTGTTTTTCGTCGATTCCGAGTGATCCCGACGTCGTCGACGGCGAGTAGATGGCCGACTGCGAGCGCTGGGGTGTGCGGAGGATGGTTGGGCGGCCTTGGGGTTGAGGGTGGAGAGGAGATGAAAAGATGGAGGGTTAGGGTTTTCGGTTTCGCGTGGTTTAAATATATACTGCCGCTGTGGTCTACTATTTCTATTAGGAGTAGTATACAAAGGGCTCGGGTCAAAACCCATAGAGCTGCTGCTGCTGAATCTAATATTTGGGGGTCGGGTCCCACCATAGCAGCGGTTGCTGCTACTAAATTGAGGCGGGGTGCGGGGGTCGAGTAAAGTGCCACAGCAGCACCGCTGTTGGCAATTAATTGTGGGGTCTCGGTGCAAATGTGGGGGGTCACGTTGGATAGTCCATAGCAGCTTGTGCTATGGTCATTGGAATTAAGGGGTCGGGTTTTTCCAAATTCCACAGCAGCTTAGCTGCTATTAGCTAGGTGGGTCGGGCCCAATTGTTGCAGCTAATGCTGCTTACTAAAATCATTTGTGGGGGTCGAGCCCCCCTCCAATCCGTAGCTACTGCTGCTATGGGGGCTCGGCCACCCCTGGTTTCTATATTTTTTTTACACAATAAATAGTATATATATATATATATATATATATATATATATATATATTTTATAGTATATATATATATATATATATATATATATGTATATATATACATATATATCAACTATATATATCAACTATATATATATCAACTATATATATATTTTAAGCAAGCAATTAAATCTCCAAAAATTTACCAATAATTTCCTAAAAATCCTAAAATTTATTATATACTATATTTAATAGAATTATTAACAAGTACACATAATAAATACACACATGCATTTATCTACTAATAAGCTAGTATCAATAATTTCATAATTTATAAAATGCATAACCACATTAATTAATTATAAAAAATTAATAAAAATATGGGGGTTTACATCCTACCCAACTTAAAGAAAATTTCGTCCTCGAAATTAAGCTAAGGTCGGGGGATCATATGCAATGCAAGGAATATAATGGTACGCAATATGCAAGACATACCTTCGCCTTCGAACAAATGCGGGTAGCAGTTCCGGATGTCGTCCTCGCGCTCCCAAGTAGACTCCCTGGCGAGTGATGCTTCCATGCCACGCGAACCAACGGGATAGATTGATTCCGTAACACCTTCAATCGGCGATCGAGGATTCCCACTGGTTGCTCTTCATACGACAAACTCGGTCCCACTGTGATCTCGGAGTGATCAAGCACATGATTGCTGTCCGCCACGTACCTCCTCAGCTGAGATACATGGAATACGTCATGTACTCCCTCTAGTGACGGTGGCAATGCCAATCTGTAGGCAACCTCTCCAATACGTTCCAAGACATCGAAAGGCCCGATGTACCTTGGACTCAACTTGCCACATCCTCCGAATCGAATCGTGCCTCTAGTGGGGGATATCTTTAAGAACACATGGTGGCCCTCTTTGAATTCCAAGGGTCGACGACGATTATCTGCCCACTGCTTCTGACGATCCTGTGCTGCTCGCAGGTGGTCCTGAATCTTCTTCACTGTCTCCACTGTGCTCAAGACCAACTCGGGACCCAATAGCTGTCGCTCTCCTATGTCGCTCCAACAAACAGGAGACCGACACTTCCTACCATACAATGCTTCAAACGGAGCCATCTGAATGCTCGCTTGATAGCTATTGTTGTAGGAAAACTCCACAAGATGAAGATGGTTCTCCCACGAACCGCCAAAATCAAGCATACACGCTCTCAACATATCCTCTAGCGTCTGAATGGTACGCTCCGACTGGCCGTCTGTCTGCGGATGATACGATGTGCTAAACTTCAATCGGGTGCCCAAACTCTCTTGCATGCTCCTCCAAAAGTGCGAGGTGAATCTCGAGTCACGGTCCGACACAATACTAACAGGCACACCATGCAATCTCACAATCTGCTCCATATACATCTCTGCCAATACCACTGTCGACTGGCCCACTCTAAAAGGCAAGAAATGTGCTGACTTCGTAAGTCTATCAACAATCACCCATACTGCGTCACGTCCTCTGGGACTCCGAGGAAAACCCGTGACGAAATCCATAGTAATGTGCTCCCACTTCCACTCGGGAATGGGTAGCGGCTGCAATAATCCGGCCGTCCTCTGGTGCTCCGCCTTCACTTGCTGACATACCAAGCACTTGGCAACAAAACGAGCTATCTCCCGCTTCATTCCATGCCACCAATAATACTATCGTAAGTCACGATACATCTTGGTCCCTCCGGGATGAATAGAGTAAGTCGAACTGTGAGCCTCTGCCATCAGCTCCTGTCGTAGGTCTCCATTGGGAACATAAATACGATCACCACATCGCAATGTCCCGTCTGAGTGGATCCTCAGACCTGTCTGCTCTCCTGCTTCAGTCCTCTCCTTGAGCCGTCGAAATCTAGCATCATTAGGCAATGCTGTCTTGATGCGCTCTACTAATGATGATTGCACTTGAAGGTTGGCTAATACGCCGTCTGCTCCCGGCAGTACTACCTCAATACCAAGCTGCTCCAAGTCTCTAATCAATTCCTTCTGTGTAGTCAAAAAGTGTGCCATGGGCTTGCGGCTTAATGCGTCTGCCACGACATTAGCCTTGCCCGGATGGTAATGTAGCTCAATCTCATAATCCTTCATCAACTCCAACCAACGTCGATGTCGTATATTCAACTCCTTTTGTGTGAACACGTACTTGAGGCTCTTATGATCAGTGTAGATATCAACCTTTTTGCCGTATAAGTTGTGTCGCCATAGCTTCAAAGCAAAGATAACCACTGCGAGCTCTAGATCGTGGGTTGGATAATTCTTCTCATGCACTCTCAACTGTCGAGATGCATATGCTACTACCCGTCCGTGCTGCATCAATACACATCATAATCCCTTCCCGGATGCGTCGCTGTAGATCACAAATCCTCTTGGGCCCGATGGTAGTGTCAAGATCGGTGTTGTGGTCAACCGCTTCTTCAACTCGTCGAAAGCGGCTTGACACTCGTCTGTCCATATAAACTCCTAATCCTTGCAAGTCAATCGAGTCATAGGCCCCGCTATTCGAGAGAAATCTTCTACGAACCGTCGGTAGTAACCCGCAAGTCCGAGGAAACTTCTCACTTCAGAAGCTGTTGTGGGAGCGGGCCATGATTTGACTGTTGTGATCTTCTCTGGATCCTACTGATATACCATCACCCGTAACAATATGACCAAGGAATGATACTTCCTTGAGAAAGAAGTCATACTTGCTAAGCTTCGCAAAGAGTCGCTCCTTCCTCAATGTACCCAAAACTATCCGTAGATGCTGCTCATGCTCCTCTTGACTCTTGGAGTAAATCAAGATATCGTCTATAAAGACGACTACAAATTTGTCCAAGTATTGGTGGAAGATCTTGTTCATTAAATTCATGAAAACTGCGGGAGCATTGGTCAAACCGAAAGGTATGACCAAGAACTCGTAGTGTCCATACCTCGATCGAAAGGCCGTCTTGGCAATATCTTCCTTCCGAACCTTCAATTGGTGATAGCCCGATCGTAAGTCAATCTTGGAGAATACTTTTGCTCCACTCAGTTGATCGAATAGATCGTCTATACGCGGCAAGGGATACTTGTTCTTCACCGTCACTGCATTCAACGCTCTGTAGTCAATACACATGCGCACTGTCCCATCTTTCTTAGGCACAAAAAGAACGGGTGCTCCCCATGGTGACGCACTAGTACGAATAAATCCCTTCTCTAATAAGTCATCAATCTGCGTCTTCATCTCTACCAACTCCTTGGGTGCCAGACGATATACTCGAGATGAAATAGGCTCTGCTCCGGGAATAAGCTCAATAGAAAACTCAATATCTCGGTCAGGTGGTAGTCCTGGCAACTCCTCGGGGAATACATCCTCGAACTCGGTGATAATAGGGTGCTGAGGGGTGTCATGCATCATCATATGAGTCCCCGCTGTGGGTGCATCACAACTATCTCCGTCTTCTTTGGTGAACTCAAACTCCGCCGCATTCGGTGGTCTAAAGATAATACTGCTCCTATGGCAGTCTATGAGAGCGAAATGCTGGCTCAACCAGTCCATTCCAAGAACCACATCGAATGTCGGCATAGGGAATACAAGAAGTCGTGACATCATCTTCCTGCCATTTATTACTACCGGACAAAGTCTACAAATACCACTAACAGGTACAACTCCTCCTCCAGTGAGGATTTTAACATTCTTAGCTAAGGGTGTGATGGGAATGCTGTGTCTAGTGGCAAAACTAGTGGCTATGAATGAATGAGTGGCTCCAGTATCAAATAATGTAATAGCAGGAAAAGATGCAACTAGAACCATACCTGCTATAACTTCCGCCTCTGTCTCCATATCCTCAACAGCAAGTGAGAATGCCTGCCCATAGTTCTGTCCCGGGCCCTGAGCTCTGGCCTTGTTGTACTGTGTGCCTTGGAGAGGCAATGGTGGACGAGGTGCTCCTACTATAGGCCGCGGTGCTGGGAGAGCTGGAGCTGTGGGCCTCGGATTTTGTCGAGCTTGTACTATTGCATGTTGCTCCGGACAATCTTTGAGCATGTGCTGATTAGATCCACATCTCAAGCATAATCCAAGGCGAGTCCTGCAGTCATTCTGGATATGTCCTTGTTTACCGCAGTAATGGCAAACAGGCTTCTGATAAGGTGTAGGCCTCTGCTGGAACTGTCCTGTGGTCCTCCTGATAGGTCCACTCTGAGTAGCTCGGGCTGGTGTAACTGCTGGTGTATGGCGCCTCGATGTCTGCTGCTGTTCCTTGTGAAGAATCTCCTGAGCACGAGCTTCTTCCAAAACAGCTGAATGGGAGACACGAGAATGTGTAGTCGTATAAGACTTGAGCTCTGGTGCAAGCCCCTGGTGAAATCTCCTCGCCTTCTCTAACTCTGTCGGAATCAATCCCGCACCAAATCGACTCAGACGATTGAACTCCGAGTCATACTCATCAACTGTCATATTCCCTTGCTTTAGATGAAGGAACTGGTCGTAGAGACCATCTCGAACATGAATAGGGAAGAATCTCTCATAAAATGCATCATAGAACTGCTTCCAAGTGATCCCAGTGCCTAATCTCCTCTCTTCTGCCTTCCACCAGTGGTGAGCATTGTCTTCTAACAGTAGGTCCACTGCTGTCATCCAATTCCGAGATGGCAACTGGGATGCCTTCAGTAGCTTCTCGGTACTAATAAGCCACTGTGACACCTCTAATGGCTTCTCCGTCCCTCTAAAGGCCTTGGGGTTCATATCTGTGAAATCTTTGATAGAGCCTTCATAGGGATGCAAAGTCGGTGCTGGTGCTGGTACTGGAGGTGGTGGTGGAGGTCTAGCCGTAGCTGCCATTATCGTCTGTCTCATCAGCTCAGTCTGCTGCCACTGAGCCTGTATCATGGCATACATAAACTGAGTAGTAGGGCTCCCATCAGTCGGTGGAGGAGGCATCTGAGGTCCCGACTGTAGAGGAAACTGCTGAGGGAATGGTGGTGGAGGCAGTGGTACATTCCCTCCTGGTGGCATGGTAGTAGTCTATCCAGCCTGGCTGCCTGGGGGTGCTGCGACCTCTGGGTACTCCGTCGTAGTAGGCTGTGTCAGTCCTGGCTGGTAAGGTGTCGCTGGAGTCATGGGAGGATTCTGTCCCTCCGGAGTAATCTCCTCACCAGATGTGAGGGCCAAGGCAGAAGTGTGTCCGCTTCGTAGATTCATACTGTTGGCACGAGGAAGATAATTTGATATTAGGAAAGATTAGATATGAAGTAAATCGAATAATCAAGGAAGTTTCAAAAAAGATTGGAAGTCAAGGGATAGTAGTAGTTCTGGATGAGATATTCCTATTCCTATATGCAGGCTTGTTGGGTACAGTCATGTAACCCAACAATATTAAATATGACCTGCATGGGCCACCACAAAAACATGTAACGCCCCAGTCCCAAAATACATGGGACCAAGTACGTGAACATGCCAGCTGCACATATACGAAGAATACTCCAATATATATAGAATCCTCGCATATGCACATAAGCTGTAAATAAATAATCACAGGCCAGAATAACATATCTAATCTCATCACAGCTCAACACAGAAGATAATGAAGTCCAAATAAATGAATAAGAGTATCAAAAGATAGCCGGGTGAACATACTCACTCCAAACAGCTATGAAAATAGTCTCACAAGATCGGAGTCCGACCTCCGCAAAATAGAAAGAAAAAGAGTATAAAATAATGTCTACAACTGTCTCAGATAAGAAATAGACTAGGAATCATAAGGCACTGCCTCATCATCAATGTAAGATAGCTCCAATGCCGCTCCGTACTCCTGTGGAAAATCCTCTAAACCTGGAGAGATAACCAGGTCCTCAGGGGACATAGCAAGATACAAGAAAACACCATGCCATATAAACTGTGATAATATAATAAGAGAAAAAGGTATGCATGCAATCGGGTCCCTGACCATTCTACTGTGAACATGCAGTTGAGATACAATCCTTCGACGCATGAGCCCTGGCTGAAAATAGGATCGGCATAGTTCCCATATAGGGTACCAGGGGCCTACGTCCATAACGCTCTGGAAGCGTCAGAGGGCACCATGTGCAAGGGGCTACGTCCATAACGCTCTGGATAACGTCAGAGGGCACCTGGAGCCTGCGTCTCCGGCGGAGCGCACAGGTAATCATGGAAGTGTAAAGAAGCCCATATGTCAGGTATTGTTCTCCCCACCCAATGCCTAGTATCATCATCTCCATGACTGATATGAACCTCTAGTAACCGCCAAGTCTTCTAACATGCAATACTATTGGCAGTTACTCCTATCCGTCGCACGCTCCATAAGTATCGGTGGCCAGCCGACTACGCGAAAATGTGTCCTACATGTGACTCACATCACATGATACAACAAGTGTCAAGGCCGTATGAGATATACCAATACCTCAACATCAGTGGGTGGTCAATAAACTAGGTCAATGCAAGAGAATAAATAAAGCAAGGAAGACGACCGATAGAGTCGCTTGCACCCAAGTGTGACTTGGACGCACAGTTAAAATATCACAAAACAATGCAGAAATAACAACTAAAAATAAGAATATAATAATCACAGAGTAGGGTGGCAAGGTATCTTGCCTGGTGGTACAAAGTGGCAAGTCCAAAAGTAGCAAGTGTCCGCACCAAAAACTCACAAATCAAAGATGACTCCAAACTCTGAAACAAACATCAAAAATGGTTTCGGTGAAGAAGATATACCTAGGAAACGCCTGTCCAAAAGTCAAATTCTGAAACAGGGGCAAAATCGTAATTTCGGGTCAAAATGATGTCTGCCGTTAGATCCGCTTTGCACCGAAACACGTGCCGAAGTCTACGGTCTCTAAAGTCGTCAAACTACATGTCTACGGTTTCAGTTCGAGGAGAGGAACTCAACGGTATGTCCAGTTTTGGATTCCGAGGAGCCGTGTACAAAATCGCCCGTTTGAGTGGGTCGCGGGCCCGCCAAAATTGGTTTCCGATTCGACCTTCTCGGAATCGAACCAAACTTGGCATGCAGGACCAAAATTTCGATCCGGACCTGTTGGCGCAAGTTTTGTCTCGATTCAACGACTGTACACAAAGTTATGGACAAGTTTGCAAAACGTCGATACGGGGGTATCTCGACGGATACACGTTGATTTCGTCGCACACACGCGACGAAACTGAGTTCCGTCAGTTCCCACACTTCTGCAACGTCCATACGCGTCTTTCGATGTGTATAATGCGTGACCACGTCGTCCGGTTTGTCGGGGCGACGTCGTATCGGACAAAAATTTCAGAATTTTATTATTTTGAAAACAGTTTTTCTCACAAGTTCAACATGGAATTAATACACACACATAAATCGAAATACTAATCTAGCAGTTACGTTTCCATCGTGGTTAGGTTGTCTTCAAACGTGTTCAATTAGTTTTTACGAAAGTGTAATGAACAGCGAGAAAAGTGGCCGACAAGTTGGCATTTCAAAACAGTTTTTAGAAATCAGAAAAGTGGGTTTTTCTCCAACTTCGTCTCGATTTTTCGAGCAATCCTTTGGGGTTCCCAGGATTCTATCATAAGGGGTTTGAAGAGGGTCATGTCTACTACGCACAGCATTCGATAGATCGAATTTTCGTCGAACAGGTTTAAAGAAAACGAAATTGGAAGAGGGGTACCTGAGTTCTGAATCAAACAGAATATTCTCTGTTTTCCGTCGATTCCGAGTGATCCCGACATCGTCGACGGCGAGTAGATGGCCGACTGCGAGCGCTGGGGTGTGCGGAGGATGGTTGGGCGGCCTTGGGGTTGAGGGTGGAGAGGAGATGAAAAGATGGAGGGTTAGGGTTTTCGGTTTCGCGTGGTTTAAATATATACTGCCGCTGTGGTCTACTATTTCTATTAGGAGTAGTATACAAAGGGCTCGGGTCAAAACCCATGGAGCTGCTGCTGCTGAATCTAATATTTAGGGGTCGGGTCCCACCATAGCAGCGGTTGCTGCTACTAAATTGAGGCGGGGTGTGGGGGTCGAGTAAAGTGCCACAGCAGCACCGCTGTTGGCAATTAATTGTGGGGTCTCGGTGCAAATATGGGGGGTCACGTTGGATAGTTCATAGCACCTTGTGCTATGATAATTGGAATTAAGGGGTCGGGTTTTTCCAAATTCCACAGCAGCTTAGCTGCTCTTAGCTAGGTGGGTCGGGCCCAATTGTTGCAGCTAATGCTGCTGACTAAAATCATTTGTGGGGGTCGAGCCCCCCTCCAATCCGCAGCTACTGCTGCTATGGGGGCTCGGCCACCCCTGGTTTCTATATATTTTTTTTTACACAATAAATAGTATATATATATATATATATATATATATATATATATATATATATATATATATATATATATATATATCAACTATATATATATTTTAAGCAAGCAATTAAATCTCCAAAAATTTACCAATAATTTCCTAAAAATCCTAAAATTTATTATATAGTATATTTAATAGAATTATTAACAAGTACACATAATAAATACACACATGCATTTATCTACTAATAAGCTAGTATCAATAATTTCATAATTTATAAAATGCATAACCACATTAATTAATTATAAAAAAAATTAATAAAAATATGGGGGTTTACAATATTCATGCGGGTATTAGCCGGCCCAAAGGAAGGTTAATACTTGGCCGAGTTGCACACATACTTGTGGTGATAAATGTGTGACAATTATACGGTTGACATGTGAATAATAATCCGATCCAAAGATAGGCTTATTATTTGACATGACTTATTGTCAACATTTGATCACTACACCAAGAGTACCACTTGCAGTTAATATCACTGTCCAAAGACTTGATATTAATGATGCACTAGGTATCTTGAGATGGGGTTCACCATTGTTTAGATTTGTTTGACTATATTTTACTCTTTGGTTATTAATTAGAGCATGTCCGTTTTGTTTTGTTTTGTTCTTTTTACAGTTAATGTTGCTATAATATATGCCAATAAGAATTTAGTTTCCAAGTTTAATGGGATAAACTTTAAGGGCAAAAGAAAATGAATACAGTAGCTGCTAAGGGTCCAGCTCAAAAGAAACAACAATATAAAACTAAGGGTTGTTCTTTTGTGATAAGGCAGGACACATAAGAAAGAAATGTACAAAGTACCAGGCATGGCGTATAAAAAAAGTACATTTCTAAATTTGGTCTGTTCTGAGGTTAATTTAGATTTAGTACCTAGAAACACATGGTGGTTAGATTCTAGTTCTACTATCCACATTAGTATTTATAGACAAGGTTGTCTGAGCTACCGAAAGCCAATTGATGTTGAAAGATACATCTATGTGGGTGACAAAAAAAATCGGTAGAAGTGGATACAATAGGACATTTTAGGTTATATTTAGGAACCGATTATTATTTGGATTTGATAGACACTTTTATTGTACCGTCTATTAGATAAATTCAGTTTCAGTTTCCTTAATGGACAAATCTGGTTATCATTGTTCATTTGGAAATAATAAGTTTAGTCTATCTTTAAATTCAAATATTATTGGTAACGGTTTCTTTAAGGTCTATGATCGCCTATATTCAGTTGAAACTATTGCATCTTACAATAAAACCTTGCAAGTGGTGTCATGTGGTACTAAACGTAAAATTAACAATAAATGTTTTTAGTCTCATTATGACATAAGCGATTAGGTCACATCTCTGGAAATAGAGTTGAACGACTTGTGTCTGATGAGATTTGGATTTATTGACTTTATAGACTTTAATGTCTATATTAATGTGTAAAGAAAATACGGACCAAAGTTAAATTATAAGCAGCTACTTTATTGACTATGCTGACAAATCGAGGGGTTAATAATTATACTGTCCCATACTAAGAATTTTTTTGAGATGAGAAGTATAATATTTTTTGAGGATATTGGGTTTGGGGGAGAAATAAAGTCAGGATCATTGTCTTTGAGAAGGAATTAGTTACGATTCCTACTATCACTTTTGACGATGTGCAGGATTCTATACATACCATTAATCAAGAAGTAAATTCAGAGCCTCAACAAGACAATGTCGAATTAGCTCTATAAGTCGTTGTTGAGATACCTTGACAAGATAATGTAGCGGCACCCCCATTCAAGATAAGGTAATTATTCCTGAGGAACAAACTCAACAACCTCAAGAACCGGTAATGTTAAGATGGTCCACAAAAGAAAGAAGAAATATAATTTCGGATTATATTGTCATATTTCTTTAGGAACGTGAGGAAGACCGTGGATACTGGAAGATGATCTATAATCATCTTCCGTCAGGCCATGGAAAGTTCCAATTCTCAAAGTAGATTGATACAAAAAATAAGGAGTATAAGTCCATGCAAGACAATAAAGTTTAAGAACTTGTCCCATTACCAAAAGGTATGAAGTCCATTGGTTGCAAATGGACATTTAGAACCAAGAATGATTCGAAGGGTCATGTGGAGAGGTATAAAGTACGCCTTGTAGCTGGTGACTTTACTCAAAATTTTGGGATTGATTTTAAAGAGTTTTTCTCTTCGGTACCTTTGAAAAACTCCTTTAAAACAATCATTGCACATGTTGCACATTTTGATCTTGAATTACATTAAATAGATGTCAAAACGACATTTCTCAATGGTAACATTGATGAAACAGTTTATATGGTGCAACCAGAAAACTTTGTGTCGAAAGACCCAAAGAATATGGTTTGAAAATTGACAAAATCTATTTATCAACTCAAGAAATCTTCTCGTCAATGGTACTTCAAGTGATTATCTCATTTGGTTTTAAGATGTACACTGTTGAAGATTGTGTGTATCACAAGTTCAGTGGGAGTAGTAATAATTTTCTGGTTTTGTATATTGATTAAAGTATTCAATGCAAACCAGGTGACACCTCTCGTTAAAAGGGACAAATTCGGTCTCAATCAAGTGTCCTAAGGTTAGCCTTAAAATTAAGAAAATACAATAGATTTTTTCTTCATGACCAGTTGTAGGGAGTCTAATGTATGCTCAAGTATGTACACGTCAGGATATTGCGTACATATTAGGATGTTAGGCGGATATTTAAGCAAATATGGATGGATCATTGTGTAGCAGCCAAACTACTTAAGTAATTAATAGAGAACAAGAAATTATATACTCTTTGTAGGAGATCGGATAATTCTGGAGATCATAAGGTATTTCGACTCTGATTTTGTTGGATGCCAACACAGCAGGAGATCCACATTAGGTTATGTTGACTAATGGAGATATATTTTGGATGAGTGTCAAACATATATGAACTCATAATTTCTTCCACCATGGCAGCAAGGTTTATAACATGTTGTGGGACATCTATTCATGAAATATGGTTACGAAATTTTGTCACAAGGCTGCGCATACAGTACGGTGTTGAAAGACCACATAAATTATGGTGTGACAATAAATCAGCAGTACTGTATTCCAATAACAATAGAAACTTGTATAAGTCAAGGATATTGACATAAAGTTTCTAGTTGTGAAGGAAAGAATTCAGAATGGTCAAAATGTCCATATAGCACATTAGGACAAACTCCATGTTAGCGGATCCACTCACAAAAATATTATCACCCAAGGTCTTTCATGAGCATACTGCTCATATGGGTGTTAATTAAGAATATGGCAATATAGTGGGAGTTTGTATTTTATGTATTTGGGTGCTATTTGGTTTTGGACATATTTATGTATTAAAGTATTTTGGATATTTATCTGATCAGATATATGGAAATAGACATGTATTGATCACATTGCGTGTAATTTTCATACTACGCATCCATGATTGATCTATGTCGTTTAGCTATATTGGTATATGTGACCATTGATGGTTTAGTTACGCTATATGTGACGAGTGCCACTTTGATTCTATGTTGATATGGTTAATGGACAAGATTGTCCGGATATACCCTAAGGATTAAGATAGCAATTTATGAGCTTACTAAGATTAACACAATTATAAGGTTACATATGTGGCCCAGTGGAAGATTGTTGGAATTATTCAATAATTAATGGGTCACACATGTAAACTTAATTGTGTTTGGGCTATCTAAATAATTAAGCCAAACTAAAGTGGTCTATTTGGAAATTGGCTTAAGGGTATAATTGTCATGGAATTAATGTGTAGATACCGGAGATAAATCTAATTTGATGAGGGGCCAAATTAGAAATATCACTACATATAAATATATGTATTCATTAGGGTTATGGTCCCCAACTTATACGGCCACCAAAAGAGAGGTTCTCTCTTTTTCTCTTCTGTATCCCCATCAACAGAAAGAGAGGGACAAAGGATTCAGATTTCACCTTTGTCATTAAGGGTCGTAGCAAGTTGAAAGATCGAACCCAATAAAGAGACGATCGCTTCAAGATCCATCAAGCCTAGCAATAGATTCAGGTACGCTTTTGCAATTTTATTTATGTTCTTCATCTCATGAATCGATAGGGTACAATAAATATCGAGCATTTAATACTTCACCCCTAAACCTCTTTCCATTAACAACTACGTAATGGCATCTATGGACGACGATCATCCCATCTAATTAATATTTCATCATTAATACTTTATCCTTCTCTCTCTCTCTCTTTCCTTTCCTCCGCTCTCTTCCGTCCCGTCGGCTCTTTTTTTTCTTGCTCTCCTTTCTTTTTCTTTGCTGGTTTCTTCAAAACCAAGGTTAGTACTTTATTTTATACAAAAAATTGGTTGGATGTGTTCATGTTTCTTCATATACCTTTTTTATTTTGCTGCATACTATGACTTCTATCTGAGATTTGTTTGTATTTTTAATAGCTTTTGGATATGGGAATGAGGATTGCTTTGTGAATAAAGTTGACATGAATGCCTAAGGTATTATTTATTTATCATGGTATAGTCCTTGTATATTTTGAACATGCAATTTAATAGAGTTTGTAAGTATGAAGGAACCATTGGGTTGAGGCTGAAGGTTGGGTTATCATGTCGGATTTTGAGAATGTAAGCCAATTATTTGAAACGATGTTTTATTGTGTATAGTTAATATTAACGATATATTTGGCGTCAATAAATAATATAATGATATATTATTGTGATGTTGTGATCCCTAACATAATTAACTTTGATTGATTCTTATACTGTGCAGATAATACAACCACTGAGGCATGATTTAATTTTTTGTACGATCAATACATGTTGTAATTAAATTTGAAAGAATGATATTTTTATTCCGTATAGTCACATGCATTTTATTTCAGAGAGATCACTAAACAATTCAACGAAATAAATATCATGATTATTGTTCAAAGTACTCCAAATTTTTATAAATATTAATTGTACAAAAATTTTCCAAGATGTTTCAATTTTGTTTATTTTGATCAATTTTCTAATTGTTTTCTCTTTTTAGTTTTTTAATTTTATTTTGGTTTGTCTTCCACATGAAGGATAGAAAGAAGAGAAGAAAATAAAAATACATAACAATATGCTTCAAATTTCTCAAATATTATTTTTGAAATTTTTAAGTATAAGATTTAATATTATTCGAATTATTCACAATTTGATATTATTCGAGTTATTCACATTTAAAAAAAATATTTAGTAGATCTTGATATAACGATCTACCAAATTCAAATTTAAATATTATAGATATTTTGATTTAAATAAATAAATAATGTGTTGCACATGCAATAAATTTAATATAAATTTTTTTTTATTTATGTATCCAATTTTTTAAAATAATCATATTCAAACAAATTTGTTTAGGATTTAAATTGTCAATGTTTGTTACTTATCGTTTATAATCATATTCAAACAAATTTTTTAAATTAGATTTTCGTGTTTAGTAAGTTTGTTTGATTGCTTTCTTTGTCAACTATCAAAATTTCTAAAATCAAAAGTTATATCAAAATATATTAATTTTTCAATTATTTTTGTTATATTTTTTTGCTTTATAAAATAGTATAAATATTTGTAAAACGTGTTGCTCATGTATTGTGTGTGCAATGTCACTAGATTATATAGATTATAATTATATATTTTACTTTATGTTTACTACACAAATAATACTAACAATTGCACAACGCGTAACACACGTATATTATATTTTATATATATTTCTATTTGTGCCCGGACACGTATTTGCTCCCACAAAACTAATCACATATGAGGTACTTGAGTTACTTATGTCTAATAAGTAATGAAATAAAACATATTTATTACCTTTGCTTCCATATAACCTCTTCAACTTTCTTTATTTCATGCAGGACAATGCATGTTGTCAATACCGGTGACTATCGACTGTTTATATGTAAGCAAGAGTTATCAGTCAAGTCTTGTTGATGACTACATTTGCTTCCATATAACGTATTTAGATTTTCTTATTTATTGCAGGACAATACATGATGTCAATACCGGTGACTATCGACCATTTATATGTAAGCAAGAGTTACCTGTCAAGTCTTGTTGATGAAGATGCTGTCCGAAGAGGCTAACAAATAACATTTTATTATAGCAATTTTTGTCAAGTGAGTTATTTTATATGGTACTGAAAGTAAATATTTATGTTCATTAAGTTTGGTAGAATATTTTCGTAATTAAATAAGATGATATCAACATTTCTAACATATTCAACTATCCTATCAGACAATACTAATTAAAAAAAAATTAATCTTATGTTATGTTTTCTACATTAAAGAGTGTGAACAATTGTGAGATACGTTGCACACGCATTTGCGTGTGCCATGAATGTACATGAATGTGACACGACAAGACGAAGACAACGTGTTGGTTGACATGCACTTTAAGTGCCTCTTCCTGTAGATGATGAAGGATACGTTCCATGGCCTTGCGAATAAGAGCTTATCCCCTGGAACTGCATACTCATCCAAGTTTTAAAGTAAAATAAATCATAAACATCTTTAATCATAATTGAAAATATGTGTGAATATCTGATTCAATGTCATAATCAAATGATGTCCAAAACAACCCCCAACAACTTTTGTATAGATAAAATAGTTATTCAAAAATTATTTTCCATTCAAGTCATAAGTGTCTTACAGCCCTCTCATGATCAAAACACTATAACTAACTTGACAACACAAAATAAGAAAACAAAATTAGAACAATAGAAAAAAATATTGATATTACTTGACTTATTGTTTACAAATATAAGTTAGGAATAAAAAGAGAGAAAAAGAAAAGGAAAAATAAGAATAAAAATAAAAAACATAACATTGATTATATGTAATTTAAAGTTCTAAAGTTCTAAAGTTCACTCATAGTTTCTTCTTTTGTCCATATTAAAGTTTATGTTTTGAATATTTCCATGAATTATTTACACAGAGGAAGAAGGGGGGGAGAGGTGGACGAACGAGACTTTTTTTTTCGGAACCAACAAAAAAAATTGTGTAAAATTTGTCTAGCATAAGCACGAAATTTTATTGCAACTTTCATCTCAACCTCGTGTTCAGACAACCTTCTCTTGGGATTCTTATTCATAAATCCTTTTACATTATTTGTCTTATTGTTTATGAATATAATTTAGGAAGGTAAAGAAAGAAAGAAAAAATATTGACAATGTAATATAAAGTTCTCTTATAGTTTCTTCTTTTGTCTAGACTAAATTTATGTTTAAAATACCAAATTCCATATTCCATGAATTGGAGGTGGACAAATGAAAGATATATTTTTTTGGAAGTGATAAATATATGTGTTTGATTTGTTCGGCATAGGCACGAAACTTTATTACAAATCATACTCTCAACTCGCTCACACAACCTTCTCTCAGGATTCTCGAATCCATGTGCATCGCTCTCACTACCACATTTTAGCTTGAGGGTATTTTGGTCATTTTGAAAACTTTGAATTATTGGAATGATGGTTGTTATTTTAGACTTTTGCTAGTTGAGACTTTGGAGACTAATGTAGATGTTGACTCTAGCTATGGTGACTTGATTAGCATGGTGGGACCCTAGTCTAACTTAAGTCAACCCAAGTTAAGTCATTTAGAATCAAGTTTCATATAGGAGAATAAATGATTAGGTTGATGGACTTTTGACTTAAGGAGTGATTTTCATTACCATTGAAACTTGGCCCAAGCCCATTAGTTATCACCCTAACCCTAATTCCCCCTTTATGGCTGGCCACATAGGGATCTCCACCCTATATAATCTCTCTTCCTATATTTCTTTCCTCTTTTGCATCAAATCAACTTTTAGAAAAGAAAGGTATTAGTCATTTTTCTCCAATCCATAACTATTTCATTTTAATTCCTTTTTGACTCTAATTTCTTGCATTAGAGCCTAATCCCACTCTATTTTCTGTTCATAGAGAGAAATCTCAGTTTTGGTACAATTTGGAGCTATTGGCTTACAAGGAGGATCATCCTATTTGGGGCTTTTTTTGTCATTGATACTCTATAGGTAAACACCATAAACTATGTTTTAATTCTGATTTCTTTACATAATAGCCAAGATCTAGGTGTCCTCTAGCTGTGGTGTGTATGAAATTTTGTATTGATTTCGTGTCCGTATCGGACACGTATCATAATCTAGTTCTAGGTGTTTGATAGAATGCAACAATAGGATTTATTTTGTTGTTTTTGAAAAGTAATTAAATGGAAATGTTGATTTATATGTATGTTTTGATTTTCCATTGGTCTGAGTCGAATTCGAGCCGTGTCCGTGTCCAAACAGGACACGAACATGCTCATTGCACACGCGCGGACAGTGCCCTGCTGCCCGATACTGAGTACTCTCTACTCAGGACACGTGGACACAGGAAATTTGGGGAGAATGTCGGGGCAATGACTGACATCAATCTCCCAAAGTTTGGGAACACATGGTTCACCACACGAGGAGAAACCTGACCCGTACTGGACACACACTGTGCGCACACAGTCGAATATCACTCACTGACACGCGTCTTGTGTCCGCACAGGACACGACGTAGACGCTTCATGGTGTGTGCAGTGTGCAGCCCTAGTGTTGGGCTACACATGGACGTGACTACGTGGACACACGTGTCGTGTATCGTGTCCACGAACGCAATGAACACATGCACGAGACTGTGCACTGTCTTGATGAACACGAGTGTGGGAATTGGTTTGGACACGTTTGTGTCCTGTTTATGGACACTAGAATACACGTAGGACACATTCACATGTGACACATGATTTGCCAACCATTAAAACTGAATATTAATTATTTTTGAATTCGAATTGGTGATTTTGCCCAATTCCTGATACAAGGTGCTGATATTCGAATTTCTTAGAATTAAACTTGTGTTTAAACTAATTTCGAATGATTAATTATCATATTAGTTCACATGTCTCATATCTGAGTTTAATACACATGTTAGGGTTCATGTTGGCATGGAATTATGGATTTTCGAATTGCATTGGACTGTCAAAACCTGAGAACTGATACATTGTTTATGTGTGCACTGAATTCTCTATACACACACCCTACCTACATGCCATACACTCATGCACACACTGAATGAGAACATATTATACATACACACACATATGTACAACCTGAGAACCTAGGTTGTGACTTACACACACCCACACTCTACTGAAAACTGAGAACCTATGTACTGTCACTCACACACTCATACACACACACACATTTATATTATTTCCTGAGAACACATTTACACACACATGAGCACACAAACCTGGGACACCACATAGCTACTAATTTTACACACATACATATGTACAAATCTGATAACACCATATCCACTATATATACACACACATTTACATTATTTCCTGAGAACACATTGACGCACACACATATATGTCACTAGCCTATCACCCTAGCCTATGTTGTAATATATATATATACACACACACATCCACACAAGCAGAGAACCATCTCACTGCCACACACACACATAGGAACCTATATACATGTACACACACGCACACATGTCACCCTATCTCTCTCTCTCTAATTATGTATATATATATATATGATATCTATAACTTTGCTAGATAAATATGTATATATGATTTTAGTGTATATAAATGTGGTAAATAAATATGGGTGTATGCCAATGTAGATTGGTGCATAGGCATATAGCCTATGTGGGTTTCCATATGTAAGCCTATGTGTATATGGCATGTATACACGTGATAATTGTGTGTTGATAGCTTGTATAACATTGTGAAGGTATGTGAATGCTAGGTAGACATGGTTAGGCTTAATGAGACTTGTCTGGTTAGGATTTGACCTAGTTGACCTAGTTTGACTAGTGTAGTTGACTAGAGTTAACCAAAGGTTGACTTTAGCCTAGATTGACCCAAACATCATGTAGAATGCATTGTAGTAGTCTATTTTACCATTTTGGATATGTTTGACTTGTGTTGTTCTAAATAGGAGCCAGACACCACTCTTCAGGTAGTATATTCATTTCAGATACTCAGGATATCAGGCGAGCACATTCTTTGACTGTTTCATACTTGCTATGACTATATTCTTGCTCTAGATTACTTTACTTGATGCTTTCATGAAGAAAACACGGATTAGTACTATATGGATCTTTTCATACGATGGTATCCCCTCGGGAGCATCGGATACATCATGTCATGTACGTTTTACTTTTATCATGTATTCCTGTGCTTTCACCATTCATGTGCACTCTCATGATTCATGTACTCTCATGTTCACGGAGCCTCCATATTTATATTCATGTGCACCCATTTATGGGCCCCCATATGAAATCATGTACAATAACATAACTTGAACGGATCCTTGTGTATTGATTGGGGATGAGGGAGTAGAAATAGTCATGTGAACATTTCCAAAGTAGTGTAGCCATGTACAACCTCTCATGTTTATTATCAAGCCGTTCACATGTCTATCTTGTACTCTAAATCACTAGTTCACTGTTAGTTCTTTACTTATAGTAGATATTTCCTTACAATCTTCTCTTTTACTTCATGTATATTCTTCACGTTTCATATATTTTACTCTATTACCTGTTTATATTTATGTCATGATATGAACTGCGTGAGATGTACTGTGCTCGCTCCCGTCCTGACTAGACCTGTTGAAAATATTACAGATGACATTGAGAAGTTCTGTCCCACATACTATGGAGCAGGCCTAGATGACACATGTGAGCTGGACTCCCAGGAGGACCCAGCACTTGTAACCCCTCTTCTCAAGTTTTAAATGTTTTATTATTATTTATTTTCTATTTTGAAATTAAATATTTTCCCTTGAAACGGATAAACGTTAATATGTTGGTTTCAAATAAATGGTTTGAATGTACTAAGTTCTTGTAATAAAAGTATTTTGGACTTGAATTTCATTATTGGCATCATAAATACGTTGTCATTAGTTTTGAACTATTGGTTCGAACTACTTTAAATAGATTTTGATTAATTATTATACATTTTAAATTAATTGAATGGAATCTTGATATTTAAATTACAATAATAACTATTTATTTGAAATAAGATTTGATTTATAATTTAAGTTAATATTTGGAATAAGATTGGATATTATTGAATAACACTTTAATGTCATTTGCAATCATTTATAAATTTTGATTAAACTTATCTACTATATGATTTCAATTATTTTAATAAATTTTGAATATTCTCTTAAAATTATTGGTGTTAATTATTTATTTGAACTAGATTAAAATCATACGTTTAGAAGTAAAAGATAAAGATTGATTGTTGATATTGGATTGATTGTTATATCTATATATGGTAAATTAGAATATGATTTAAATTACTATATAATATTAAATACTACTTTAGATTACTATTGTAATTATTTATAAGATTTTGATATATATGAGTATCGTTATCTACTAATAAATTTCAATTAGATTGAATTGATTTAAATAATTTTGCTTGATTTAAATAAAGAGAAGGGTTATCCAATTGGACTTATAGTCCTTATCCCCTAGGAGATTCACCACCTATGTAGGGAGAGTTATTTCTCCCACAACTAACACAATTCCATCTTCCAAACTCTCTTAGCCATCCATCATTGCCGAGCCCTCCGATATTACCAACACCTGCGTCGATCACTTCCGGCCAAATTTCACGCACCCATCACCATCTCCAACAACCCTCTGACCGGCCATACCTCTTCCTTGGCCGACAGTATCATCATCGGCAGACCCACAGATCATTGGCCGATCCCCTCCCTGTCAACCCCACCATTGACCTCACCATTCACCACAACACAGCCAACCAAGTCCGTGTCCGTGTAGACGTGTCCTTATCCATCCCCTTATCCAGTTCTTCAAACCAGCAGATTCTCGTGTCCAAGTTGGACATAAATACAAAACTCAACGAATTCTAGTGTCCGACAAGCCGGACACATACAGATACAGAGCAAACTCAAACAAAGTCTAACCTAGTTTTCGGACGACGTCGATGAACGTCGCGGCTCCCACTCTGTCACCACAAACAGGACCAACGCTGTGGCTCACCCCGATCACCATCGGTAACCCTCGACTCCACAATGCCCTCTCCGATCCGGCCGGTGGTTCTCGACCTAGCAACACCAAACCCCATCAACACAGTCGCCATCGCCATCATCACCACCAAAATCAAACCCGAAAACCGGTAGCCTACCTTCGCTAAGAGCCCTCCTCGACGAATGTCACTTCCTGTTTCCAGAATACGTATTCTTAATACATGTACTGCTTTAATATATTTATTTAATATTTATCATGTATTATTCTGTAATTAAACCCCTTTAATTTTATGTTAATTAATTTCCTGCAATTTTATTTTTGCATTTTATTTCCTGTTTTTATACTCTGCTTTAGCTATGCTTTGGGTTCGGCTTGGATTGGATTAAGTATGTTGGTTCATCATGAACCGAAACAAATCCCCACCTACCACCACCCCTTCATTTAAAGCCCATCTCCTTTCTCTCTGTTCATTACTTCACCATTACTCTCTTCATCACTTCTTCTTCCTCATAAACTCTTCCCCACCTACTCAGCCGCCAAGGCAAGTGCCAACTTGCTTCATGATGGAATCCCAGTTTTGTTCCATCATCTTCCTTATTTGATTCTAAGTCTCTTTAGTACTTGGCATTTTCGATTTCCATGGCTCATTTATTGTAGATCTAAGTTTAATGCATCTTCGAATTTCTTAAGTTTTGATCTAGTAGCTTTGTTATTTGTCAAGTTTTGATGGTTTCATGTTGTAGAAAATTTCTTCCTACCCAATTTTGACCTATGGAAGTCCAGATTTGGGCTTGGAATGAAGGATTTATGGAGCTTGGAAGCAATGGCTTCCCATGGTTCCTCTTCTCAGAAAAGTGGAGAAGAAGAACAGTGCTTGACCGCATGAGTTTTCATGTGGCAAGTCTTCGTTAGCCGCATGGGCTTAGTTAGCCGCATGGGCTTAGTCAGCCGCATGAGACTTATCTGCCGCATGAGTTTTAGCTAGTCGCATATGTATTCAGTCCCACAGCCGTATGGTGCTGCATGACTTTTCAGCCGCATATAGGCTTGTACCTATTCAGCCGCATAGAATTTTCTCTGGCCGTAGGGGCGCAAGTTATCCGTAGCCGCATGAGATATTTCTCAGCCGCATGAGCGCACGTTGCTTGCAGCCGCATAAATTCGAAACCCGAGCCGCATGAGGCCAGTCGTCCGCAACCGCATGAACTTCCATTGTATCTTAGCCGCATAAAGCTTATTTGCATCCAGCCGCATAGGCTTGTTCTTCGAGCCTCATTTGAATTGTTATTCCCAGACTGCATATATGGAGCCCGACTTGCCTAGCCGCAAAAATAGGCATCTGCCTATGGCTGCCCATAATGTCTTGTTGGCTAATTCTGTCCCGAGTTGGCATTAATTGAACATAAATTGTTATTTTGGCATTAATTAACATTGATTGTTGCCTTGGAATTCATTAACATTAATTGCCATTAATGAACATGGATTGTTATCTTGATTAATAATTGATCATGCGTTCCTAATTGGAACTACGAGGCTGGCTAGTCGTCTTATTGAATTGAATGAATGAGACACGTTCATATTAATTATGAACTATTGTAATCGACTGGCTGATCCCGAATATTGGCATACAGGCACATGCAGGCTTCAATTTATTTGTTTATTTATTTATCCTACCAAAGTAGCATGTGTACTTTATGGTCAAGGCATAATTACTCCGTGGATGGTTTTGAATGTTGCATTACGCTATGTAAGATCTACAACCTAACCGCATGGGTATCGTTGTAGAAGTGCATATCGTACCCCGTACGAGAGTAATCATTTGAATGACCATGATTCACGGCATAGGATTTCACTCAACGTAGAAATTATTAAGTTAAATAAAATAATGATTGCATGGAGAGAATAGATTCCCGAGTTCTTATATGGCAGCCCTCTTGGGACTATTAAATGCCCGACAGGCCGGCTGGTTCCCACGAGTACTGCAAATCTGCCACACGGGCAGGGAGCGATATCTGCTTATGTTATTTAATTGTACATGGTATACTAACGACGAGCGTCCCGCTGGGACTCGTCTGAATACATGATTGGCGCAATTGATTGATGGGATAGACTAGCCTTGCTGGCACATAGTAAGAACTGAGGAATCCCTATTGCATAATTCCAGGATAACTTGAAACTCACAGTAGCAATCCGTAGTAGTTGCATGGCCATTTAAATTGATTTGTTTGTGTACTGTATCTACTCAGTTAACTAACTGAGATGATCAGAATGTCAAGGCATGACGGGCCAACTTCTGTCCTTGTTTTGTTGGGAGGTTGGTTCAGAGTGTCGTGATGTGATGTGAATCCCAGTAGTCAGCAGAGATCTATTTATTATGTTTCCTATTACTGGTTTTATTTCTCATATCGTGCTCCCTTGCGGTACTTGCTATTAGAGGTCTAACCTCTTTGGTTTTGCATGGCCAGATTTAGAGCCGGTCCCCGAGGATCCAGCTTACTTCTACCTCCAAGATGGTCAATATATGATCGCAGGAGGACTCGAGTGGGTTCCTTACTTCCTGCTCATTTTGTTAAATACTTTATACTTTGTCGTTTGGCACCGATATTTTAGGCGGATTGTCTTGTACCTACTTTTGCATAATTGTAACTAAGTCAGGCTGCAGCTGATAACAATTGTATATACTTACTACATCATTTGGCTGTGTTTTGTAAAGTCAGATATCAAGAACATTTTGACTGAGCATTTGGGACGCCTTACTGCTTTATCTCACATGTTTTCTATTTCTGTTTCTTGTTTGAATGATTAAGACAATAGATGTAGAGTGACCATAGCGAGACTTTTATGTAGTATGCACCCCCTCGTCTTATTAGACAGTATTAATCGTATTATACGGTACTCATCTACCCGTAATACGTAGCTGGCTGAGTCATTCGCCCGCTCTCCAGTATTCTGGTTCTGGGGCGTGACAAGGTTTTAGTGGTGGCCCATGCAGGTCAGATTTCAGACTTGTGGGGTGTTTTAATAGGATGTCTCAATCAAATATGTTCCCCCTTGATCTCATGATTCGTTGATTCTCAACTCCAGCTTGACATTCCAGTATCCCTTGACTTCATTGATCCTTCGTATCTGGTCGTTTGATTGTTCTCTTGTCCCTTTTCTTAGGGGCACTTCGTCCGCACCTGTCAGAGCTGGACAACAATAACATGGACAGCATGGACAACATGACCAGGTTGATCAGCAACAAGGGCCAGTACTACCTCAAAAGACTATCAAGGAAGAAGTGATAGTGGAAGCAGCAGCTGGATCGCAGTATCCGGAGGTTCCACCACCACCAACAATTCCACCTACCCCCGTGGGAGTGGACACACCGGCCCTTCTAGAGATCATGAGAGGGATGATGGCTACTCAGCAACACCAGATGTTAGCCCAGCAGCGCATGCATGCTCAGTTGCAAGAGCAGAACGTACTACTCAACCAAGGATTGCAGACGGCTTTGGAAAGAGGGGCAAGGCCAGACTCAGGAGCATCAACCAGATTTTGCAAGTTCA
Source organism: Iris pallida (assembly GCA_029216955.1). Lineage (NCBI taxonomy): Eukaryota > Viridiplantae > Streptophyta > Magnoliopsida > Asparagales > Iridaceae > Iris > Iris pallida. The sequence goes on from JANAVB010030220.1 coordinate 9,502,380, forward strand.
ACCCCCGTCGTTTCGAGGGCACGGAAGATGCCATCTCGGCAGATGCGTGGCTTAAGGATATTGAGGCTATTTTGACCGCGGCTAAGGTATCGGCAGAAGAACGTGTGGATCAAGTGAAGTTGTTACTTCAGGATCTCGTGCGTGATTGGTGGGAATCAGAGGAAGTAGGTATCAGACGTCCCGTTGCTTGGGATGATTTTACAGCAAGGTTCAAGATAAAGTACTATGGAGTTGTGGCGCAGTTTGAGCTACAACAGAAGTTTATCAACCTCAAGCAGGTCGGCAAGACAGTAGATACTTATGCAGCAGAGTTCTGCAGATTGAGTAGGTTTGCCCCAAAGATGGTAGCAACGGAGAGCCAGAGAGCTATGAGATTTCAGCAAGGGTTTCACCTTGAGCTCTTGCAATTGATAGAGGGGCACAACTATCAGACTTTCGATGAAGTATTAGCGGCAACCAGAAGGCATGAGATCACCATTCAGAGGATCACAGCAAGGAATGGAGGTCAGAAGAGATCCCACAGTCAGATTGAAGGAGGAGGGGGAGCAGCGCCCCGAACAACAGCACCATCCCTTGGCATTCGCATTCACGATGTGGCAATACGAGGGCCAGCACCACCACCCAGGCAGCAGCAGCAGCAGCAGAGAAAGAACCAGCATCCCCCAGCGGGCTGCACTTATTGTGGAAAGGTAGGACACACTAGAGATGTGTGTCGGGCATTGAACGGACTGTGTTTGATATGTGGAAATCCAGATCATCGGGTTACCACATGTCCCATGAATTCATGGTCAGGAGGACCCATACAACAGTTTCCTGCTCTGCCAGCACCAGGGGCAGGCCAGTATCGAGGACCAGCAGTGGCAGTGAGACCATTGGCCCAGCATCCGTTGATGCCACAGGCTCAGATGTTTCGGCAGCAGGGATCGTCGATACAGCAACACCAGCATAGACCACCCCAGCATCATCAAGGCAGGAGCCAGCAGCAGCACCAGGCTAGGCTACAACATGGGAACCAACAAGGAGGTCGAGAGCAGGCATTCACTCTGTCCTTGGAAGAGGTATTAGCATCGGAAGATGTTGTGGCAGGTAACATTCTCGTCGCCTCATATCCTGCAGTAGCATTGTTTGATTCGGAAGCATCACATTCATTTATATCTGCACAATTTACGACACGACTAGGATTGGAGTTCGAGACATTGCCAGGAAGGTTGAATATACTCACTGGCAATGGGCTCGTAGGAGTTAGTAGAGTTATTCTAGCGTGTAGTGTTGTAGTTTGCGGGCATTCCTTACCCGCCCAGTTGATAGAATTTTCTGTTAGAAATTTTGACGTTATCTTAGGCATGGACTGGCTGAAAGACAGTCATAAGACAATAGATCGTCGTAAAGGGAGTGTATCTTTTGATATTCCAGGCATGAAGCGGTTCACCTTAGTCAGATCAGAGGCAACTCAGTGAGAGCAGGGAGTAGTAACAGCAATGGAAGAAGTTCAAGTCCCGAAGGTAGTTGAAGAGTTTCTAGACGTATTTTCCAAAGAATTTCCAGGTCTACCACCGGTTAGAGATATTGAGTTCAGTATAGAATTGGCAACTGGAACTAAACCGATATCAAATCGGGTTTACAGAATGGCGGATTCAGAGCAGGCCAAGGTATATCAGCGGATAGAGGAACTGAAGGAGAAGAAGTTCATCCAAACTAGTATATCACCATGGGCAGCACCAGTGGTACTTATGGGGAAGAAGGATGGGTCATCCAGATTATGCATCGATTACAGGAAGCTTAACGCAGCAACAGTAAAGAACAAGTACCCACTATCAAGGATCGACGACTTATTTGATCAGTTGAGCAGAGCTAGAATTTTCTCCAAGATAGATCTTCATTCAGGGTATCATCAAGGATTCGGAAGGAGGATATTCCCAAGACAGCATTTAGGTCGAAGTATGGGTATGGGTATTATGAATTTTTAGTAATGCCATTTGGTTTGACCAATGCTCCAGCAATATTTATGGATTTGATGAACCGCATCTTTATGCCATATTTAGATCAGTTTGTCGTTGTATTTCTTGACGACATTCTAGTATACTCTACTAGTGAAAAGGAGCATGAAGACCACCTCAGAAAAGTGTTACAGGTTCTGAGAGAGAACCAGTTGTATGCCAAGCTCAGTAAGTGTGAGTTCTGGATGGACCATATTTTATTTTTGGGTCACATCATATCAGGAGCTGGAGTAGCAGTAGATCCCAAGAAGGTAGAAGCAATAGAGAGTTGGCCAGTACCCAAGACCGTAGCAGATGTGCAGAATTTTTTGGGATTGGCAGGATATTACAGGAGATTCGTATCAGACTTTGCAAGACTTTCAGCACCCATGACCCGCTTGACCCGGAAGGATGTGCCATTCGTTTGGTCGGCAGAATGTCTGGCATCATTTGAGAATCTGAAGCAGAAGTTGATATCAGTGCCCATTCTTACATTGCCAGTTGGACCCGGAGGTTTTACAGTATATTGTGATACGTCAGGTAAAGGACTTGGATGTGTCCTCATACAACATCAGAAGGTGATAGCATACGCATCTATGCAACTTCGAGACCACGAGAAGAATTATCCAACTCATGATTTAGAGTTGGCAGCACTAGTATTTGCTTTGAAGCTATGGAGGCATTACTTACATGGTGATCGAGTGGACATGTACACAGACCATAAAAGTCTGAAGTACATCTTTACTCAGAAGGAGCTAAACATGAGACAGAGAAGATGGTTAGAGCTGATCAAGGATTATGACGTGGAGCTTCAGTATCATCCAGGCAAGGCTAATGTGGTAGCAGACGCTCTTAGCATGAGAGACGACACATTTATGTTGACAACCCAGAAGCACATCTTAGAAGACCATCAGGAGATGGGTATCAAAGTTATACTTCCTAGTGATGTAGGAGTTTTAACAAGTCTACAAGTTCAATCTGACTTGGTAGACAGGATCAAGGCAGCTCAGGCACAGGACCCAAGGATTCAGAAGCTTAGGGCAGAATATGAATCAGGACTCAGAAAGGAGATACAAATTCATGAAGATGGTACCCTTAGGTTTGGATCGCGTCTATGTGTTTCCAGTGGAGATATCAGACAGGAGGTTATGACAGAAGCTCACAGTTCTCAGTATTCTATACACCCCGGAGGGATCAAGATGTACCAAGATATAAAGCAGCACTTCTGGTGGAACGGAATGAAAAGGAAGATAGCTAGATTCGTTTCCCGTTGCTTGATATGTCAGCAAGTGAAGGCATAGCAGCAGAGGCCAGCTGGGTTATTGCAACCACTTCCTATCCCGGAATGGAAGTGGGAACACATCACAATAGACTTTGTGATCGGTTTACCGAGATCACCAAGTGGTAAAGATGCTATTTGGGTGATAGTGGACCGGCTTACAAAGGTAGCACACTTTCTTCCTTTCAGAGTAGGGTAATCTACAGAAAAGTTAGCAGAGTTGTATATGCAACAGATAGTCAGGCAGCATGGAGTTCCTGTCAGTATTATGTCCGATAGAGACACCCATTTCACATTACATTTTTGGAAGAGTATACATCATAGTCTGGGTACCAAGTTAAGATTTAGCACGGCTTACCATCTACAGACGGACGGGCAATCAGAAAGGACAATTCAGACTTTGGAAGATATGTTGCGAGCTTGTACCCTAGATTTTGGAGGATCTTGGGAGAGCTACCTGCACTTAGTCGAGTTTTCATATAACAACAATTATCAAGCCAGTATCCAGATGGCTCCATTTGAAGCCCTATATGGTAAGAAGTGTAGGTCGCCACTAGCATGTGATGATATCAGGGAGAGGAAGATGTTAGGCTCGGAAATGATTGTTCAGACAGTTGAATTGGTTAAGGGAATTAGAGAGCGACTTTGAGTTGCGCAGGATCGGCATCATCATTGGGCGGACCAGCATCGTAGGCCGCTAGAGTTTTCTGTTGGGGACCACGTGTTCTTACGGATCTCACCTACCCGTGGAGTTATTAGATTTGGCGTTCGCGGGAAGTTGAGTCCGCGATACGTGGCCCATTTGCTATCCTTGATAGGATAGGCGATGTTGCTTATCGGTTATCTCTTCCACCTTTGTTACGAGAGGTGCATGACGTGTTTCATGTATCTCAGTTACGAAGGTATATATCGGACGCAAACTATATCCTTGATCATTCTGAGCTGGTTGTTGGTACCAACCTGTCTTACGAGGAACAGCCTGTGTCTATTTTGGACCAAAGAGAGAAGATACTCAAGAACCGAACAATTAGCCTTGTCCGGGTTGCTTGAGGTCATCACTCATTAGGAGAGTCAACGTGGGAACGTGAGGATGATATCCGATCATGGTATCCGCACCTATTTGACTCACAAGGTATATCTCTTTCTGTATACCTTGATTGTCTTAAACTCCTCATGTCTGTCACCTTATGAGTAGAATTGCTTGGTGTCGTCGATAATTAAACATAGATATGTTACTTGCTACTTGACATTATGAAATGATTGCTTACTCAATTATTTATGCTTAGATTATTTTAGCTTTGATGTTTCTATCCTGCTTGGATTTGAAATTCCGAGGACGGAATTTTTCTAAGGAGGGTGGAGATGTCACTTCCCGTTTCCAGAATACGTATTCTTAATACATGTACTGCTTTAATATATTTATTTAATATTTATCATGTATTGTTCTGTAATTAAACCCCTTTAATTTTATGTTAATCAATTTTCTGCAATTTTATTTCTGTATTTTATTTCCTGCTTTTATACTCTGCTTTAGCTATGCTTTGGATTGGATTAAGTATGTTGGTTCATCATGAACCGAAACAAACCCCCACCTACCACCACCCCTTCATTTAAAGCACATCCTGTTGGCCCAATGATTGTATCATGTTTTTTGAATATGGTTAATATGTTAAGTTTAGCATTTCATTATCACTAATCTTCATACTATCGCTATAGCATTTCTACTTATACTTATATCTTTGGTGATATGTGCCTATTGGTTTACATATTAGTGATATGAGCTTATCTATCTTAAACTTACTTGGGTCGCCAAAATCAAACCTATGTTTTTGATTGTGGTCATTCAATTAAGTTTAATCATTATGATATCACTAACATTTATACTATCACCTTAGCACTTATACTTAATCTTTGCATTGTCCTAATGTGCTTTAACTTATCATACTTGCTACTATATATATTGCTTTGTTCGTCTAACATATACATGCAGAAAAGCAATAAGCAAGATCAATGTGGACATATGCAATGAAGAAATCATTGTGGGCCAAAGACGACGGATCCCACAAGATTTCTCTGAACCACCCGACGACATCTCTGGAGCCACGCACCGGGGGTTCCGCTGCCCGGTCAGCGGACGGGGGTCGAGGGGGCAGCACCCCTCGTCGGGGGTTCGGGGGCGAAGCCCCCGAAAGGTATTCAGTTTTTACAAACTGGATATCTTTGGACAGCTGCCGCCAAAGAAAAAGCCAGCACCTTTCAAAGGAAGAAGCCAAGCCATACCATCATCATTTCAAGACTCTGAAGAAGCCTGCACCTGCCTAAGTATATCTGGAGTCTGTAATGAGTCTTAGGAATAATTGTAAACACAAGAAATGGATGGCAAAATCGAAAGCTAGGGCAGAAATAAGCCCAGGATCATTTTTGGTGGATAAGCGGCATACCGACGGTATACCGGAGTATACCGACGGTATACCGGTTTTTGTTCACAGAAAGTTTCTGTTTACAAAACCGGCATACCGACGGCATACCGGATCATACCGACGGTATACCGCTTCCGAAACGTTGAAATTCCAACGGTCGGATTTCCAGCAATTAATGATCCCAACGGCTCTATTTCTAGCCGTTGCAATTCCAGACCGGTATACCGCCGGTATGCCGGATCATACCGGCGGTATGCCGGTTCGTGACTGAAAAGTTGCCTTTGGCTTCTTTTCAAGCTTTGGTTATAAATAGCCTTGAACCCCTTCATTCAAGGTTGATGTTTTGAGCCTAAAATTTCTAAACCACCAAAGCCTATCCACAAATAACTCTACAAAGCTTTCATTTGCCATCCATAAATTGTGTTAGAGTTATTGAGTTGAAAAGTAAGATCTTCATCCTATTGTAAGGAGATCTAAACCTATTGTGAAAGGTTGAAGTTGGGGAGTCTTCGTATCCAAACTCTCGGTTGAAGTTGGAGAGTCTTCGTATCCAAACTCTCGGTTGAAGTTGGCGAGTTCTTCGGATCCAAACTCGTGTTGAAGTTGGCGAGTTCTTCGGATCCAAACTCGTGTGTAACTATTTACTCAAATAGTGGATTAAAGCCGGAGAGAGTTCCGGGACTGGACTGCCTCTTAGGAGGATACCAGGATACATCGGGTGTTGGTATTGTGTTTGCTTCTTCTCTTGCACTTATATTTTTATATTGCCAATTAGCTTGTGCTAAGTGCTTGATTAGTTAGCTTGACCCTATTCACCCCCCCTCTAGGGTTCCTACACATCCCCTTTCTCTCTCTTCATTACTTCACCATTACTCTCTTCATCACTTCTTCTTCCTCATAAACTCTTCTCCACCTACTCAGCCGCCAAGGCAAGTGCCAACTTGCTTCATGATGGAATCCCAGTTTTATTGTTCCATCATCTTTCTTATTTGATTCTAAGTCTCTTTAGTACTTGGCATTTTCGATTTCCATGGCTCATTTATTGTAGATCTAAGTTTAATGTATCTTCGGATTTCTTAAGTTTTGATCTAGTAGCTTTGTTATTTATCAAGTTTTGATGGTTCCATGTTGTAGAGAATTTCGTCCTACCCAATTTTGACCTATGGAAGTCCAGATTTGGGCTTGGAATGAAGGATTTATGGAGCTTGGAAGCAATGACTTCCCATGGTTCCTCTTCTCGGAAAAGTAGAGAAGAAGAACAGTGCTTGACCGCATGAGTTTTCATGCGACAAGTCTTCGTTAGCCGCATGGGCTTAGTTAGCCGCATGGGCTTAGTCAGCCGCATGAGACTTATCTGCCGCATGAGTTTTAGCTAGCCGCATATCTATTCAGTTCCACAGCCGCATGGTGCTGCATGACTTCTCAGCCGCATATAGGCTTGCACCTATTCAGCCGCATGGAATTTCCTCTGGCCGCAGGGGTGCAAGTCATCCGTATCCGTATGAGATATTTCTCAGCCGCATGAGCGCACGTTGCTTGCAGTCGCATGAATTCGAAACCCGAGCCGCATGAGGCCAGTCGTCCGCAGCCGCATGAACTCCCATTGTATCTTAGCTGCATAAAGCTTATTTGGATCCAGCCGCATAGGCTTGTTCTTCGAGCCTCATATGAATTGTTATTCCCAGATCGCATAGATGGAGCCCGACTTGCCTAGCCGCATAAATAGACATCTGCCTATGGCTGCCCATAATGTCCTGTTGGCTAATTCTGTCCTGAGTTGGCATTAATTGAACATAAATTGTTATTTTGGCATTAATTAACATTGATTGTTTCCTTGGAATTCATTAGCATTAATTGCCATTAATGAACAGGGATTGTTATCTTGATTAATAATTGATCATGCGTTCCTAATTGGAACTACGAGACTGGCTAGTCATCTTATTGAATTGAATGAATGAGACACGTTCATATTAATTATGAACTATTGTAATCGACTGGCTGATTCCGAATATTGACATACAGGCACATGCAGGCTTCAATTTATTTGTTTATTTATTTATCCTACCAAAGTAACATGTGTACTTTATGGTCAAGGCATAATTACTCTGTGGGTGGTTTTGATTGTTGCATTACGCTATGTAAGATCTACAACCTAACCGCACGGGTATCGTTGTAGTGCATATCGTACCCCGTACGAGAGTACTCATTTGAATGACCATGATCCACGGCATAGAATTTCACTCAACGTAGACATTATTAAGTTAAATAAAATAATGATTGCATGGAGAGAATAGATTTCCGAGTTCTTACATGGTATCCCTCTTGGGACTATTAAGTGCCCGACAGGCCGGCTGGTTCCCACGGGTACTACAAATCTGCCACACGGGCAGGGAGCGGTATCTGCTTATGTTATTTAATTGTACATGGTATACTAACGACGAGCGTCCCGCTGGGACTCGTCTAAATACATGATTTGATTGATTGGATAAACTAGCCTTGCTGGCACATAGTAAGAACTGAGGAATCCCTATTGCATAATTCCAGGATAACTTGGAACTCACAGTAGCAAGCCGTAGTAGTTGCATGGCCGTTTAAATTGATTTGTTTGTGTACTGTATCTACTCGGTTAGCTAACTGAGATGATCATAATGTCAAGGCATGACGGACCAACTTCTGTCCTTGTTTGGTTGGAAGGTTGGTTCGGAGTGTCGTAATGTGATATGAATCCCAGTAGTCAGCAGAGATCTATTTATTATGTTTCCTATTACTGGTTTTATTCCTCATATCGTGCTCCCTTGCGGTACTTGCTATTAGAGGTCTAACCTCTCTGGTTTTGCATGGCCAGATTTAGAGCCGGTCCCCGAGGATCCAGCTTACTTCTACCTCCAAGATGGTCAATACTAGAGGAATGATCGCAGGAGGACTCGAGTGGGTTCCTTACTTCCCCGCTCGTTTTGTTAAATACTTTATACTTTGTCGTTTGGCACCGATATGTTAGTCGAATTGTCTTGTACCTACTTTTGCATAATTGTAACTAAGTCAGGCAGCAGCTGATAATAATTGTGTATACTTACTACATCATCTGGATGTGTTTTGTAAAGCCAGATATCAAGAAAATTTTGACTGAGCATTTGGGACGCCTTATTGCTTTATCTCACATGTTCTCTATTTATGCTTCTTGTTTGAATGATTGAGACAATAGATGTGGAGTGACCATAGCGAGACTTTCATATAGTATGCACCCCCTCGTCTTATTAGACAGCATTGATCATATTATACGGTACTCATCTACCCGTAATATGTAGCTGGCTGAGTCATTCCCCCGCTCTCCAGTATTCTGGTTCTGGGGTGTGACAACGAACTGGTCCCTGTGCCGGTGAGCGCCCCTCAAGCAGGAACGCGCCGTCTCCCGCTCTTTCCCGGTTCCTCTACCTCGAACCGCTCGAGGTCGACCCCGTGTCCGCCGAGCTCCTTCCCGAACCAGATCTGACCGTATCCCCATCCCAAGTTCCTCTGCGGCTCGTCCAAGCCACCCACGCCGCCGGCGCCACCCAGGAAATGTCGGGCACCGTGCCTGCCACTAGAGCCGTGCGTACACCGACATCCCGACCCTATTTTCGGCAAGCGCCAAGCTCCTGCCAATCTTCGGACAGCGCGCGTGCAGAGCCACCTCCTCCCCGCAACAGCAGTTGCGTCGCTGCAAGCTTATTCGTCGTCGCCGACCACTCTGCCGACCCCTCCCGGCTCTCGTCCTAGCCGTAACCCCTGTAAGTTTTCCCCCTTTCTTTACTCATTCCTTCTGACCTCTCTCCTCTTCTTTGTGAAGAATATATACTCTCAAGTGACTCCACAAGGCACCTAAGGAGCAACAGTTTAAATGTTGTTGCCCTTATTAGTTTTATTATTTATGGTTATTATTTAATATCATTAATACTTTATGATATTTCTTAACCATAGGGGAACTGGCAACTTGTGAACGGGTGGGTTGTGTTACATTATTTTTATACTTTCTCTACAAAAATTCAAGGCAGGCTTAGAGTAGGATTAGTATAGTATAATGCATTTTGATATACTGCTAGTATCATATGTATTAGTAAATTTACTTGTATATACTGTTTTAGTATATACATATTTGTATATTAATATTTTCTAAATTTTATTGCAACAAATATAGTATTGGGCTAACAGTATTATTTTAATATGGATTTCTTTTAGACAATAATAATAATAATAATAATAATAATAATAATAATAATAATAGTATATAGGTTTCATAGTAAATGATTTTGAATAGTTTATCTACTGGGACTCCTAATGTTTTCTAAAATAATTTATTAAGAATGATTCTATGGGCATAATTATATATTTTGGCTTAAATATTTTGGGTTTAACAATGGGCTTGGGCCCTATGTAAGTGGGGTTTTTGAAATAATATCTCTAATTGGTTTCTAACAAAAAATAATAATAAATATTTTCTAAATATCTTTTTGACTAATAAAAATATAGTTTTAATATTATAAATTATTTTCCAAAATAGTTTTATGTATTATTTATGAATTTTCTTCGATTATAACCTATTGACCGTGACTAATCATATTCCTATCTTCTTGCAAATTCTGAAATCTTTTATATCAACTCTAGCCAACCGGACTATTCTGGACCCGACGAGATGGTTTGTTTCACCAGCTAAGGACCCCAGGCGAGTACAGTTTATTGTCTGTATTTTGATATTGATCTTCACTATATTTCATTGATTGGCCATTGGTTGTGATTTTTATATTCTATTATAAAATATTGAGTCGGGAACAAGGAGTACCAAGGATGTGTGATCCGACCATAGACATTGTTTATTTTCATGCAGTAGATCTCGTAACATTGTTTATTTTTATGCAGTAGACCTCGTAGACATTGTTTAATTTCTGCAAGTAAACCTCGTAGACATTGTTTATTTTCTGCAAGTAGACCTCGTAGACATTGTTTAATTTCTGCAAGTAGACCTCGTAGACATTATTTATTTTCGTACAAGTAGACCTCGTAGACCTCGCGATGTAGTGTCCCAGACTGATCACATATCAAAGGTACTTCTAACAGTGGGAAAAGTATTTTTGTCTATTGCTATTTTTTTCTTTTTTGGTTATTTTCAAAAACATGTAATTGATGTCTAACCTCTGTTGTATAGTCATTTTCATTTATTGAAATTGCTTTCAGTGAATTGTGCTCGTTCTATTCCTGACTGGAAATCAATATTTTTTAGGTTAGCCTTGGATTCACTTAGCACTGGGGAGTTATGGGTGTACTTGCAGACAAAAGCCTAGAGACCAGCTAGATAGTTGAGTTGTAGTCATTCAATTATTTGTACATGTTTATATTTTCTGCAAATGTAAAACTTGTTATCATTATAAGTTAAATTAGTTTCTGTGAATGAGCATTGTTATATTTATTGTGATCATCATGGCCGTGAAAGCGTTCTAACGCCGACTTTGCTGCGTAGGCTAGCTTGGACACGTCTCGTATCCGGAAAAAAAAAAGGTGCGGGTCGTGACAAGTTTTTGTGGTGGCTCATGCAGGTCAGTCTTCGCAAATTGTGCGAACTCGTGGTAGTACCATATTATTCGTACTGCTGCGAGCCTGCGACTAGGAAATGCTCATTCACAACTAGGAGTAAGTCAAATTTAGGAGGATGGTCAGGACTAGGAGTCCCTATTTTAATGTAACACGTTGGGTAGTTAAGGTTGTTTCATAGGTCTCATTGAATTTCTAAAACTTTATTAGATGACTTTCATATAAGGAGGTACTATTGTAATTTGACAAGAAGGTATATTCTAAGGTGGATAGATTTGTAAGTCTAATTTTTCGACTTTTGAAAATTTTCTACTTATTTTATTTTAGTTTTAAGTATTTTCTAGTCAGAGAATAACTTCCATTTCTATTTCTATTTTAAGTATTTTGAAGAAAGGAGATTGCCAAATTTTAGAAGAGAATTTTTCCTAGGATTAATTGATTATTATCAAGTGTTATGTTTAGATATAAATTATTGCTATATTCTGTTTGAAGATATTACGTTGTGATAAATGTATATCTATAAATATTTGAATTACTCTTAACAATATTTCTTAATAATATAGGATAATATTTTGCGATTGATTTGGAATAAGGTTGGATCAAACCCAATTTAAATTTATGGGAGGATTTGTATTTGTTTCATAGATTTGATCCTTCCTATTCGAGACTTCCCATCTCCTATATATAGGGGAGGCTTCCCTTTGTTTTCTTCCTAATCCTTTTTTCAAAATTTTGAAAATATTCTCTTTATTTATTTGAATTAAAATATGATTTTTTTTAATTTTATGAATACTTAAGGATGCCTTAGTCATGGTTAAATTTTGGAGTGTCAAATGACTAGAAGTGATGGCACGAATAGTGCAATGACGTGCCCTGACTAGTGTCTAGCCATAGTAGAGAAGGCCGAGTCATAGGTGTATACTAACTAGGAAAACCATGCCAAATCGCAAAATAAACCTAGGAATAATTTAATTACTTATTATTAAGATTATTGGTTTTTAGAAAACTTGGTTGTCCAAACTAGCCTGAACCCAACCCAAGTCCCGTTGGTCATGTCGTGCGACCAACGTCGTCCATGTAGATATATAGGTGTGTACATATATTGGTAGTCCATTTCTAGTATTGTGAATAATTTCTATAAATTATATATTGCTTATATTGCATATAATATATGTATTTAAATTTATATGTACTCCAAAATAGGATAACTTTCTCTTAGAATGATATTTTAGGATTTTGGGGATTTACTTAAGCTATACATAAATATTTGTGTATAAATATATTCATAACAGGTAGACATAGTGCTTTATACATAGTTTTCCTCGATCTTGATTATTAGAGAAATATAAATATAAATTTATATTTCTTTGTCTTCGGTCATTTCTTCCCTAATCAAAATCATTTGTACAACTTTATCTTATGTCTTCTCTAAACATCGTCATATCATAAGTTCGTATCACTTATATTCTTTTCCTTGGACCTAAGGAATTTTTTTTTAAAATAACTTTTCACTCAATTGTCTTTTAATCTCGAGTTAAGTTTTTGGATTCAAAAGTTTACTCTCAATCGTTGAATATTGAATATCCGTGAAATAAGGATTATAAAATTTTCACTTATTTTGTCTTCGATCATTATCCTTCCTAATCAAATATTTTCCTCTTCAAGAAGCTGACCTTATACTTGAAGAACATGTACTTACACTTTTCTCTCTTATTCAACTTGTATAGTATTTTAAACTCCTTTGATATTCTTGGGGATGTAGTTGGAATAATTTTGATGACTTGCGATGACAAGACAGCAGCGCACTGTCGTCACTTATTTAAATTATCGAGACTGCGGGTTCACTGCAGCCAGCAGCACACTGGCGTGGCATGACCCCTAAGTTGAAATAATTTTAAGTAAGCATGAGTGATCGAATATTATTAAAATTATGTCTTGGTCGTCTAATTTCATCCTTGAGTTGTTATGTCAAGAATAGATGGAGTTGATAGGGTATTCGTTATCGCAACATAGCTTGAGTCGTGGAACCGGGAGTTTATTGCAGCCAGCTGTACACTGGCGAGGCATAAATTCTCGGTAAAGTAATTTTGGGTATGCTTACGATTTTCGAATACCATATGGGCTATGTCTTTTATTGGCATATGACTATTAAGTTTCCAAATTGGCTTGTGCCTTATTTCTAGTTACCCTTCTCAATAGATAGGTTGTTCTTACTATCTTCTTACCCTTCTACTTTCAAATTGTCATCTTATAAACATATTTTGTTTTCCTTCCACTAGACTCCTATACTTATCTAGATTTTTATTCTATAATCGCGCATATAAATTTTGCTTAACTAGTTGATCGTGCCAAAATGACTTTGATCGTTCTTAAAACGAATTTGATCGAGACTCAATCATAAAACATTCAGATCGTGCAAAAACCATGTTTTTTTTATTTTACTCGCAATTACGCGCGACTAACTTGATCATAAATCATATCATTCTCCCGATTATATCAATCGCCGTTTCCATTCATATCGATTAAGAAAAAAATTGTTTTTATTATGTTCTTAGTCATACCTAATCGCGCCTTTGAAATTCGAAGAAAAAAATTCCTAAGGTGGGTAGAGTCTTCGATTGGTGAGTTGTCCTTGAGGTTGTTGTTAGCTTTTGTGTTAAATTTTTAGGACATTTCTGAACATTTTAGCCCTAGATTCCAGCACCAAGCAATATCTATTTTCCTTCTTCCACCCTAAATTGCTCAAAATTCTTAATAAATAATTTTTCTTATCTTTTCATCTACTTGAATCAATATTTTCTTCTCATTAATTTTCTATCTTTTAACGATCCACCAAGTCCGTCTATCCTATTAGTCCTTAAATTCGAGGACGAATTTATTTCTAAGGTGGGTAGATTTAAAACCCCTCTTCCCGAGTTTTAAATATTTTATTATTATTTATTTTCTATTTTTGAAATTAAATATTTTCCCTTGAAACGGATAAACGTTAATATGCTGGTTTCAAATAAATGGTTTGAATGTACTAAGTTCTTGTAATAAAAGTATTTTGGACTTGAATTTCATTATTGGCATCATAAATACGTTGTCATTAGTTTTGAACTATTGGTTCGAACTACTTTAAATAGATTTTGATTAATTATTATACATTTTAAATTAATTGAATGGTATCTTGATATTTAAATTACAATAATAACTATTTATTTGAAATGAGATTTGATTTATAATTTAAGTTATTTGGAATAAGATTGGATATTATTGAATAACACTTTAATGTCATTTGCAATCATTTATAAATTTTGATTAAACTTATCTACTATATGATTTCAAATATTTTAATAAATTTTGAATATTCTCTTAAAATTATTGATGTTAATTATTTATTTGAACTAGATTTAAAATCATACTTTTAGAAGTAAAAGATAAAGATTGATTATTGATATTGGATTGATTATTATATCTAGATGTGGTAATTAATATGTGGACAAAAAGTATAATTGAATTTACATTATTTGATGACATCGAGTATTGTTTAAAAGATAACGAGTTATTTGGCTATATTTAAATTTATTTAAATTTAGAATATGATTTAAATTACTAGATAATATTAAATACTACTTTAGATTACTATTGTAATTATTTGTAAGATTTTGATATATATGAGTATCGTTATCTACTAATGAATTTCAATTAGATTGAATTGATTTAAATAATTTTGCTTGATTTAAATAAAGAGAAGGGTTATCCAATAGGACTTATAGTCCTTATCCCCTAGGAGATTCACCACCTATGTAGGGAGAGTTATTTCTCCCACAACCAACACAATTCCATCTTCCAAACTCTCGTAGCCATCCATCATTGCCGAGCCCTCCGACATTACCAACACCTGCACCGATCACTTTCGGCCAAATTTCACGCACCCATCACCATCCCCAACAACCCTCTGACCGGCCACACCTCTTCCTTGGCCGACAGTATCATCATCGGCAGACCCACAGATCATTGGCCGATCCCCTCCCTGTCAACCCCACCATTGACCTCACCATTCACCACAACACAGCCAACCAAGTCCGTGTCCGTGTAGACGTGTCCTCATCCATCCCCTTATCCAGTTCTTCAAACCAGCAGATTCTCGTGTCCAAGTTGGACATAAATACAAAACTCAACGAATTCTGGTGTCCGACAAGCCGGACACATACGGATACAGAGCAAACTCAAGCAAAGTCTAACCTAGTTTTCGGACGACGCCGGTGAACGTCGCGGCTCCCACTCCTTCACCACAAACAGGACCAACGCTGTGGCTCACCCCGGTCACCATCGGTAACCCTCGACTCCACAATGCCCTCTTCGATCCCGCCGGTGGTTCTCGACCTAGCAACACCAAACCCCATCAACACAGTCGCCATCGCCATCATCACCACCAAAATCAAACCCGAAAACCGGCAGCCTACCTTCGCGAAGAGCCCGCCTCGACGAACTGCTCTCCCCGGTTCCTCCACCTCGAACCACTAGAGGTCGACCCCGTGTCCGCCGAGCTCCTCCCCGAACTAGATCTGGCCGTATCCCCATCCCAAGTTCCTCCGCGGCTCGTTCAAGCCACCCACGCCGCCGGCGCCACCCAGGAAATGTCGGGCACCGCGCCTGCCACTAGAGCCGTGCGCACACCGACATCCCGACCCTATTTTCAGCAAGCGCCAAGCTCCTGCCAATCTTCGGACAGCGCGCGTGCAGAGCCACCTCCTCCATGTAACAGCAGTTGCGTCGCTGCACGCTTATTCGCCGTCGCCGACCACTCTGCCGACCCCTCCCGGCTCTCGTCCTAGCTGTAACCCCTGTAAGTTTCCCCCTTTCTTTACTCATTCCTTCTGACCTCTCTCCTCTTCTTTGTGAAGAATAGCTACTCTCAAGTGACTCCACAAGGCACCTATGGAGCAACAGCTTAAATGTTGTTGCCTCTATTAGTTTTATAATTTATGGTTATTATTTAATATCATTAATACTTTATGATATTTCTTAAGCATAGGGGAACTGGAAACTCGTGAACGGGTGGGTTGTGTTACATTATTTTTATACTTTCTCTACAAAAATTCATGGCAGGCTTAGAGTAGGATTAGTATAGTATAATGCATTTTGATATACTGCTAGTATCATATGTATTAGTAAAATTACTTGTATATACTGTTTTAGTATATACATATTTGTATATTAAAATTTTCTAAATTTTATTGCAACAAATATAGTATTGGGCTAACAGTATTATTTTTATATGGATTTCTTTTAGACAATAATAATAATAATAATCATAATAATATATAGGTTTCATAGTAAATGATTTTGAATAGTTTATCTACTGGGACTCCTAATGTTTTCTAAAATAATTTAATAAGAATGATTCTATGGGCATAATTATATATTTTGGCTTAAATATTTTGGGTTTAACAATGGGCTTGGGCCCTATGTAAGTGGGGTTTTTGAAATAGTATCTCTAATTGGTTTCTAACAAAAAAATAATAATAAATATTTTCTAAATATCTTTTTGACTAATAAAAATATAATTTTAATATTATAAATTATTTTCCAAAATAGTTTTATGTATTATTTATGAATTTTCTTCGATTATAACCTATTGACCGTGACTAATCATATTCCTATCTTCTTGCAAATTCTGAAATCTTTTATATCAACTCTAGCCAACCAGACTATTCTGGACCCAACGAGATGGTTTGTTTCACCAGGTAAGGACCCCAGGCGAGTACAGTTTATTGTTTGCATTTTGATATTGATCTTCACTATATTTCATTGATTGGCCATTGGTTATGCGATTTTTATATTCTATTATAAAATATTGAGTCGGGAACAAGGAGTACCAAGGATGTGTGATCCGACCATAGACATTGTTTATTTTCATGCAGTAGACCTCGTAGACATTGTTTATTTTCATGCAATAGACCTCGTAGATATTGTTTAATTTCTGCAAGTAGACCTCGTAGACATTGTTTATTTTCTGCAAGTAGACCTCGTAGACATTGTTTAATTTCTGCAAGTAGACCTCGTAGACATTGTTTATTTTCGTGCAAGTAGACCTCGTAGACCTCGCGGTGTAGTGTCCCAGACTGATCACATATCAAAGGTACTTCTAACAGTGGAGAAAGTATTTTTGTCTATTGCTATTGATTTTTTGTCTTCTCTGGGTTTTTTCAAAAACATGTAATTGATATCTAACCTCTGTTGTATAGTCATTTTCATTTATTGAAATTGCATTCAGTGAATTGTGCTCGTTCCATTCCTGACTGAAAACTAATATTTTTCAGGTTAGCCGTGGATTCACTTAGCATTGGGGAGTTATGGGTGTACTTGCAGACAAAAGCCTAGAGACCAGCTAGATAGTTGAGTTGTAGTCATTCAATTATTTGTATAAGTTTACATTTTCTGCAAATATAAAACTTGTGATCGTTGTAAGTTAAATTAGTTTCTGTGAATGAGCATTGTTCTATTTATTGTGATCATCATGGCCGTGACAACGTTCTACCGTCGACTCTGCGGCGTAGGCTGGCTTGGACACGTCTAGTATCCGAAAAAAATGGGTGCGCATCGTGACAGCACTTGCAGAGAAAATTACCCCAGTAGTCTAGGCTAGTTAGCTAGACCAGTATCTTACTTATTATCTTGTCTTGTTGGATACACTTGTATTTATTTGGGGATTTTATTATTTTGGATATTGTGGAGTTGTTATCTTAGACATTTAGATTCTCTCTCTTATCTTATATTTCTCTGTGGATTCTGTTGATATTCTTATCTATCTTATCGTACATCTTCCTTAGCTGTGATTGAGCTGTACTTATATTATTCCTCCATTCGGAGAGTATAACTGTACAGGTACCTTATAACTGTTAGATGTATGTGACCTAGGACAGCGTTCTACCACCGACACTGCGGCGTAGGCTGGACGTAACCACTTCTCATGCCCCTACACTGGGTGCGGGTCGTGACACATTTTTAGTGGTGGCCCATGTAGGTCCTACTTAGAATTACGGTGGTATTCGAACTTCACTGCATCCTGCAGTAGTATTAGGATATTTTTGAAGCTACTCAATTACATTAGGAAAAACTCTTAACTAGATTTCTTTTATCTAAATCTGCTGCTTATTGTCTTCCCTTGAATATAAACTGTCCTCATTTGCTATTTTGACTCATTCTCAGAAATTATTTTCTTGTTTGATTTGTCTCCAGGATGGTCGAGACTAGATCTCATCGCCCAGGATAGGGGGACACTAATGAGAGGTCTGCCACCTCTCGTCCTCAACAGCCAGCCCCCAGTACCGTAGCCCCAGTTATGCCAGCTGGGGTGGGTATTTCAGCTGCATTCGGAGGAGCCCCTCTACCAGCAGTGCGCAGACAGAGCCCCGTCATTTCGGAGATGCTCCAGCAGCTGCAGCCGCCTTCAGGATCCGTTGACGCAGTCCAGTTGTTCACTTTCTTCCAGCAGCTCATAGAGGCCCAGCAGCAGCGTCAGACGACAGAGTTCAGTTAGGGCATCGATCTGGCCCTGATGATAGTTGAGAGGACTACAGCTCAGCCTCCGGCAGTTCAGCAGCAGCATCAGCCGAAGGAGAAGGGCATCCAGGATTTTCAGAAGATGCACCCGCGGGACTTCAGGGGTACAAAGGGCATCTTGTACGCAGATGAGTGGATTGAGCACATAGAGGAGATCTTCAGGCTGGCAGAGATTCCAGTGAGGCGACAGATTGAGGCGGCGGCTAGTATGATGCAGGATTTGGCTCGTACATGGCACCAGACAGTCCCGAGGGTTGATACAGTTGGACAGACTTGGGCAGCTTTCAAGAAGCTGTTCAAGGAGTGTTATTTTGGAAGGCCGAGAGTTGGAGGTAAGTCTGCTTGTAATGCCACTACCGAACTATAATATTATATTAGGTATGGATTGGTTGAGCAAGCACCACGCCAGCATAGATTGTCGTGGGGGTAGAGTTCTGTTCGGAGCGCCAGGAGAGCCAGAGTTCGAGTTCACCCGACGGCAGGCGGAGCAAAGCATCAGACTTTTCTATGGAGTCTCAGTCGAGGAGCAGGCAGCTCCACATCCTTTGATTGTGGAGTTCATAGACGTCCTTCTGGAGGAGTTGCCAGGGCTTCCACCGGACAGAGACGTTGAGTTCTCGATAGACTTAATTTCCGACGCAGAACTGATTTCTCGGCATGTCTATCGAGTGAACAACAGTAAGTTGGTGGAATTGAAGAAGCAGGTGGATGAGCTGCAGCACAAGAGCTTCATCCGATCGAGTTCTTCACCTTGGGGTGTATCGGTACTCTTTCTACGCAAGAAGGACGTGTCGGTACGGATGTGTATCGACTATAGGGCACTCAACAACCTCACGATCAAGAACATATACCTACTGTCGCGGATTGATGATCTCTTTGATCAGTTGAGCGGAGCTCGAGTTTTTTTGAAGATTGATCCGAGGTCAGGTTATCATCAGGTAAAGGTGAAGAAGGAAGATATTCCGAAGACCGCATTCAGGATATGGTATGGTCAGTTTGAGTTCTTGGTTATGTCGTTTGGGCTGACCAATGCCCCGACGATATTTATTAACTTGGTAAACAAGGTGTTCCACCAGTACTTGGACAAGTTCGTGGTGGTGTTCATCGATGATATCCTGGTGTACTCGAAGACTGAGGAGGAGCATGAGGAGCACTTGAAAGTGGTTCTGGAGACACTCAGGAGGGAGGAGCTTCATGGCAAGCTCTCGAAGTACGAGTTTTTTCTGGACAGAGTTGACTTCTTGGGTCATGTGGTGACTAGAGATGGGATCTCAGTGGACCCGAAGAAGATCACGGCAGTTGAGGCTTGGTCGGCACCGAATTCAGTAGCAGAGATCAGGAGCTTCTTGGGACTGGCAGGCTATTACAGAAGGTTCGTGCAGGATTTCTCCCGGATTGCAGAGCCGTTGACTAGGCTGACCCGGAAGGAAGCAGAGTTTGTTTGGTCAGAGGAGTGTCAGGTCACTTTTGATGAGTTGAAGAAGCGGCTGACGACAACTCTGATTCTGACATTGCCATCAGGATCAGGAGGGTTCGCTATCTACAGTGACGCCTCAGGAAAGGGTTTGGGTTGTGTCTTGCAGCAGCATGGAAAGGTGATTGCCTATGCTTCCAGGCAGTTACGTTCCCATGAGAAGAACTGCCCTACCCATGACTTGGAGTTGGCAGCAGTGATATTTGCTTTGAAGTTGTAGAAATACTACTTACATGGAGAGAGGGTGGAGATCTTCACAGACATAAGAGCTTGAAGTATGTGTTTACACAGAAGGAGCTCAACATGAGGCAGCGCAGGTGGTTGGAGTTAATGAAGGACTTTGACATCTCACTACAGTATCATCCAGGGAAGGCCAACGTAGTTGTCGATGCCTTGAGTAGGTATCTGACAGCCATGTGTTTGACTATGGATCGTCACTTGCTAGCAGATTTGGAGAGCCTGGGGATTGAGGTGATTGTGCCAGGAGTTCAGATGCATATGTGGGGCCTTCAGATTCAGTCGGACTTGATAGAGAGGATCAAGTCGACGCAGTTCGAGGATGTTGCTCTGCGGTGTATCCGAGAGCGGGTTCGAGTAGGGCTGGTGGATGATGAGTTTACTCTTGCAGAGGATGGCACTTTAAGGCACGGTTCCAGGCTGTGTGTGCCCAGTGGAGAGCTCAGGGAGCAGGTCATGCAGGAGGCCCATCGATCTCAGTACTTTATACATTCTGGTGCCAACAAGATGTACAGGGACCTGAAGGAGCGCGTCTGGTGGTATGGGATGAAGCGGGAGGTAGCTCGCTTCGTAGCCAGGTGCTTGGTCTGTCAGGTCAAGGCAGAGAGGCAGAGGCCAGGAGGTTTGTTGCAGCCATTGCCCATTCTGAGTGGAAGTGGGAGCACATCATGATAGATTTTGTATCTGGATTACCGCGTACACCAGGAGAAAAAGACGCGATTTGGGTCATCGTAGACATGTTGACCAAATCGGCACACTTTTTGCCATTTAAAGTGGGTACGTCTACTGAGAGGCTTGCAGAGATATACATACGACAGATTATCAGGATTCATGGAGTTCCGGTCAGCATCGTCTCGATCGGGGTAGTCGCTTTACTTCCTATTTCTGGCAGAGTCTACAGACTAGCTTGGGCACTCAGCTTAAGTTTAGTACTGCATACCACCCTCAGACAGACGGACGGTCAGAGAGGACTATTTAGACACTCGAGAACATGCTGCGGACGTGCATCTTCGATTTCGGAGGATCCTGGGAGGAGCACCTGCACTTGGTGGAGTTTGCTTACAACAACAGTTTTTAGGCCATCATTGAGATGTTACCCTTCGAGGTACTGTACGGGCGTAGGTGTTGTACACCCTTATCTTGGGATAATATTGGAGAGCAAGCTTTATTGGGACCTGAGATGGTTGTTGACACAGCCGAGAAGGTGAAGCTCATCAGGGACAGACTTCGCGTGGCGCAGGACAGACATCGGCACTGGGCCGATAGCCACCGGAGGCCTTTAGAGTTTGAGGTACAGATTAGAGATAGGATTAGAAGTAGGTTGTTTGTTTGAATTATTTGATCATGTTTGATTATTTTGTAACTTGAAACCTTGTTTGTGTTTAGGTTGGAGACATGGTTTTTTGAGGATATCTTCTACTCGTGGTTCCATACATTTTGGTGGAGGTAGAAAGCTTAGCCCGCGCTTCATCGGACCTTTCGTGATCAGCAGGAGACTCGGTGATGTGGCATACTGGCTAGACTTGCCACCTGTACTAGTGGGTGTCCACAACGTATTTCATGTATCACAGTTGAGACGGTATATGGCTGATCCTAGCCATGTACTTGACCATTCGGAGATTGAGGTGGACCTACTCTCAGTTATCCAGAGGAGCCATTGGAGATTCTGGATCGCCGAGAGAAGGTATTGTGAAACCAGGTGATACCCTTGGTTCGTATCGCATGGAGACATTATTCTCCAGGAGAGTCTACCTGGGAGCGGGAGGATGAGATGCGCGAGCGATACCCATATCTTTTGGACCTTGAAGTAAGATTGTCTACCCTTCTCATCAGTTTAGTTTCGCCTTTTAATTTCGAGGATGAAATTCTTTTAAGGAAGGTAGATTTGTCACTACCACATTTTAGCTTGAGGGTATTTTGGTTATTTTGAAAATTTTGAATTTATTTTGAATTATTGGAGTAATGGTTGTTATTTTTGACTTTTGCTAGTTGAGACTTTGGAGACTAACCTAGATGTTGACTCTAGCTATGGTGACTTGATTAGCATGGTGGGACCCTAGTCTAACTTAATCAACCCAAGTTAAGTCATTTAGAATAAAGTTTCATATAGGAGAATAAATGATTAGGTTCATGGACTTTTGACTTAAGGAGTGATTTCCATTACCATTGAAACTTGACGCAAGCCCATTAGTTATCACCCTACCCTAATTCACCCTTTATGGTCGGCCACATAGGGATCCCCACCTTATATAATCTTTCTTCCTATAGTTCTTGTCTCTTTTGCATCAAATCAACTTTTGAAAAAGAAAGGTATTGGTCATTCTTCCCCAATCCATAACTATTTTAATTTTAATTCCTTTTTGACTCTAGTTTCTTGCATTAGAGCCTAATCCCACTCTATTTTCTGTTCATGGAGAGAAATCTCAGTTTTGGTACAATTTGGAGCTATTTGCTTGCAAGGAGGATCATCATATTTGGGGCTTTTTCCTTGTCATTGATACTCTATAGGGAAATACCCTAAACTATGTTTTAATTCTAATTTCTTTGCATAATAGTCTAGATCTAGGTGTCCCCTAGCTATGGTATGTGATTTGTGAAATTTTGTATTAATTTCGTGTCTGTATCGGACATGTATCATAATCTAGTTCTAGGTGTTTGATAGAATGCCATAATAGGATTTTTTTTGTTGTTTTTGAAAAGTAATTAAATGAAAATGTTGATTTATATGTATGTTTTGATTTCCCAATGGTCTGAGTCGAATTCGAACTGTGTCCGTGTCCAAACAGGATACAAACATGCTCACTGCACATGCGCGGACAGTGTCCTGCTGCCCGACACTGAGTACTCTCTATTCAGGACACGTGGACACGAGAAAATTGGGGAGAATGTCGGGGCAATGACTGACATCAACCTCCTAAAGTTTGGGAATACATGGTTCACCACACGAGGAGAAATCTGACCCGCACTGGACACACACTGTGCGCGCACAGTCGAATATCACTCACTGACACGCATCTCGTATCCGCACAGGACACGATGTGGACACTTCGTGGTGTGTTCAGTGTGTAGCCCTAGTTTGGGCTACATGTGGACGTGACCACGTGGACACATGTGTTGTGTGTCGTGTCCACGAGTGCAATGAACACGTGCACGAGACTATGCACTGTCTTGATGAACACGAGTGTAGAAATTGGTTTGGACACGTTTGTATCCAGGTTATAGACACTAGAACACACGTAGGACACATTCACATGTGACACATGATTTACCAACCATTAAAACTGAATATCAATTATTTTTTAATTCGAATTGGTGATTTTCCTCAATTCCTGATACAAGGTGCTGATATTCGAATTTCTGAGAATTAAACTTGTGTTTAAACTAATTTTGAGTGATTAATTATCATGTTAGTTCACATGTATCATATCTGAGTTTAATACACATGTTAGGGTTCATGTTGGCATGGAATTATGGATTTTTGAATTGCATTGGACTGTCAAAACCTGAGAACTGATACACTGTTTATGTGTGCACTGAATTCTATACACACACACGACCTACAGGCCATACACTCATGCACACACTGACTGAGAACATATTATACACACACACATATGTACAACCTGAGAACCTAGGTTTTGACTTACACACACACCCACACACTACTGAAAACTGAGAACCTATGTACTGTCACTCACACACTCATACACACACACACATTTACATTGTTTCCTGAGAACACATTGACACACACATGAGCACACAAACCTGGGACACCATATAGCTACTGATTTTACACACACACATATGTACAAATCTGATAACACCCTGTCCACTATATATATACACACACACATTTACACTATTTCCTGAGAACACATTGACACACACACATATATGTCACTAGCCTATCACCCTAGCCTATGTTGTTATATATATACACACACACACATCCACACAAGCTGAGAACCTCCTCACTGCCACACACACACATAGGAACCTATATACATGTACACACACACACATGTCACCCTATCTCTCTCTCTAATTATGTATATATATATATATATATATATATATATATATATATATATATATATATATATATATATGATATCTATAACTTTGCTAGATAAATATATATATATATATATATATATATATATATATATATATATATATATATATATATATATATATATATATATATATATATATATATATATGCATATTGCCTATATGATTTTAGTGTATATAAATGTGGTAAATAAATATGGGTGTATGCCAATGTAGATTGGTGCATAGGCATATAGCCTATGTGGGTCCCCTCACTGCCACACACACACATAGCAACCTATATACATGTACACACACACACATATCACCCTATCTCTCTCTCTCTCTCTCTATATATATATATATATATATATATATATATATATATATATATATATATATATATATATATATATATATATATATATATATTGCCTATATGATTTTAGTGTATATAAATGTGGTAAATAAATATGGGTGTATGCCAATGTAGATTGGTGCATAGGCATATAACCTATGTGGGTTCCCATATGTAAGCCTATGTGTATATGGCATGCATACACATGAGATTTGTGTGTTGATAGCTTATATAACATTGTGATGGTATGTGAATGCTAGGTAGACATGGTTAGGCTTAGTGAGACTTGTCTGGTTAGGATTTGACTTTAGCCTAGATTGACCCAAACATTATGTAGAATGCATTGTAATAGTCTATTTTACTATTTTGGATATGTTGTGACTTGTGCTGTTCTAAATAGGAGCCAGACACCACTCCTCAGGCAGTATATTCTTTTCAGATACTCAGGATATCAGGCGAGTACATTCTCTGATCGTTTCATACTTACTAGGACTATATTCTTGCTCTAGATTACTTTACTTGATGCTGTCACGATGGAAACACGGATTAGTACTATATGGATCTTTTCATACGATGTTATCCCCTCGGGAGCATCGGATACATCATGTCATGTGCGTTTCACTTTTATCATGTATTCATGTGCTTTTACTATTTATGTGCACTCTCGTGATTCATGTACTCTCATGTTCACGGATCCCCCATATTTGTATTCATGTGTACCCATTTATGGGCTCCCATGTGAAATCATGTACAATAACATAACTTGAACGGATCCTTGTGTATTGATTGGGGATGGGGGAGTAGAAATAGTCATGTGAACATTTCCAAAGTAGTGTAGCCATGTAAAACCTCTCATGTTTATTATCAAGCCATTCACATGTCTATCTTGTACTCTAAATCACTAGTTCACTGTTAGTTCTTTACTTATAGTAGATATTTTCTTACAGTCTTCTCTTTTACTTCATTTATATTCTTCACGTTTCATGTATTTTACTCTATTGCCTGTTTTATATTCGTGATATATGAACTGTGTAAGATGTACTGTGCTCGCTCCCGTCCTGACTGCACCTGTTAAAAAAATTACAGATGACATTGAGAAGTTCTATCCCACATACTATAGAGCAGGCCTAGATGACATATGTGAGCTGGACTCCCAGGAGGACCGAGCACTTGTAGAGGATATTACCCTAGTAGTCTAGGCTAGTTAGCTAGACCAGTATCTTACTTATTATCCTGTCTTGTTGGATACACTTGTATTTATTTGGGGATTTTATTATTCTGGATATTGTGGAGTTGTTATCTTAGACATTTAGATTCTCTCGTATCTTATATTTCTCTGTGGATTCTCTTGATATTCTTATCTATCTTATCGTACATCTTCCTTAGCTGTGATTGAGCTGTACATATATTATTCCTCCATTCGGAGAGTATAACTTTACATGTACCTTATAACTGTTAGATGTATGTGACCTAGGACAATGTTCTACCGCCGACACTGCGGCGTAGGCTGGACATAACCACTTCTCGTGCCCCTACACTGGGTGCGGGTCGTGACAACCGCAACCTCACTTGGGATCTACCGATCCATATGCAGCATTGTCCAGTCGCGTCCGGTCCTCAATTATAGACCTGGATGGATCACCTTTGAGCTTGATCTTCAACTCCACGACCCTCTCTACCCACTCTGCTACTTCCCGCATGACCTGACTGTCAACTCTAGACCCGGCTAGACCACATGCATACTCGGTTTCTTACTCCCTTTATAGCTAAGGCCTAATGCCTCTAAGGGAAATCGAATCTGGACCCAATAGTAAAATCCAGATTCTTATGTCAGTAAGTGCTCGCCACTTGGATATGTTGGTTGACACACTCAAACACAACATATAAGATGAAAGTATTCCTAATAAAACAAGGAGTGTCACAATTAAAACAAAATCATCATTCCCAACAATTGTATATATCATATATAGAAATATCACGGTAAGTCAATAATAAAGATATTATTAATATAAATGATAAGTGATTTTAAAAAATTGATTTACCAATGGGTGTCAAAGGCACGAGAATTTCTAGTATACATAATAATAATAATAATAATAATAATAATAATAATAATATGTATTTTTGTCAAAACATAAAAAAGATAATAATAAAAAGGCCACGACTAAAACATATGAAATATATCAAATAGATACCATTATGAAACATGTATATGTTAATAAAAAAAACTTAAAACTAATAAAATATTATAAAGATATTATTAAATGAAATAAATAAAAAATAATTTTAAAAATGAATTATCAAAAAGTGATAGAGGCATGGTGTGTTGGGTCCGGATCGGGAGCCCCGTCGTCCTCGACCGTTGGATCGAGCAGACGCATGCGCGGGCCCCACGCCCCCGCCCCCCTCCCCGATCCGGTAGTGCAGCAGGACTTTTGATCTGCGTCACACACACACACACACACACACATATATTTCGAGCCCTGACCACTTGGGCCGCATGCATCTCTCTTAACCACTAGACTAAAGGTCATTTGTTATATATATATATATATATATATATATATATATATATATATATATATATATATATATATATTTGAAAAAAGTAATTGTATTTATTCTACTGTGTCAAATAATTACAGGCTCATAATTACAGTCCCTTCAAATATGCACATGTTTCGAGCCCGCCATATATGCCATACACTAGCAGATAATCTGATGCATGCGGTACGAAACCATGTCCCTCATGTGATTCAATTAGTGGCTATCATCTCCAATTGCTCGTAGAATCCCTTGTTGTTTGGCGCCCCGAGATCCAATAGCGCCCGTAGTGCTGTCCATACATGCCGAGATATGCCACAGTGGAAAAATATATGATAAAATGTTTCTGGCTCTTTCTGACAGAGAGCGTAAGCATGCAGCTGGTCTATAATACCCAATTGCACCAGCCTCTCCATGGTAAGAAGGCGTCCTCTCGTGGCTTTGCACATGTTGAGTTTCATTTTATTAGCCAGACCTTTCATCCATATAAACTCTGCATGTGGCACTGGAGGGTGAAGGGTCCTCGACTAATCATAGGCGAGCCAGCTCTCAAACTGACCGGTGGAAGAACCATCCCATATCCATGTGTCCGACGTACGATCCCGACTGATTTGGATCTGTCTAATGTGTGTAGCAAATCTATGAACAGTGTTGCCCACAATATTCCAACCTCCGTCAAGGATGATACTACTGATCGAATCTTCTCTTCCTTCCAAGTTGAACGTATGCCAACCTGCCATGTCAATTAGACTAAGATGATTGAACGAAGGGTCTCTCCACATATGCGTAGATCTCCCATCAACTATAACACGTGATATATGAGGCTTCATATCAATACGGTGCCGAAGAATGCTTTTATAAACCACTGAATAATTATTGTCCACTTTGTGTGTCCAAAAGTTATTCAGCTTGAGATAACAGTGAGCATCCATTTTGCCCATAAAGAGTGTCATGTCAAGAATTTCCATGTCATTTTTATACTTGCAACTTTACGAAGGGAGCCTAACGAGCACAAACCAAATCGCCTTCATTCTTTGGCCGACATAAATCCTTCAAGGCAATGGTGTGTATTCCTCCCCACCAGACGAAGTTGACACACATTCTCTCCACTTTACGGATCGTAGCAACTAGTAGCAAAATAGTCTGGAGCTAGAAAGAAGCAAATGTTGTGATCACTGACCGAACCAACTCTATACGGCCTCCAAAGGATAGGCATTGGGATTGCCATCCTTCTATTCTCTTTTGAATGCATTCCACAAGGCTTTGGCATTCCTGAGCACGCCCGTAACTGATAGACAAAGGAAGCCCCAAGTATTTGACCATGAGTGTTCCTCTATCTATCTGCAAGATGTCAGACAGATCTCCTTGGTTAGTGCAATGCTTGCTAAAATATACCTTACTTTTTTCCTTGTTCATATGAAGCTCCGATGGGCGTCCGAACTCCTCCATGATACACACTAAGTTCCGAAGCCCCCTGTAGTAGGGACCGAAAAAAACCAGTAAGTCATTCACATAAATAAGGTGCGACACTATAGGAGCAACATTTTTGTACAATGGTGTAATATGACTTCTTTCCATGGCCATGTCCAGTAGACAAGTAAAATACTCCATTACTACAGTGAATAGATACGGGAGAAGAGGGTCCCTTTGTCGCAGTCCTCGGTTGCTAGAGAAGTACCCATGGGGTTGCCCCTTAATGAGCACTGAGAAAGAAGGTGTAGTTATGCATTCTTGAACCAGTCTCAACCATATGGAGTCGAATCCCATAGCTCCCATAAGATGACATACGAACTTGTGATTAGCTGTGTCGTAAGCCTTCTACAAGTCGAGTTTCAAACATGCCTTGCTACCCCCTAGTTTGTTGAAGCCTCTCCCCATCTCATGGGCCAGAAAACTATTTTCGCAATCAATCGCCCTTTGATAAACGTTGCTTGGTTCGGCAAGATCATCTCTTGCATAACTTCCTTCATTCAACGGCACATAACCGAAGTAATAATTTTATAAATATAGTTACAACAAGCAATGGGCCGATAGTCGTATATGATAATTTTATAAATATTGTCTTGTTCATTTTTGGTCTTATTTTAGTATTTTACTTATTCAGTAACTTTATAGTACATGTTTTATTTAAATTAGTTATATTTGTTTTGCATTTTGATGCTTAAAAATTGTGGACTTGAATATCAAATCTTAATTTAAATTCAAACACAATTGCAAATTCAACACACTCCTTGGTTTTTTGTAAACTAAACATAATATAATAAATAAACTACTATTATCATCTATCTATTCTTTTTCTTCTTTGAATTTGATGGTCGTTGTACTATTCTTTTTGTTTGTTTTTGCAAGCTTCCTTTTTTGTTTGTCCGTCAACATTTGAAGAGGATTATGGTCATCTTTGTCCTTCCTTGTTTTCTTTGCATATTCTTTTATAGGTGACTTTTTTTCTTCTCATCATCAGTTGGCATAGCACCGTCTTTGCTTTTTGTTACACTCCTTTTCCAATTTGGTTTGCATGATATAGTTGTTGTCTTTCTTTCTCCTTTTTTGTGTTCTGGCTGAATTTTTTCAATTGCTTCTGCCACGACATTCAATTTTTCATTGACAACTTTTGCTTTTTTTTTGTTCAGCGGAATAAGAAAATGGATTTCGGTCAAAGCTTGCAAACTCAATCACCTATAGTATTTGGATTCATGTTCTCCTACATGCATTTATACTGATATTACCTCTTGCAAACTAATACATATTTTAGACAGATGGCCTTATTTTTTATGTACAATATTTTGTATTTAAATTAATTTATGATCTAGATAAATAATATTATACCTTCTCAATTGACTTCTTGTATTCTTCTACTAGACATCCAATATATATTGATGCCGACTCCTCGAACATTGTAATGCATGCATTGTGATTTTCTTGCACAACATTTAGCACAAATCTATATATACAGTTATTTAAATAATACTTAGTACGTAGAATTAGTGTATCAATAAATTAATTTTGAAGTGTCTATTTAGTTCGTACCTTGGTACCACTTCGACTTCTTCCTCATTACATTTACTGCATCCCATGGTCTCTCCATTTTTTGTAATTGATGTTGTACATTTTTTGCATGAGTCATACCAAATGAATGTCTAATTTTCTACTCTGTCTACGATTCCTCTAACACAATAATATTTATCCTACAATTTGAGAAGGGTTTATCTATTTTCTTTTCCAAAGAATGACATATTAATTGTAGAATCCAAAATAATCAGATCTATTATTATTATTATTATTATTATTATTATTATTATTATTATTATCATATAAAAAGCTTATAACTGCTTTGAATGACCCTATTTATGTATCTTCATATTGTTACATATTTGTCTGTTATCACAACATTTATTTAAAGTTAACATAGGTTCTTATTTGAAGTTTATTTTAGTTAATTATTTAGGAAATAATGGAGTTTATCTGTAAATTTATGATTAAATCTAGCTCTTTGTGGTCTATGCAGATCTATGCAGATCTGATTGATGCATTAGAGGAAACCAATATTTGAATGGGTCCAAGCCCTTCGCTTACATCACATGCTTTTATTTTCTCCAAAAATGTAGCCACCAAATTTTGTTCGAAGTGGTCCAGAAGCTAAAACGGACCGAGAGAATTCAAAACATACACAACAGAACTTTATATTCATTCATGATACATGCATACATATAAAGGAGATATGTTGTATGTTTACCACTTGCCAATATTTATAATCATTAATTTGTACACTGTATTATTGCATAAGTTATCATGCACCTCTTAATTTCTTATGCAATAATAACTAAAAATAAGAAACGATGCATGCATCCCTTCATCTTCCTTTAATGAATTCACTTATTCTGTCGCAAAGTCTCTACACATCACAAACGCTCTTAGTAGTTGCATCTCTTTCTTATCCATTTCATGTTCCTTAAGTTGTGCCATGAACTACATGATGGTCAACAATGGGTGCTTTGTCAATGACAATTAGCCGTGAAAACCAACAATGGGTGCTTGTCGACAACAATTAACTGTGGAAACCTATGCTCTAATACTAACTGTGGAAACCTATGCTCTAATACCTACTGATACTAAAACAATTGGGAAGAGCAAGTGAACTACAAGAAAACACTCTTACCCATATAGGGAAAAAATATCCACTTTCATTGTAACTTTTATTCATCATTCAACTCCATTTCATTTCATGAGAGAGATGATTCATATTCGTGACTTAATTATTCCAATATTCATGATCATTAATTTTAACTAGTAAATGCACGTGCTTTGCACATATAATAATTGATAATAAGAATAGTATCCAACTATAATTAAATATCTCTTCTAACTTATGTGGTTAAGGTGTGAGATATTTTGCTTGTTTGGTTGAGCTCGATTCTCCATGTTGACAAATTTAAACTTTTTTCAACAATTTTTACAAAATTTATTTTTTAAAATAAAATGGACCGTGATATAATGACGGCTTAGACGACTCACTTTTGAGCCGTTTTGAAGCCTCATTATATAGTGTAAGATTTGTACACCTCATAATGTACAACTTATGGTGTATAAGTTACCATGCACCTCTCAACTTCCTATGCAATAACTATACCTAACCTACTATGCATGCACCCCTTAATATTCCTATAATGAATTCACTTATTCCAGTGATAACTCTCACAAAAAAGACTTCACTTAAGGGTAATTTAGTCAAGACATTATTTTGTAAGAAAATATTCATGATCATTAATTTTAATTTGTACAACTTATAATATACAACTTATAATGCATAAGTTACCATGCACCTCTCAGCTTCCTATGCAATAACTATACCTAACCTACTATGCATGCACCCCTTCATCTTCCTATAATGAATTCACTTATTCCAATGATAACTCTCACAATTCACTTGAGGGTAATTTAGTCAAGACATTATTTTGTAAGAAACAGGTGGTGGTGCATAAGTTACCATGCACCTCACAACTTCCTATGCAATAACTATACCTAACCTACTATGCATGCACCCCTTCATCTTTTTATAATGAATTCACGTATTCCAATGATAACTCTCACAATGAAGACTTCACTTGAGGGTAATTTAGTCAAGACATTATTTTGTGAGAAACATATGGGACTTTTATATATATACTAGTAAATGCACGTGCTTTGCATGTATAATAATGTATAATAAGAACATTATTCAATTATATTCATATATCTTGTGAGACTCGTCTCACTGTATCAGTATTTATGTACGGGTACGTATTTTGAGCCGTATTTCATATTTCTTGATTTTTGAATATTTTAATTTTTTTTCCAAAGTATAGGTTAAACTTGACTTGGTTTAATTTGGTCCGGTTCAACTTGGAATTGGGCTTGGTTTGGTTTAGGTGGGTTTGAGATGAGAAGGTTTGTATAAAACCCAACTCCTCTCTCTCTCTCCTCCATTATTTTCATTCTCTTTCTCTTTATCTTCTTCCTCTTCATTTTCTCCTCCAACCTAAGGCAAGTACATCTTGCCAAATGTTGGACAAATATTATTTTGTTTGTTCTAAACTCTTCCTTACATGATTCTAAGCATCTTTAGAACTTAGAGTTTTCGGTTTAGACGAATAGATTTTTGTAGATCTAAGTTATAACCTTTTCAGTTTTCTTGGGTTTTGATCTACTAAACTTCATTATTTTCATATTTTGATTGCTCTATGTTGTAGAGAATTCGATTTTACCCAAAATGGACCTTTGAAAAGTTAGATTTTGACTTGTTTTGAGGAAGTTATGGCCAAAATAAAATTTGGACATCTTCTATGTTCATCTGTCCTGATTATGGCAGGGACGATAAATAGTGTCACATGATGAATAGTGCCGTATGGATGCATAGTGCCGCAGGCATGAATAGTATCACATGGATGAATAATACCGCATGGATGAATAGTGCCGCAAGGCTTGCATAGTATCGCAGGCATGAATTGTGTCGCATGGATGAATAGTACCGCATGGACGCATAGTACGTAGGAATGAATAGTGCCGCAAGAATGAGTAGTGCCGCATGGCTTGCATAGTACCGCATGGATGCATAGTACCACAGGAATAAATAGTGCCGTAGGATGAATAGTGCCGCAGGCTTGCATAGTGCCGCATGGATGCATAGTGCCGTATGGCTTGCATAGTACCGCAGGCTTGCATAGTACCTCATGGATGAATAGTGTCGCATGGCTTGCATAGTGCCATAGTGCCTATTTTGGCTGCTTTTAGCTGTTTTATGTCCTATTTGGCTGATTTGTGATCAAAATTTTTCCCAACTTGCAACATGAAAGTTGTAGATCTTTTTCTTGGCTTCAAGAATATGTTACCAACTATTTTATGCAAGTTTCTTTTATTCTTGATATGGAGCTTATGATTGCATTACATATTTTCTATCTTGGCCTAAATTGCGACGACCCTACTTAATAACTTGATATTTCTTTAATAAATGAATTTTTTAACATGATTTGATAATATTGTACAGTTAGAGAATGACTGTACCCCTCTCATACCCTTAACACTAGTACAGATTCAATTTGTGTTTTAGGCCAAGTAGTCACCTCATTTATTTCTTTTCATATGTTATGATGCACCTTTTATCAAGGTCTATCTACAAGCTTTCTTACGTCTATGTTTGCTTAACATGATAGTGACCCGTTATGGTGCACTCATAATATATGTCTTTCTTCTTTGCTTAACATGATAGTGACCCATTGTGGTGCACTCATAATATATGTCTTTCTTCTTTGCTTAATACGATAGTGACCCGTTGCGGTGCACTCAAGTCACATGTCGCTTCTTTGCTTAACATGATTATGGCCCGTCGCGGCGCACCCCTAACAAGTACTCTGAACATGATAGTGACCTATCATGGTGCACTCCCGACAAGTAATATAACAAGTAATATGACATGACATGAACCATGAATGTTGTTACGATGGCTTTATTGGCTTACAAGTAATAAATGATTTGGACACCATAGGTGTTTCTTTTGAGTGTATTTGTACAAGCTACATGTTCTGTATTGCATCATGTCTAAGACATGGATTCTTGATGACCATGGTCAGGGATTCATACTAAATCTGGCTAGGATTAATGACTAGATTGATCAAGTAGTTCATGAAGAGCCTTTTCCAGTTACCTGTTGCCCGTTTGATCCCGGCCTTATATATATATATATATATATATATACATGGGATTTGGAGCTATCTGTTATGATGAGCACATTTCCAGCTCACCGTCGAGTGGGACACCTCCTTAGGACACATGTATCTTACTACATTGTGTCTGTTATACTTATTTTCTTTTGCTGGGGTCACTCCGGTAGCAGCAGGCGGGTAACTGGACTTAGAAATCTCTTTGCATCTTGTTAGTAATTAGGCTTGTTATAACCCTAGTTAGTTAAAGTATCAAGCCGTACTCATTGCTTAGCCGTGATTGATGGATGAAGTCAGTCCAGTCCAGTGTAGTTTTGTCTAGGCAGTGTCCATATGTTTATTTCAGTACACTATGGTTTATGCTTACTTTCATTGATAAATGATTAGAGACTAAGTTCTGTTCAGGAGAAGGGTTACAACTCCGGTCCTTGTTTGGTTTACGAGTTGTAACTTGGCTTCCGGAATGGTTCCTAAGTTATCCTATCATTGTCGTCATATTTAGTACTTACATGTTCTACATGATCCTTATGCTGCATAATGATTTAAGGCTAAGTTCTGTTTAGGAGAAGGGTTACAACCCAGGTCCTTGTTTGGTTTAAGGGTTGTAACTTGACTTCTGAATTAGTTCCTAAGTCCACTTATTATTGTCTTTCTATATAATTCTTACATGCTCACATGTTCAATTATCTCACAAGCTATACATGACTCCCTATGCCGGGTCACCATGCTCTTATGACCCGGCTATCTCACAAGTTCACATGTTCAATTGCTTTTACATATTCTCAAGCTTCTGTTTACTTAACATGTCTACACTTTACATTATGTTGCATGATAATTATTTTATGCTCCAAGATGCTTACTTATTGTCTTCCTATGTTCGGGATAAGTGCATTGGTAGTGCACGAGTCTCGATCTGCCCTTACTCATTTGTATCTCTAATTGTTGATGTTAGTGATTGCTGGTTTTAGTTCATAGTTTGGCTTCTTTGTGGTACTTGCTATTGGGGGTCTGACCACACTGGTTTTGTTTGGCCATATCTGATAGAGAAGCCCAGATGATCTTCCGCACCTTCTACTCGACGGTGACCATCCAGAGCACCAGGGTACCCAAGTGGATTTCTCATTTTATTCTTCCACTGGTTATGTACATTATTCTTTTGTGTCGTTTAGCCTCCAAGCATGTGTTTAGCTCGTGTTTTGGTCCTTGACATTTAGCCTACGGGCATAAACATGATGTGCGTATTCTAGACTGCAGCTAAAGCTATCATGTATGACTAATTTTCTTGCTAGTTTCTCCATTTTGTATTACTAGCTTCATGATCATCCATGTACATATGGTTTGGGATGTTTTACTATTGTATGTCTGATGATCATACTTCTTGTACCTTGTATAATTCCCTGTGATTGAGATACCTAGGATTGTTTTAACCTAGGATCGAATATTGGCTTGTAGAAGTAACCCCCATGTCTTGACAGCTTATACGTGATTTCAGAGTACTGGTGTACTTTGGTATTCCATAGCTGGCCATGTCCGTCCCCACTTGCCAGTATTCTGGTTCTGGGACGTGACATATCTCTTCTAATTCACGTGGTTAAGGTGGGAGTTATTCTTCTTGTTTGCTTGAGTTCGATTTCCTATGTTGAATATATATAACAATTTTTAACTTCTTTTAACATTTGCTTACATAATTTATTTTTTTAAAATAAAATGCACCGTGATATAATGACGGCTTAGACGGCTCACTTTTGAGCCGTTTTGAAGCCTCATTATATAGTGGAAGATATATATATATATATATATATATATATATATATATATATATATATATATATATATATATACAGAAATGCTCCAAAACCAGTCGATTGGTTTTGTATTATAGAACCATCCTGTGTTTTATGGATTGGATTAAAATTTAGTTGTTGAGATTAAAATGTGTAGACCCTACCACCTTTTTAAGTCATTTAATCTCAACCATGTAATTATAATCCAACGTGTATAACATATGTTGGTTCCATAATACAAAACCAACCGGTTGGTTCTAAAGCACTATATATATATATATATATATATATATATATATATATATATATATATATATATATATATATATAGAGGAAGGATCAAGATCCCCACACTTTTTGCATCCCCATGCATCCCCCCTATTTGCACCGTTGGATGGTGCTTTAAGTCATCTAATCTTAACCGTTGTTTTACCAATGGTTAAGATTAGATGACTTAAAGCACATCCAACGGATGTGAACATGGGGATGCATGGGGATGCAAAAATTGTGGGGATGCCTATCCTTCCTCATATATATATATATATATATATATATATATATATATATATATATATATATATATATATATATATATATATATATATATATATATTAGTGGCTGAATTTGCAGATATTATATGGAAGAAGTTGGAGTTTGCTGTAATTATATAGAGGAAAGGTATAGCAAGAAAAATGCAGTACTCTTTATATAAACTGCTTACGGGAAGACTGCTAACTAGGGATCGACTAGCTATATTCAGCCTTCAGGTGGGAGATTTGGACTGTGTCCTATGTGGCCGTGCTAGTGCATTTATGGAGCATCTGTTCTTCAATTGCATTGTCACATGGGATATTTGGCACATACAATAATCTATACTGCGTCTGGGAGGCGCCATTGGTCATGGTATAGTCTCGACAGTGCATAAAATCAAAGGTGCTTGAAGTAGAGGAATGATTTGGCATAAGGAGGCTTGCATCCGTCTCTCCTCTGTAGTGTGGCATGTTTGGAGAGAGCGAAATAAGAGGGTTTTCGATGGAGCATATACTTCTAATATTGATATACTACATAATATTGATTTTGATGTGCAAGGGATGTGATGTCCATGAAGGCCACCTTAGCATGTATAAATTGTAATTCTTTAAGTAATAAAGTCACCTTCTTCCACAAATTGTTTTTGGCTGACTTTGTTTTAGCAACTGTTAGAAATATTTGTTTTCCTGTCTTGACATACTGTAAATAAAAATAAATAAATTTAAGGTTACTGACCTCCACAGAAGTTGCGCATGAAGCACTGTCCTAAGAGTTGATTCGGGTCTATGTGTGCTCTACCGGTATCTCCTCGTTGCACAAAACTCGGAGAGATCGACCCCAACTTAGCTCTGCCCAGAATAAGGATGTGAGGAAGAGAAAGAGCTTCGGAAAATAGAATTTTAGAGAGATATTTGACGTAGGAATTTTTGTGTAGAGAATAAGAGGAAGATGACTCAATATATAGGCAGAATTTCAATGGACAGAAATAATGACCAATAAAGCCAGATGTTACACAACCAAATCAATGACAATACAACCAGATGTTATACAAAAATAATACAATGGAAAAACGTGGTTCAAAGAAACTTGACAAAATTAATTGTGTCCGACGTTCAAAATTATTTATGAGTCAATAACGATTCAGAAATAAACAGAAATTTTTTTTTTTTTAGGGTCTAAGCCCGAACCTGAAGATGGAATCGAATCGGCACCTGCAAATGTGGACACACATCCGTTACGCGCGCCGAATCGGACCGAGCTGGGCTGGCCTAAAACTTAATTATAGCAAAAGCGATATATATAAATTAATTACTAAAACTTGAATTATAAAAAATTGTCGAATTTGTATTTGATTTAAATATATACTTACGAAACCAAGAATAAATACTATATCATCATGAAAGTGTTGAAGAGAAAAGGAATACATAAAGTTCTTATATATCAAATAATTATTGAAAATATAGTATTTAATTTCTAACAAAGTCCAGAAGTGATGTTTATGCATTATATAACTATTTAAGTCACTACGAATTGTAATATTCTGTGAAAAGTAGGAAAAAAAATGCCTTTAATTGCATGTAAAGATCTCAGTGATCATAAAGATGCAATGAAACAAATCAGATATGCTTCACATAATTAACACCAGTCAGCATCTTTGCAAATTAGTAGCATACAACAAATTTTGCAAAACTACCAAAGACTTCTTGGGATCATATGTTATCAACAAGATAAACCACCCGAAATAAGTATATACATGTTCATCCAACAATAACAGACATAAGCATAACAGAAGCATGGAGACATGATAAAGCATTAAACCATCAATGAGACTCCAGTTTGTGTTGAAGGCTAGGAGATAACATTTGTTTAGGGGTATATATGTATTTATTTATTTATATAAAATTATATATATATATATATATATATATATATATATATATATATATATATATATATATATATATATATATATATATATATATATATATATATTGAAGCGGATCAAAAGCCCCCCTTAGAAAATTCCCTAAAAGCCCCCCTCACTCTAATCCATAATTTAATGTTAATATTAATGTTAATGTTAATATTAACATTAAATACTAAAATTAATATTAAACTTAACATTAAAATTAATATTAACATTAACATTAACATTAACATAAATATTAACATTAACATCAACATTAATAAATAAAAAAATTTAAAATAATTAATATTAACATTAACATTAATATTAATATTACGAATTAGAGTGAGTGGGTTTTTTAGGAGGTTTTCTAAGGGGGCTTTTGATCCGCTCCCTATATATATATATATATATATATATATATATATATATATATATATATATATATATATATATATATATATATATATATATATATATCCCCTTAGAAAACCCCCTAAAAACTTCCCTCACTCTCGGTCATAATATTAACATTAATATTAATGTTAATATTAATGTTAATGTTAATATTAACATTAATTTTAATTTTAATATTAATGTTAATTTTAAAATTAATTTTTAAAATTTTTAAATTAATGTTAATGTTAATATTAATGTTAATATTAATTTTAATGTTAAGTTTAATGTTAATTTTAGTATTTAACATTAATATTAAATTAATATTAATGTTAATATTAACTTTAACATTAATATTAACATTAATATTAATGTTAATATTATGACCGAGAGTGGGGGGGGGGGGGGGGGGGGGGGGGGGGTTAGGGGGTTTTCTAAGGGGGGCTTTTGATCCGCTTCTCTCTCTCTCTCTCTCTCTCTCTCTCTCTCTCTATATATATATATATATATATATATATATATATATATATATATATATATATATATATATATATATATATAAATTTGTATTTTTTTAGTTATATATATATATTTATTTCACATCAAATTAATAATACAAATAAATGTATTAATATGTACAATAACAAAATATATTAGTTATTATACAAAGTAATTTATATATATTTTTATTGTATACTAACATATTAGTTTGTTATTATCTATATTATTTTGTTATTATCTATAATATATTTATTTCACCAAATAAATTTGTATATATTTATTTTTATTGTATATTTTTATTTGTATATTAGCTAATATGTATAATAACAAAATATATTTGTTATTACACAAATTATTATATATATATATTTATTTGTATATATTTATTTTTATACTAATATATAGCTTGTCACTATCTATATTTATTTATTATTATCTATATTAATATATGTATTTGTACATATTAATTTATTATTAATACAAATAAATATATATAAATAAAAATATACAAATTACTTTGTTTATAAAAACATATATATATATATATATATATATATATATATATATATATATATATATATATATATATATATATATCTATATATATATATTATAAAAATATTAATTAATATATTTTATTATTATCTATACTATGGATAATAACAAATTAACAAATAGATTAAACAAACTAAATATTTAAACTAAATCATGCTAAAAGATAACCAACCAAACCAAACCAAACAAAATAAAATCAAAAAATAAAATAAAAATAAAATGTTCTATTTCCGCCATACGGTTTTGCGGAAATTGGATATGCCCAATTTCTATTTCCATATCGATTCTCTATTGCCATGCTAAAAGATAAGAATGTATTTTATTCTTATCTTTTTTTTTTTAGATGCTGATAAAACAACTATTAATGAACATGCTTTTTCCAAAAAAAAGGGAAGGGAGAATTTGTGGGCCGGGCCGGATCCGTGTTACCAGTATTCAAATATGAAGAACCCTATAAATAGAAACAAGTTATTCTCCCAATTTCTGTCGGCGCCTAAAACCCAAAAAAAACCCTAAAGCAATGGCGGAAACCCTGTCAGGAATCCCGCCGGAGGAAAAAGAAGAGGAGCTCAGTTTCGAGGAGCTTGGTCTCGAGCCCCGTCTGGTTCGTGCGCTGTCGAAGAAATCCATCACCAAACCCACTCCCATCCAGCGCGAGTCCATCCCTCTGATTCTGGTAAGTTCTCATCTATGTTGCACGGGCATGGACACGACGACGCCGCAGGGGTTCCAATTTTGGCGCGTCCTTGTGTGTACTGAAGTGTCCGTGTCGAGTCTGTTGCGTCTCCGACACGCCGGGCACTGGATTTTACGCGTTAAAGATTGAATCTTTGAATTGGACTCATTATTCTTTGTGCACAGGAAGGGAAGGATGTCGTCGCCAGGGCGAAGACGGGCTCTGGGAAAACCTTCTCCTATCTCCTCCCCATGCTCCAGAAGCTCTTCTCGGAGCCGAGCTCGCAGAAGTCCGCTCCGAGAGCTTTAATCTTCGTTCCCACCACAGAGCTGTGCCAACAGGTGATAAAAATTTGCTCTTTTTTTTCTTTTTCTGATTGATTGATGGGTTGGAAAATCTTGCTCAGGTCCATTCGGAGGCGTTGGCACTCCTCGAATTCTGCCGGGTTCAGTTGAGAGTCGTCCAGTTAACAAGGGGCATGCAGGCTCCGGAGCTGGTGGGAGTTTTTGGTTACTTTTGGCTCGCTCGGACTTAATTGTTGAATGCGTACTTGCTTGGTTTCCTGATTGTTTGTTGTTTTCTTTGCAGACTACTGCTCTGGCAGGGCCTCCTGATGTCGTGGTGACTACGCCGTTCTGCATTTCAAAGTGCATTTCGGAAGGAGTGATGAAGACGACATCCTTTTCGGACTCGCTTTCAATGCTGGTTCTTGATGAGGTGCGAAGCTGATTACTGTGCTATGTTTGTTTGTTGCTTGTTCTTAGTCGTTTCAAATTCTGCCAAATTATCTTGTCTTCTCTCTGGAAAAATAAGAATAGAAATTTGTTCATATATTGGCAGTTGCAAATATTTGCGACACATGTCCACTTGCTTAAATGTTGTGCTTCAAAGGAACTTTCATATGAAAATTTGTTATTCAATGCTCAAATCCTCAAAGTATTCACCTGGAGAGAGTGAGGTTTTTTTTCCAAGACTAAAATGTGGGAAAATGAAAGAAACTTGCTCCTTAAGATTGCCATGTTGATTAGAACTTAAATTAAACGCATGGTAAGCAGATCACACGAGATATTGAATTTGAAGTTTATACCTTGGATTAAAGCTAACAGATATACGGCAGCTAATTATCATTATTTTCATCTAAGCCTTTTTAATGGGATCAACTAGCGTACATGGCTCTACGTGGACAGTCGACTAAACTTTGGTGTTCGAATGTCACTCTGATGGCAAGTTGGCAACCATGAGTAGGAGAGGGTATTTGATAGGACCAACAAGGCTAGTTTACGAGTTGGCGAACCTGCATTTTAGTCTTTAGCGAATACAATACAACATGATAGTGAAGACAACATAATAGTGACACATACATTAATTTTAGTGCATCATAGTGCATTTTGGAATGTCTGTTACATATATCACGCCTTATATATGTCTGAACTGACCCGACACGGGCACGACACGAATTTTTCGTACTGACCGTCCTTTATAGGTCTTCACAGTGTTTCTCTAGATTAGGATGTGTTTAGATGAAATGCTAAGTTGACAAGATTGATATGGATGGCCACTGCACTTTAGGAACATTAGAAACTGAAGAAGCAAATGAAACTGGATTCCAAGTTTAATTGGTAATATGGTTAGGCTGTAGACTATGCAATAACTGTAAATCTTTCTAGACTATCTTCTAAAAATAGCCCATCAACCACATCAAAAAGTCAAAAGGAAAAGGTATCTACGGTCAGCTATACATGCTCTCATACTAGTTGTCAGATCTCTTTCTCAACCTATCTTGGAAATATGGGGTGGAATAGTGAAGAGAGTCCTGAAGGTCCATTCCTCCATCCATTTTGGCCATTACTCCCTATTTACCATGATATGCAATCCTGATATGCAGAGCAAACATCGGATTCTATGGTTACAAGGGGAACTCTTGACATCTTATTTGGGCATGCCATGGAACATTACTCCCATGTCCTTTAGCAACACTAGTCATTATTCTCTACTTCATGTCAAATTGTGGAACGCCGACCAGTGTATATTGTCAACACAGGTCCTATTCTTGTTGGGGCCTTAGTGTGACCATAACCACTTATCTTAAGGTCCCGCCCTTGCTGAGTTATCAAGAACAAGATTTGATCTTCCTCTCATACTCAATACCATAATTATCCTATATTTTTTTTCCAGCTGATTGGTTTTGTAGGCCATGGAGCACTGGAAAGATCCATAAAAGAATCTGTGTTGGTGCCAAATTTCTAGCCTATGTATACAATCAGGAGAAGGTTTTTCCATATAACCTAAAAGGTTGGTTGCCGGGTAGGTAAATCTATCTTTTTGGTTATGCAATTTAAGGAACAACCACTAACTCTACGTTCCCATTGGCTATAGAAGATTAAGGCCAAAGAGTTAAGATGATACAATTTGCTCTAGGGTAATGAATTCCTCCTTTACTATGTCAATAACAGTAGTCATATTTTCAGTTTGTTAATTTGGTGGAGATTGGTTGGTAAGCAAGGACGGGGCATGGACAAAACAATAAAATGTTGTGTTGCATCATTTCCAAGCTTGATGCTGAGCTCCTAGATGTCGAGAGAGAAGGCTGTGAAGACTCGATCGAAGATTAGGTGAGAAGTTAGCTTGTGGAATAGCAGTTAGAAGAGAAGTTTACATGATACCTCAGTTTCAACATTTCAGTGGATAAATGAGTCATTTTTTCTTATTCTGAAAACTTCGCACCTACACATCCAGTAAGTGTCTTTCCTGACCCAACAGACTCCCTTCTCTTTGTCCCTTAGTTTATCTCCAAATATCCTGATATTTGTTGGAACACCAAACTATTACCATCTCCTGGATGGATCCTTAATGAGTCCCTGGTGCAGCAGTGCCATAAGCAGTTGGAGGCTCATAGTTCCTGATAGATTGTGATTGGTTCAATTGGAGTGAGGTATGGCTGTTGTGGTACAAAAGGATAGTGTCTGTTGGAAGCCACATAGGTTTGTGCATGTGAGAATCATAATATAATACATTTCTTGTTGACTTCTTTGCTATCGCATGTTCTTGTATATATCGAAGGCGTTACTACTTACTAGGTCTGTGCAAGCTTGGGGATATGGAGGACACAAAGCTGTCAATGTCATTATACATGTCTTGGGAAGTTGGGAGGAAGATAAGATTGGTGGTGAAAGTGAGAAGGTTTGAGATCTGCAGGCCTATCAAATTGCCACGATATAAGTTTGCAAATAGGGCTGTTAGATGTTATCGTGAGTTAAAAATAGACTATTTCCAATTTGTGCCGTCCATAGTTTTTCTTAGCAGTGTGTTAACATCTTATTAATGATTGGTTAATGTCTTATTTAATGATTTGGGACTGGATATCAATTTGGTTGGGTATTGAACTATAAGGCAAGGTTTCTATTAGAACTTTGATTTTCAACATTTTGTCGTTTTCTGCTCGAGCTTCACTTCAGGTTTTACTCATTATGAAGTTAAAAGAAAATTAAAACATGATTCAATTGGAGTAAACTAAAATAGCTCTTATTCATAAACTCTTCCATTTCATTTAATAAAAA
The DNA here is from genome assembly GCA_029216955.1 of Iris pallida. Taxonomy (NCBI): domain Eukaryota; kingdom Viridiplantae; phylum Streptophyta; class Magnoliopsida; order Asparagales; family Iridaceae; genus Iris; species Iris pallida. Next base: position 9,546,937 of record JANAVB010030220.1, read on the forward strand.
TAATAATTATTAAAAAGTACTGTTTATCTCTTTCTCCCTTCTTATGCCCATGCATGTTAGTCAGCTGTCATAATGATCTCATATAGGTCTGTCTAATTAACAATAATATGCAAGACTTGAAAGTAGGTATACATGCAAATTCTTAAATTATTCATTGGTTAAGCAAAATATCATACAAATGTAATTACCATAAATTACATAAAATTTACATACTAGATGTAACTTGGAAGTTAGATGCAGAAGTTTCAGCCTTGTCTCTCTATCCCTCCTTTCTATATTAGATAAAGTTGAAATTTTGTGGTTGTTTAGGTGGTTTCTTAGAAATGTTCAGGCTGGCAAACAAGACTGATATCTACGCCCTGCTTTTGGCAAGTCTATACAACAATAGCATATGCATCATTGATTATGGTTGTGGTAGTACCATGGTAGTGATTAGAGAGGGATTCCTCGACATGCCATGGCAACTTTGCGAAATTTGCTTGTGCATTCTTTCATTTTGTTGATCATATGCTGGCTCTTCATTTCAAGAAATTATTGAGGTTAATTGGCATTACATATAGGTTTATGATTTGTCATGTTTTTAATTTATCTTTACTTTCAAGAGGTAATATATGATCTTTCTTTATATGCAGGCAGATCTGCTTCTATCATATGGTTACGAGGATAACTTGAAATCTCTCATCCCTCATATCCCACGACGCTGTCAGTGCATTCTAATGTCTGCCACCTCTAGGTTATTTCATCCTTTTCTGAATTCTTTTATATTATCTTTTGTTGTTTATATTGTACTTGTATTGTTTTCCTACATGTTGTAAATGCTTCTACCAAATTGAAGTCTGCAGAAGCCCTCATTGGATACAACTTGGCGTTAGAATGAATATAATTCTCTAGCATTTTCGTATCTTTTCTTCTTGTCTCTGGTATTTTTATTCTTGTCAAGCCAAAAAATGTAATAAACCATCTGATGGTTGATCTTTGAACCTTTTTCTACTTGTCTACTTGTTGATATTCTTTCAGATGCAATCTCCTTAATATGTACTCACTTTGGTGTCTTGTTTTAGTTAGTTGTGTTGGGTACCTGCTAGCATGCACCACAATTGGCCTACATATGTAAACCATCTGCTTGCTTGGTCTTTAATTAGAATTACTTGCTTAATTTCTTATCTTCCTTCACTACCATTCACTCTAATAAAGAGTCAAATTCCGCCCCAAAAAGGATCCCAATTCCCTCTTAATTTTTCTGTTGATTGCAAGCATTTATAGAGTCAAGGCCATAGCACATAGCAGTTTTACTAAGAAGCACATAATCATATACCTACTATAGTTGCTGATGGTTACTTGAGCGTCACAATAGTTAGTGAAACTTAATATTATTGTTGTTAATCTTGGTCACTTAATGCATGCAGCTGACGATGCCTTCTGTGTGCCTCTACTGTTGTTTCAATTATAATCATTTTAATCATGTGTTACACCGTGTCTTAGTTGTTGGTGACTTTTGAGGTGACTTACTCTCAGAGCATTGCCTCACCATTTTCTTTATAATGTCAATGTATCATCATTTTGGTCATGGCGTTGTATCGTCCTGTGTCTTATCTGACTATTGAAGTGCTTTTATTAATTTGAAATGACTCGTCTTCCCAAGTCCTATTGTTATTGTAATTTTTCCCGTTGACATTAGTTATGCTATGTTATGTGACCACTATGCAGAAATCAATTTATTGGTAGTGCTTCTGGCGTTCTGCTAACGTTAATGCAACATGATTAATCTTAAACCATATTGAAATGGATGTTCTGGGCCTCTGCAGTCTTCACCACTAGTGGTCTTTTATTTAGCTTATCCTAGAATGCTTAGTTATCCACTAACACAAGACAATCCTGCTTGTGCATGCCAAGAGTTGGGCTTAATCCGAGTTTCCTCCTTACCATACGACGACTTGGACTATTAGCAGGGTTATCCGTAACTTTACATATTCAAATGGAAGTTTTGGGCCTCTGTAGCCTTCACCACTCATGTAGTCACACATAGATTATGCAGTTATCCATCTCCACATGACTGATCCTGCTTGTGTAGGCAAGAGTTGAGCGAGTTGAGCTTAATCTAATTTCCTTCTTACCATACTAGACTTTGACTGTTGTACTACCCTGTTTGTGCTTATCTTGGAACTTATCTACAACATGTAGGGCTAAAGCCAAGATATGTCCTCTATTTGATTTGATTTTTAGGCTGAGTATCTTTAGACTGAAATATATTGCATTTTCTTTTCTTCAGAAGTATGCTACTGAAGAAGCTTAGTTTAGTCTCTAGAAGCAGATGGAGCACTTTAAAATCCATTTCAAATTGTCTTCTTTTTTGACAATGATATTTAACCAATCATCAACTTACCTATAGTATTCATCAAAATTAAACTCATCATAAAATTTTATGGTTACTGCACTGAGAACATCAATTTCCTTGTATCTGGCCATAAAAAGCAGTTTTCTATGAAGAATTCGCAGTGAAGGTATTGGAACTATCGGAGCATTATAAATTCCAGCAAAAAAGTTATAGCGAAATAGAACTAGCAGTTGTCTTTGACTTTTGAGGAATTTTAGACAATATATGAAGGATTTTCAGCCTTGCAGGTACTGAGTTGCTCCTCCTAACTTATGTAAATGGTGAGGAATGGTTGAGGATGTAACTATGGGAGCTTCACACCTTTCTTGATGAAAACCTTAGAGAAACTGAAGGAGGTAGTACGGTTCTATTTACTCTACCAAAACGAGCACAATGTAGAGGAAATTAGGAAAGTTGATGTGGTTAGTAGGATGGGGGAAGAAGTCATATAGTAAAAGTGGGAATATCTCATACGTAGGGAATAAACAGAGTTCTCTCTTCTCAATGGCGGCCAACCATATGATGGACATTGGAGCAGTAATCAGAAAAAAAAAAAAACCAAGAACCATGAGAGGAAGTCTTCCTTCAGTAGACCATAAACCTAGCTGACAAAGCTTAGTTTGGCCTTTTAGTATGTAATTAACTCGGTGTTTGAAGGTTCAGTCAGATTTCTGGAGCCAAGTAGGGTCAAATAAGTAAAGAGGCAAATATAAACCTGTCACTGTGACAAGTTGAACAAGAGTAAACTTAAAGATAGACGAAGACGAATAAAGTCTAATGAAGTAAGTATTGAGGACTATGACACCAAAATCGGGGAGGTTTCTTACATAGGTCTAAGTTCCTTAGTAGCCAAAAGCGGAAGCGGGGATGGAAGCGGGAGCGGGAAAACGCGACTACTTAAAAGAGTCTAAAGTTAAGTTGGGAAATTGATGAGAGCGTGTTTGCTAATATTTTTTTTTTATGTTTATTAATTATTGTTATCAAAACTTATAAATATCTTAATATTTATTAGAATTTTTAAAGTTCAGTTCAAAGTTACACATGGATCATTCATATGTTGATTTTTTATGATGTCAAGGTAAATAATATTTAGTTTTTTGGTACTTTGATGAACGTGTACTAAAAATATTCAAACTTTCTTTTCAAGATTTATGTTCACATTTAAAATTATGGCCATATAATTGGAAACACTCATGCCGTCGGAGAAACGCGCTCCCGTGACCGGAGAAGCGAGAGCTCCCGTCATTAGGAAAGCGAGCTCCCAACGAGCTCCCAAGTAAGAACTGTCGAATCGAGATTCTTACCGAGATTCGTTGACCTTCTAGGAGTTTCTGGCTTCTAAGTTAAGTTCACCATAGGTTTTCCCAAAGTCGATCCATTGTAAAAAGGGTCAAACTTAAATAATTTTGTCTACGTCTAATTCAGGAAAAGAGTAATTTAGATAACTAACAAATAGTAACATAATCATTTAGGAAGGATGGATCTGTCTACATTATTTCCATATCTAACAACTCAACGAAGTTTCCCTCGCCTTCAGTTAATTCTACCTTAAATTTCCGATCCTTTAATGACATAATTTCTCCACTTGTTGCTCATCCGGCTCAATGTTTTCTCGTTTCTGTGCCATTTTCTGGAAGCATTGATCCTAAGCACGTATGGTCTTATTGATTGATATATCAAATCCACATAAAAAGATTGGACAGTGGGTATTATGACACTACTTGATACACATAAATGTTTGGGGAATGGTGGAGGGAAGGGTAACTGTCAGTTCTCTCATGCATTTGCTGTTTATTCTATAGGGATAAATGTTCTTTAACATTTTTCTTTAGATTTTTAACACATAGATAGAGGTATGATATATCAAATGAAATGATTGGATATGGGTATTATGGTTATATCTTGACACTCACATGTGTTTGGGGAATGATGGAAGGGAAACTGGCGGTTCTCATGCATTTGCCATTGTTCTACAGGGATAAATGTTCATTACTATATTTTCTTATCATGCATTTGCCGTTGGTTCTATAGGGATAAATGTTCGTTAATATATTTTGCTTTAGATTACAATGTATGCTATTTTCCTGGTTTCTAGTGCTTCTAGGAGTCATTTGCTAATATGATCTTTTTTAAAAAGCTGGTTTTTGTTATTTATTGCAGTTCTGATGTTGAAAAGCTGAAGAAACTTGTGCTACATAATCCAGTAATCTTGACCCTGTCAGAAGTAGCAAACTCAACAGATGAAATTATCCCGAAAAATGTCCAACAGTTTTGGGTGAGAATCATCTATCACTCGTCTAATTCATACGCTAGAAATGATGGAAGCTCATGATTAAACTATTGTCGACACAAAATATCTCCGATCTCAGTGGTAACACTACTCTCACTGGAGCATATGCTGAATTGCTTTACATTTTCTCACGATCAATTGTAATCAATCATTGAACTTCAACCCAGTATCCTGGCATAATGACAGCTCATGTTTTTAACCACATATGTGGCAACACTGTTGTAGATATCAATGAAAATAAACTGCAGTCAACTTTTTGCTAGCCAATTGATTGTGATATTGCTGACATTATAATATGATGTTTATTTACTTATGCTTCATCACATTACCTACTTCAACTCATATCTAATCTGGTTTCAAATAAGCTCTCAAAGTAGAACCAACTTTTTGCAAATAGTATTTGTAAGCTCTAGTACTTAATTCTTATAGTTGTATTTCCCCCTTCTATTTTTTTTTGCATACACACCTCTCAAGATGTACCATTTAAGATTAGAATCTAATTTCCGCCTTGGTTGCCACTCAACTGCCTGTATACACTTAGATTCTATAATCCACTTACAGTTGAATGTGAAACTGAGAGTAGAATCTTCAATGGTTAAGAGGGTTTTAGCGCACTCAACGTATAAGGTTCCGTTTCTCCGACTTTGTTCTGGAGTCAGTATGTTGATGTCCATCACGATAGAAATCTCACAAATCAAAACATATGTAGCAATATTGTTTGGAAATATCATGCATAAGATTCTTTTTTTAGTAGTCTTTGACTGTCCCCCTTGGCTGGGATTTGATCTACTCTTTTAGATATGCATATTCCATATTCTTGTCTACTTTGCACGATTGGCTATTGGGTTTATGCATAAACATTGACTTGTCATTCATATTCTACATATTCCCTAGATGGCACCATACAGCTGTCAATTAAGTTTAATTGTTATCTTGTGAAAATTTAATCTCTTATCTTATTTTGATTACTTGACCTGCTTTCCAACAAAAGGTGCCTCAAGTATGATCGTTGATTGTTTTGTGCATGTTTTTTCTTTGATTGTATTTATTTCTAGCATTCTGTTCTCTGAAGTCATTGACTTGTTCATGTTTCCAGATTTCATGCAGTTCTCGTGACAAGCTACTTTACATCCTTGCGCTCTTGAAATTGGAACTTGTTCAAAAGAAAGTGCTAATATTTGTCAATTCTATTGACATGGCTTTTCGGTTGAGACTGTTCCTAGAACAGGTGATCTTACATCTAATTGTTTCTTTGCTTTATTTTGTGAAATGCTAAATCTGGTGTGAAGCGTGGTTGAGAAGTTGTATACTTGTACCATGGTCCTTAATTCTATAATCTGCTTACATTAAGTTAAGGATTCCAGGCTTTCTTTCCTCTTACAGCAGTTGATTTTGATTAACATTATGTCTTCTTAGTAAGACAATCTCTAGGAATTTTCCTTGATTGCTAGATTTCTATTCATTTTACAAGTTCAGTGACTATTATGAGATTTACTTTGGCAAGTAGAATTAGTAACCAGATCTTGAAAAAACAATGTGTATTCTAAAGACTGAATTAGTTACAGAGATTCAGAGAACCTAATTTCTGATCAAGTGCTTATTAAATCATAGAAAGTGTTCAAAACTTGTAAATATTTCATGCAGCGGGAAAATCTTGATAGCCTAAGTTCAGAAAAGAACACTGGTTTTTTTAATATTTGCAACTGTCAGTCTGCATATTGATGCATTCAGTTTTAATCACTATGTCATCGTATGCCTAACAGTGACATCGACTCTATTTGTACTTCTTTCCAAAATGGAAACTCAAATTTGTCCCTCAACTGTTGACTCTTATATTTCTTATTGTACATGTGGTCAAAAGCTTCTGGATCTTGTCGTTGAGTCGAATGCCAAGTCAACTAAGTAAGCATATCAATTCTCTTTTCGCACAAGAGCCCCATCAAGCCTAAATAGATTGCTCGCTTTTTAAAGTCTTAGTTGACTTTTTCGGATTTCATAATAAGCTCCATTAGACTATTGTTAAGTGGAAAGTGAACAATTCATTAGCTTTATCAAATCTTGGCAAGGTGCAAGACACCTACTTTCATAGTTTTCTTGTTAAAGCTAGGATTGGAAATGTTGCTGGACCATCCATGGATACGGATCCGACATAGACTGGACTGATAGTCTTTTTAGATTTTCCAGTTTAAATTTTTGTTTGTTAGGAATCAGGATTAGCCTAAATAGAAAGAATGTTCTCTCTTTGAATTGGTGAGGGATTTTAATTATCTTATGGATAAAGTATTTAGAGATTTGTTTTATCTCCTTTCAATTGTTTTATAGTCTATAAATAGTTTGTAAATTCAAATATTAGACACTTAAGAATTGGAGATCATAGTTTTGAGTTTGTATGGAGTGATACCAAAACCCTAGAGCTGATCTATCTTGTCTTCTTCTCCGTCTCCGATGTCGACGTTGTACGAAAGTCCTATCATTGAGATCCGATGCAATCCGTACGTTTCCAAGATCGGGTACTTTTATTAATTACAACTTGATTTCTATGTTTTTGCAATTCTATTATAATTTTTGTGATAAATTGATTATAGTTGATTGCTCACAAATTCTTAAAGCTTTCGGGTCTATTTCTTAAAATTTTAATTTAAATACTAATCCTATTTCCTCGTAGTCTTTTTCCCGCTTCAAATTGATATTAGAGTCCTAGATTAGGAATTATTTTATATGTAGGTAAAAGCCAAAGGAGCAATTAAAATTTTTGGTAAAATAAAAAACATGGATTATGATGATTTGTTTAAGAAGATTATTGATCTATGTAAAAAGAGAGCGTGACGTACTTTGTAGTATGTTTGAAGCTAAAAGGAAGAGATTAGTAGTTGACGTATGTACACAAGTAGTGTTCAATCAGGTGCCAACCTTATCCTTCAAATGTACATTAGTTGAACCTAGTGAACCTATCATAGTTGAAATACAAATGAGGTCTGTAGTTGAAACTAGGTCCAGATTTAACCCAAAATTTAATTTTAACTTTTGTATAATATCATTAGGAGAATTAAATAGGTCATTTGATGAATCCAATAAATTTAAAGAACCTAGCATGTCTTCTAAATATTTTGATTATTCCAATTATTCGGCATGTGAATGATTTCTATTATATGTTTATTATGAATAGTTGTAATAGTTTGCAGAAAATAATGATTGATTGTAGGGATGCTCATTTTGTCGACAATCTTTTTGTTGAGTTGACCTGTACATTATGACCAGTTATTTTGATGTATTGGGAAAACCACCATTTATTAGGGTATTTTGATGTTACGTTCCTAGTGGACATCTCGTTTCTTCCACCTCCTTGACTGCCAATACCGTCATGGAATTTCGTCGTATTTTCAGAAGCCTTTGTGTTGACTAGACTCGCGAAGTAGAGGCCTCTGCCATGACCAATTTTGAGCGCACCTCCAGAAGCATAATTCCCGAACTTTTGCTTGTATTATACACCAGGAGGTCCATTTTTCAAAGCCAAGGATAATGATACAGGATCATCCATGGACCCGAACCCGTCTCTTTTCTAGATCGGATTGATATTATCTTTTTAGATTTTTCAGTCCAAATATTTGTTTGTTAGGATTAGCCTAAATAAGGAGAACTTTATCTCTGAGTTGGTTAGAAATTTAATTGTCTTATGGATAAGTACTTAGAGATTTGTTTTCTCTCCTTTCAGTTGTTTTGTAGTCTATAAATAGTTTGTAGATTCAGAGATTAGACATTGAAGAAAGAATTGAGATAAATATATGTTTGAGTTTATGGTGCGATGTAAAAATCCTATAGTAGATCTATCTTGCCTTCTTTTCTGCCTCGAACGTCGATTTCGAGTTGGATCTCGAGCACAAAAGCCCCCTTATTGAGAATCGACGTAACATGCTCGTCTCCAAAATACAGATATTTCACATTAATTACAACACGATCGTTATGTTTTTGCATTTTTATTATAATTTTTGTGATAAATTGATAATAGTTGATTGTGCACAAATTTATTAGAACTTTCGTGTGCAATTTTTGCTAAATTTCTAATAATTATACTAATCCTATTTCCCATGAGTCTTCGTCCGGCGTTAGAAGTGTTCACAGAATATTGTTTGTTCCCATGCGATAACCAGATGATGCTAAAGTACCAATGTTGTTGTTGTTATTATTTTGTTTTTGCTTGAGTGCATACGTGAACATTATTTGTTCTTCTTGGTATTATTGGATTGTCTTTAGTTTGCTCTCTTTTACTTGAATCAGAGAGATGAATGCGTTGCTCTTTTTTGTGTCTTAGAGATGAATGGATTGAAAATCACAATAATTAACCTCTTTTGTGTAGATATTTTTTAGTCATGGAACTCAGAAGTTGCTCTTTGGTTGCTACGTACGTGCCAACCAGCCTTCCAGGTTGGCAAGGCTCTTGTGTTCATAGCTAATCTGGAGAAGACTTTGGTACCATCTTCAAGGTTGACGTCAGTCATAGGAACTTTGTGGGACTTCTCGTGCTCCACTTCATAGCCGATCCCTATTTGATGGGAGAATGATTCAGTGAGGATGATGATGATTATGGTGATAGTGATTAAACCTGATAATGGGTAATCTGTACCAATGTTTCGAGAATCGGTTGAAACTGATATTTATTTAGTATCGGTTTTGGCCCTAACTGATCCGAAACTCTACAAAAATATCTGCATTGACCTCTAATAGAGACTAGAGATCATACAAAAAAGAGTATTTTCTTCAATTTCAGTCCAAAACTAGCAATAAGATTCACCATGTTTTGAAAAAATCAAAACAAAATAGAGGGGGGAGTCTTTGGTCAGAAAAGAAGCCAGGGAGAGGTCGAGAAAGAGGAGAGACAAACATGAATCCTTTGATGAAAGATGAAAGAGGTTTTGAACCATTAGTCGAGAAAGAGGAGAGACAAAAACTTCATCTTTCAGCTGCCACCATTCCCTCTCTAGGGTTCCAAGGAAAGATGAAAGAGGTTTTGAACCGTTAGATTATGTTGGGTTTGATCTGGCTTAGCATACCAAACACACAACTTGCTTATTATGTGATGGTGATATATACTAATAGGTTGGTTAGATTTATATTATAAAAGTAAAACCTGACGATAATTGGATAATAACTTAAGTATTGCACTTATTCAAACAACCCCATGTGTATTAATGATACCGTAAACATTAGTATTTCTACAAGAGTATTAAAACTTATTTACAAATTTATACGTATCTTTAGCCTTTCTTTATATTAGGGGGTAAGCTTGCATACATCTAGACCCGTACCATATCTTCGTAAGCGGGAGCATTGTGGCACCGGGACACCCCTTTTCTATGTATCTTTAGAAAAATAGAATAATCTGATGAAAACCCCTCAAGAGAGTTTTATGCAAATTTTATTAGGAAGTCAATGTTACCTAAAACTTACAACCATGAGTTATGAGTTTATATATATTGAAATAGCCCTAAACCATCACTTAATTTGTACAATCTATTAATTTCAAAACTGAAATTTCTTTAAAATTCTAAATTCTTTCCTTAATGTGTTACAATAAAAAGTATATATAGTTATTTTGAAATATTTATATATATTCATAATCCAAACTTTGGAGCATTCGTTTGTGTCTTGATCTATGTTGTACTGGACGCTAAGCGGGGCGAGGCGACACTAGGCCCGCCTCGCCTAGGCACCCGCCCAGAATTTTGTGGAATTTTTTTTTCTGCAGTTGCAGGCTTGCAGCAGTTGCAACACTAGGTGCAGCACCAGGCAGCAGTAGCAGTTGCAGCACCAGGCAGCAATAGCATAATTTTGTGCAATTCTCATTGTATTATTTGTATAATAGCAAACAAAAGAGCAAATGGGTGACATTGTATAATGTCAAGCCTATGGCAGCCCATCCTGACTTACCTCCGTCTAGGCGCCCATCGCAGTGTTCTAAAAATCGGCCTAGGCGCCCGCCCACCGCACCGAAAACCCCCTAGGCGGTGGGCTAGGCGGCTAGGCGGGCCCTAGGCGCCCCTAGGCGGGCCTAGGCGGGCCTAGGCGGGCCCTAGGCGGGCCTAGGCGCCCCTAGGCGGCGGGTTTTTTGAATTTTTTGATTTTTTTTTGATTTTTTTTTTATTTTGTTTATTCTTAGTTGTATTTTGGATATTTGTTTGGGTTTTAAGATAGTATTTGGATTTTTAGAACATTGAAATTTCAAATTTCAAAATTCAAAATTTCAAAAATTTCAAATTTTTTTTTTTTTTTTTTTCTAGGCGGCCGCCTAGGCGGCGCCTAGGCGGGCTAGGCGCTAGGCGGACCTCCGCCGCACCGAGTCCGCCTAGCGCTTTTTACAACATTGGCCCATCGTCTGACCAGTGCAATAATTTCTACAGGTCGAGGTGACCTGTTCCAAACCTGCACGCCTAGGCTGCCTAGACGCGCCTAGGCGTTGCCTGTGACAACATAGGTCTTGATCAAATAAAAATCATGCAAGTATTTCTCAAAATCAAAACAAAACTATATAAGTTATTTGCAAACATGTATGTACCCCAATATTATATTTCTTATGTTTCAATAATATATATATATATATATATATATATATATATATATATATATATATATATATATATATATATACTTTTCGTCTATTTTATCCTCTCATAACTGAAAGGATAGCGTCATAGCCTTGACTCAATGTCCCCACTCTTTTAGGATTCGTCCATTTGATGAGAACAAAATAGTTAGGAGTCGGAGCGAATCCTAGTATCAATGTGACCGGAGGGAGCTTTGAACGAAATCAAAGTTTTCTCCCGAGTTCGTCTCACTTTCAACTCCGAGTTTGTCCCGCTTTCCAACTGATGGAGTTCAACCTCAACATCTATGTGGACCTAGGCCTTTCAGACTCGAATTAACGGACTTAAAACCGACTTTATTCCCACGAGCCTCCCGAACGAGTAATGGTCGGGACCGACAACTAAGTTTTATTAAGCTACTTTCGGACAACTTGTAAAGTAGTCTGGTTTTCAACCTATTTTGATTTGGTGCTGCAAACAGAGGGAAAATAGCTTTGTATACTTAGTCATGAGAGGGGACCTTGGTTTCAGATCTGTCCTATTATAAGAGCTAGGTAAGCAGGTTGCACCAAAGGTTGAGAAGCATGTGGAGTAGAATTGGGGGGAGAGACTTATTACAACCCAACATCTGCGTACATGTCGATTTCTTCCCCACATCAATCTTCTTCTTAACTGGCACTTTATTATAAGCCATAGCTCATGTATCCAAAAAAGAATTTGTCGGGGCTGCATAAAATGAATTTCTTAGATAGGTATGGAAAATGCTACCCATAAAACTAGCAGAAGCTTCGGCCCTTTTTGTGTTGATAATCCTTATGCTTCTACAACGATAGGAATAAAGGCATAATTAGTTCCTCACCACTGATATGCATTCTTAACCCTTCTCTATCTCTCGTTATCTGGTTTCGCAGCCAGTCATCTGCCTTTGGTACCCAAAGTAGCTGATCGCCCTCGTGCAGTACCCAAACCCATTTTTTTTTCACAATTTCCATTCGGACTGAGAGACCAAATGGTCTTGTCTTCAACAAGGAGTTGTGGGAGTTCTTACAGGGCAATCTCCTGTATTAGACACTGTCCAGCTACATCAAAGGAAGTTTAACAACCGAACCCATGGGACAAGCATGCCTTATCCATCTGCTCGCACCTCATATGAATCAAAATCCAAGGTGCCCTCGCTACTTATTATTAGTAGTCGGGTTCTCAAAATTTTCATTGCCATTCTGATTCCTACTTCGAGGGGTGAAGAAATGGCAAAAAGAAAAAGCGCTAAACTCAAGCGAACAATGTAAGGTCAATTGAATAACTTGAGTGAAAAGGCAGGTGAGATATATCTGAATGAGGCTAACGCTAGCGAGGATCCGATAGTGAGGACCTGGTAGGGAGTCGGTAAAAAGAAAAGTAAAGAAGTAAAGGAACAAAGCTGCTTGTCTAAACGGGAGCAAAGTGGCACCCGGAGGCCATTTTTATATGCATCTTTAGCAAAATAGAATAAGTTGATGAAAAACCCTCAAGCGACTCTTATTCAAATATTATTCCATACAAGGAAGTTGATCTAACCGAAAATTTAACTCTCGAGTTATGATTTTTTTTAATATAAATAACCCTAAATGACAATCTATTAATTTCAAAACTTAAAAAATAGAACTTCTAAATTATTTTCCTATGTATTATAAAGTGTACTTATAATTCTTTTGAAATATTTATATATATATTCTTAAAATCCAAACTTTGGAACATTCGTTTGGGTGTCGGTCAAATAAAAATCATGCAATTATTTCTCGAAACCGAAACAAAATTACATAAGTCATTTGCCAAAATGTGTTTGGACTTTAGACATCATACTATATTTCTTATGTTTCAATAATTTTATATTTTATAAATTGTCGAAACCCAATATTCAGAAACTCCGTCCCGAAACCGCCGATAAAAATATAAAGATACTCAGAAGAGGACGCATTATCATGATCGAGTGTTTGAACCTCGATCTAAACCTTAAAGGAAGGAGAGCATTTGGTATTTGTAGTAGTCCAGCGGATGCTGATTAGATGAGTTTCTATGCAAGTAATTCACATACTGGTTGGGAACAAATATGTTGAGAGCTACAATTAATTTAAGCTAGGTAGGGCTTTATAATTTGGAATAGAACGATATATTGGGAGATTAGATTGTTCCATCACAATGACGTCTATGAGAATAATATTAAATTCAGTAAGGTCCATTGGTTCTTTGACCATATCTTACCTCTGGTTGCAAACCTGATGGCAAATCGCTTAATTAGTGCCAAATTCCTTATGTGGTTATTATGGGCAAGACATGGTGTTTCTGTGAGCCTATTGGACAGCTGACAGACAGAGAAACTCTAGCTTATTGTCCAGTTTAAGCTTGTGCAGACAGAAGTCTTGTCTTATTTAAGTTAATCTAGCATATCTTACCTCTGGCTGCAAATCTGATGTCAAATCGCTGAATTAGTGCCAAATTCCTTATGTGGTTATTATGGCAAGACATGGTGTTTCTTTGAGCCTAGGAGCCAGCTGACAGGCAGGGAAACTCTAGCTTATTGTCCTGTTTAAGCTTGTGCAGACAGAAGTCTGTCTTATTTAAGTTGATCTAGCTTTTTTTGGATAGGAAGAATAAGAACCGAATTAAGTAATTCAACAACTATTTGGTAGCCAGTAGTCTTGCCCAATTAAAATGGAGATAACAGTTAAGCATTTGGTGCTATTTGTTGATAGCAAGTATGTGGACATGGGGTGGATGTTGGTAATGACATTTTCTTCTTTCATGTGTTGGAGAGTGGCTCAGATTGCAAATTTAGGATTTATCTTAAAATTGGATAAGATTATGACATGACACCCTTCTCCATAATATTGTAAAAATTCAAAATGAAGGGATTGTATTTATATGTTAAAAATAATGTAACTGGTGAGCTCATCCACTAGTTTAACTTGAGCAACATTGCATGGTATCAGATTATCAGTTCCATTTGATAAGGTACAAAGAATTATGTCTTCCATTTGGTGCAATTCATACCCTGCTTGTATCATGATATCATCCATCCATGTTGTAGCTCCATTGATCTATTACTTCTGATAATCTACTTCATCTGTGTAGCAGTTAACTTGACATGTTTTAGTTTATCCTTGCAACAACAACAACAACAACAACAACAACAAACCTTTATCCCAATTGTTTAGTTTATCCGTACTGTAATAAATCATATGTTTTGCCTATCTATTTTCACGGAAGAAATGACACTCTGCATGTTCCAGTTTGGGATAAGATCTGCCGTCTTAAATGCTGAGTTGCCACAAAATTCACGTCTCCATATCCTTGAGGTATGCTATTAACTCCCTTAATTTTACTTTTGCATGTTAAAAATTTAGCCAGAAAGACTGGATGGTAGATTCCCAATAAAGAATGCACCTATCTATTAACTTCGAACTGTGTAATAGACACTGAGTACATTTGCGAGCTAATATTTAAATAATGGTTTCGTGTAGCAATTCAATGCAGGTTTATTTGATTATCTTATAGCTACTGATGACAACAAGGAAAAAGAAAAGGAAGAAACATCTAAAGAGAATAATATACAATCAAGAGGTTCAAAGAAGCACCTTAGACAAAAGTTGGATGCAGAATTTGGAGTTGTGAGGGGAATTGACTTCAAAAATGTCTATACGGTATGCCCATATTCAACTAGAATTTGTGGTCAACCTGGAGTATGCACATGCCTAACTTCGTTTCTCAAATAGTTTTCAGTTTCTTGGTTAACTTTTTTGTCTTCTCTTATATTTTGGATTAAGTGATTGCTAAATGACTTATATTTTGAATTGTGAGGGCGTTGCTTGTATGGATGGTAAGGCTTGCTCCTTGCATCCTGGATTATGCATGTTCGAGTTACGGAAAAAGCCTCTCCATATATATGGGGGTAAGGTTGTGTGTCTTGCCCCTGCCTCGTGGCACTGGGACGCTCTTTTCTTTTTGGATTGCTAAATGACTTGGTAGTATGTAATTTTCTCTTTCTATTGTCTACTCGATAGCTGGCTTTGGTAATCTGAAGTACTGAACATCATTTCCTACCTTTGTTCTGTCTATTCTATGTCATATAGGAAACACAGCAGCACTCATTCTGGCAAACATAATTTATACTTCCATTTTAGATAACAAATGTCCTACGTTGTGGCAGGTCATTAATCTTGAGATGCCTCAAAATCCAGCAGGATACGTACACAGAATTGGGCGCACAGGAAGGGCACATAATACTGGGACATCTGTTTCTCTTGTAAGTAATGAGGAATCATGCTGTATGCACTACATTATCTTTAGTCATTCTCCTTTGTCATGGATAGGTTAAATATTTTGTTTGAAATCATCTGTTCATGGTGATGTGCAAAGATGATTGAGAGAATTTTACAGTATCCTATTAACTCAGTGTTGTCGTTTGCATAAGTGTCATTGTTCAGATGAAGTATGTTAGTGCGAAGATGCATACAACCTTTACTGTATGATGTTTTTGTGTGCCTTTATTAATTTTACTTACATTTTTTAACAGGTTTCCCCTCAGGAGTCGGTAGTTTTTGAGGAAATCAAACTTTTATTGGGAGATGATGAAAACCAGGATGCCTCAAAACACATTTCACCCTTCCCTTTACTGACTAAAAATGCCGTCGAATCGTTGAGATACAGGGCAGAGGTAACAAATTTAATGAATTATTGCTTGATTGTCATGCTGAACCCTGGTTTTTAGAAAACAATACTAAATTTACCGTTAGGGCTGAAAAAAACATGGCTCAGATGCTTACGGTTTGGGGTGAGAAAAACTACATTGAGGGCGAGAGACAATTAGAGGAAGCCCTTGAAGAGGAGAAGGAAACACCTCATGCGGGGTCACTTTATTTATTACTTGCTGTGTATATGGATCAGTACAAGCCTCCAGAAGCTGCACTGGGCTCCATGAACCTCAATTAATGTGACCCTGCAAATTTGGGTGAAAATCTCCTCGCAGCAAATACTGTTGGTTACTGTTCTGTTTTCTTTCTCAGTCAAACTGGGTTCTCCTGCTCTGTTCATGCAAAGCCCCTGTTTCACAACCTGCATCATAAGAATCTGAAATAAGCTCCACTCTGCCAGCGGAGTTCAGAATCCAACCTCCTATAGCCTATCCCTATTCCTCCATCCCTTTCTAACTCACACTACAACAGTGGTTCTGCGCTGACGCCAACAGCTGTTGTTTGCCCCTAGCATGGTGTCCTCAGACGACCATTCTCTCGTAGTGTTGTCGGAATGATGCGATTATCATCTCGACGCATTGTGATAGCGTCCTTTTGGTGCTGGACAAATGGGACTGCATTCACATACTGAGATGGAACTGGTGCAAGACCTGTAGTACGATTTTTTTTTTCCTCCAGCATACTATAAAGGTTTGACATGAATTGTTGACCACCAAACCAAATGAGCTTTGGCTAATATGTTATCTAACATGTTAATATTGGAAATACTCGACAATGGATTTCATTAGATGGAATAAGTAAATATTTGTAGGAGAGGATAAGTGGTGGCTATCAAGTATGAGACTAAACAACAGGTTAATAAGACGAATACACAAGGAGAATAATTGTAGACTCTCCTACACTCCCCTGCAAGCTAGAGGGTAGATGTCAATCAAGTCCATCTTAGACGGAACGTGTCACGTGTGGGAAGCTTGGGTAAGGATAACGACAAACTGAGGGGAAATATAGACTTGGAGAGAGAGAGACTTATTGAAGCTTGACCTTGTCCCGATTCCGAATGAAATGACAATCATTCTCAATATGCTTGGTGCTTTGATGACATAATTCTCATCAACATGGATGACAACTTTATTATCACAAGAGAGAGATGCCGGAGAAGTTAGCTAATACCAAGATCAGTTAGAATGCTTTTGAGCCAGGTAAGCTTGGAACTACACAGGACGTCTAGTGATACTCAAGCCTCAATAAAAGAGAGTGACTACTATTTGTTTCTTGCTTTTCTATGTGACGAGGTTGCTGACTAGTAGAATGACGATCATGAAGGGACCTGGCATAGCGCGTGCAACATAGGGGGTAATAGATAATGACGATGATCAATAGAGAAGTTTCTGGACAGGAGACTTCTCTTCAAATACTGAACAATGTGCTTAACAACGTGAAGATGAGAGATCGTAGGAGATTCTGTTCAGTGGCTTACTATGTTGACGATGAAGGAAATGTCTGGATGAGTAATAGTAAGGTATATGAGTTTCTTGACGAGTTGACTATACATGTCGAGATCATAGGAGGAGGTAATGTTGGAGAGATGAACATACTGAACCATATGAGTGTCAGTCGGGATGCAATATCCTTCAAGAGATCTAATGAATACTTCCACTGGAAGTGAAGTAACAACGATTCTTGCTAACAAAAAATAAATGTCTTATTGGGGTGAAAGTATGTGGAAATGTGTGTTGTAATCTTAGATATGCCATCTAAATCATTGCCAATGATTCCGACGTGATCTACGTAAACAAGGAGAATGACCATGCTCTGGGGTTAACGATGAATGAAGAGAGAAGAGTCGATAATGCGAAACCAATTTGTTGAACTTGGCTGAACTTGTTAAACTATGTCCGGAGAGACTGATTAAGGCCATAAATAGGCTTGTGGAGATAGACAAACTAGTTGCTCCCTTGTTGCAGTCTCATTTCCCCATCCTTGTGCCGTCACTTTACAATTGGAGAACTTTCATTTCCTGGCTAAAAACCAATTGGCAATAAGTGATTTTGTCTACAGTGATTTTCTAGATGCCATGTTCTAAGGTCAGTTTGAAGTCACCAAAAATTAGAAAGATTGCGAGCATGTATTAATTTTCCAAAAGATATAATATTATGCCTTCTAGTTTGGTTTCAAATTATAGTTGTTCCTGTTGGTGATTATCCTTCAAGGCAATTTTGGGAAAAGTCTGATGTCAATATTTCACCTTTGCAGGACATTGCCAAAAGTGTTACAAAAGTTGCAGTAAAAGAATCACGTGCTCAAGATTTAAGGAATGAATTGGTTAATTCTGAGAGGTAAGCGTTTCCGTTACATGAATGATTGTTTCAACTGCTGTCCGAGCTAGTGAGTAAAGGAGTTAAGGGATTTTGGTGGAACTGTTCCCTATCAGTTTCTTTTGTTTTAGACTTTTAGCCGAACAATTTAATAACAATAAAAGCTATGTTGTCTGCTTCTTTGTTTGGTAATTTAATTATTTTGACGTGTACCCCATTAAGATTTTTTTTGTTCTTCATCAATCCCTAAGCGAGTGTCTTATTTCCTGCATTACTAATTACACTATTTTCATTTAGGTTGACGGCACATTTTGAGCATAACCCTAGGGACTTAGGTAACGTATCTTCTCGGTTATGCAGTTTCTCGAACATATCCCTTTTTCATGGCTTACTAGTGCAGTTAGGAATTCTTATCATTGAAATTTTACCCTCTGTGGACAGAGTTATTAAAGCACGATAAGTTACTCAGCAAGAAGGCTCCTCCTGTGCACCTTCGTAATGTACCTTCATACCTTATTGATCCCGTGGTGAAAGAGGGAAGCAAGCACATCAAGCTATCCAGAGAGGCAATGGGTTTGAACAAGTCAAGACGACGTCCTGGGCTCAGGTCGGGATCTGGCAAGAGTGGAGATCCTCTCAAGACTTTCAATGCTGGGGTAAGTACTCTCTTGATCTCCTATGCATCACAATAAAAATATGCTGAAGAAATTTTTTACAACATTTTTTGTGGAAGTATGTATCCTGTTACTGGTTTGCTGAAATTGTTATAGGCTTATAGCTTTACGGAAGTCATTATATTGTGCCCATATATGTTTCATAATTCATAATATGCAGTAAACAATGTAGATAAATGATTATGACAAATATTTGAGTACACACTTTGTTTCTAGCTAGAACTGACTACACGTTTTGATATTTAAACTAGTAGACTATATATATTAAGTCAATCACAGTAGGCAACACAGTGCTTCCTAATATCTTGATCCGTCTATAAATGGTCTTATGATATTTTGAATATATAGGATTCAATGGTGGACTTATTTGTTTCAAGTAATATGTAGACTTATTTGTTTCATTCATCTGCCCTCAATTTCAGACGCTGTATGGTGTAAAATTATTGGGTTTCACCTGTGTATAATAGTTACCTACTTCATCACGCAATGATTGTTTTTGTGCTATTATATATATATATATATATATATATTTTTTTGGAATAAGGTAAAATTTTATTCCTCGCGAAACGCGGTATAGGTAATACAGTACATAATCACACAGACTCCCCCATGACTCATGGGGTCAAAACAGATACATCAAAGTCAATATTGTGCATAATCCCAATCGGAGGGGTAATCAGATCCTCGAAAAGGCGCCTGTTCCTCTCCCTCCAGACATGCCAGACAGTAGCAGAAAGTCGCAATCTGGCTTGTCTGGCCCATCCAGCATCCATACCCCTGCCATCCCTGATCCAGCTAAGGATCCCTCTAATATCTCTGACGCTGCCAGCACCTCCCAGATACCTCCTGCACTGCTCCGACCAAATGTGCCAAGCGAAAGGACACTCAAGGAATAGGTGGGCCATAGACTCATCCTCGTCAGAGCATAGAAGACACCTCGAGTCTGGAATGGACACCCCAAACCTAATGAGTCTATCTCTCGTCATCAATCTCCCGAGCATCAACCTGTAAGAACAGAGCTGCAGCTTCCGAGCAATCCCTTTTCCCCAGATGAAATCTACATCCTCAATCCTGTCATGCCGAGTCCTAACCAGATCATAACAACTCTTGAAACTGAACCTGCCCAGCCCCCCAGAAGAGGCATGGCCAGCCCAGTTCCAAGTGTCCCGAGTCTGGCTAGTATCAATAGAAATAGTCCGGATCTCCTCGCCAAGCTGTGCTGTGAAAGTGTAGAGCTCCGGTCTCCAAGCACCATCTCGAATGATCAGACTACACTTCAGCCCTCTCGAGGCCTCTCTATCATGCAGCGGCCCCAAATACTCCAGTAGGGAACGATTGCCCAACCAAGGGTCGAGCCAGAGATCAGTGGAGGAACCATCCCTCATGGATCGGCAAATAGCAGTCTGTAGTACGGGTCTACACTTAAGAATAGCCTTAAATGTGACCGAGAAATTACCATCAATCCTGATCGTCCAGAAATTGGACCTCCTCAGGTATCTGCTAGCCATCCAGTCTGCCCAAAGTGACCCCCCGCTAACGAACTGCCACGCCATCTTCACCCTAGCAGCCTCCTTCATAGCTCTGAGAGATCTCAGCCCCACTCCCCCTTCCTCCCGAGGCCGGCAGAGTTGAGTCCACGAAATCGCATGGATGCCCCCCCTCCAAAGAAAGTCAGCACACATGGACTCCACCTTCGTGATAGTAGCCACAGGAATCTGGATCGACTGCAGCCAGAACATAGCAATACCAGCAATGACAGATCTCAACAGCTCAATCCTGCCACCAAAAGATAGTCCTGCAGCCTGCCAGCCTTCCACCCTCTTCTTAGTGAACTCTACCAGACTCTGGCAATCCTGGTCCCTAGCATAATTCACCGTCAGAGGAACTCCCAGGTACTTCACCGGCAACTCACCCTTCTCTACTCCCAGAACCAGAGCCCGCTCCTCCTTCTGAGGGCAACTAGAGCTGAAATAAACTCTACTTTTCTCTCTGTTAAGCTTCAATCCCGAGAACCTCCCGAACTCCTCCATAATGTCAGAAAGAGCCCTCATCCCTCCCATGGACGGTCTGAGAAGCACCAGAAGATCATCTGCATATATCAAGTGTGAAACCACCGGATGAACAAGTCTAAAAAGAGGGACCATCCGCCTGCTGTGCACTGCCAGGTCCATCAAGCACGTAAAATACTCCATCACCAGCGTAAACAAGTAGGGGGACAAAGGGTCGCCCTGCCGTAAGCCCCTGGAGCTGCTAAAGAATCCATACGGAGTGCCCTGTATAAGAACCGAGAAAGTGGGGGAGCAGATGCACTCCCTCACCCTCGCAACCCACCTCTCATCGAATCCCATGGCTAGCATAAGCTGGCAGAGAAAGTCCCTATTAACTGTATCATATGCCTTTCTCAGATCCAACTTCACACAGGCCTTCATCCCCCCCCGGCTTGTTGAACTCACGCACCATCTCATGAGCAAGAAGGCTGTGCTCAGCAATCGAACGACCCTTAATGAAGGCCGCCTGATTCCGAGACACCAATCCCTGCATAATCCCCTCCATCCTCCGACACATAAGATGAGTAATTATCTTATAAAGATAATTACAACATGCAATCGGTCTGAAATCTGCCAGAGATGTCGCACCCTCCTTCTTTGGGACCAGGGTCAGGAAAGTATGATTAAGCTCCTTCAGAAGCTTTCCTGATACAAAGAATTCCTGTACCGCCTCAAGAACTGGGAGCTTCAAAGCTCCCCAATGCCTCCGAAAGAACCCACTGGAGAAGCCATCTGGCCCTGGAGCTCGATTGGGATCAGCCTTCATCACAATGTCCTCGATCTCCTCCATCCGAATCGGGGCCAGAAGTCGCCTATTCCCATGCTGCGTCACCAACCTCTTAGGAATCAGAGGTGGGAACGTAGTGGGATAGTCCTCCTGATGATATAAGTCCCGATAGAACCTGACTGCTTCTCTCTGGATCTCCACCGGGTCCCCTACCAACTTGCCCTCGCCATCCAGAAGTCTGGAGATACTATTCCGGTGCTGCCGAGTCCGAATAACATCATAGAAGAACTTAGTACATCTGTCCCCATCCTTGAGCCATGAGCATTTCGCCCTCTGAGCCGCACTAATCTCCTCCTGGAGTCTCAAGGAATTGACTTCTGCACTAAGATTCTTCTCTCTGGCCGCCAGCTCCCCACACAAGATGTCAGCCTGTAGGGCCTCCTGAACCTCCCGAAGCTCAGCCTCCTTGTCTACCAGGGAGGAACGCGGCCTCCTCTTCACCCAGTCCCGAATACCCTTCTTCACCTGCTTGAGTTTGTGGACCATGCGAAACTGAGCAGTGCCCTCCCGGGAGTCCAGCAGACCTCTCGCAACCACCTCCTCATAATCAGCCGAGAGGTACCAACTATTGTTATATCTGAACGGTCTAGCTTTCCAGGTGGCTCTCTCCAATAAACCCACCCGAATGGGAGAGTGATCACTCGTCTCAGCCGCCAGTCCCTCCGCCACAGCATTAGGGTAATACCGAAACCATTCGCTATTCCCCAAGGCTCTATCCAACTGACAAGCAACCCTGCCCTTGGACGCCTTGTTGTGCCAGGTCCAAATGTGCCCTGCTCGCTCCAGCCCCCTCAGCCCCGAGATGAGAAGACACCTCTGAAAGTCATAGAGAATCGAGTCCTGGACTGGACGTCCCCCCACCTTTTCATGCCGATATAGCAAGGCATTGAAATCCCCTATAATAAGCAATGGAAGGTGTTGGGAATCCGCTATCTGGCTAAGCCGAGCAATGTCCTCCCAGAGGGACTCATGACGCTTCCTGTCGTTATGCCCATACACTGCACCCAGGAGGAATCTAAAGCCACCATTGTTCACCAGAAGTATACCAATGATCTGCTGAGTCTTCAGAACCAGGTCCCCTTCCCAGCTATCTCTACTCCATCTAACCCAGATCCTCGCCATGTCGCAGATGTCCAGGTTATGAATATGAGCCCAAGTCCCCGTATTCCGCCGATCAAGCACTGCTTCCTTCCGAATCTTAGTTTCAAGCAGAATAGCAATATCACACTTCTCTCTTCTCAAAACACCACTGATCTCCCTCCAGCGCCCAATAGAACACCCCCCTCTGATGTTCCAGGCGAGGACCGACATTAATTAACTAATGAGGGGTCCCCCTGAACACCATCAGAACAGGCACCCGAGGGAAGTGCCCTGTCCATAAGATCAATATCCTCTTCTATCCCTGCAACCCGAGCCTCAGCTCCAACCTCCAGACCCGTCCCTCCCACAGTGGGAGGAGCAAGATGGACCTGTATCCTGGATAGCGTCAGATCCCAAGTTGGGTTGACACAAGTGTCATGGTCCAGGCCCTCCTGCTGAAGGACATCGTCACGCAAGGCCGGCGCATGCCGCTTCCTACTATACACCTGCTCCACCACCGGGGTAGCCCCGCCCTCCCCCTGGCTGCTACCAAGTAATCCCATGGATCTGGTCAACACCCTCCTCTGTGGTTGGAATGGGACCACGGCACCCGTCATACTCGCCACCCGCCGTGGATCATCGGTCACTGGGTCACCTGCCACATCCATCATAGTGTCCTCCTCCTGACTAACTGTAGCCCCACCTCCAGCATCAGCTCCAGGGACTGGCCCCTGTGCAGTCGCCGCCGGCCTGACTACCGAGTCCGATCTCCGTCTCCTCTGCGTGCACGCACTATCTACATGGCCAAAACACTCACATGAGGAACACATTGGGGGCACCCAGTCATACTCCACCACCTGTGTCAGCACCTCCCCTGATGCTCCCTCATACTCCAGTAGGCTCGGAAGCTCCGACCCAGCCGTAATCTCCACAAATATCCTGGCATACATCAATCTCGTGCGGTAGGTGGTAGCATCGTCCGCCTTGATCGGCCTCCCAACCAAACTGGCCAGCCTCATGAGAAGCGGAACACTCCAGTATTTCACTGGGAATTCGGGGAACCGAATCCATACAGGGATCGCATTCAGAACCTCCTTCTCACATCGCAGGTCCGGGGTCCATTCCTTCAAGATGATCAGCCTCCCATCAAAAGACCATGGTCCGCCCTGAGTGATCCGGATAACATCCTCCGCCAGCCCAAATTTAACAAAGTAGAAACCATTCTCCCTGGAGAAGATCTCCATGCTTCCTTTAGGCCGCCAAACCCTCTCCGCATATCCTCTGATTTGCCCATAGAAGGGCTTGCTACCAAGCACATACATCACCAGGGTATTCTGCCAAAACTCCGTCACCTCCGCTATCTCCTCTGCAGGGAAGACAGCCCGAAAACCTCCCCCCACCTTCTTAGGAGCCACATACTCCATAGATGACGCAGATTTCGCCGCCGTCGGCATGCACACCTCCTTCCATGATCGTGGTTGTTGCGGCACGACCCTGGGAGGCTCCGTTGTAGGACTCCCCTGTTGGCCACTACCTCCTCCAGCCACTCCTTTCCCTTTCTCCGCCGCCGACGCCTTCGGTCTCCAGGCCGTTCCACTACTCCTCGGGCCTCCCCCTAGTCGTCGGGGATCCCCATGACCACTCCCAATCTTGTTCCCTGCCCTCCCTGGAGCCACCCGACCCGCCAATTGAGATGTCAGTAGTCTTCTCCCTGGTTGACGCCGCCTGGTCACCGTAGTCCACCCCTCACCACCCGTTCCAGACCCGTTCCCAGATCCAGATCCAGATCCAGATCCGGATCCAGAACAAAACTCGAATATCCTGCCGGAGTCGAAATCGCCGTCGGCCGCCCCCCGCCCCCCCCCGCCCGGGGGGGTCCCACCGCTTCCCGCCACCGACCCCCCCCCCCGCCTGGGGGGTCCCGCCTCCTGCCGCCGTCGACCCCCCCCCGCCTGGGGGGGTCCCGCCGCCGGTCACGCCCGCCCCTCCCCCGCCTGGGGAGGTCCACGTCCTGGTCGCCACCGACCCCCCCCCCGCGCCTGGGGGGGTCCTGTCCAGCCCGGCCGCCGACCCCCCCCCCCCGCCCGGGGGGGTCCCACCGGCCGATCCACCCCCACCCGGGGGGGTGGGCTTCTTGGGACGGTCGCCCTGTCGCTTCCCCTTCACCCCGTAGGGATCCGGGGGGCGAGGAGGAGGAGCGATCACCTCCAAGGTCGAAACCCTAGCAGAGCACTTTTCTCCCATCTTTTCTAAAATTCTTCAATACATCCAATGTAAAAATTTGTATCGATACATCCCAAATCTGAATCATTGGATATTGATCCAATGGTTCAGATTAAAGCCGAAGTCAAAGTAACAGGTAAAGTCAAACTCAAAGTAAACAACTTTCACAATTTTCAATGCATTTTCAATGCAATTGTTTGGGATGTATTGATACATCCCATGTATTGTAGAAGGACCCTATATATATATATTTATATATATATATATATATATATAGAGAGAGAGAGAGAGAGAGAGAGAGAGAGAGAGAGAGAGAGAGAGAGCATGGTATACTGATTTTTTTTAAGTGTAGAGTTTTAGAAAGTGATGGAAATTTCATAATTGATTTTGCAGAAAAAGAAGAGGACTGATGAAGACGGAGATTCTATTGTCAAGAAAAAGAGGAAGAAAGCTAAAAAAACTGAATGAGAGTTTATGCATGATGTGTATTTTTCTAGTAGATAATATAGGCAGAGAAATTTTGTAGAGAAGGGGGCCAAAATCCCTTCAATTTGTATTGTAATTGCTGAATGAGTAAAAACAATTTGTTTACTTGCATAGATTATTTCATCAAAGCATTCATATTAAGGTCGACTCTGGCTCAAGGAGCTGGAGAAGGATTGTGCTTACTGGAGGATACTTGTTCAAGAGGCAGACATGAAGGTGGAATTTTCCAGTCCGTCTTTACAGTGAATTAATTGAGTTATTTTTATTGATTTAGTTCACCTGATTGAGCACCCACAAATTTGAGCATCTCATGACCGTAGTTTCACATTTGAAAGGGCTGCACAACTTTGCCAATTTTGGGATTGGTAGCATCGAAAATCCAGTTTTACTACGCGAAATTATGTTAGACTAAATATCTTTATTCATACTTATTGTGTAAAATGTATGACATCTTGCACGATAATTTGGCTTCACTGATAATGTCTTTTCCGCTTCTGATAGGAATAAGGAAACCAGACTTTTGTCCCCTTCCTCCTTTCTTGCACGATATTTTGGCTTCACTGATAATGTCTTTTCCGATTCTGCGAGGAATAAGGAAACCAGACTTTTGTCCCCTTCCTCCTTTCTAATCTTGTCACTCCCTGTTTCAGATTTGTGTATTTCTACTGAGTATTTTATTCTGTATTTCGTAATGTTGTTTTTTTTGTTTGTATCGAGGACATATATTGTATCATGTATTGAGTGTACCTGTATTCGATACTGGAACCATGTATTTTGCTATTGATTTTCTGTTACTGCCATACTGATAGATCGTCCAAGGATGATCGGCATGTTTAAAGCTAATTAATGACTTATGTAATTTGATATTTTCGGCAATATAATTATGTTGGAGATCATTCGATATCCCTATGTAGACTAGTGGTATTGCCATATACTCGTACTAGGTCCTGGCAAACTAAGAAAACTTCAAAATAGTTTTTTTTCCCTAAGTAGATGGTACACTTTCAGTATATTGTTCCAGATCCGCTTGCTTAGACAGTAGCAACTAGTTGAGTTGTCTTTGTATTCATTAGATTTGTGCTTCCATCCTAGGGCCAGAATTGGGTGGGAATTTGATTGCTAACTTTGGCAAGGATCCATTGGCTCTTTCATACCATCTTACTCTCTCCTTTCTTATAAACCCTCTTCTATTCTCTTTCTTCACTCTTTTTCTCCACTTCAGTTCCCTTCTTCTTGGCCTAACCTAAAAATGAACCCTAAGCTAGGAGTTAGCCTTGAGATTGTGCTAGTGGTCTATAGGCCCACCTAGGAGGAGTGGAAGACCATGGTTGGGGATTTCTTGGATCTAAGGCAAATACATCATGCACAAAATGGATAAATTGATATTTTGAAGTTTCAATCATCTTTGTTGTTCTTTAATTTCATTGTCAATGCATGTCATGTAGGATTGGTTGGGATAAATTTTGAACCATAGGGATAAATCATGAGCTTGTATTGTACCGAGGTTTTGATTACAACCCTAGACTCCCAAATTTGTGTAGGAACCTGGGATAAACTTCTCTCTATTTTGGAAATTGTTTGGAAATATTTTGGCATATGATTTGGGTACTTGGAAATCCTAACCTGAGCTGTTGTCTGTATTGAATCAATACAGACAACATTCTGTCAGTATACTATGGGAACATAAATTGTTTCCAGCAAGTCAGTATCCTTTCTGCCTAGTAGAACAATATACGCATGGTATACCAGCAATATAATGTCGACTGTTGGCTTTGCTGATTTTAAGATTTGGTCCTAGAAATGTAAGCACTCTGAATTTTGAGATTATTTTAATTTATTAATTATCTTAATAATTTATACTTTATATTTAATACAAATCCTAATGACACAATCTCTAGTCCTAATGATCTACATGTTTGACTTAACCTAGTCTAGACTCAACCCAGACACTTACACACCCTCACATGGTTCATGCCAAACACCATACACCATTGTCCTCTCTACAAAACACCAAACTCAAAGGTTCACCACTCAAAACCTTACATGTAAAAATTTTCAACTTTGCACCATTTGGAATAAATCCAGTTCTACACCTCACTACTTAAAACCTAATGGATGACTCAAGTGGGGTCAAAAACACTTAGTGGGCAGCCATAATCCCTCACTTTTCATATTATTTCACCCCATAACCCTCATACCTTTTCACTTTCTCACTCATGCATAACCTCCATTCTTTATGACAATTCAACTCAATTCATCTCCCCCTTAGTAAACGGCCACTCCACGACCTCCCCCTTCGCTTATTACCTCAAACCACCTGAACAAAACTTCTTTCTAACCCTCTTCCAAACAACTTCTCTTCATAAACTATTTCCAAAAACATTATCCATTCCCTCCACAGCTCCATCTATCCACCCCTACCTAGGTTGAATCTGAATTCAGCTAGTCTCTACCAATCCGGCCATATCTTCCTCCACAGTAAGAATTTTTCTCTAAATTTAACACACTTCTTCCTCTCTATGTCCTTAACACTTTCCTTTCACAAATTTTCCATCAAAACTTAGTTCAACTTCCTCAAAACGGTCATACAAGCTAGCTGATTCCAGAAAACTGCTGCAATAATTTTTCAAACGTAATATCATCTTCATCGATGTGTTATGCTACTTTTATCATACAAACCTCTTTCACCCCGACTCTAACTTGTACCTAGACATGTACTCGACCTTCTCTCAAAGCCGTAGCTCCTGGATCGCAACGGTTTGTCCGTGGCACTCGTTCTACGACAAAGTGTCAAGGTTGAAACCAAATTCGGTACAGTGCTGTTCGCGCACCCTTAGGAGACCCCACGGCAGCAACTAACCCCTTGGTAACATTTCTAACACTCTCCTATAACATCCCACTATGCCCAAAATTAATCTCGTAAAGTTTTATATATATATTTGCTTGCAACTTTATTATTTCTGTCACCGTAATCTATTTAACTTCGAAATTGAGTTGGTAACGACTTGTGCCGACTTGTGGTATATTATAACCCGATACTTTGAATCAAATTTCTAAGATGTTTATCTCTGGATATTCTTTATTTTTGGTTTTATTTCAAATTATTAGATTAAATTAATTTGTATGAAAGCGATAGGAAACTATGACCAATTTTTGGGTATGTCGTACTAGTTGCCTAAGACTTTCTTTCGGTAACTATAGCCATATCAACCGTGTTTATTATGATTAATTTATATTAAAATTATAATATTCTAGAATTAATTTAAATTATAATTTATTATTATTTTATTGATGATCTACTTGTGAATCAAAGTAACAAAGATATTAACCTAGATTAGTTTAGATACCTTGAACCTAGTTGTTTTAAACCCAAACTTTGTAATAATTTTTCTATGAAGTAAATCATGTAGCATTTGATATGAACTCATGATTAGCCCTATTTTTTTGATTTAATTCAGAGTTAAATATTAAAATTAATTTTCTATTATAATTGGTTCCAAATAAATAGGGAAGTTTGCTATATTGTGTTATTAATTATACATAGTAACTAGATAATTATTTTTTGTACATATTCTGATTAAATAATGTTCATAAATATTTCAGAATTAATATCTTATATTTTTTTTATAAGTTATTATTTTATCAAGATATCATAATATTGTCTATAGTAGATATGGCCAAATATATGGTTGTGTTAGTTAACTAGACTATACCTAGTGAGATTAGTTGAATGTGTTACTGGTTAGCATAATTTCTAGTCTATAAGATAAATATGATATGTTTGAATTGTTTTTCAATATTATTTCAGAATTAATAAAAATATTTTTATGATATAAATAAGTATTTTATTGGGTAGCATGTTACTAATAGGGTTAAGACTATCTAACAAGTGTATAGAATAAACTAGTATATTATAATTAGATAGGATATTATGATTGAAATATGATTAGAGTAAGATGTGCTTTGTGCGGTAGTTGATTTGTGATTAATGTTTAATAGGAGTTCGTGACAGTGTGACCAGGGATACAGGAGCCGGACTATTATACACACACTTGGAGAATATATGCAAGTGTACCTTGCCAAGTTTTCAGTACTTTCTTTTTTTATTTACTGTTTATTTATATATATATATTATGGACGTAGGAATAAGTTGGTACTTAGCATCTGATTATGTGAGACCCGTGAATTTTGGGGCTCTTTTAAAATTTTCAAATGAATTATTTTCCATAAATAATTTTATTATAATTAGTTTTGATCATTAAATATACATTTTCGTGACATTGATTTTTGGAGTGCCAGGGATGTCACTCTCTCGGAGCTTCCTTCATCAGTTTTATAGTAGACAATATTTTCTTCATTTTGATATATCATGTCCCACTCAAATTTGTCTCATTGTATTCTATTTACATCGCACAACTTTCTAGTCAATCTAGGCAAATTGCCCAACTACCGTAAAACTTGACCTAATTTCCAATTTAATTCCAGGAGAGCGGCTGCGCCCTTGTTCCGTCGACGCATCTCCTTCGATTGGGAAGAAGAAAGTTGGGAGCTGCAGTTAGCACTGCGCTTCCCTGGCAGATGCGCTGCACCAATAGCAATATTTTGCTTGCCGAGAACATCGGCATGAAGGATTGGCTGCGCAGGCGCAACTTCTTCAGTTATGGTGCTTGGCGCATCATCTTTGCGCACCCAGACTTGGCGGGTCTTCTTCGACTTTGGCAGCCGCTTTGAAGGACTCGTGCTGCCTTCAGAGATGAACTCCTCATATGCCTGTTGATTGAGGCACACCACCAGTGTCTTCTGGAAGGAGATCGGCTTGTTGTCGTCAGACTTCGACCCGACCCTCTCTTTGGAAGGGAAAGTGGTCCCCAGCAGAGTCGCCAACTTGTTTGCCATTCAAGTGTTCGAGTAAAACTTTTATATAATAACAAACATAACAGAGTACAATATAGGATCTCGTTGGGATCCTAGGAGTACATTTTTTT
The DNA here is from genome assembly GCA_029216955.1 of Iris pallida. NCBI lineage: Eukaryota > Viridiplantae > Streptophyta > Magnoliopsida > Asparagales > Iridaceae > Iris > Iris pallida. Next base: position 9,577,507 of record JANAVB010030220.1, read on the forward strand.
ATATCTGGAAACCGTGGCGATGGAGCAAGTGGTAATTCTTTGACTCCATTGACGATCTGACGACGATCTCGAGCTCTCTGAAGGTTTGGGTTGCTCTAGAACAGGCAGTGACTTGAAGAGGATTGAAACTCTTGCAAGTGCTTTGGATGCTGAAGTGGTTAAAAAATGTTGAAGTGGTGAAGAGGTTGAATGAAGGAATGATCCTTCTATTTATAGGTAACAGAATGATCTGCTTATGCGCGCATATGCGATGCGCACATGGAAATTTTGCACGTAGGGACGCCACGTGTCTGATTTTATTGGGTGTATGGACGATACGTCGGGGAGCTGGAACTGAATCTGTTTGGACTGCATTGTTGGGCTTCGGAGGAGCTGACATGTGACAGTTGCTGAGTTTTGGTTGCTACTGAGATCTTGGGTGGTTGGCACCCATTCGTAGGCAAAACGAGTCAATGATACGTGGCGCATGTCCATTTCTCAAAGATCTCTGGTTTGTTGTGGGTTGATCTGCTTGGATGTGCCTAGGATCTGGCGCATGAGGAGACTTGCCTTCTGACAAGAGCAAGTCTGGGCGCATGGCTTTTTTGGCACATGCAGAGTTTGAGCACGTGGCTGCGGGAGCGCATGCAAGTGATCAGTCGGCCACGTGGCAGAACACAGCCGTAACCGACAAAAGAGTGATGATTACGTCTCTTCGTCTTCTGTAAAAGTTGACTGCTCAGACTTCGAGATGCGTGATGCTGTCATTTCGGTCACTCCAACATTAAATGCTTTGATGGACAAAGAGCTTTAGGTGGGCGCATCAGATGTGCAGCGCATGGAGCTGACGAGCGCATCAGTTACGTGGTGCATCTCTTTTGGTCAGCTTTGTTGACAAGGAAGTGATTCACTTGCGACGAAGAAGAGATGCGCATGTGCTGAGACGTCAGAGTGATGTGCCTATCTATAGAGTTTAGAATAGGCTGAAGTAGACTTTCTATATCAACGAAAAAGTCTTCAATTGGTATCATATTTTTGAGACGATGTCGAACATGAGCAGCAGGTTGTAGTCGCTGGAACACGAACTACCTTGGTGGTGGAGCTACCGTCTTGCAACAACAGCAGTTGATGGTGACTGTAGCACAAGTATGCCCCGTGAGGGGTACGTTGTACGTAGTAGTCATCTCTCTCGACCTATGTTTGTGAGCGATCACGTTACGCAAATCGTGTGAGGAGAGGTTCACATTCGCACCCTCTTCAGGCACATGGCAAAGGCAAGCGTCCAGGTGGTCACGTGAGTGATACGCCCCCTGATTCGGTTCCGGCGCATAAAATGCACCCAGATCATTGGTCGGAGAGCAACACGTATTGTGATTCAAACCCACTTCATGTGTACAGCCAACGCGGGTGCATGGGTTTGACACCACAATGTTTGCCCCCTGACTTGGTTCCAGCGCATGAAATGTACCCAAGCGGGAGGGGGACTTTGAGAGTTGACCCATTCCGGATGCCGAAGCACCTGAGTCAATTCTAAACAGCTTGCTATCAGCCGCGCACATGACTTTCAGTGCACATTTTCGGCTACTGCTGGAAGAGCACGTTGATGGCGCATGGCCCGTGCCATCTTGGATTTCTTTGTATTAGCTGGCGAAGGCGCATAATACTCAGAATTCAACTTTTTCTTGCCAAGATGGCAAGTGAAGAACTTGTAGCCAACCCAGAAGAAGAAGAAGCACCGTTGCAACTTTTTGTGGCTCGAACGGGCTCCCTGGACAACGGGCTCCCTTTATCTTTATTTATTTATTTATTTTTGGGGCCCTTTTCAAAGGAGGCAAGGGGCTCTATATATAGAGTGGAAATGAGACTTCTCTTTTTCTCCTTTCCGATGTGCGACTAAAAGTAGTATGCTTTTTCCATGCTTCTACACCTGGAGTCTTGCAGCAGTCGAACTTCATCACAAGACTCTCCTTTACTCAATCGAGGCATTGTCACGGCCAAGGCTGCCCCTTGTTCTCGTCGACGACCAGAGGCATGATGCACCACAAGCAGCCTCCATGCATAGGACTGCGCAAGAGTCCGTGACAGCAGTAGTAGTAGCATGCAATAGCGTACGTGTGCAACAGCGATGTTAGCAGCAGCTACCGTACCGACGCCAATCGCTGCACGACACCCCCTGGTGGCACCACACCGGATGGCTGCAGCACACCATCCAGTGCACGAACCATTTCTCTACGTGCGGTCGAGAGCGACTGTAACCCGAGAGCAGCACCGACACGCGCACATGGAGCACTACAGCAGCAGCAACGCTGCTGATCATTGCTAAGAGCTGTCGAACAGTCACGAGGGCATGGACAAACCTCAGGCGAACCACTCCAGTCAGCTTCGTCCACCCCGGCGATCGCCACAGCTAGTTTCGATATTTTCGTCAAAATTTCGACGTGACGCACCAAATCAGAAGATAGAAGTGTGCTTCACGGCATGAACTTTGCACATGTTTTCTGGGCGATCCGACTGTTGGATCGTCAACTATTTGCTCTGTTGCAATCTTGGTTATAGATCTACCTCCACCTAAATTTTTAGCCGTTAATTCGATCGTTTGATAGGTCAAAACTGGTTACCAAAATGACCGTTCAAATTGTATTATTTTTGGACAGTTTCATGAAGCCAACTTTGTTGATTTGTTTCTCTACCATTGTAGCTCCGTTTGATGTGCCACCAATTTTTATGCACAGTAGGTATAACCATCTTTGTGTCATAAATTTTTTAGCTTCGTAGGATACCGTTTTGTCACTCCCGTTTTCCTTTATACGTATTTTCAGTATACGTGTACGGATTCTCGGCCCGTATTTTGACTTGTCTAGCCTGACTTGACCTATTTTGGCTTGACTTGGTTCATTTTGGCTTGGCTTTGTTTGGTTCATCATGAGAGATGGGGGTTGATATATAAGTCAATTCTGCTCTCTCTCCTCCAATTTTTTTTCTCATAACTTCTCCATCTTCTTCATTTACTCTCTCCACCTACACCCTAGAGCTCTAGGCAAGTACAACTTGCCTCATGATGGATATTGGATTTTATTGTTCCATTGTCTTCTTCTCCTAGTTCTAAGCCTCTTTAGAACTTGTCATTTTTGGTTTTGATGGATAGATTTTTGTAGATCTAAGTTTTGATCTTTCTCATGATTTTCTTGGTTTTGATATATAAAAACTTGGTATTTTCGAAAACTAATTGTTCTACGTTGTAGAAAATTTTATTCTACCCAATTTTGACCTTTGAAAAGTTGGATTTAGACTTGTTTTGACCAAGTTATGGACTTTTGAAGCCATGGGTTCAAACCATAAAGTTTCTTGCTGTTTGGAGAAGACAGTGAGCAGTGTGCGCAAGCTTTTTAGCTTGCGCCACTGTGTTGCGCGAGCTCTTTAGCTCTTGCGCAACCCGGGGAGCCCAGTGCTCTTTAGCCTGGCACAACCCAGCCTGGCTCAGCCTGGCACAACCTAGCCTCGCCCAGCCCCTTGGGCCTTGGCGCGACTCAGCTAGGCGCAGTTTGACCTGTGCTCTGGCGCAACCTAGCCTCACGCAGTCTAGTGCCTGGCGCAACCTGACTTGGCCCGACTTGTTCTGACGCAACCCAGCCTGTCTTGACCCAACTTGCCTTGGCGCAACTCATAGCCCTGGCGCAACCTAATGTTTGGGCGCAACCTGTAGCCTTGGCACCCCTAGTGCCTGACGCAACCTATTAGCCTGGCGCAACTTGGCTAATGCCACTTGTTGGCTATGCCCCTTGCCCCTTGCATGATCTATCATTTAATTATTTGTTTTATGTTAATTTCTTATCCTTTGTACTTGACCTAACTTGCGAACACCCGATTTGATAATTATGAATGCTTGGGCTTGACTTGTCTTAATCTAAAACATGATCACGACATGACCACACGAACACGACAAGACAATATGACATGATAATTCTTGATAGTGACCCGTCGTGGTGCACTCTTGACAAGTAACTTGACATGATAATTCTTGATGGTGGTCCGTTGTGACGCACTCTTGACTTGATAAAGTAAACCTGCATAATAATCGCGATATGCTGTTGTGACGACTATCTTGACTTGCTAAGTAACTCTAGTCTTGACACCGTGGGTGTTTGTGCTCGTATAAGCTACATGTCTCGTCTTGCATCATGTCTAGGATATAAATTCCTGATTTCTACGGTCAGGGATTCGTACTGAATCTGACTAGGATAATGACTAGATTGATCAAGTAGTCCATGAAGAGATTTCCCAACAACATGCAGTCCCGTTATGGGCGCTCTAATTGGACTTGTAGCCTGCCGTCGAGTAGGGCATATTTCCAACACACTGTCATGTGTTGCACCTCTAAGTCACCTAATTCAACTCTCTCAACTTGTGACCGGATAACCTGGATTAGGACTGCAGGGCTTGTGGCTGTTGGAACATCTCGATGCATCTTGTTAGTAACTAGGCTTGTGATAACCCTAGTTAGTTAAAGTATCAAGCCGTACTCATTGCTTGGCCGTGATTGATGGATGGAGACCCGTCTAGTCTTGCCTAGGCAAGACTAGTACATGGTTATTTCAGCACATTACTGTTATGCTTTACCCTTATCGATAATTAGTTAGAGACTAAGTTCTGTTCAGGTGAAGGGTTACAACCCCGGTCCTTGTTTGGTTTACGGATTGTAACTTAGCTACTGAAATAGTCCTTTAGTTATCTTATCGTTTATCGCCTTGTTTCTCCAACTCATGTCTTTTTTTATCATTGATGTATTTATGTGCTATTATGCTGGTTTTAGTTCTTAAGTGAAGTCTCCCTTGTGGCACTTGCTCTTTCTAGGGTCTGACCCAGCTGGTTTTGTATGGCCAAATTTTGGAGTAGCACTGAGGATCTTCCAGCCAGATGGTGAACACTAGGCGCAACCCTGGCAACGAATGGGTTTTATTTTGCTCTCCTACTTTAATTATAAAATTATTCTTTTGAGGCGTTTAGCCGCCGAGCAAGTGTTAGCTCGTGTTGAATTTACATTTCTGTCTGCCTAAGGGCTGTAACATGATTGACAAATCCTAGGATTGATCATGTATGACTTAAACTCTTGCTAGTCTTCGTATTTTGTATGACTAGCTTCATGATCATCTGAATATGTAATGTTTGGGATGCCTTACTTTGTATGTCTGATGATCTACCATCTTGTTACATTTACTTGTTTGCTTGAGATTGAGACACTAGGCTTGATTTTGACCCTAAGAGACTAATGGCTTGTAGTAAACCCTCATGCATCTAGACAGTCGTGACCGTATATCGAGGTGGGTTACACTTCAATGTACGTAGCTGGCTATGTCTGTCCTTCGCTCTCCAGTATTCTGGTTCTGGGGCGTGACACGGTTTAAGTGGTGGCCCATGCAGGTCCTGAGGGTGTCACTGAATAGATGTCTCAATCAACACTCGCCCTTGATCTCTACTCGTGTCTTTTAATCTTTCTGAAATCTTGACCTGATCACATGTTTATATCCTCGATCTATCATGGTCCTTCCTTATTGTTCTCCATGTCGTTTCTTCAGCGGCATTGTTCCTGGTCCTACCGATCAGCAAGGCGGAGCACCTCCAGTGGACTAGCAGTACAGTTGAGTACTGACACCCACATAGTTTTCATGTGCAGGCACATGCAGAATCTCGTGGCACGAAGCTCGCTTGGATGCGTCGAGGCACAGAGTTCCTTGGCGATTCGAAGCGTGTGGCCGCATGGAGTCAAGACTTATACGGGATATAATGTATGGACGCCGCCTTCCGAAGCATCCGCTGGTTCAAGACTTGTATTAAGAGATGAGAGAGAGCTGAGTGACTTAAAATGTGAGAATAGTGAGCTTGAGTGATTGTAATCTTGGCCTTGCGCCCTATTGTAATCCTTGTTCCAATATCAATAAAATGCATCTTTTGAATAACTTGTATTTGCTTCAAATTTTCGCTGCTATTATTCAATGTCTCTGCTTGAGACTTCTCTACGACGACCCCATCGCAGCCGCTGAAATCGGCCGTTATAGAATCCGCCTTGCACGAGCGCAATCTAGGCTCGTGCGGCATCAAACCTTAGCAAGGACGATCGCTCCTACGGGAGCGGGACATGACAGGGACCAGCACCAGTGTAGCAGCAGTACCAGCCTTCGAGGCTATTGCTACCTCAGGCTCAAGCTTTCCAGCAGCAGAGGCCACAACAGTATGCTCAGGCCCAAGCTCAGATTCAAAACAGGCAGAGAGGTCACCAACAGAGGGGACCAACACCGAGAGGACAAGGTCAAGCTATGGCTCTGACCGTGGCAGAAGAATTGGCATTAGGTGAGGTGGTGGCAGGTACCATTCTCGTCAACTCTTTTCCAGCATCAGTATTATTTGATTCGGGTGCATCGCATTCATTTATGTTTACATGATTCGCTACACGAATACGACTGGAGCCCGAGTCATTGTCAGTAAGGCTCAATATACTTACTAGTAATGGTCTTGTAGGAATAGATAGAGTCTTTTCCTCGTATCGAATCGTAGTTAGTGGTAGAGAGTTTTCCGCTAGATTGATAGAATTCCCGATGGTCGACTATGATGTGGTCCTAGGAATGGATTTGTTGAAGGATCAATACGCAAGAATAGACTGCCATGTTGGCAGGACTATTTTTGGTATTCCCGGTGAAGAGAAATTTTTATTTTTCCAGAGGCGAAGTAGAACCTTCTCCACCAGTATTGCGGATGGCAGTAGCAGAAGCAGTTCAATTTCCCAGAGTAGTAGAAGAGTTTTCTGATGTGTTTTCCGAAGAGCTTCCAGGTATGCCACCGGAGAGAGAGATAGAGTTCACTATCGACTTAATTTCAGGGACGACACCAGTGGCAGAGAGAGTCTACAGGATGTCACCTTCAGAATTGGAGATCTTGTACAAGATGATTAAAGAACTCAGAACCAAGTGATTCATTCGTGCTAGTGGATCGCCTTGGGGAGCCCCGATGCTTCTTGTGAAAAAGAAGGATAGTACATCAAGATTATGTATTGATTATCGTACCTTGAATTCTGTAACAATCAAGAATATATATCCCCTATCAAGGATAGATAATTTATTTGATCAACTCAGTGGGGCAGCAGTATTCTCGAAGATTGACTGACGGTCAGGGTACCATCAGATCAAAGTCAGAGAGCAAGACATCCCGAAGACAGCATTCAGATCTAGATATGGACATTGGGAGTTCCTTGTTATGCCGTTTGAAGCGACCAATGTGCCAGCCGTATTCATGGACCTCATGAATCGTATCTTCATGCCCTATTTTGACCAGTTCGTGATAGTCTTTATAGACGACATCTTAGTCTATAGGAAGAATGAAGCAGAGCATGACCAGCATCTTCGTGTAGTTCTTCAGATTCTCAGAGAGCACCAGTTGTACGCGAAGTTCAGTAAGTACGAATTTTGGCTTGATCGCATTTCATACTTAGGTCACATCATCACATGAGGTGGAGTGGAAGTTAACCCCCAGAAGATAGTTGCTATAGAGACATGGCCAGTTCCCAGTACCGTCGCAGAAGTTCGCAGTTTCCTAGGATTAGTCGGCTATTACCGACGATTTGTGTCAGACTTTGCTCGGATTTCGGCACCATTGACGCAGTTGACCCGCAAGGATGTACAGTTTGCTTGGACAACAGAGTGTCAGAGTTCATTTGAGAAGTTGAAGCGAGTATTGATGACGGCTCCCATTCTCGCGCTTCCAGATGGGACTGGAGGATTTTCAGTTTATTGTGACGCTTCTGGCAGAAGATTGGGATGTGTCTTAATGTAGCATGGTAAAGTAGTAGCTTATGCATCACGTCAGCTTCGTGATCATGAAAGAAATTATCCAACCCACGACTTGGAGTTAGCAGCGGTGGTCTTCGCACTTAAGTTGTGGAGGCATTACTTGTACGGAGATCGGGTAGAGATTTTCACCGACCACAAGAGTCTTAAGTATGTGTTTACTCAGAAGGATCTTAACATGCATCAGAGGAGATGGCTAGAGCTACTTGTGGATTACGACATCAACCTGCAGTATCATCCGGAGAAGGCCAACGTAGTAGCAGATGTATTGAGCAGAAGAGCTGGAGTTTATTTTTTAATAACACAGCCAGAGTTATTAGCAGATCTTCAGAAGATGGAAATAGAGATAGTTCTCCCTATCAATATGGCATTGATGTCCAGTATGCAAGTTCAGTCCAGTATAGTTGAGAGGATTAAGTTAGCTCAGTCAACGGATTCTAAGCTTCAACGGCTTAGGGCAGAATGTGTAACAGGACGGAGAGCAGAGTTGTGTATTTATGAGGACGGTACACTTCGACATGGAAGGCGTCTTTGTATACCTAGTAGTGATATCAGGCAAGAGATTATGGCAGAGGCTCACAGTTCGCAGTATTCAATTCATCCCAGTGGCACGAAGATGTACCGAGACATCCGTCAATATTTCTGGTGGAATATCATAAAGAGGGAGATAGCCCGGTTTGTCTCCCGATGTTTAGTTTGCCAACAAGTTAAGGCTGGACATCAGAGACCAGCTGGACTTCTTTAACCTTTACTGATCCCAGAATGAAAGTGGGAGCATATTACTATGGATTTTGTAACTGGATAACCTAGATCCCCAGCTGGAAGGGATGCTATATGGGTTATAGTCGATCGTCTCATGAAGGTGGCTCATTTTCTTCCGTTCAGAGCTGTCCAGTCAACGGATCAGCTTGCAGTGATGTATCTTAGACAGATAGTCATATTACATGGAGTGCTAGTCAGTATCGTGTCCGATAGAGATTCAAGATTTATATCGCACTTTTGTCAGAGTCTTCAGGAGAGTTTAGGAACTCGTCTCAAGTTTAGTTCAGCTTATCATCCGCAGACAGATGGTCAGTCGGAGCGCACGATTCAAACTCTTGAAGATATGTTGCGATCATGTACACTTGACTTTGGTGGTTCGTGGGAAGATCACCTGCACTTGGTGGAGTTCTCCTACAATAACAGTTTCCAGGCAAGTATCCAGATGGCACCCTTTGAGGCCTTGTATGGCAGAAAGTACAGATCACCTTTAGCTTGGGATGATGTCGGTGAGAGACAGATGCTTGGTCCAGAGATGATTACGCAGACTATCGAGACGGTCAGACAAGTCAGAAATTATTTTCGAGTTGCCCAAGATCGCCAGCGCCATTAGGCCGATTCTCATCAGCGCCCCCTTGAGTTTTCAGTCGGCGACCACGTGTTCCTTAGGATCTCGCCCACCCATGGCGTCATTCGATTTGGCATACGGGAAAAGCTTAGTCCTAGGTACATAGGGCCGTTTGATATTTTCGAGCGAGTAGGTGATGTGTCCTATCGTCTCGCTCTTCCGTCGTCGTTACATGAGGTATATAACATTTTCCATATATCTCAATTGCGACGGTATATCCCGGATCCGAACCATATCCTTGATCATTCGAAATTGGTTGTTGGTACCTACCTTTCGTATGAGGAAAGGCCCGTATCCATATTGGACCGAAGAGAGAAGGTACTCAAGAACAAGACTATTAGTTTAGTCCGTGTTGCTTGGGGCCATCACTCCTTAGGTGAGCCAACGTGGGAACGAGAGGATGATATCCGATCGCGATATCCACACCTATTTGACTCATAAGGTATAATATCTTCCTTATGCCTTATGCTTTTACTTCCTTGCTTGCATAAATGATTGCTTGATTGGCTGCTAGTCGTAGAATGCTTATGATCAGTATAGATTGTCCCGACATCTCTAGCCTCTTGATTAAATTCTGAGAACGAAATTCTTTTAAGGTGGGTAGAGTTGTCACTCCCGTTTCTCGTTATACGTATTTTCAGTATACGTATACGGATTCTCGGCCCGTATTTTAACTTGTCTAGCCTGACTTGACCTATTTTGGCTTGACTTGGTTTACCTTGGTTCATTTTGGCTTGGCTTGGCTTGGTTTGTTTTGGTTCATCATGAGAGAGTGGGTTTGATATATAAGTCAATTCCACTCTCTCTCCTCCTTTTTTCTCATAACTTCTCCATCTTCTTCATTTACTCTCTCCACCTACACCCAAGAGCTCTAGACAAGTGCAACTTGCCTCATGATGGATCTTGGATTTTATTGTTCCATTGTCTTCTTCTCCTAGTTCTAAGCCTCTTTAGAACTTGTCCTTTTGGTTTTGATGGATAGAATTTTGTATATCTAAGTTTTGATCTTTCTCATGATTTTCTTGGTTTTGATCTATAAAAACTTAGTAATTTCGAAAACTAATTATTTTATGTTGTAGAAAATTTTATTCTACCCAATTTTGACCTATAAAAAGTTGGATTTAGACTTATTTTGACCAAGTTATGGACTTTTGAAGCTATGGGTTCAAACCATGAAGTTTCTTGCTGTGCGCAAGCTTTTTAGCTTGTGCCACTGTGTTGTGCGAGCTCTTTAGCTCTTGCGTAACCCGAGGAGCCCAGTGCTCTTTAGCCTGGCGCAACCCAGCCTCGCTCAGCCTGGCGCAACCTAGCCTCGTCCAGCCCCTTGGGCCTTGGCGCGACTCAGCTAGGCGCAGTTTGACCTGTGCTCTGGCGCAACCTAGCCTCGCGCAGTCTAGTGCCTGGAGCAACCTAACTTGGCCCGACTTGTTCTAGCGCAACCCAGCCTGTCTTGACCCAGCTTGCCTTGGCTCAACTCATTGCCCTGGCGCAACTTGACCCAACCTTGTGTATTCTAGTGCCTGGCATCCCAGTGCCTTGGCACAATCTAATGTTTGGGCGCAACCTGTAGCCTTGGCACCCCCTAGTGCCTGGCGTAACCTATTACCCTGGCACAATTTGGCTAATGCCACTTGTTGGCCATGGTACCCCTTGTCCCTTGCATGATCTGTCATTTAATTAATTATTTTATGTTAATTGCTTATCCTTTGTACTTGACCTAACTTGTGACTACCCAATTTGATGATTGTGAATGCTTGGGCTTGACTTGTCTTAATCTAAAACATGATCACGACATGACCACACGAATCCGACAAGACAACATGACATGATAATTCTTGATAGTGACCCGTCGTGGTGTACTCTTGACAAGTAACTTGACATGATAATTCTTGATGGTGGTCCGTTGTGACGCACTCTTGACTTGATAAAGTAAACCAGTATGATAATCGCGATATGCTGTTGTGACGGCTATCTTGACTTGCTCAGTAACTCTAGTCTTGACACCGTGGGTGTTTGTGCTCGTATAAGCTACATGTCTTGTCTTGCATCATGTCTAGGATATGAATTTCTGATTTCCACGGTCATGGATTCATACTGAATCTGACTAGGATAATGACTAGATTGATCAAGTAGTCTATGAAGAGGTTTTCCAGCAACATGCAGTCCCGTTATCTGGGTGCTCTAATTGGACTTGTAGCCTGCCGTCGAGTAGGGCACATTTCCAGCACACTGTCATGTGTTGCACCTCTAAGTCACCTAATCCAACTCTCTCAACTTGTGACCAGATAACCTGGATTAGGACTGCAGGGCTTGTGGCTGTTGGAACATCTCGAAATATCTTGTTAGTAACTAGGCTTGTGATAACCCTAGTTAGTTAAACTATCAAGCCGTACTCATTGCTTGGCCATGATTGATGAATGGAGACCCGTCTAGTCTTGCCTAGGCAAGACCAGTACATGGTTATTTCATCACATTATTGTTATGCTTTACCCTTATCTATAATTGGTTAGAGACTAAGTTCTGTTCAGGTGGAGGGTTACAACCCCGGTCCTTGTTTAGTTTACGGGTTGTAACTTGGCTACTGAAATAGTCCTTTAGTTATCTTATCGTTTATCGCCTTATTTCTCTAACTCATGTCTTTTGTTATCATTAATGTATTTATGTGCTATTATGCTTGTTTTAGTTCTTAAGTGAAGTCTCCTTTGTATCACTTGCTCTTTCTGGGATCTGACCCAGCTGGTTTTGTAAGGCCAGATTTCGGAGTAGCACCCGAGGATCTTCCAGCCTTCCAGCCAGATGGTGAACACTAGGCACAACCCTAGCAACGAGTGGGTTTTATTTTGCTCTCATACTCTAATTATAAAATTATTCTTTTGAGGCGTTTAGCCGCCGAGCAAGTGTTAGCTCGTGTTGAATTTATATTCCTGTCTGCCTAAGGGCTGTAACTTGATTGACAAATCCTAGGATTTATCATGTATGACTTAAACTCTTGCTAGTCTTCACATTTTGTATGACTAGCTTCATGATTATCTGAATATGTAATGTTTGTGATGCCTTACTTTGTATGTCTGATGATCTACGATCTTGTTACGTTACTTGCTTGTTTGAGATTGAGACACTAGGCTTGATTTTGACCCTAAGAGACTAATGGCTTGTAGTAAACCCTCATGCATCTAGACAGCCGTGATCGTACATTGAGGTGGGTTATACTTCAATGTACATAGCTGGCTGTGTCCGTCCTCCGCTCTCCAGTATTCTGGTTCTGGGGCGTGACACGTTTGGTTGGTTGAAATCGACACCAAAGTTGGCCTTTCGAAACCGTAATTTTCAACTTATAAAATTTTAATTTTGGACCCGGGACGCTGAATTCCAATTTTAATGTCACTAGTGGACTCGTGGCATCTTTCTGGCAAAAATTTATATATAATTTACTGAGTTTGGAGTAACGTGGCCCCGACACACATTTTCGTGCAAATCAGGTCGCTTTGTTCGAGTCAACTGGTCATTTTGAGGTCGGCTCACCGGAATCCAATTATAAAAATACCGTTGGATTCATATCATAATTCTGGACTTATTGACATATATTTTGCTAGATTTAGAGGATTTTGGTCCCGACATGCATTTTTGTACAAATCGGGTCCCTTTGTCCGAGTTAACGAGTCATTTTGAGATCGGCTCATCGGAATCAAATTATGGATATACCGTTGGGTTCGTATCATCATTTTGGACTAGTTGACATATAATTTACTAGATTTAGAGGATTTTAGCTCCGGCACGCATTGTCGTGCAAACTGGGTCCCAACGTCCGGGTCAACGGGTCATTTTGAGATCGGGTCATCGAAATCCTATTTCGGATATACCGTTGGGTTCGTATCATCATTCTGGAGTCGTAGATAAATAATTTGCTAGGTTTAGTGGACTTGTTGTCATGTCTCGATTTCGAAGAATCGATAGTTGTCCCCCGGGCTGTCACGACCCGCTCCCGAATAATCGGATACGAGTCGGACACGTCCAGCCTTTGTCGTTAGACACAACAAAGTAAGCTGTACCATTCTAGGGAAACTAACCAGATAAATATGAACATGTATGAAATCACAGCATCTATAAATGTGTTCCAACCAGAGTAAAGTACAAACTCAGAATTATTATATTCCAGCAAATGAAAGTAAGTCTACTAGTCTCAATACAGGAAAAATATAGAAAGCTAAAGGTAAACTCTAGGCTTCTGCAGCCTCTAAGTCACAAGCAGCTCCAGCTGGCTCAGCAAGGAAAGCAGTATCCTGACCATAGTAAGTGTCGCACAGGGCCTCCAACTCACCTGCAACATATCCTATTCAGGAGCGGAGCAAGTACAGTTCTAGGTAATGAACAAGACATCATGATATGAAAGTACAAGGAAACATGGAAAGTACAGGAAAGATCATAAGTACATGAAAGAACATGGTGTGTAAAGTACATGAAAGAACATGGCATGTAAGAACATGAAAGAACATGATATGTAAGAACATGAAAGAACATGGTATCATGGAATCACAGAAAATAAGTACAAGGTATATCTCCTGCATGTGTGTTCTATACTTGAAATATAACTAAGTATGTGACCGGCTAGGGTAAGCACATGAAAGCACATGAATGGTACGGCTTAGGACCCGCGTACACGATGCGGGGTCTAAGCTAAAACATCTGAGTTGTTTCTTGTGTTTGGTCACATAAATAGTCTATTTCCCCACCCCAGGTACAAGTAATAGGAACAAGGAACATGAGCACCAGAAAGTACATGACGTGTTTTAATGTGTCAATCAAGAAAGCACATGATATAATGAAATGCACAAGACCGTAGAGTGTACTTGCCTTGCTCCAGGAAAGTACAAGTAAACAAAGAAACTGGATGTCCTCCTGTAAGTAAATGATTTACAATTTGATAAATCAATAATGCAAAGTTGATTTATAAATCTAAAATCACTACAATAAGTCCTAAGTTCTATTTGATAAATACTAGATTACTTCTACTTATAACTCTACAATATTCTAACCATGTATTGTCAAGAAGGTTTATAACCCCACACAATCCTAGCTAACTGCTATATAGCACTCTCTCCCAAGAGAGCCTATTATTCTAACTCTCAAAGTTCACTAAACCTGAACAAGGTTGTGTAATCTTGCATTACACAAGAATGATTCAGAATTGAACCATACTTCTCCTTATTAGTTAGGGAAACATTAATCTAACTTACCTAAATTGCTAAACAAGGATTGAACCATGAGGTGTTCTGAAATCAAACTGGACTGAAATGTCCCAGGTTCCTGAAACCAAACTGGACTGAAACCTATCAACCTTTACTAAAGCCATACTTAACCCAGGACTTAACATTGCATACTCCTAGACCACAGTACTTATGTGTATTGAGATTGGGTTCTAGATTCCAGGAATGAATCAACATGCTATAGAACAATCATAGCACTGAAAATAGTTGAAAGAGTGAAGTTCTCAGGTTATGCTGAAATCCCAAATAGGTTCACAGATATTACATGTAATCCCAGGGCAGTCCAAAAGTCCAGGACTTACTACAGTTAACTGAGCTAAAGTAATGCTCAGTTAGGGTCATCCTGAGGACTAATACCACTCCACAGTAACATGTTAAACCAGGACTGCTCTGCAGTAAGCAGCCCACAGTTAAACAACTGTAACAAGTTAAACCAAATAGGTAGTTGAATGCTAGGCTGATCAGAAACCTGAAAATTGAATAGAAAAAAATATGATATGGATTTCCAGGTTTCTCCATTCACTGAGATGTGAATCCATCCTCCATGCACCTAATGTATTTTCCTACTCTGACCTTTCTTCCAACTTATGAAACTAACAGATAGCAGGACTTCGACAGTCCTAAACCTGGTTATAACAATCCCACATCAAAATCACAAGTAACCAAGAGAAAGAATTACAAAACCAAGATGGGAATACTTGACTGCTCAATTGGCTTGCTCATACGAGCATTAGACTGATAGGGTTATCTCTCCCAAACTCGTATTCCCATCTACTGATGGTTAGGAGTTAAGGAAAAATAAGAGCTATCAGAATAGGAAAATACATAAGTCCCTAATGGAAAAATAACACTCTCAATTCCATGATATAACCTGATGCATTCATTCCTGTTTGGACTGAAATAATCAATGGGAAAAACTTGGCATATCAGTCCCCAACCAACAGGGAAATAGCTAAGGCTCAAGACAAAATAATGGATAGTTCATAAATTCCAGTTTAGTATTGAACTTCAATCTCAGATTTTAACAAGGTGTCCTATAGTATAGTAGGTGAAACCAATTCATGAATATGAGTCCAAACAGGACATTAAGGTTCCAGGTTCAACTGGACTCCCCATTCCCAGTTTCAAATGAGAATCAATTCTTGCTCAGAATATCAAATCGAATGTGCTGATATGGCTTGCACATTCCCCAAGCTCACCCCTGGCTCAACTGGGAACTAGTCTCAGTTTCACTGAGATTTCTTCCTTAGTTGACTGAGATGAAGGTTCAAGGTTAGTGTGCCCAAATTCTCAGGTTCTATTCGAATCAATAAGAACTTCAAGGAACATATAGGTTCATATACGTTCACAGGCTTCAATAACAATGTCAACCCAATTTATCATTCCAAAACGAACTTAGAATAATAGGGAATGACACCATGACAATTCGATACTCCAATTCTCAATTTCAGTCACCAAACTTAATTGGAACTAGAGTATAGACAGAGCTAACCAAATTGATACCTCAAAATTCTCGTGATACCATCTCTGCTGTGCTCTTAGATGTATTTATGCATTCGAAAATTAATTAGAGAAGTAAATTGGAATTACCTTCAAGAGTGTTCCATTAAGTAGGGACTGAAATCAGTGAGCAATGGTCCTGTTCCAAATAATCACTATAAACAACAATTTCCTACCTCCAATTTAGATTAATTAGGAAATATTGATACTCACCAATTCAGTTCCTAAACTGCCATGATTCGACAATTAAACGCCCGGTTCACTGGAACAACCTACTCTAGATCCACACAAGTATACAACTGATTAGATCTAAGATCGATGACAGGAAAATCAGTAGAGTTATTTACTCTTGATTAAAGGAGATTCTCACCTCGATTCCCTGATTAGAGTCGAAACAAGAACGGATCAAGAAGAATGTAAGTGAAGTCGAGATGTGATCGATATGCTCGATCAGGATCTGTTCATGACCAATTCAGATCATTGAGATAAACAAACAAATACCTCATGATCAGAATTCATAAGGCTATTCATGAATGATTGATCAAAAGAATCGATCGATCAGATGTTCAAGAATCGATCCGTTTCAACTCACGATCGGAGTTCGATCGACCAACTCCTGAGTTGAAACCGATCAGTCCAGTCATTGATTCGATCACAATCAATTTTGAAAACGATTAAGGAGACAAGGGGATCAGGAATTATACTTACTAAATTCGTGCATCATTGGTTGCCATTGATGACTCGAACCTCGGAGTTATCACTGCCATGGCTGTCCAGAATAAGCTTTTGAAGAAAATGAAGTTGGAGAATGGAAAATTGTTGCTCAGCAATAAGGAAGGGGCAATCGATTTAAATAGATGGCTAGGTAGCGTGAGAAGTAGGCCATTCTTGGCGGGAAAGAATTACTTCCTCCACCCTGGCAGTCGGTTAGGGCACATGGCCTCTTGCCATGGCCGTTAGAGTTTTGAAATTGAAAAGGGCTGAACGAAATTTAGAACTCAATTTGAGGAATCAATCCTTTCCACAGGATTGATATTATGGGTTTGGCTTCGATGGGCCCAAACCAACAGGATGGTTTTAAATAAATTAGCCCAAGAAAAAATTAAATAATAACCAAGTCCTGCACATAAACTTCAAAAATTCCAAAATTATTATTTAATATAAAAATTTTAAAAATTCTACAATATTAGAAAGGTGGAGTTACAAATCTCTCCCCCTTGAAAAATTTCGCCCTCGAAATTCAAAGGACCAAAACAAATCTCCGCAATTCTCAAAAGATCCAAACACCAGTTATTTATTAAAAATAGAATTTCAAAAAAAGATAGAGTACAATCAAATCAATCAAACAGATTGGGATAGTGCTCCCGCATCTCGTCCTCGCGCTCCCATGTGGACTCTCCCGGAGAGTGGTGTCTCCACATGATACGAACAAGAGAAATAGTCTGGTTCCGCAAGCGCTTCTCCCTCCGATCGAGGATCTCCACTGACTGCTCCTCGTAGGTCAATCTCCGGCCCACCTCCAGCTCGAAATAGTCCACCACATGGCTCGGGTCTGGAATGTATCGTCGAAGCTGAGATACGTGGAAGACATCGTGCACTCCCTCCATTCTAGCTGGAAGCGCCAGTCGATATGCCACCTCGCCAATCCGCACAGTCACGTCGAAGGGCCTAATGAATCTCGGACTGAGCTTCCCGCCTCTGCCAAATCTGATGGCACCTTTAGTTAGTAAGATCTTCATGAATACTCTATTTCCAACGCGAACTCCAGTGGCCGTCTGCTGCTGCATGTCCAGTGCTTCTGCCGATCCTGTGCAATCTCTGAGACGCCCTGAGCCTTGAGATCAAATACGATAATTACACACAAGAAATTGAAATAATACGATCTAACAATGATCAAGAATTAAATAGGCACGAATGGAATAAAGTTCCATTACATCTTAGAGGAGCAAATTCATGAAGACACAAACTATTAAGTATGATCAGAATTGATAGTTAACACAAGTGGACCAGGACAAGATAGAAAAAATATGGTCAAATAGACATGATTTAAGATTGAAGTTTAGACAAGATACAAATGAAGTATGGAATCACAATCTGGTAATATACAATTTTGAGGATTTCAATGATCTAACGATACAATGCTAGAAGGAAAATTTAGCAAGGGTTGATTGAGGAGATGTACGCAATACTCAGGAGATACAGTATCAAATCAGGATGAACGTGCAAGGGTTTGTGATTCTCGAAAACCAATAATTATATGAAAATGGAATATAGTTTCTATGGTATCCGGAAACATATAGATATTTGAAATCACTTTACTTAGAATCCCTGCCCCGCCAGTGTATGTCTGGCTGCAGTGAACTTTCGGTTCCATGACTTAAATTACAATATGTTACCGAATAACATATCAACTTTATTCATTTTCAAACAATTATCGACGAAGCAACTCAAGAGATCTAAATATAAAGAGTTTAGGACAAAGTCTCAATAATACCCAAAACCTATGAATGTCTGAAATCACTTCAACTTAAAGTTCCTGCCTTGCCAGTGCGCTACTGGCTGCAGTGAACCTTCAGTCTCCATAATCCAGCTAATGGCTGCAGCGCACAACTGTCATGCCATAGTAGGTCATCGAATAGCCTCTCGACTTTATCCCTAGAAATTTCTAAAGAGTTTTAAGGAATTCAAAATGAGTTTCAATAGTCCAAGTCACAGAAATAGTGAAATTACCTGACTGTTTGAATACAAGGATTTATTAGGTACTAAGAGATGACAAGGGATCTAATCAGTGAATACAAAAGGGCAACCAGGGAGATTTAAAATTTCAGACAGGGAGCGAAGTTTCAAATTATGACGGAATTTCAACTGATATCTGGAATGGTAACAAGATTTAGTACATGGACTTAATCCCAGATAGGTAGCAAAATCTCAAGGTGACATAAAAGCAAGATATCAGATAGGAAACAAAGTCTCGAAATAATAACCAAAATCCTTGTTCATGAATCAATGCATAACAAACTCACGAATAACAAAATCTCAAACACTACCTCGAATGGAAAGGAATTTCAAAACAATCTTAGATAAGAAATCAATTATCAACAAAGTCACGAATAGAACACAAAATCTCGAATAGAAATCTCAAATAGAAAGCTAGGTTACGAAGAGTGAATGGAAAGCATGTATCATTTAGTGAATGGAATACAAGGTATTGGATTATAAATATGAGACAAGCAAATCTCAATTAAGTTTGAAACAAAACCGCAGATAAAGACAATCTCAAATAAATATAAAATCAAGAATATGAAGTAGAATCCCAAACAAGCATCAATAGAAGCGAAGGTTCAAGCAAGGTTTCAAGATAATATTTTGAGTAGGAATAATTTTCGAATAGTACACAGTTCAAATAGGAACAAAATTTCAAATAGAACCCAATAATAGAAAACAAAGTCATGAAAAATGAATATGAAAACATGGTATTAAATAGCGGATACGAAACAAGTGAAATCTCAAAATACGAGGCAAGATCAATAAGATCGTGAGTAGAACGAAAAACAATTCACGAATGAGAAATAAAATCTCATAGGGAACGATGCAAATTTTCAAGATAGAAAACGAAATCTGCAAATAAAATCTCGAATAGAAACAAGATTCAAACAAGGTTTTGAATGGCATAAGTTTGAATAGGAATGTAATTCCGAAGTAAAGTCTTAAATATCAACAGAGTCTGAATAGGGAACAAATTCGAGTAGAACCAAATCTTGAATTAGGAAACGACGCCATAGGAAACAAGTTATCGAGTAGGAAGAAAACCTTGAATAATAGCAGAGTTACGAACAAGAATGGAAACAACTTTCCAAATACATCTCGAATAGCGACCAAGGTTTCAGAAGAGGAAATAAAATCTAATAATCCTTAAATAGGAAACAAGGAGGTTTTTAAGAAACAATCTAGGTGCAAGAGAAATCTTAAAAAAAATTGGATTATGAATCATGATCCATGGTTTTCTCCAACCATGCAAAAGAGTCTTCTGTCTTCAGTCTTATCTTCAGTGTTTCTTCCGGGACTAGAATATCTTTAACCTTCTTCAACTGTTCCGTCGTAGACTGGTTCCTGTGGTAGTACTCCATGTTGTTGCTGAATCTGGAGAGACGGGTCCTTCTGTGCTACTGGTGCTCCTCATGCTTGTCCTTGGGCAGTGTGATCAGCTGTCTCCAGCAGTCATTGACTTGGTGGGCAGGCGATTAGCAGTACAAGCATAACCTTCGTCTTTTGTGGCACTCTTCGTAGTGGTGTCCTGAGCTGCGACAAAAATACAAATGATCGCCGGCTGAATCTGAATCTGGATCTCCTGTTGGGGCTAAAGTGCAGGGCTCTGACAGGAATATATGGCTGCCGAGATCTTGATGCTCCTCGATCATTTGTGATCTGTGACTTGCTGTAAATCCTTTATTCAATGAATGTAGGCCTGAATCTGCCTATGATAATGTGGCTGAAGAAGCGTCGTCTGAATGTTGTGATGCTTTGCGGGTCCAGGATAGTTGATATTTTCATCATAAGTCTTCATGTCTTTCATGAGCTTTAGCTTCCGGCTTCGTTCCATTGTCTGCGCTACATTCTGAATGTCCTGGCTGGTGGCTCTAATCTTCAGAGAAGTCGGATCCTCACATGCTGAGATGATCTTCAGTGGCGGCTTCAGGTTCTCGATCGGCTCCCTGGTGCAAGATATGCGCTCGGTGTCGGAAAAGTCCAAGTGTCTGAGAGTCTGAAAATTAGAAGTCCTTTCTAACTCGAAAAATGTATTTGCAAGTCTGGATTAGAAAAGGATGGCCTGCTGGTGTCAAGGAACTCTTGAAACGTCTCCGTACGTACTACCCATGGGGATAGTAGTGGCGATAGAAGGTAGTGGAAGCTCGAAATCTTCAAATGTAGGTGGATCAACAGTACTGGTGTCGCATGCTTTTGAACTATCTGTAAAACAGAAAAGTGTTAAAATAACCTAGACCTAAATACAACAAGTATTTATAGAATATAAATATACCTGATATACCCTTATTTCCTAATTTTTCTATACTGTGATCAAGTATCCCTAGTGTAATTAAGTCCCTCAATAGTACGCTAAGACCTAGGTACCATTAGGATAGACCTGCATGGGCCACCACTAAAAACATGTCACTACCCACTCCCGAATAATCAGATACGAGTCTGACACGCCCAGCCTTTGTCGTTAGACACAACAAAGTAAGCTGTACCATTCTAGGGAAACTAACCAGATAAATATGAACATGTATGAAATCACATCATCTATAAATGTGTCCCAACCAGAGTAAAGTACAAACTCAGAATTATTACATTCCAGCAAATGAAAGTAAGTCTACTAATCTCAATACAGGAAAAATATAGAAAGCTAAAGGTAAACTCTAGGCTTCTGCAGCCTCTAAGTCACAAGCAGCTCCAGCTGGCTCAGCAAGGAAAACAGTATCCTGACCATAGTAAGTGTCGCACAGGGCCTCCAACTCACCTGCAACATATCCTATTCAGGAGCAGAGCAAGTACAGTTCTAGGTAATGAACAAGACATCATGATATGAAAGTACAAGAAAATATGGAAAGTACAGAAAAGATCATAAGTACATGAAAAAATAGGGTATGTAAAGTACATGAAAGAACATGGCATGTAAGAACATGAAAGAACATGATATGTAAGAACATGAAAGAACATGGTATCATGGAATCATAAAAAATAAGTACAAGGTATATCTCCTGCATGTGTGTTCTATATTTAAAATATAACTAAGTATGTGACCGGCTAGGGTAAGCACATGAAAGCACATGAAAGTACATGAATGGTACGGCTTAGGACCCGCGTGCACGATGGGGGGTCTAAGCTAAACACACCTGAGTTGTTTCTTGGGTTTGGTCACATAAATAGTCTATTTCCCCACTCCAGGTACAAGTAATAGGAACAAGGAACATGAGCACCAGAAAGTACATGACGTGTTGTAATGTGTCAATCAAGAAAGCACATGATATAATGAAATGCACAAGACCGTAGAGTGTACTTGCCTTGCTCCAGGAAAGTACAAGTAAGCAAAGAAACTGGATGTCCTCCTGTAAGTAAATGATTTACAATTTGATAAATCAATAATGCAAAGTTGATCTATAAATCTAAAATCACTACAATAAGTCCTAAGTTATATTTGATAAATACTAGATTACTTCAACTTATAACTCTACAATATTCTAACCATGTATTGTCAAGAAGGTTTATAACCCCACACAATCCTAGCTAACTGCTATATAGCACTCTCTCCCAAGAGAGCCTATTATTCTAACTCTCAAAGTTCACTAAACCTGAACAAGGTTGTGTAATCTTGCATTACACAAGAATGATTCAGAATTGAACCATACTTCTCCTTATTAGTTAGGGAAACATTAATCTAACTTACCTAAATTGCTAAACAAGGATTGAACCATGAGGTGTTCTGAAATCAAACTGGACTGAAATGTCCCAGGTTCCTGAAACCAAACTGGACTAAAACCATTCAACATTTACTAAAGACATCCTTAACCCAGGACTTAACATTGCATACTCCTAGACCACAGTACTTATGTGTATTGAGATTGGGTTCTAGATTCCAGGAATGTATCAACATGCTATAGAACAATCATAGCACTGAAAATAGTTGAAAGAGTGAAGTTCTCAGGTTATGCTAAAATCCCAAATAGGTTCACAGATATTACATGTAATCCCAGGGTAGTCCAAAAGTCCAGGACTTACTACTGTTAACTGAGCTAAAGTAATGCTCAGTTAGGGTCATCCTGAGGACTAATACACTCCACAGTAACATGTTAAACCAGGACTGCTCTGCAGTAAGCAGCCCACAGTTAAACAACTGTAACAAGTTAAACCAAATAGGTAGTTGAATGCTAGGCTGATCAGAAACCTGGAAATTGAATGGGAAAAATATGATATGGATTTCCAGGTTTCTCCATTCACTGAGATGTGAATCCATCCTCCATGCACCTAATGTATTTCCCTGCTATGACCTTTCTTCCAACTTATGAAACTAACAGATAGCAGGACTTCGACAGTCCTAAACCTGGTTATAACAATCCCACATCAAAATCACAAGTAACCAAGAGAAAGAATTGCAAAACCAAGATGGGAATACTTGACTGTTCAATTGGCTTGCTCATACGAGCATTAGACTGACAGGATTATCTCTCCCAAACTCGTATTCCCATCTACTGATGGTTAGGAGTTAAGGAAAAATAAGAGCTATCAGAACAGGAAAATACATAAGTCCCTAATGGAAAAATAACACTGTCAGTTCCATGATATAACCTGATGCATTCATTCCTGTTTGGACTGAAATAATCAATGGGAAAAACTTGGCATATCAGTCCCCAACCAACAGGGAAATACCCAAGGCTCAAGACAAAATAATGGATAGTTCATAAATTCCAGTTTAGTATTGAACTTCAATCTCAGATTTTAACAAGGTGTCCTATAGTATAGTAGGTGAAACCAATTCATGAATATGAGTCCAAACAGGACATTAAGGTTCCAGGTTCAACTGGACTCCCCATTCCCAGTTTTAAATGAGAATCAATTCATGCTCAGAATATTAAATCGAATGTGCTGATATGGCTTGCACATTCCCTAAGCTCACCCCTGGCTCAACTGGGAACTAGTCTCAGTTTCACTGAGATTTCTTCCTTAGTTGACTGAGATGAAGGTTCAAGGTTAGTGTGCCCAAATTCTCAGGTTCTATTCGAATCAATAAGAACTTCAAGGAACATATAGGTTCATATACGTTCACAGGCTTCAATAACAATGTCAACCCAATTTATCATTCCAAAACGAACTTAGAATAATAGGGAATGACACCATGACAACTCGATACTCTAATTCTCAATTTCAGTCACCAAACTTAATTGGAACTAGAGTATAGACAGAGCTAACCAAATTGATACCTCAAAATTCTTGTGATACCATCTCTGCTGTGCTCTTAGATGTATTTATGCATTCGAAAATTAATTAGAGAAGTAAATTGGAATTACCTTCAAGAGTGTTCCACTAAGTAGGGACTAAAATCAGTGAGCAATAGTCCTGTTCCAAATAATCACTATAAACAACAATTTCCTACCTCCAATTTAGATTAATTAGGAAATATTGATACTCACCAATTCAGTTCCTAAACTGCCATGATTCGACAATCAAACGCCCTGTTCACTTGAACAACCCACTCTAGATCCACACAAGTATACAACTGATTAGATCTAAGATCGATGACAGGAAAATCAGTAGAGTTATTTACTCTTGATTAAAGGAGATTCTCACCTCGATTCCCTGATTAGAGTCGAAACAAGAACGGATCAAGAAGAATGTAAGTGAAGCTCGAGATGGGATCGATATGCTCGATCAGGATCTGTTCATGACCAATTCAGATCATTGAGACAAACAAACAAATACCTCATGATCAGAATTCATAAGGCTATTCATGAATGATTGATCAAAAGAATCGATCGATCAGATGTTCAGGAATCGATCCGTTTCAACTCATGATCGGAGTTCGATCGACCAACTCCTGAGTTGAAACTGATCAATCCAGTCATTGATTCGATCACAATCAATTTCGAAAACGATTAAGGAGACAAAGGGATCAGGAATTCTACTTACTAAATTCGTGCATGATTGGTTGCCATTGATGACTCGAACCTCGGAGTTATCACTGCCATGGCTGTCCAGAATAAGCTTTTGAAGAAGATGAAGTTGGAGAATGGAAAATTGTTGCTCAGCAATAAGGAAGGGGCAATCGATTTAAATAGATGGCTAGGTAGCGTGAGAAGTAGGCCATTCTTGGCAGGAAAGAATTCCTTCCTCCACCCTGGCTGTCGGTTAGGGCACATGGCCTCTTGCCATGGCCGTTAGAGTTTTGAAATTCAAAAGGGCTGAACGAAATTTAAAACTTAATTTGCGGAATCAATCCTTTCCACAGGATTGATATTATGGGTTTGTCTTCGATGGGCCCAAACCAACAAGATGGTTTTAAATAAATTACCCCAAGGAAAAATTAAATAATAACCAAGCCCTGCACATAAACTTCAATAATTCCCAAATCATTATTTAATATAAAATTTTTAAAAATTCTATAATATTAGAAAGGTGGAGTTACACGGGCGTGATGCCGTAGGAACCTAGGTTGCGATCGCACAAGACATAGTCATAAGGTTATCCGAAATACAACAGCTAAGAGAGTACGCAGAGAAATTGAACAACACATTAAGGCAGAGAAACTTTTCATTTTATTGATAATAGACATCATTTACAAGACTATTACAATCATGCCTCGCGGCCTTTACAAAATGACTCGATTATAAAATAAATGCCGATGAGATAGTCGTTCCATACATACAACCCTCAATTTACAACAAAAGTATTCCAGCCACATGCAATGGAGGAAATCCGAGATATGTTTCTTCGATTGATGTAGAGAGTCTTCAAAAATGGAGTAGCGAGAGTCTTCGACGCGCGGTCGAAGCTTCAAAACTCGAACGTCGCCTTGGTTAGTTGGCACGTTCCTCCGGATTTGTGGTACCTACAGATAGAGAGGGTCAGTACGATCACAGGTACTGGTGAGTGGCTAATTGAAACCAAGCTTCCATTTGTTCAAGCAGTTTTATTAAAATATGTTAGCCATTTGGTGATCTTTCTAGCCATCTTGATTGATTTGCATGTTAACATGTTAATAGGCAAGTATTCGATAGGCAATAAAACATAACTGATGATACATCTTACCCAAGGCAGAGTGTGCCATTGCAGTGTAACTTACCATGTTCATTTCCTGTCATATTTATAACAAGCTTATAATTTATGTGCAAGTGTGGGTCACTGGCAATTCAAGCCATCCTGGACGTATATCCTAGTCGAGGCGGTGTCCCTTTCAGCGCGGGTAGCTAGCCCCGTTGAAAGTACTAAACGACCCATGCTAGCATCCAGCACAACTATCTTGCATTCCTCCTAGGCCAAAATGGTCCCGTGGCCTCAGATTGCCGTTCAAGGAAGCGAAGCCTTGCGCGTAAGTTGTCCATGATCGTGCTTAAGTCAACAAGTTATTCAAGCACGTTTTATGGTATCGTTGGGACTATTATGTAATCTATTCATTTACTTGGTTTTGCAGATCCTGAAATAATTCTCTCTCTTTTCTAGAACCTTATATTTTCTCTTTTTGAGCAGAGAACTTGTATTTTTTGAGTAAATTATTCTAATCCGATGCAGTTATCCGAGTTCTCATTTTTGAAATAGAGGGTCGAGGTGAAAGAGTTCAGCCACTCACCTTAGTCCTTTGCTTCAGGCGAGGGACTGGTTGGCTGCGCTTAGATGTCGCCTACGCGATCACCTGCAATCGCATAAGCAACTGATTAGAATACTATGTTGTTCAAGGGATTCGATATGAATACGAAGTTCGAAAATGCAAGCCATAAAAACCATCAAAAATATTCACAAAAACCAAAGCTAAAGCCGAAGCCAAATCAAGTGCGACAAAAAAACCAGAGCAACGGGAGGTTTCTCCCGACTCAGCGGCAGAGCCAATCCTTGAGGCGTAACCCGTTGAATATGGGACTTGATTCCAAAGAATTCTTTCCAAAACAAGAAAAGGATCTTAATTCAATCGTTCCTGTTCGACCGATTCAACCGATCCCGACTGTCACTACCACATTTCTAGTTTGAGGGTATTTTTATCATTTTGAATTTATTAAAATTAATATATTTATTAGAATTTTGTGTGGTTTTAATATTGATTTAATTAGTTGCCATGTGTTGTGATTAGTCCTAACCTAGACTGGACTTAGTCATGATTAGTCTTAGTTAGTCATGGTTAGTATTAGTTAGTCATGGCTAGTTAGAGCTAACTAGGATGCATGAATTAGACTAGTGTGAAACCTAGAAATTATTAGGACCCTTGATTTGACTAGATGATAGGAGAGCCATTGATGATCCCCAAAACCCTAACCCTAGAAGTTTGGGCCGGCCACCTAGGGATCCACCCCCCAATTTAATGTCTCCCAAAGTTTCTTGCCTCTTTTGCATATTCTTCCATTTTCAAGAGCAAATGTTTGGTTCTTCCCTCAACCCTTCTTATTTTGATCATTCCTCATCCATTTTCATTCAAATCTCTTGCATTGCAACCTGATTATTGTTTCCTTACTGTTGGTGGTGGTGAATCTCAGTTTTGGCTTCCATAGGAGCATTGAGCTAACAAGGAGGGATTCTCTTTTTGGGGTTTTCTTGAGGAAGAATAACACATAGGTAACATTCTTCTAAACCCATTAATTTCTTGTTTTCTTTGCATATTTGTATAGCACTAGGTGTCCTCTAGCTGAAGGTATAGATTTCGTGTTGAGTCGTGTCCTTTTTGTGTCCGTATCGGACACGTATCAGCCTACGTGCTGTTGTGTTCGATGAAATGCCATAGTGGGCTTTTTATCACTGTTTTCGAATTGTTTTTGAATAAGAATTTGTATTTTAATGTGGCTTAACACTTTTTCTTCGACTGAGCTGGATTCGTGTCTTGGTTGTGTCGCTTTGGGGTCGTGGACACGCCCCGCGCGCGTGCAGCCGGGCTGTCCTGCTGCTCGTGTGTTCGTGTGTAAGAATTAGGGCACTTGGACACGTGTCCTTAGACACGAAGGTGGGGGCAGTGTCTGACACGACACCCTAAGGCCTCGTGTCTAATGGTTTCGTGTCGAGTGAGCTAGGACTCGTTTACTGGTCGCACTGTTGTGTCCATTTGTGTTGTGTTGATTTGTGTGGTTCCTGGACACATTTGTGTCCAGATTTTGGACACATTATGGCCTGTTGGATACTACCACATGTGACTCATTAAATACCAACCATTAAATTCATAATATTAGCATGTTATAAGTTTCGAAATTCAATCTTTCTTTTTTCACTGATACATGTTCACTGCTGGGAGAATCTGAGTTTTGATCCCTATTTAAACCTGTTGAATGATTAATTAGTGTGGTAATCATATCTGAATTTAGTTAACATGTTAGGGTTTATGTTTATCATAGATATGTGTGTTTCAAATTTATATTGGGTTTGGAGTTTTAATTGACTGGTACCTGTAATACCACTGTTAGTAACTGAACATTGGTTCACTCTAAACCTGAGAACATGGGATTCCTGAGAACATATGGCACTGTCTAAATTCTGCTACCAGTTGGCACTACACTTAGCCATGTAAACCCTATGACATATCACATGTTCACACACACACAGGATACTGTTTCACTCACTAAATCTGGGAATATTTCCCATATATCCTGTTACATATTCCTGTGAACACATGAGCTACTTAAACCCCCTTAACAGCATGTTTGACACCATGAAAGCCTATGCACACTACCTAAGCTGAAGTCACTTTGACACAACACTGAGACACAATATTGGAACACAAGACACCTAAAATTCTGACACACACACAATGGATTCATTGCTAACCTATTACACAAATGTACATACTGATTTCACTCACTGGAAATCTGTGAATGACAAGTACACACACACTTTTCACATTCAACTGAAAGCATGCTCCTATATTCCTGTCACAGCCTGAGATTGATATACATATATTCACACACTGACTGAAATCTGGGCTTAGCCTACTCTCACTGTTATACCTAAAATCTAGGACTTCACATTGTTAACTGTGATGACACACACATGTTACACACATCTATGTACTACTCTAATACCTATCACTCACTCACCTACACACACACACAAAATCTAACTGAGACACCATGTAGATGCCTATGCTCTATTGACATAAACACATGCTTACCCACACATGTACACATTAGCACACACACGCACATGCATGTTCTTCCCTCTCTAACTCCCCCTGTGTATATATATTATATAACTTAATGTGATAATGTAATGTAGTATAAATATTGTATTGCCTATATATTGGGTAGGTATATAGACATATGGGAATTGGTATGTATAGATGGAAATTGTTTATGTGTGGCCTATACCCTTGTGTTGACTTATAGTCTAGGTAGCATAGCCTATAGTATCCTTGTGTGGTCTTATGTATATAGAATATGCACATGAGTAGAGTCATATAGACTTGTGTATGGTATGTGAATGATAGGGTAGACAAGGTTAGGCCTAGTAAGACTTGATTGGGTCTAGGTTGACCTAGTTGACCTAGTTGACCTAGTGTTGACTAGTTAGTTGACTGAAGTTGACCAAGGTTGGCTTTAGTCTAGAATTGACCCAACATCATGTATAATGCATTATAGTAGCTTACTTTATTAGTTGGATATGTTGTGACTTGTACTGTTCTGAATAGGATCCAGACACCACTCCTTAGGCAGTATTTCTTTCAGACATTCAGGATATCAGGCGAGTACATTCTCTGACCGTTTCATACTTACTAGGAGTATTTTCTTGCTCTAGATTATCTTACTTGATGCTGACACGATGGAAACACGGATTAGTACTATATGGATCTTTTTATACGATGTTATCCTCCTCGGGAGCATCAGATAGATCATGTCATGTGCGTTTCACTTTCATCATGTATTCTTGTGCTTTCACCATTCATGTGCACTCTCGTGATTCATGTACTCTTATGTTTACGGAGCCCCCATGTTTATATTCTTGTGTACCCATTTATGGGCTCCTATGTGAAATTATGTACAATAACATAACTTGAACGGATCCTTGTGTATTGATTGGGGTACGGGGGAGTATAAATAGTCATGTGGACAATTTTTAAAGTAGTGTATCCATGTACAACCTCTCATGTTTATTATCAAGCTGTTCACATGTCTAGCTTGTACTCTAAATCACTAGTTCACTGTAGCTCTTTACTTATAGTAGATATTTCATTACAGTCTTCTTTTTTACTCATATATACTCTTTAGCGTTTCATGTATCTGACTCTATTGCCTGTATTTTATTCCTGTCATGATATGAACTACGTGAGATGTACTGTGCTCGCTCCAGTCCTGACTGGACCTATTGAAATATTACAAATAATTTTGAGGAGCTGTGTCCTACCTATTACGACACATGCAAGCTGGACCTTCAGGAGGACCCAGCACTTGCTGATGACACTACCCCTATAGACTAGGCTAGTTAGCTAGGCTAGTTCCATTTATCTTCATGTATTGTCAGATACACTTGTATATATTTGGAGTTTATATTTCGGATTTGTGGGGATGTTTATCTTAGACTTTCAGCTATCTCTCTATCTTGTATTATCATCTGTGGATTCAGTGTTTCATCTATTCTTTCGTATCGTACTTTTTTCCTTAGTTGTGATTGAGTTGTACTTATTTATGACACCTCTATTCGGAGAGTATAAACTGTACATGTACCTTATAACTGTTAGATGTATGTAACCTAGGACAGTGTTCTACCGCCGACACTGCGGCGTAGGCTGGACGTACCCACGTCTCCTGCCCTTACTCTAGGGTGTGGGTCGTGACACGTTTTTAGTGGTGGCCCATGCAGGTCTAGTTTAGAAATACAGTGGTATTCGAACTAGAGTATTACTGTAGCCTGCAGTAGGATTAGGATATTTTTGAAGGTACTCAATCACATTAGGAAAAACTTCTTATCAGATTCCGTATATCTATATTTTGCTGCTTATTGTCTTCCTTTGAATATAACTGTCCTCCTTTGCTATTTCGACTCATTCTTAGTAATTGTTTTTTTTGATCTGTCTCCAGGATGATTGAGACGAGATCACATCGCCCGGGCCAGGGGGATACAGATGAGAGGTCTGCCACCTCTCGTCCACAGCAACCAGCCCCCGGTACCGTAACCCCAGTCATGCCAGCTGGAGTAGGCATTTCAGCTGCGTTCGGAGGAGCCCCTCCACTAGTAGTGCACGGGCCGAGTCCGGTGATTTCGGAGGTACTCCAGCAGCGATAGCCACCTTCGGGGACAGTTGACGCAGTTCAGCTGTTATCGTTCTTACAACAGTTCATGGAGGCCCAGCAGGCCCAGCAGCAGAGGTAGACATAAGAGTTTAGTCGGGGCATTGATCTGGCCCTGACTACAGTAGAGAGAGCAGCATCTCAGCCAGCGACAGTTCAGCAGCTGTACCCGCCGAGGAAGAAGGGCATCCAGGACTTTCAGAAGATGCACCCGAGGGACTTTTGGGGTACAGAGGGCATCCTGTACGTCGATGAGTGGATAGAGCACATGAAGGAGATATTCAGATTGGCTGAGATTCTGTTGAGGATTCAGATGGAGGCAGCGGCCAGCATGATACAGGATCTGGCCCGCACTTGGTACCAGACCGACCCGAGGGTTGGTACTCCAGGGCAGACTTGGGCAGCATTCAAGAAGCTGTTCAAGGAAAAGTTTTTCCCAGATGTAGCGCTAGGATCCCTCGAGACTCAGTTCGAGGCCCTAGTCCAGGACAGCCAGTCCGTGGAGGAGTATGTAGAGGAGTTCTACCATTTGGGCAGATTTATCGAGGGGTTGTCCGAGGCGATGAAGGCTCGGAGGTTCAGAAAGGGGTTGGTAAAGGAGGTTAAGTCCTATACCAAGAGTGCTCACAGCGTTACCTTTGAGGAGATCTTGGTGGATGCCTTAGCCGCAGAGGATGATCTTGAGCTTAGGCTCAAGAGGGGGCGAGACATCCAGGGAGCTAGTAGTAGTGGAGGACCGACCAAGAGGCCGTACTTTCAGCAGCACCAGCAGCAGCAGAGGTTCCAGCTGCAGCAGTTTAAGTAGCCGAGGCATCAGCCAGTACAGCATCAGCAGCCGAGGCAGCAGCAGCAGCCCCGAGGCAGCAGACTGTCAGTTGCACCTTCTGTAACACCCCAGTCCCAAATACTTGAGACTAGATACGTATCATGCCAGCTGTATACATACGAGTAGATATACGACTCGTATATATACATAAGCTGTAAATGTAGAAAGTCAAGACACTAAATCTCATCCACAAATAATGATATAAAGCAACTTTGAGTTTGTCAAGTACACAATAGTTGGGCGGAGACAAAGTCCACTACCAACCAAATTAAATATAAAAAAATATACAAGAAAAGAATTTAGCAAGCGAGAGCAATGGCGAGTTCAAGAGCAATCATCACGAAGAAAGGAATGGCCTTAGCTAGAGCACCTGCAAGAAATCATGAAACACACACCTGAAGAGATCACCAGGTCCTCAGAGGGACGTAACAAGACACATAATATCATGCCGATAAACTGAATAATAAAGCTCAACAGAAAAGTATGCATGAGTAAAGGTTCCTAACCATTCTAAGTGATATGCACTTTGAGGACAACGTTCTACGCAGGGGCTGTAACGAATTCACGCAAGCAAGTAATAGAGACTGGCCATCAAGTAGCGCTCATCCGAGACACTATCGGCCCTGGGCAGAAGGTAGTGCTCACAAGAGTCACCCTCGGTCCAAAATGTGTATAAAAATAAAATGTAGCCCCTACACTAATAACTGTCCCCTCCCCCCCAATGATACTATACCTGTGTCGATTCCACGACACTGTTTAATCCTTAATAACTGCCAAGTCTTCTATACAATCTATTGGAAGTTATATCCTAACGCACGGCCTGTACGTACCAATGATCAGTCAGCACGTAAGTCCGCATCTATATGCGACTCATAACTCACACACAATCAGTGGCACATCGTGACAGTTGATGAGATGCACTAAACATACGGTGGTTCCTTAACTCTAAGCCAATTGCATAAAATATAATAATTTGCATATATATATAATTTTGAAAGAACAACGTAAAGAAAAAGCATGCATGATATTGAGCAAGAAATTAAACAGTAAAGGCAAGGTATCTTGCCTGGTGTGTCGTCTGGTGTGGTGCGATGATCGAGATGTCATGTTCTGTCCAATAGCCGAGGTCCATGCAAACATGGCCTAAATTTGTGGAAAATAGGAACGCCTGAGTAGTCTTGGTCAATGGTGATAATCATGGAGAAATTTTGGAGAAAGAATATAGAATTTTTAGAAAATAATTTTTTTTATAATAATTTAACGTAAATACTTGAAAATACTTTTTATACACAATTGAAAAATATATTCTTATTAGTCAAATATTTTAAAGTAGTACTTTGCAAATCTAGAAAATTATTCTTAAGGTAAAACTAAATTATAAAGATGAAATTTGTAGTTCAAAAATCTTTGAATAAAATAGTAGGCAATAGTATATAGGCAATAGTATATATATATATATATATATATATATATATATATATATATATATCTTTCCATAAATATTTTTATAATATAATCAAATTATTTTATGCAAATTCAAAATTTGAAAATAATATTGCCACTAATAATATCAATGACAAAATACCCATACCCATATACACTCATAAACTAAAATATTAAAAATGCTGCTGTTAATAATAACAATAATAATAAACATAATGATAATAATCATAATAATATGTATAATAATAATAATAATAATAATAATAATAATAATAATAATAATAATAATAATAATAATAATAATAATACCCTACCAATCTAACAGCTCATTCTCTTTTTTTTAATAATAATAATAATGATAATATAAGGATAATAATTTAATACACTAAAATATCCACTCTCTTTCCAACTTTATTACACACTGAGAGAGAGAGAGGAATTGAAAGAGGGGAAGAGAGGAACGGGTGGGCGAGCGCTCACCTGAGGGTCGCCGGGGGCGCTGGGCACCGGCGAGGCTCGAAGGGCTCGCACAAGGTAGCGGGAGCCGACGCTGCTGCATCGGTGGTGCGGCCACGCGGTGTCGCATGCCCTAGGTTAGGGAGGTCACCGGGCGGCTCCGGCCGGCGGTCGGCGCGGATGGGCGCCGTCGGGGCTGTAGCGGACGGAAGTGGGTGCTGTGGCACTCGAGGGAGGAGAGGCGGTGGAAGGTGGAGCGGGATCAGCGGTGGCTCGTGAAGACGACGGCGGCTGCGGTCGTACGGCGGTGGGAGAGGAGGAAACGACGGAGAGGTGGTCAGCTACTCCTTGGGTGCGGCGCTGACCGCTGCGGAGGGGCAGAGCGGCGGAGGGAACTCCGGCGGAAGGGGTTTCGGTGGCGCGTTGTGAGGCGGAATCTGGTCGCCGGCGTCCGGGTCGAGGCGCGCGTGGTCCAGAGCGGACGGAGAGGGTTCCATCCGCGGTGGAGCACGGCGAGATGCGGTGGTCGAGACAAGGGTGGCGTCGGTCTTCCGACGGTGGCACGATGGTCGTGGGCAGGCCACAGGGATGCGGACGAGGGTGGCGTTGGAGGGAGCGCCGTCGTCAGGGCGGAGGAGTTCCGGCTCGGCTCATGGCTGGTGAGGGTTTCTTTTCCTTCCTCATTCTTTTCGTAGTTGGTGGTGGTAGGGTTACGGATTGGGCGGTGGCTGCGGCCGGGGATGGCCGTGGCAGGGGCGTGGTGTCGGTAACAGTGTTGATAGTGGAGCGATAACATGAAAGTGGTAGAACGGGACAGTGGTTGGTCGGGAAGTCGCTGTTAGGATGACGAGGGATTAGTGATTATTATCGTCGTGTCCGGGGTGTAGACATGACGTGGATGATTGTACAAGTTTGGAATAAGATTTGTGGTGGCCACAGACACGATGCACGATATTACTGTGGATAGAAAAACTTGGAGGAGTACCTCTCCTATATATAGGAGGTGGGAATTCCCAGTTGATAGAAAATTAGGGGATTTAAATTCTCCTATAGATAATGCCATATTAATTTAAATCGATTTAAATCTAATTCAGTATAATATAAATAAAACTTATCTTTAATTTAAAAGCTATTTAAATTAAGGCAAATAAAATCTTTTCCAGTTTAAATTATCAAAATAATTCAAATATTTAGTAAAACAAAATTTAAAATATCTTTTCCATAAATATTAAAATATAGCCTTAATTAATTTCGAAAATTTAAAAATATTTCTTAAATATTAAATCATGAAATTGCTTTTATAATTAACAAAAATATGTTATTAGTAATTTCCAAATTGTGCAAAATATTCGAAACACATTTCATATAACCCAAAATTTTCAAATCCCTACTTGTTTTTAAACAACGAACAAAATAACTATTTTATAAAAATATTTATCATATTGTTTTGAAAACAAAAAATTCTTCTATATAAATAAAATCTCTAAAAAAAATATTTTACAAAAATGTGTATCTCGCACATATTCGCACTCGACGAGACATACGAAAAATGCGAACTCGTACGCGACGTGTAATACGACTATGCGACGTACAAATACCAAGTAAATTTTTTTTAAAATACTCAATTTATAAAAAAAAAATTTAAAAGTAGAAATTTAGGGTGTTTACATCCTACCCAACTTAAAAGAATTTCATCCTCGAAATTTAGGAGTAATTAGGGCAGGTAGGGCGAAGGGGATTGGGAGAATTTAGTCGATAAAATCGTGATTTAAATCCTCGGTCGAAGAGAGATGGGGAAACGGGTAATTTAGATAGTTCTAGTCGAATAGAATCAACAGCTCGAAGATGGTCAATGCATGACAACCTATGAGTGTTTAAATCAACCAATGCTTACATTATCCTATAAACTTGCAACCTTGTCAATGGGTAATAACTTCCTCATCTCAAATCTTGATTACGAGCTCGTTAGTTAACTCGTTGAATCGTCATTATCCTTTTATCACTAATCTTCAAAAATTATTTCTTCTCCCAATTGATATTCCATCGAACTTTATATATATATATATATTTTTTGCAAAACATGCTTTCCTAAATTTGAGATTTATGAAAAAAATATTAGATGTCAACCCATATATACCTTCGATATCTCCTAATAGAACGCCTTTGATTTAAAGTTTTGGATTCAATCAATCTCTAGCAAATATCTTCCTCAAACCAAATCTCGTCTTTCAAGTTTTCTAAAATAATTTAGTCAACCCTTACTCAATTTAGTTGAAGATAATCAAGATTACTTCGATTGATAATTATATCCATAATCGTAGGATTTTGATAAGTCCAAACTTCCAATTCAATAAATCTCTAATACTCTTCTTCCTACCTATTTTTCCTTCATGCTAGTTTCCTCTTGCCAAATTCCAAAAATATTTCTTCACTCAATTTAGCCTAGAGTAAAATCAACCTTACTTTAATGTGACCTTCATATTACAATTACCATATAGTTACTTTCATAAATCATTACAAGTTTAAGAAATTGCACCCTACTTGAGATCTAGTAACTTTCAACACCATGTTTATCATCTTATAAAACTTTTATCAATAGATGCCAAGAAGAACTAATTTGTCGACCAAAAAATCTACTCTTATTTGATAATAGAATATACTCCGCCTAATAAGGTTTGCCGCAGGATTTCACTTATGCATATTCAATATTTTATTCAATTATACCACTACTCTCCTCTAGGGGTTTCTAATCAAACCTCTTCCTAACTAAAGGATGTCATGATCAATTTCATCTTTGAACAAGGAAATCATAAAATGAACAAAATTGTATAAACCACGGAGGAATCAAGGTGAAATATGAGTGAAGCAATTTAACCGAAAATGAGAAAAGTAAAGGTTTGTTAATATTGCAAAAAGATGTTATGCGTCCAAATAAATAAAATAAAGGACAATGGTTAAGAAATCAAGATAAAACACAAGATTAAGCATTCAAGGAATTAAGTAGGTCACAATCAGTATCGGGTCGAAAGACTTGAGTCAAAATTTGATTTCTAACCGAAGTCACAAAGGACCATAGTATTATGGTAGGATTTATAGCAAGCCATTTTGACTCAAAAATCGCATCATAAAAATAGAGTACAAGGGAACGTGTTTTAGTAGGACATGATATACCTACACGAAGGTGAGCTCATCTAGGTCTTGCATGTGAAATTAATTGAAAAGAAGAGTCTAGTGTTGTGCTCCAAATATCAAAGTTACGATAGGGAATGCCAAATGATCAAAAATAGAAAATGGGTTTTCATAAGGTGCTAATTACTGCACAAAATAAAAAGGTTAAAGCACAAAATAAAGAATATTAGAAAATCTCGTGGATCAAGGTAAAATAAGTTAGAGACACAGTTTCTAGAAACAAATTTCATAGATAAGGGTATGGTCAAGGGGATGGTTTTAATCATTTCTAAGTTCCAAACAAGTAGATGGTCACAATAAAAGATCTAGATTTGAGGGAAGATCGAGTAAATCAAAGATATGGTCACATGGTTTTCGTAGATGACTAACTACACTTGTGTATATGCAATATTATAATCATAGGTGGTATGGCAATCTAATGTGGAATACTTCTATCTCATTAGGATGACCTTACTTGTTTCTTGGTCCTTCACCAATATACGATCTAATCTAAAATTTCAAGTTCCCCGAAGTTTCTCAATAAAATTTTCCAAGATACTCCGCCACAATTACTACTTATCTTAGACTGTCAAGTTTAACTTAAATCTCTAATAAATCTTGAATTAGTCCTTGTATATCGCAAACTGAACATACTTTTTTTTACCAAAAATTATAATCAAGGCTTTAAACTCGAAATTTAAATAACTCTATAATTCATAGATCATAGGACAAAATTTGATATCTTCCAAAAAATTTAAACAATTTTTTTTTCATCATAACTCAAAATTAAATAAACTTATAATTCATACGACTCCATTTAAAACCTCAAGTTCTCTCCCTTCTAAACTTTCGTCTCTCTAGTCGTCTACAAAATCATAATTTAAACTCTTTAAATAATCTCGAGGTAAACTTTATCATATTACAATCCAAACTTAAGTTAACCGTAATCAAGTGTCACAATATAAAAACTCAAGATATTTCTTAGATTGATTTCATATCCCTAATAATTCATAACTATTTCACAATTTCAAAAATTCATAAAAATTTTGCTTTTTCGATCTAGCTATCCTCTTGTGTATACCACCTTGTAAATTTAAAAATAAAATTTCAACTATCCTTTGATGGCGGTAATATGCTACTACCCATCTTGGAATTAACTAATCCTTATGATCATATCTCTAGGAAAAATAAATGCCTTTATACTCAAATATAACCTCAATGGGCATATACTAGTGTAGTCATCTTACTAAGCACGAAACTAAGAATTTACGGTAGAAGGAGTCAAGCAAGATGCAATTCAAGGAGGTCGAATGAGAGTTCGGAATTTGAAGTGATGAAAGGATGTCAAGTAGGTAGATGAGATTCTAGACTCTAATCCTATATTGCAGGCCCACATCGGTACAATTACGTAACCGAAGTGACAAGCTTGACCTGCATGGGCCACCACAAAAATATGTAACGCCCCACTCCCAAATACTTGAGACTAGATACGTATCGTGCCAGCTGTATACAAACGAGTAGATATACGACTCGTATATACATAAGCTGTAAATATAGAAAGCCAAGACACTAAATCTCATCCACAAATAATGATATAAAGCAACTTTGAGTTTGTCAAGTACACAATAGTTGGGCGAAGACAAAGTCCACTACCAACCAAATTAAATATGGAAAAATATACAAGAAAAGAATTTAGCAAGCGA
Organism: Iris pallida; assembly: GCA_029216955.1. Lineage (NCBI taxonomy): Eukaryota > Viridiplantae > Streptophyta > Magnoliopsida > Asparagales > Iridaceae > Iris > Iris pallida. Next base: position 9,616,034 of record JANAVB010030220.1, read on the forward strand.
GAGCAATGACGAGTCCAAGAGCAATCATCACGAAGGAAGGAATGGCCTTAGCTAGAGCACCTGCAAGAAATCATGAAACACACACTTGGAGAGATCACCAGGTCCTCAGAGGGTCGTAACAAGACACATAATATTATGCTGATAAACTGAATAATAAAGCTCAACAGAAAAGTATGCATGAGTAAAGGTTCCTAACCATTCTAAGTGATATGCACTTTGAGGACAACGTTCTACGCAGGGGCTGTAACGGATTCACGCATGCAAGTAATAGAGAGTGGACGTCAAGTAGCGCTCATCCGAGACACTATCGGCCCTGGGCAGAAGGTAGTGCTCACAAGAGTCACCCTCGGCCCAAAATGTGTGTAAAAATAAATGTAGCCCCTACGCTAATAACTGTCCCCTCCCCTCCCAATGATACTATACCTGTGTTGACTCCACGACACTGTTTAATCCTTAACAACTGCCAAGTCTTCTACACAATCTATTGGCAGTTATATCCTAACGCACGGCCTGTACGCACCAATGATCAGTCAGCATGCAAGTCCGTATCTATATGCGACTCATAACTCACACACAATCCGTGGCACATCGTGACTGTTTATGAGATGCACTGAACATACGGTGGTCCCTTAACTCTAAGCCAATTGCATAAAATAAAATAATTTGCATATATATATAATTTTGAAAGAACAACGTAAAGAAAAAGCATACATGATATTGAGCAATAAATTAAACAGTAAATGCAAGGTGTCTTGCCTGGTGTGTTGCCTGGTGTGGTGCGATGATCGAGATGTCATATTCTGTCCAATAGCCGAGGTCCATGCGAACATGGCCTAAATTTGTGGAAAATAGGAACGCGTGAGTAGTCGTGGTCAATGGTGATAATCATGGAGAAATTTTGGAGAAAGAATATAGAATTTTTAGAAAATAATTTTTTTAATAATAATTTAACGTAAATACTTGAAAATATATTTTATACACAACTGAAAAATATATTCTTATTAGTTAAATATTTTAAAGTAGTACTTTGCAAATCTAGAAAATTATTCTTAAGGTAAAACTAAATTGTAAAGATGAAATTTGTAGTTCAAAAATCTTTGAATAAAATAGTAGGCAATAGTATATATATATATATATATATATATATATATATATATATATATATATATATATATTTCTTTCCACAAATATTTTTATAATATAATCAAATTATTTTATGCAAATTCAAAATTTGAAAATAATATTGCCACTAATAATACCAATGGCAAAATACCCATACCCATATACACTCATAAACTAAAATATTAAAAATACTGCTGTTAATAATAACAATAATAATAAACATAATAATAATAATAATAATAATAATAATAATAATAATAATAATAATAATAATAATAATAATACCCTACCAATCTAACAGCTCATTCTCTTTCCTTTTTTTTATTTTTTTAATAATAATAATAATGATAATATAAGGATAATAATTTAATACACTAAAATATCCATACTCTTTCCAACTTTATTACACACTGAGAGAGAGAGAGAGAGAGGAATTGAAAGAGGGAAAGAGAGGAACGGGCGCGCAGCGCTCACCTGAGGGTCGTCGGCGGTGCTGGGCTCCGGCGAGGCTCGAAGGGCTCGCACAAGGCAGCGGGAGCCGACGCTACTGCAATCGGTGGTGCGGCCACGCGGTGTCGCATGCCCTAGGTTAGGGAGGTCACCGGGTGGCTCCGGCCGGCGGTCGGCACGGATGGGCGCCGTCGGGGCTGTAGCGGACGGAAGTGGGTGCTGTGGCGCTCGAGGGAGGAGAGGCGATAGAAGGTGGAGCGGGATCGGCGGTGGCTCGTGCAGACGGCGGCGGCTGCGATCGTGCGGCGGTGGGAGAGGGAGAAACGGTGGAGAGGTGGTCAGCTACTCCTTGGGTGCGGTGCTGACCGCTGTGGAGGGACGGAGCGGCGGAGGGAACTCCGGTTGAAGGGGTTTCGGTGGCGCGTAGTGAGGCGGGATCTGGCTGCCGACGTCCAGTGGAGGCACGCGCGGTCCAGAGCGAACGGAGAGGGTTCCACCCGCGACGGAGCACGGCGAGATACGGTGGTCGAGACAGGGGTGGCGTCGATCTTCCGACGGTGGCGCGATGGTCGTTGGCAGGCCGCGGGGATGTGGATGAGGGTGGCGTTGGAGGGAGCGCCGCCGTCAGGGCGGAGGAGTTCCGGCTCGACTCATGGCTGGTGAGGGTTTCTTTTTCTTCCTCCTTTTTTTCGTAGATAGTGGTGGTAGGGTTACGGATTGGGCGGTGGCTACGGTCGGGGATGGCCGCGGCAGGGGCGTGGTGTCGGTAACAGTGTTGATGGTGGTGGCGATAACATGAAGGTGGTAGAACGGGACAATGGTTGGTCGGGAAGTCGCTGTTAGGATGACGAGGGATTAGTGATTATTATCGTCGTGTCCGGGGTGTAGACACGACGCGGATGATTGTACAAGTTTGAAATAAGATTTGTGGTGGCCACAGACACGATGCACGATATTACTGTAGATGGAAAAACTTGGAGGAGTACCTCTTATATATATAGGAGGTGGGAATTCCCAGTTGATAGGAAATTAGGGGATTTAAATTCTCCTATAGATAATGCCATATTAATTTAAATCGATTTAAATCTAATTCAGTATAATATAAATAAAACTTATCTTTAATTTAAAAGCTATTTAAATTAAGGCAAATAAAATCTTTTCTAGTTTAAATTATCAAAATAATTCAAATATTTAGTAAAATAAAATTTAAAATATCTTTTCCATAAATATTAAAATATAGCCTTAATTAATTTTGAAAATTTAAAAATATTTCTTAAATATTAAATCATGAAATAGCTTTTATAATTAACAAAAATATGTTATTAGTAATTTCCAAATTTTGCAAAATATTCGAAACACATTTCATATAACCCAAAATTTTTAAATCCCTACTTGTTTTTAAACAACGAACAAAATAACTATTTTATAAAAATATTTATCATATTGTTTTGAAAACTAAAAATTATTCTATATAAATAAAATCTCTAAAAAAATATTTTACAAAAATATGTATCTCGCACATATTCGCACTCGACGAGACATACGAAAAATGCGAACTCGTACGCGACGTGTAATACGACTATGCGACGTACAAATACCAAGTAAATTTTTTTTTAAATACTCAATTTATAAAAAAAATTTAAAAGTAGAAATTTAGGATGTTTACACCTTCTGCAAGAAGCCGGGGCACAGATGGACTGAGTGCAGAAAGAGGCTGGGGAAGTGCCTCCTCTGTGGATCGTCAGAGCATCAGTTGAGGGACTGTTCCCTCTTTACGGGCAGGGCAGCTCAGGGAGCCGGAGCCAAGTCTCTAGGGGGACCGCAGAAGGGACCGTTGTCGACTCAGCAGCAGCGGTTCGTACAGCACCAGCAGCAGGCCACGGGAGGCCAGCAGGGGCGAGCTTTTACTATGGCGGTCGAGGATGCAGAGGCCATCGGGGAGTTGATTGCAGGTTCGGTTCTTCTCGACTTAATTCCAGCTTCGCTCTATTTGATTCTGGGGCTTCCCACAGTTTAGTATCAGTATCATTTGCTATTAGACACTGCCTAGTATATGAATCATTTTCTAATACTTGCAAGATCATGACCGGGGGTGGTATTATCCTCGTGAGTGATGTTTGCAGAGGGCGGAGTGTCATTTTGGGTGGCCGAGAGTTGGAGGTGAGCCTGTTCGTGATGCCACTACCGAAATATGATATTGTATTAGGTATAGATTGGTTGAGCAGGCACCACGCCAGCATAGATTGTCGAAGGGGTAGAGTTCTGTTTGGGGCGCTAGGAGAGCCAGAGTTTGAGTACACCCGACGGCAGGCGAAACAGGACGACAAACTTTTCTGCGAAGCTTCAGTTGAGGAGCAGGCAGCTCCATATCCTTTGATTGCAGAGTTCATGGACGTCTTCCCGGAGGAGTTGCCAGGGCTTCCACCGGACATGGATGTAGAGTTCTCGATAGACTTGGTTCCCGGTGCGGAACCGATTTCTCAGTATGTCTATCAAGTTAACAACAGTGAGTTGGTGGAGCTGAAGAAGCAGATGGATGAGCTGCATGACAAGGGCTTCATTCGATCAAGTTCTTCACCTTGGGGTGCACCGATACTTTTTGTACCCAAGAAGGATGGGTCGGTACGGATGTGTATCGACTACAGGGCACTCAACAACCTGACGACCAAGAACCGATACCCACTGCCGCGGATCGATGATCTCTTTGATCAGTTGAGCGAAGCTCGAGTTTTCTCCAAGATTGATTTGAGGTCAGGTTATCACCAGGTGAAGGTGAAGAGGAAGGATATTTCGAAGATCGCTTTCAGGATGCGGTACGGACAGTTTGAGTTCTTGGTTATGCCGTTTGGGCTGACCAACGCCCCGACGGTATTTATGAACTTGATGAACAAGATGTTCCACCAGTACTTGGACAAGTTCGTGGTGGTGTTCATTGATGATATCCTGGTGTATTCCAAGACTGAGGAGGAGCACGAGGAGCACTTGAGAGTGATTCTGGAGACACTCAAGAGGGAGAGGCTGTATGGAACGCTCTCGAAGTACGAGTTCTTCCTGGACAGAGTTGACTTATTGGGTCATGTGGTGACTGGAGATGGGATCTCAGTGGACCCGAAGAAGATCACAGCAGTTGAGGCATGGGCAGCACCGACTTCAGTGGCAGAGATCAGAAGCTTCTTAGGGCTGGCAAGATATTATAGGAGGTTCGTACAGGATTTCTTTCGGATTGTAGAGTCGTTGACTCAGCTGACCTGGAAAGATGCTGAGTATGTTTGGTCAGAGGAGTGTCAGGCTGCTTTTAATGAGTTGAAGAAGCGGCTTACGACAGCTCCGATTCTGACATTGCCTTCAGGTTCAGGAGGGTTCAATATCTATAATGACGCTTCAGGGAAGGGGTTGGGTTGTGTCTTACAGCAGCATGGGAAGGTGATTGCCAATGCTTCCAGGCACTTACGTCCCCATGAGAAGAACTACCCTACCCACGACCTAGAGTTGGCAGCAGTAATTTTTGCTTTGAAGTTATGGAAGCACTACTTGTATGAAGAGAGGGTAGAGATCTTCACAGATCATAAGAGCTTGAAGTATGTGTTTACACAGAAAGAGCTCAACATGAGGCATCACAGATGGTTAGAACTGATGAAGGACTTCGACATCTCACTTTAGTATCACCCAGGGAAGGCTAACGTGGTTGCCGATGCCTTGAATAGGTATCCGACAACCATATGTTTGACCGTCACTTGCTTGCTGATTTGGAGAGCCTAGGGATTGAGGTGATTGTGCCCAGAGTTCAGATACAGATGTGGGGCCTACAGATTCAGTCAGACTTGGTGGAGAGGATCAAGTCGACGCAGTTCGAGGATGTTGCTCTGCGGTATCTTCGAGAGCAGGTTCGAGCAGGACTAGTGGATGGCGAGTTTTCTCTTACAGAAAATGGTGCCTTGAGGCACGGTTCCAGGTTATATGTGTAGTGTCCCGTCCCGCTCAGTCAATCGGAGGAATCGGAATGCTAACGGCGTTCGGACTTAGTCTTGCAACGACTGCTCGAAGATATCGCTCGGTCGAGACGACCGCTCGCTCAGGTGGGATAGTTTCGGTGAACTTGCCTCATCTTAGCCTTCACATAATAAATCGCATGTTTTCAACTTGCACAAGCAGGCTTGATAATAAAAGAGACGAATACACGTAGCAAAGGGAATAATCCCGACGGGTCGAATTGAGTTAGAATATGGAAAGGTCCAACGGTCGGTTTAGAGTTGGTACACAGTGTGCTTTGAAAATGACACTCGGTCCTTCGTCCCGTGGCTTAGGAGAAGGAAAGTTGGTCTTCGACACAAAACTATGAACTTGCATAAGGCATAGGCGTCACCCGCATAAATGCTCGATAAAGCATGCACGCTTTCTCGATGCAAGGCTTGGCATAGCCTTTGCTCATCCCTTGAGTTAAGTTATAGGCTCAATTAAGTTAGGCAAAGTTATGTCGGTCGACCTAAGTCACTCCAAGTGCTGTCCCGCTCTTTCTGCGGTTGTCAAGTCAAATAGTCCTACGATCCCAAGGCCCGTCATATGAGGTATGACTTGGGCGATAGAGTTGCGTAGAACACGAGTTGGTTTAAGGCACGAGCCACAGTTGGTTCAGTAGAAAGTTAGCCATGGTCTGTCGATGCTTAAGGAATACGTTATGTTCAAGTTAAGTGGGAAGGCTATGTAGTAGCCGTTCCCGGAGTTCAAAGAATGTTAAGTCTAAGCGATGGTTAGTCGCCGAGAGAAAATATGTCGGGACTGTGGTTCAGTCGCCGAGGCAACCCTGGTTTGGGGCTCTACAAAAAAAGTATGAAAAGAGTAAAGAAAAGGAACTAATTGATGATGATGAGACCATACAATTACGTTAAGTCTAGAAGTTAGCGTAGGCGCGTGGTCATGGACAACTTGTCGACAAGGGCGATGGTTTCTTCGAACGGTAACCCGGGGTCACGAGACCGACTCGGCCTAAGAAGAAACAGGTTATAGCCGAGCTGGGTATAAAGCAACCGGTAATTCGGGGACTTGTATCGGGGATCTCTACCTGCGGTGCAAAGGTCCCGATTGCCAGGCTATGTCCACGATGGCTAGTCAATGCCAGTGACCATTCATATAGATGTGTCGGTACGGGCGGCAAATCTGCGTGTGTGCCTTTAGATTGAGTTGAGTTGAATGTGTATGCAGTTAGAAGACACAATGTCTGGGCCTAATATTTGGCTACAGCGAAGGCGGCGTGCTTCGGCACGAACGATGGCATCGTGTGTTAAGTTGTTGGCATAGAGTTGCATTAGTTAGACTTGGGCTGTTGCGAGTTAAGTCGAGAAGGGCCGTAGGGCAAGTTGGGTGAAGATACGTTGAGTTGCTGGGCACGACCTCGAATGTGAGGCACGGCCGTGTTGTCAAAACTAAAGTATAGGCAAGACTAAGCGAGGAGGCACTGCCTCAGAAGTATGGCACGAGTCGAGTTCATGGCACGATCGAGTCGTTACGTCCCAGAGTATGGCACAAAAGACAAAGTATGAGTCGGTGCATTGACAATGTAAGCACGAGAAAGGTCTAGAGACAAGAATAAGGAAGATATCGGTACGATAGCATGGTGATGGTCTAGAGACACAAATAGGCCAAGGCGTCGGTCCTAAAACTGATTCTAAGGCAAGAATAGAAAGACAATCATAAAAAGGGATACCTTGCACAAAAGTAAATTAACGTGTTGGTTTTTGTATGGGTGGGCGAGGAGCTCACTCCACCAGTACAGTTGAGTACTGACACCCACATAGTTTACATGAGCAGGCACAGGTAGAAGCTAGTGGTACGGAGCTCGCTTGGATGCATCGAGGCATGGAGTTCCTTGGCGATTCGAAGCATGCAACCATGTGGAGTCAAGACTTATACGGGACATAATGTATGGACGTCGCCTTCCGAAGCTTCTGCCGGTTCAAGACATGTATCGAGAGATGAGAGAGAAAACTTGAGAGACTTGTAATCTTGGCCATGTGCCCCATTGTAACCTTTGTTTCAATATCAATAAAAGAGTGTTTTACAATGACTTGTGTTTTGCTTCAAATTCTGCTGCTATTATTCAATGTCTCTGCTTGGGACTTCTGTGCGACGACCCCGTCGCAGCCGCTGAAATTGGCCGTTATGGAACCCGTCTTGCACGAGCGCAATCTAGCCTCGTGCGACATCACACCTTAGCGAGGACGATCGCTCCTATGGGAGCGGGGCGTGACATAATGGTATCAGAGCACGGCTTTACGTCCTTGGACTATCGATTAAATTCTTTAACTCTGATGTTTTTGCAAACTCTGAATTATTGCTTCCGCAAGTTGATATCGTTGGTGCGCTCTCTCTCAAATGTCCCACGGATGTCTATACAATAAGTCTATCTATTTTGCAAAATATAGGAGAACAGTTTTTGATAAAACAAAAAGATGGTTCGCGTAAGCACGGTTGGCTAAGTCGGGCTGGGCATATACACCAAAGTTGCGTCGACCTTAGAAAAGTTGAGAGCGAGAATTGAATAGTATCGAACAATAATGAGTTGAACTCGATTGAGTAAAGTGAGATGACTATCGATAGGGGTGCTATCGAGCGACGATAACGTCGGTGCGATATAGATGAGCGTGTCCGGAGGATTATTGTAGCCATTGCCCATTCCAGAGTGGAAGTGGGAGCATATCACTATGGATTTTGTATCTGGATTACCGCGTACACCAGGAGGGAAAGACGCAATTTGGGTCATCGTTGACAGGTTGACCAAATCGGCCCATTTCTTGCCATTCAATGTGGGTACGTCTACAGAGAGGCTTGCAGAGATGTACATGCGACAGATAGTCAGGATTCATGGGGTTCCGATCAGCATTGTCTCGGATCGGGATAGTCGCTTTACTTCCCATTTCTGGAGGAGTCTGCAGACTAGCTTGGGCACTCAGCTCAAGTTTAGTACTGCATACCACCCCAGACGGACGGACTGTCAAAGAGGACTATTCAGACACTCGGGGATATGCTGCGAACGTGCGTCTTAGATTTTGGAGGCTCATGGGAGGATCACCTGTATTTGGTAGAGTTTGCTTACAACAACAATTTCTACGCCAGCATTGAGATGTCACCTTTCGAGGCTCTGTACGGGCGTAGGTGTCGTACACCCTTATCTTGGGATGATGTTGGTGAGCGAGCTTTACTGGGACCAGAGATGGTTGTTGACGCAGCCAAGAAGGTGAATCTCATCAGGGACAGACTTCGCGTGGCACAGGACAGACATCGGCACTGGGCCGATAGCCACCGGAGGCCCAGATTAGAGATAGGATTAGAAGTAGGTTGTTTGTTTGTTTTGTTTGTTTGATCATGTTTGATTATTTAGTAACATGAGACCTTGTTTGTGTTTAGGTCAGAGACATGGTTTTTCTATGGATATCTCCGACTCGTGGTACCATACGTTTTGGTGGAGGTGGGAAGCTTAGCCGCGCTTTATCGGACCTTTTGTGATCAGCGAGAGAGTCGGTGACGTAGCATATAGGCTAGACTTACCACCTGTACTAGTGGGTGTCTACAACGTATTCCACGTATCATAGTTGAGACGGTACGTGGCTGACCCTAGCCATGTACTCGATCATTCGAAGATTGAGGTGGGACCTACTCTCAGTTATCCAGAGCAGCCAGTGGAGATTCTGGATCGCCGAGAGAAGGTACTGAGAAGCCAGATGATACCCTTGGTTTGCGTCGCATGGAGGCATCATTATCCAGGAGAGTCTACCTGGGAGTGGGAGGATGAGATGCGCGAGCGATACCCTTATCTTTTTGGACCTTGAGGTATGATTGTCTATCCTTCTCATCAGTTTAGTTTTGCCTTTAATTTCGAGGACGAAATTCTTTTAAGGAGGGTAGATTTGTCACTACCACATTTCTAGTTTGAGGGTATTTTTGTCATTTTGAATTTATTGAAATTAATATATTTATTAGAATTTTGTATGGTTTTAATATTAATTTAATTAGTTGCCATGTGTTGTGATTAGCCCTAACCTAGACTGGACTTAGTCATGATTAGTCTTAGTTAGTCATGGTTATTATTAGTTAGTCATGGTTAGTTAGAGCTAACTAGGATGCATGACTTAGACTAGTGTGAAACCTAGAAATTATTAGGACCCTTGATTTGACTAGATGATAGGAGAGCCATTGATGATCCCCAAAACACTAACCCTAGAAGTTTAGGCCGGCCACCTAGGGATCCACCCCCCCATTTAATGTCTTCCAAAGTTTCTCGCCTCTTTTGCATATTCTTCTATTTTCAAGAGCAAAGGTTTGGTTCTTCCCTCAACCCTTCCTATTTTGATCATTTCTCATTCATTTTCATTCAAATCTCTTGCATTGCAACCTGATTATTGTTCTCTTACTGTTGGTGGATGTGAATCTCAGTTTTGGCTTCCATAGGAGCATTGAGATAACAAGGAGGGATTCTCTTTTTGGGGTTTTCTTGAGGAAGAACAACACATAGGTAACATTCTTCTAAACCCATTAGTTTCCTGTTTTCTATGCATATTTGCATAGCCCTAGGTGTCCTCTAGCTGTAGGTATAGATTTCGTATTGAGTCGTGTCCTTTTTGTGTCCGTATCGAACACGTATCAGCCTACGTGCTGTTGTGTTCGATGAAATGCAACAGTGGGCTTTTCATCACTGTTTTCGAATTGTTTTTGAATAGGAATTTGTATTTTAATGTGGCTTAACACTTTCTTTTCGATTGAGCTGGATTCGTGTCTTGGTTGTGTCGCTTTGGGGTCGTGGACACGCCCCGCGTGCGTGTAGCCGGGCTGTCCTGCTGCTCGTATGTTCGTGTGTAAGAATCCGGGCACTTGGACACGTGTCCTTGGACACGAAGGTAGGGGCAGTGTCTGACACGACACCCCCAAGGCCTTGTGTCCAATGGTTTCGTGTCGAGTGAGCTAGGACTCATGCACTGGTCGTACTGTTGTGTCCATTTGTGGTGTGTTGATTCGTGTGGTTTCTGGACACGTTTGTGTCCAGATTTTGGACACATTATGGCCTGTTGGACACTACCATATGTGACTTATTAAATACCAACCATTAAATTCATAATATTAGCATGTTATAAGTTTCGAAATTCAATCTTTCCTTTCTCACTGATACATGTTCACTGTTGGGAGAATCTGAGTTTTGATCCCTATTTAAACTGTTGAAAGATTAATTAGTGTGGTAATCATATCTGAATTTAGTAAACATGTTAGGGTTTGTGTTTATCATAGATATGTGTGTTTCGAATTTATATTGGGTTTGGAGTTTCAATTGACTGGTACCTGTAATACCACTGTTAGTAACTGAACATTGGTTCACTCTAAACCTGAGAACATGGGATTTCCTGAGAACATATGGCACTATCTAAATTCTGCTACCAGTTGACACTATACCTAGCCATGTAAACCCTATGACATATCACATGTTCACACACACACACACACACACAAGATACTGTTGCACTCACTAAATCTGGAAATGTTTCCCATATATCCTGTCACATATTCCTGTGAACACAGGAGCTACTTAAACCCCCTTAACAGCATGTTTGACACCATGAAAGCCTATGCACACTACCTAAGCTGAAGTCACTTTGACACAACACTGAGACACAATATTGGAACACAAGACGCCTGAAATTCTGACACACACACAATGGATTCATTGCTAATCTATTACACAAATGTACACACTGATTTCACTCACTGGAAATCTGTGAATGACAAGTACACACACACTTTTCACATTCAACTGAAAGTATGTTCCCATATTCCTGTCACAGCCTGAGATTGATATACATATATTCACACACTGACTGAAACCTGGGCTTAGCCTACTCTCACTGTTATACCTAAAATCTGGGACTTCACATTGTTAACTGTGATGACACACACATGTTACACACATCTATGCACTACTCTAATACCTATCACCCACTCACCTACACACACACAAAATCTAACTGAGACACCATGTAGATGCCGATGCTCTATTGACACACACACACATGTTTACCCACACATGTACACACACACACACATGCATGTTCTTTCCTCTCTAACTCCCCCTGTGTGTGTGTATATATATATATATATTTTTATATATATATATATATTATATATATAAAAAAAATATATATATATATATATATTATATATATATATATATATATATATATATATATTATATATATATATATATATATATATATATATATATATATATATATATATAAATATATATAATATAATTTAATTTAATGTGATAATGTAATGTAGTATAAATATTGTATTGCCTATATATAGGGTATGTATATAGACATATGGGAATTTGTATGTATACATGGAAATTGTTTGTGTGTGGCCTATACCCTTGTGTTGACTTATAGTCTAGGTAGCATAGCCTATAGTATCCTTGTGTGGTCTTTTGTATATGGAATATGCACATGAGTAGAGTCATATAGACTTGTGTATGGTATGTGAATGCTAGGGTAGACAAGGTTAGGTCTAGTAAGACTTGATTGGGTCTAGGTTGACCTAGTTGACCTAGTGTTGACTAGTTAGTTGACTGAAGTTGACCAGGGTTGACTTTAGTCTAGAATTGACCCAACATCATGTAGAATGCATCATAGTAGCTTACTTTATTAGTTGGATATGTTGTGACTTGTACTGCTCTGAATAGGAGCCAGACACCACTCCTCAGGCAGTATTTCTTTCAGACATTTAGGATATCAGGCGAGTACATTCTCTAACCGTTTCATACTTTCTAGGAGTATTTTCTTGCTCTAGATTATCTTACTTGATGCTGACATGATGGAAACACGGATTAGTACTATATGGATCTTTTCATACGATGTTATCCCCATCGGCAGCATCAGATACATCATGTCATGTGCGTTTCACTTTCATCATGTATTCTTGTGCTTTCACCATTCATGTGCACTCTCATGATTCATGTACTCTCATGTTCACAAAGCCCCCATGTTTATATCATGTGCACCCATTTATGGGCCTCCATGTGAAATCATATACAATAACATAACTTGAACGGATCCTTGTGTATTGATTGGGGTACGAGGGAGTATAAATAGTCATGTGGACAATTTCTAAAGTAGTGTAGCCATGTACAACCTCTCATGTTTATTATCAAGTCGTTCACATGTCTAGCTTGTACTCTAAATCACTAGTTCACTGTAGCTCTTTACTTATAGTAGATATTTCATTACAGTCTTCTCTTTTACTCATGTATACTCTTCAGCATTTCATGTATCTGATTATATTTCCTATATTTTATTCCTGTCATGATATGAACTGCGTGAGATGTACTGTGCTCGCTCCAGTCCTGACTGGGACTGTTGAAATATTACAGATAATTTTGAGGAGCTGTATCCCACCTATTATGGAGCAGGCCTAGACGACACATGCGAGCTGGACCCTCAGGAGGACCTAGCACTTGCTGATGACACTACCCCTATAGACTAGGCTAGTTAGCTAGGATAGTTCCATTTATCTTCATGTCTTGTCAGATACATGTCTTGTCAGATACACTTGTATATATTTGGAGTTTATATTCCAGATTTGTGGGAATGTTTATCTTAGACTTTCAGCTATCTCTCTATCTTGTATTATCATCTGTGGATTTCGTGTTTCATCTATTCTATCGTATCGTACTTTCTTTCTTAGTTGTAATTGAGTTATACTTATTTATGACACATCCATTCGGAGAGTATAAATTGTACAGGTACCTTATAACTGTTAGATGTATATGACCTAGGACAGCGTTCTACTACCGATACTACGGCGTAGGCTGGACGTACCCACGTCTCGTGCCCTTACTCTAGGGTGTGGGTCATGACACCGACCTATCGATACTGACTGAATCGGTAGCGACAGTGTTCCTTTCTCGTGCACCCCGTGGACAGAAATGGGGCACGATATAAGGACGGGGAACTACACCATAACCAACTAAGAAAAAAGTTTCTTCCTTGAAACTTAAGAATAGAACCTACCTCTAAGTGAACAATGAAGGAAACTTCTCCATTATCTCCGATTCAAGTTCCCAGGTCGACTCTTCGACCAAATGGTTACTCCAGATTATGCGAACGAGAGGGATCATTCGATTCCGCAGCAGTTTATCCTTGCGTTCCAAGATTTGGAATGGCTCTTCAACGTAGGATAATTCGAACTTCAGCTCCAGCGGACCAAAATCTACCACATGGCTTCGGTCTGCACGTACTTTTGCAAGTGAGAGACGTAGAAGACATCATGCACACCCGCTAGCACTGGCGGCAGGACAATTTTATAGGCTACTGGAGCGACTCGCTTGAGTATTTCGAATAGTCCAACTAATCTCGGACTCAACTTCCCCTTTGTACCAAACCGGGTAACTCCACGCATAGGCGACACCTTAAGAAATACGTGATCGCCTTCTAGAAACTCGAAGGGTCGACGGTGGATGTCCGTGTAACTTTTTTGTCGACTCTGTGCAGCCTTTAATCTCTCCCGAATGAGCTTGACCTTCTCCACAGTCTGTTCCTCCAGCTCTGGGCCAAGAATATGTCGTTTCCCGACTTCATTCCAGCAAATGGGTGATATACACTTTCGACCGTATAAGGCTTTGTACGGCGCCATCTGGATGCTGGACCGAAAGCTATTATTGTATGCAAATTCAGCCAATGGTAGATGAATGTCCCAACTCGACTTGAATTCAATTGCGCAGAGCCGTAACATGTCTTCGAGAATCTGATTCACACGCTCCGTTTGTCCATCGGATTGGAGATGGTAAGCTGAGCTGGACTACAACTTGGTACCTATAGCCGACTGAAGGCTACTGCAGAAGCGCGATAGAAATCGTGCATCCCGATCAGAGACGATAGATACAGGAATTCCGTCAGCCGTACTATCTCGTCAAGATAAATCTGAGCCAGGCGATCAACGCTCCAAGTAACTTTAATGGCAATGAAGTGCACTGACTTGGTTAGTCGATCAATAATGACCCAGATGGCATCATTTTCTCGCAACGTCTTCGGCAGGCCAACAACAAAGTCCATAGTGACATGATCCCATTTCCATTCTAGAATTGCAAGGTTCTGCATCTCCCCGCCCAGTCTCTGATGCTCAGCTTTCACCTGCTGACAGGACATGCATTGCGACATAAAGAGCGTCGCATCTCTCTTTATTTTGTGCCACTAAAGGTCGTGCGGAGGTCCTTGTACATCTTCGTGATGCCAGGATGCAAGGTATATTTTGCGTAGTACGCCTCCATCAATATCTTCTTTATAAGTTCTAAATCGTCCGAATGCATAGTCTACCCTTCAATCGAAGCACGCCGATTTCATCTTCCATAAAGTCGGTCGTACTACCCGTTGAAATTTGCTCTCGTACTTTCTTCAGGTATGGATCATCCTTCTGAACGGTCTTGATCTTTTCTCGTAATCTGTGCTCTAGCTTCATCTGCGCCAACTGCACATCCCTGAATCAAACTCGGAGGTCGTTGCCCATCTCTTCTAAGTCGCACAGCAATCTACGGTCGATGGATAGTGAGGCAATTTACTTCTGACTCAAAGCGTCTGCCACAATATTTTCCTTATCCAGCGTATAGTCAATAGTCAAGTCGTAATCTTTGATCAGTTCAAGCCAATGTCTTTGTCGCAAGTTCAGCTCCTTTACGTGAATAGATACTTAAGGCTCTTGTGATCCATATAGATCACGGATGCTATGCCATAAAGATAGTGATGCCACAATTTTATCGCAAACACAATCGTCGCTAACTCCAGGTCATGGGTGGGTTAGTTCTTCTCGTACGGCTTCAGCTGTCAGGAAGCAAAAGATATCACCTTGTTCCGTTGCATCAGTACACACCCCAAACCCTGGCCAGATGCATCGCTGAAAGATCTGGAATCCTTCAGTCCCTTCTAGAAGTACAAGTATAGGGATTGAGATGAGCCGTTGCTTTAACTCATGAAAAGAAGCTTCACAGTCGTCTGACCATTCAAAAGTGCTCCTTTCTGGGTGAGACGAGTCAGAGACGATGCAATCTTTGCGAACACTTTCACGAAGCGTTCGTAGTATCCTGCTAAGACAAGAAAGCTTCGAATCTCGTCGACTGACGCTAGCCGTTTCTAATCGACAATGAATTCCACTTTCTTTGGGTCGATTGCAATGCCTTCGGATGAAATGATGTGTCCGAGGAATGAGACACTGCTCAGCCAAAATTCATACTTGCTCTACTTCGCATATAACTGATTTTCCCGAAGGATTTGAAGCACGATCCACAGATGCTCAGCGTGTTGTCGCTTTTCCTTCGAGTAGACGAGTATATTGTTAATGAAGACTACTACGAACTTGTCGAGAAAGGGTCGAAACACCCGATTTATTAAATCCATGAAAGCAGCTGGGGCATTCGTTAGGCCGAACGACATTACCAGGAATTCGTAATGGCCGTATCGAGTGCAGAAGGTTGACTTCGACATATCATCCGGCTTGATCTTTAGTTGATGGTAGCCCGATCGAAGATCAATTTTAAAAATATCTAAGTACCTTACAACTGATCGAACAGGTCGTCTATGCGGGACAATGGATACTTGTTCCGGATGGTGGCTTTGTTCAATCTTGGTAGTCGATACAAAGATGCATTGAGCCATCCTTCTTTTTGACGAACAATACGGATGCTCCCTATGGCGAGACGCTAGGCTATATGAATCCCTTGTTGAGCAACTTTTGTAACTGTACTTTAAGTTCCTTAAGCTCTGCAGGGGCCATTATGTACGGTACTTTTGAGATCGGTCGGGTATCGGGGAATGTGTGAATGGTGAACTGTATCTCTCGATATGGTGGCTTGCCGGACAGCTCGTCCGAAAACATATCTGGAAATTCTGTCACAACGTCGGCCTGACCCGCGTTTGCACCATCTTGTCTCATGTTTCGAACATACGCTAAATAGCCTTCACACCCGGAATACAGCATCCTTCGAGCCGATATTGCCGAGATCACCTTGCAAGTCGGCGATGCCTCACCACATGAATAGCAGAATTCAGGCACTCTAGGTATACGGAAGGTGACCGTCTTTTTGACACAATCGATGGTTGCATTGTACGACCGAGCCAATCCATTCCCAGAATGATATCGTAGTCCTTAATGCCTAGGACTATCGTATCGAGACCTACCTTTTGACCACCTATACAGATGATTCTGTCTCCACGGCCTAAGTTTTCAAGTAGTGACGTACCCGATGGTATGTTGACGAAAAGATTTATGCCTAACGATGTTACAGGGAATTTGTGTTCGGCGACAAAATCCCCAGATATAAAGCTACGCGTAGCACCTGAATCAAATAGTACATGAGCATGTTTATTATTGAAATGCAGTATACCTGTCACGACTGTGTCAGATACGGATGCTTCATCTCGGGTCATGGCGTAGACGGCCCTTGGGCATTAGGGCGGCGGTCTTGGCCATTTTGTGGTAAGGTTTGTTGGGCTCTTGGTGCTGGACCCTGATTCTCTGGACGGTGTTGTTAATGTTGAGGCACCATTGGGTTTGGCCTTCTGGTTGGGCAGTTTACACGTAGATGGCCCATCTTGCCATAGTGCCAACATCCGCCTTCAGAGACATGACATTCATTTTCATGGTGCCCGAAATTATTGCATTTGTGGAAACGAGTTCCTTGATTTTGCCCTTGGTATCCGCCCTGATTGCCATTGTTTGGACGCTTGTTCATATTATTTCCTCCCATATGGCTAGGGCGCTTGTGGTTTTATATTTGTACAGCGCCGACAGCTCATGGGGATATTGTCGCTGAAGGCGGAGAGCGTGATTCAGAGACTCGTCCGTGGTCTTGTATTCAGGCACCGATACATGGGCAGAGATAGATGGACGCAGACCCACTTTGAACCGTCGAGCGTGACTCTCCGTTGTCGACAAGTGTCATGCCCCAGATCCAGAATACTGGAGAGCGGGGGCAGACACAGCCAGCTACGTATATAGAAGTGTATTCCACCTCCATATACGGTCATGGCTATCTAGATGTATGAGGGTTTACCTACAAGCCAACAGTCTCTTATGGTCAAGAACAAGCCTAGTGTCTCAATCTCAAGCAAGCAAGTAAATGTAGAAAGATGGTAGATCATCAGACATACAAAGTCAGGCGTCCCATATATTACATATTCAGATGATCATAAAGCTAGTCATACAAAATACGAGGACCAGCAAGAGTTTCAGTCATACATGATCAACCCTAGGATTTGTTAATCATGTTACAGCCCGTAGGCAGACAAAAAATATAAGTATTCAACACGAGCTAACACTTGCTCGGCGGCTAAACGCCTCAAAAGAATAATTTACACTAGAGTGGGAGAGCAAAATAAAACCCACTCGTTGCCAGAGTTTCTTCTAGTGGTCACCATCTGGCTGGAATACAGGTAGAACCTCGGGTGCTGCTCCAAAATCTGGTCATACAAAATCAGCTGGGTCAGACCCCAGAAAGAGCAAGTGCCACAAGGGAGGCTTCACTTAGGAACTAAAACCAGCAAATTAGCACATAAAAGCACATAAGGACAAATAAAATGACAAAAGACATGAGTTGGAGAAAACATGATGATAAATGATACGATAACTAAAGGACTATTCCGGTATCCAAGTTACAACCCGTAAACCAAACAAGGACCGGGGTTGTAACCCTTCACCTGAACATAACTTAGTCTCTAACCAATTATCGACAAGTAAGCATAAACAAGTGTGTCATGAGATAGCCATGTACTTGATCTATACAAGACTAGACAAGATAGGACTCCATCCAACATTCACGGCCAAACAAAGAGTACGGCTTGATAATTTAACTAATTAGGGTTATCACAAGCCTAGTTACTAGCAAGATGCAATGAGATATCCCTACGGCCATAAGCCCTGCAGACTATCCAGGTTATCCAGACACAAGTTACAAGGATTTATAGCGGATACATCGCCCAGGAGACAAATGTACCCTAAGAGACTTATTAGGTGACTTGGGGGTGCAACACATGACAGTGTGCATATTACTTATTTTAAGGAGTGCCCCACATGACAGTAGACTGGAAATGTGTCCTACTCGACGGCAGACACCAAGTCCATCAGAGAAGGCGCCCAGATAATGGGATTGCTTGTAGCAGGAATACCTCTCTATATGAACTAGTTGATCAATCTAGTCATTAATTCTAGCCAGATTTAGTACGAATCCCTGTCCTTGGGAAATCAAGAATTTATGTCCTAGATATGATGCAATACAGAACATGTAGCTTGTACAAACACACTCAAGAGAAACACCCATGGTGTCCAAATCATTCATTACTTGTAAGCCAATAAAGTCGTCGCAACAGCATCCAAGGTTCATGTCATGTCATATCATGTTACTTGTCTGGAGTACACCACGACGGGTCACTATCATGTTAAGAGTACTTGTTAGGGGTACGCCACGATGGGCCACAATCATGTTAAGCAAAGAAGTGACATGTGACTTGAGTGCACCGCAACGGGTCACTATCGTGTTAAGCAAAGATGGAAGACATATTATGAGTGCACCACAACGGGTCACTATCGTGTTCTATCCCTACATTATCATGAATGAGAGAAACTTGCGAAAAATAGCTAGTAGCATATTCATGAAGACAAGGAAAAGATCTACAACTTTCATATTAGGAGTTGGGAGAAATTCTGGCCACAAATCACGCAAATAAGACATAAAATAGCCAAAACAGGCACTATGCGGCCTATTCTGCGACATGCGGCCCATTCTGCGACATGCGGCCTCATGCGGCCCATACGCGACATCAAGGAGACCAACTCTGACATGTGGCTTATGCGTCTCATTCGCGACATCCATGCAGACCAACTGCGACATGTGGCCTATACGGCCCATTCACGACATCCATGCGGACCAACTGCGACATGTGGCTCATGCGGCCCATTCGCGGCATCCACGATGACCAACTGCGACATAAGGCCTGTGCAGCACATTCGCGACATCCATACGGACCAACTGCGACATGCGGCTCATGTGGCCCATTCGCGACATCCATACGGACCAACTGTGACATGTGGCCTATGCGGCCCATTCATGACATCCATACGGACCAACTGCGACATGTGGCCTATGCGGCCTATTCGCGACATCCATGCGGACCAACTGCGACATGCGGCCTATGCGGCCCATTCGCGACATCCATGCGGACCAACTGCGACATGCGGCCTATGCGGCCCATTCGCGACATCCATACGGACCAACTGCGACATGCGGCCTATGCGGTCCATTCGCGATATCTATGCGGACCAACTGCGACATGCGGCCTCTGTGGCCCATTCACGACATTATGCGAACCAACTGTGACATGTGGCCTATGCGGCCCATTCGCGGCATTATGCGGACCAACTGCGACATGCGGCCTATGCAGCCCATTCGCGACATCATGCGGACCAACTACGACATGCGGCCTATGCGGCCCATTCGCGCATCCATGCAGACCAACTGCGACATACGGCCTATGCGGCCCATTCGTGACATCCATGCGGACCAACTGCGACATGCGGCCTTTGCGGCCCATTCGCTACTTCCATGCGGACCAACTGCGATGTGCGGCCTATGCGGCCCATTCGCGACATGCATACGGACCAACTGCGACATGCGGCCTATGCGGCCCATTCCCGACGTCATGCGGACCAACTACGACATGCGGCCTATGCGGCCCATTCGCGACATCATGCGGACCAACTGCGACATGCGGCCTATGTGGTCCATTCGCGACATCTATGCGGACCAGCTGCGACATGCGGCCTATGCGACCCATTCGCGACATCCATACGGACCAACTACGACATGCGGCCTATGCGGCCCATTCACGACATCTATGCGGACCAACTGCGACATGCGGCCTATACGACCCATTCGCGACATCTATGCGGACCAACTGCGACATGTGGCACATTCTGCGACATGCTGCCAAATGAACATAGAGGATGACCAAATAATTATTTGGCCATAACTTCCTCAAAATAAGTCGAAATCTAACTTTTCAAAGGTCCATTTTGAGTAAAATCGAATTCTCTACAACACAGAACAATCAAAACTTGAAAATAATGAAGTTTGGTAGATCAAAACCCAAGAAAACTGAAAAAGCCACAAACTTAGATCTACAAAAATCTATCCGTCCAAACCGAAAACGCCAAGTCCTAAAGATGCTTAGAATCATGTAGAGAAGGAGATAGAACAATAAAATGGAAGATCCATCATGAAGCAAGCTGCACTTGCCTAAGCTCTTGGTAGGTGGAGAGAGTTATATGGAAGAAGAAGGAGTAAATGAAAAGTGAGAAAGTAATGAAGAGAGAGAAAGGGTTGGTGGGTTTATAAAGGGGGAGGGTTCTCTCACAATGAACCAAAAGCCCAATGAAACCAAGCCAAACCAAACCAAAATAAACCAAATCAAGCTAAACCAGGACCAAACCAAGTCAAAACCAACCTAGACTAGGCAAGCAAGTCAAGTCCAACTACGGGTCACCTGACAAACGTCAGAGATCTCGTATACGTATACGAAAATACGTATAACAGAAAATGGGAGTGACAACTCTACCCACCTTAAAAGAATTTTGTCCTCGGAATTTAATCAAGAGGCTAAAGATGTCGGGGCAAACTATACTAAGGCACAAGAAATCTATGACTACCAACCAATCAATCAATTATTCATGCATGCAAGGAATTTAGAAGCGCAAGGCAGAAGAAAGATATCCTGCTAGAAACCTCTCTGCCGGTTTTGAATCTGAGCTTGGGCCTGGGCATACTGCTGGGGTCTCTGCTGCTGGAATGCTTGTGCCTGGGACGGCAATAGCCTCGGAGGCTGGTACTGTTGTTGTACTGGTGCAGGTGCCCTAACCGATGGACTGGTTAGGTTCGCTGACGATGAGCTGGCTCTATTTGGACATGATCCTATCTTATGATCCGGTGCCCCACAAGCCAAACACAGTCCCTGTGCTCTACGACACTCCGAAACAACGTGTCCTGGCTTCCCACAATGAGTGCAACCCATTGTGGAAGACTGCTTCTGCTTCTGCGGCTGAGGGTACGTCGGTGTCGAGTGTTGAACCGACGAGACTAAGTTTACCCTTCGGAGAACTCCAATGGTCAAAGCCCTAGCTGCCGGGACTGGTGCTGAGGACTGACCCATCTGTCCATGGGACCTCTTCCTGCTTCCGGTTTGGTCCACGATCCTCTACGAGGTATACTCGTGCTTCCTGGATGCCCTCAAGACAGCATCAAAAGTCTGATGTTCGAACTGCTCTACTGCTAGAATAATCTCTAGGTGAAGTCCCTGCTGAAACTACTGCGCCCGATCCAACTCGGTTGCCACCAAGGTGGGAGCAAACCGACTCAGTCTAGAAAACTCGGCAGCATATCCATCGACCGTCCTGCTCATCTCCCTGAGATTGGTGAACCTCGTCTGTAGGTCGGGTTGAGCTACAGCATCGAAGTACTTGATCTAAAACTTGTCACTGAATATCGTCCATGGGACTTGCATCGCCAACCCAACTGCTAACATCGCCCACCAGGTACGGGCTAAGTCCAATAACTGTAGGCGTACTACAACCACCTTCTCTTCTTCTGGAATCTTGGCTGCATCCAAGATAATCTCGATGTCCTGGAGCCACGTATCAGCTGCAATAGCGTCTTCACTACCGTCAAAGAAGGGAGGGTTCAGGCGGTTGAAATTGTTGGCTCCACTGTTACCTTGATAACCAACTCTGTCCATGGCCGTCTGTACTGTCTAGTTCAGGGCATCACCTCGACGATCCTGTGATGCAAGTAATTCTCGGATAAGTCCTACCAAGGTTCCATTATCAGGCTCTACAGACTGGATTGGCTGAACCGGCTGAACTAGTAGCTCATGATCTCCGAAAGGCATGACTCGGGAGGCTGCTTCTGAGTGTTGGATTTGGTCCCCAGGTTGCTGCTGGGGTGCTGGTTGAGCTCCGTCGGGCTGATCAGCAGGACCAGGAATAATGCTACTGAAAAACAATGACATAGGGGAACAATAAGGAAGGACCAAGATATATAGAGGATATAAGCATATAATCAGGTCAAGATTTCAGGAAGATTAGAGGACGCAAGTAGATATCAAGGGCGAATGCTGATTGAGACATATATTCAGTAAACCCCCACACCTCTTTATTTACAAGACCTGCATGGGCCACCACTTAAACCGTGTCACGCCCTAGATCCAGAATACTGGAGAGCGGGGGCAGACACAGCCAGCTACGTATATAGAAGTATATTCCACCTCCATATACGGTCACGGCTGTCTAGATGTATGAGGGTTTATCTACAAGCCAACAGTCTTTTATGGTCAAGAACAAGCCTAGTATCTCAATCTCAAGCAAGCAAGTAAATGTAACAAGATGGTAGATCATCAGACATACAGAGTAAGGCATCCCATACATTACATATTCATATGATCATGAAGCTAGTCATACAAAATGCGAGGACTAGCAAGAGTTTCAGTCATACATGATCAACCTTAGGATTTGTTAATCATGTTACAGCCCATAGGCAGACAAGAAATATAAGTATTCAACACGAGCTAACACTTGCTCGGCGGCTAAACGTCTCAAAAGAATAATTTACACTAGAGTGGAAGAGCAAAATAAAACCCACTCGTTGCCAGGGTTTCTTCTAGTGGTCACCATCTGGCTGGAATATAGGTAGAACCTCAGGTGCTGCTCCAAAATCTGGCCATACAAAACCAGCTGGGTCAGACTCCAGAAAGAGCAAGTGCCACAAGGGAGGCTTCACTTAGGAACTAAAACCCGCAAGTTAGCACATAAAAGCACATAAGGACATAAATGAAATGACAAAAGACATAAGTTAGAGAAAACAGGGTGATAAACGATAAGATAACTAAAGGACTATTCCGGTATCCAAGTTACAACCCGTAAACCAAACAAGGATCGGGATTGTAACCCTTCACCTGAACAGAACTTAGTTTCTAACCAATTATCGACAAGTAAGCATAAACAAGTGTGTCATGAGATAGCCATGTACTGGATCTAGGCAAGACTAGACAAGATAGGACTCCATCCAACATTCACGGCCAAGTAAAGAGTACGGCTTGATACTTTAACTAACTAGGGTTATCACAAGCCTAGTTACTAGCAAGATGCAATGAGATATCCCTACGGCCACAAGCCCTGTAGACTATCCAGGTTATCCAGACGCAAGTTACAAGAATTTATAGTGGATACATCGCCCAGGAGATAAATGTTCCCTAAGAGACTTATTAGGTGACTTGGGGGGTGTAACACATGACAGTGTGCATATTACTTATTTTAAGAAGTGCCCCACATGACAGTAGGCTGGAAATGTGCCCTACTCGACGGCAGGCTCCAAGTCCATCAGAAAAGGCACCCAGATAACGGGATTGCTTGTAGCCAGAATACCCCTCTATATGAATTACTTGATCAATCTAGTCATTAATCCTAGCCAGATTTAGTACGAATCCCTGACCGTGATAAATCAGGAATTCATGTCCTAGACATGATACAATATAGAACATGTAGCTTGTACAAACACACTTAAGAGAAACACCCACGGTATCCAAATCATTCATTACTTGTAAGCCAATAAAGCCGTCGCAATAACATCCATGGTTCATGTCATGTCATATCATGTTACTTGTCTTGAGTGCACCACGACGGGTCACTATCATGTTAAGAGTACTTGTTAGGGGTGCGCCATGACGGGCCATAATCATGTTAAGAAAAGAAGTAACATGTGACTTGAGTGCACCGCAACGGGTCACTATTGGGTTAAGCAAAGATAGAAGACATATATTATGAGTGCACCACAACGGATCACTATCGTGTTCTATCCCTACATTATCATGAAAGAGAGAAACTTGCATAAAATAGCTAGTAACATATTTTTGAAGATAAGAAAAAGATCTACAACTTTCATATTGGGAGTTGGGGGAAATTCTGGCCACAAACCATGTAAATAAGACATAAAATAGCCAAAACAGGCACTATGCGGCCCATTCTGCGAGATGCGGCCCATTCTGCGACATGCGGCCTCATGCGGCCCATACGCGATATCATGGGGACCAACTGCGATATGTGGCCTATGCGGCCCATTCGCGATATCTATGCGGACCAACTGCGACATGTGGCTCATGTGGCCCATTCGCGGCATCCATGCGGACCAACTGCGACATACGGCCTGTGCGGCACATTTATGACATCCATGCGGACCAACTGCGACATACGACCCATTCGCGACATCCATGCAGACCAACAGCGACATGTGGCCTATGCGGCCCATTCGCGACATCCATGCGGACTAACTGCGACATGTGGCCTATGCGGCCCATTCGCGACATCCATGCGGACCAACTGCAACATGCGGCCTATGCGGCCCATTCGCGACATCATGCGGACCAACTGCGACATACGGCCTATGCAGCCCATTCACGACATCCATGCAGACCAACTGCGATATGCGGCCCATTCGCGACATCCATGCGGACCAACTGCGACATGCGGCCCATTCACGACATCCATGCGGACCAACTGCGACATGCGGCCCATTCACGACATCCATGCGGACCAACTGCGACATGCAGCCTATGCGGCCCATTCTCGACATCCATGCAGACCAACTGCGACATGCGGCCTATACGGCCCATTCGCGACATCCATGCGGACCAACTGCGACATGTGACACATTTTGCGACATACTGCCAGATGAACATAGAGGATGACCAAATAATCATTTGGCCATAACTTCCTCAAAACAAGTCGAAATCTAACTTTTCAAAGGTCCATTTTGAGTAAAATCGAATTCTCTACAACATAGAACAATCAAAACTTGAAAATAATAAAGTTTGGTAGATCAAAACCCAAAAAATTACTAAAAAAAGCCACAAACTTAGATCTACAAAAATCCATCCGTCCAAACCGAAAACTCCAAGTCCTAAAGATGGTTAGAATCATGAAAAGAAGAAGATAGAACAATAAAATAGAAGATCCATCATGAAGCAAGTTGCACTTTCCTAAGCTCTTGGTAGGTGGAGAGAGTTTTGAGGAAGAAGAAGGAGTAAATGAAAAGTGAGAAAGTAATGAAGAGAGGAAAAGGGTTGGTAGGTTTATAAAGGGGGAGGGTTCTCTCACAATGAACCAAAAGCACAATCAAACCAAGCCAAACCAAAATAAACCAAACCAAACCAAAATAAACCAAACCAAGCTAAACCAAGACCAAACCAAGTCAAAACCAACCTAGACTAGGCAAGGAAGTCAAGTCCAACTACGGATCACCTGACAAACGTCAGAGATCTCGTATACGTATACGAAAATACGTATAACGAAAAACGGGAGTGACAGCAAGAATGCTCCAACAAATTTGGCTAAGTTATAAAATTTTGCTGCGTACTGTCGCACCGTTATGTTTCCTTGCTTCAACTGCATAAATTTATTTTCTTTTTCTGTCGAACGGCTGCGAGAAGGTACTCGATTTCAAATGCCTTTCTGAATGTAGCCCAAGGAATCGTCGTTGTCTCGTCTTCACGTCGGATTGCTCGCTTTTGCACAGACCACCAATTATGTGCATTCAATCAGAGTAGAAGTTGTGCACATGTGACTTTCTTTGAGTCATCGATACCCAGAAGTTCAAATCGGTCTTCCAGCTCCTCCAACCAGTCGATCGCCAGAGAGGGATCTTCAGTACTGTTGAAGGAAGTGCGACAGATCTTCGTAAATTTTGACACCTCAAAGTTGAAACTTCTTGGTGTTGCAAGTAGACGCTCGGGCACTTCTAGTTCGATTTCAATCGGTCTGACCGCAGGTTCGATCATGGTAGGCGTTGTCGCAGAATTATTGTTATTGGCTACAACTGTCTGGACTATCTGCTGAAGAGTGTCAAGCTGCTTCTACTGCAACTTGAATTGGGCCTCGAACCAGTTCTTAAACTGAGTCTGCCGTGCCTTCGTCTACTGTCGATGAAGCTCATTCTGGCGCTTGTTGGCCTCGACCTGACGTTGTTGCGCATCAAACATATGTAACAACCATTCCATAGGGGCATTCGAAGGTTTAGGCCTTGAGCTACTCGAGCCGCTCGAGGCACTCTCCTCATTCACGACCGCAACTTTTCCAGCTTCTATAATATAAAAGCAACTCTCGTTAGTTTAAGAAAATGTCATAGGTTCACTGTATGGAACAACTCATCTCATCGACACGAGGTCAAAGGTTCGAGACTAGAGACTAGAGACTGGAGGCCAATGATGTAAAGCCGTACTCTGATACCATTATGTTATGCCTCGATTCTGAAGAATCGATAGTCGTCCCTATGGCATAATGTCGTGCGAACCTAGGTTGCGATCGCACAAGGCATAGTCATAAGGTTATCCGAAACACAACAGCTAAGAGAGTACGTAGAGAAATTGAACATCACATTGAGGCCGAGAAACTTTTTATTTTATTGATAATAGACATCATTTACAAGACCTGTTACAATCATGCCGCACGGGCTTTACAAAATGATTCAATTACAAAATAAACGCCGATGAGATAGTCGTTCCATATATACATCTTTTAATTTACAAAAAAAGTATTCCAGCCACCTGGAATGGAGGGAAGCCGAGATATATTTCTTCGATTGATGTAGAGAGTCTTCAAAAGTGGAGCAGGGAGAGTTTTCGACGCACGGTCGAAGCTTCAAAACACGAATGTCGCCTTGGTTAGTTGGCACGTTCCTCCAGATTTGCGACACCTGCGGATAGCGAGGATCAGTACGATCACATGTACTAGCGAGTTGCTAATTAAACCCAAGCTTCCATTTGTTCAAGCAGTTTTATAAAAATATGTTAGCCATTTGGTGATCTTTCTATCCATCTTGATTGATTTGCATGTTAACATGTTAAGAGGCAAGTATTCGATAGGCAATAAAACATAACTGACGATACATCTTACCCACGGCAGAGCATGCCGTTACAGCGTAACTTACTATGTTTCTTCCCTATCATATTTATAACAAGCTTATAATTTATGTGCAAGTGTGGGTCACTGGAAATCCAAGCCATCCTGGACGTATAGCCTGGTCAAGACGGCGCCCCTTTCAGCGCGGGTAGCTAGCCCTGCTGAAAGTCTCGAATGTCCAATGCTACCATCCAGCACAACTATCTTGCATTCCTTCCAGGCCGAAATGGTCCCGTGGCATCGGGTTGCCGTTCGAGGAAGCGAAGCCTTGCGTGCAAGTTGTCCATGACCGTGCTTAAGTTAACAAGTTATTCAAGCACATTTTATGGTATCATTGGGACTATTATGTAATCGATTCATTTACTTGGCTTTACAGATCCTACAATAATTCTATCTCTATTCTAGAACCTTATCTTTTCTCTTTTGAGCATAGAACTTGTATTTTCCGAGTAAATCATTCTAATTCGATGTAGTTATCTGAGTTCTTATTTTTAAAACAGAGGGTGGTCGAGGTGAAGGAGGTCAGCCACTCACCTTAGTCTTTTGCTTCAGGCGAGGGACTGGTTGGCTGCACTTAGACGTCGCCTACGCGATCACCTGCAATCTCATAAGCAACCGATTAGAACACTGTGTTATTCAAGTGATTCGATATGAATGCGAAGTTTGAAAATGCAAGCCAAAAAAACTATCGAAAACATTCACAAAAACCAAAGCCAAAGCCAAATCAAGTACGGCATGAAAACCAGAGCTACGAGAGGTCTCTTCCGACTCAGCCGCAGAGCCGATCCTTGAGGTGCAACCCGCTAAATATGGGACTTGGTTCCAAAAATGCCTTTCCATAATGAGAATATGATCTTAATTTAATCGTTCCCATTCGACTGATTCAACTGATCTTGACCTATCGATCCTGACTGAATCGGTAGTGACAATGTTCCTTTCTCGCGCATCCCATAGAATAAAATGGGGCATGATATAGGTACGGGGTACTACACTTGTATCCTGGCACATTTTTTGGTGCAAAGTGGGTTCAATGACGGACATTATTTTGACCCAAAATTATCGTTTTGCCCCTATGTCCAAATTGGACTTATGTATAGGCTATTCTAGCTAATTTGACCATTCTGGATACGTTGGTGATGTTGGTTTCATCATCTGACGACGTCTGCAGATTTTTCTTTAGGTATTACCATTAATTATAAATAATTCCTATTCATGTTAGTATTTCAGAATCATTACGTCGAAACTGAGATCAGTCGATTCCAGTGATCTCATATCGCTGAAATTGATTAGGTGACCATATGGATCGTCAAGATAAGATTGTTGACCTTACAATTGATCATATTGTCTCTATTTGCATGTCATAGGTTCGCTGTACGAATAACGATGTACAACTTGATATTTTTAATAACCAACACTTGAAATTCATATTTTTAGCAATAATAATTATAGAGACTAGTGTAATCTTGTTCTAGGCGATATAATTAACAAGTGTGTTAGATAACAAAAGGGTAATAGGTTACTAGAAACGACCCAAGCTCCCTAGGTGGAGTTATTAGTCATACGTGTACAATAGTGTGTGATATATATTTGTTTGTGATTTGGGTTGATAGATATTTGTATAGAGTATGGTTCTCATGGATAGTATGATAGACTTCGGTACTGCAGTCTCAGCACAGTTCGGCCAACTTCAGGCAAATGTACCTTACCAATCTTGTAATTCAATTAAAAATATTTAGTTTTTTAATATCTGCTTGTATATATTGTTGCAACACCTAGGGCCGTGTACGTAGGGCTGCAAACGAGCCAAGCCGAGCCAAGCTTTTGTAAGCTTGAGCTTGGCTTGACTAGAATTAATCGAGTTCGAGCTCGAGCTCAAGCTTGATAAATTTTTTATTTTAGAGCTTGAGCTTGGCTCGAGCTTGTTTATATTAAGCTTGAGCTTGGCTTGGTTTGAGCTCGAGCTTGGCTTGATAAGCAAGCTTGATTCAAGATAAACAAGCTCGATAAGCTCATATCAAGCTCATTAAGCTTGATTTCAAGCTTGTTCACCTTTATTTCAAGCTTAATGAGCTCGATTTCAACCTAGTTACGCTTGAATTCAAGTACCTGTAATTTAACAATTTATTTATAAAAAATTAATTAAAAAAGTTCCTTCATATCAATTATTAAGGACATATAAATATATAAAGCACACAACCATATCATTATACAAACATACATAAAATTAGAATTCAACAAACAAACGAGCTTCTAAACAAGCTCCTAAACGAGCTTCTAAACGAGCCAGTTCGCAAGCTCATAAACGAGTCAGCTTGCGAGCTCGAACGAGCCGAGTACTTCTAAGCTTGAGCTTGGCTCATTTATTAAACGAGCTCGAAAACAAAGCTTGAGCTCGGCTTGTTTACTAAACGAACCGAGCTCAAACGAGCTTTTATCGAGCCGAGCTTCGAGCAGCTCGCAAACGGCTTGGCTCATTTGCAGCCCTACGTGTACGGTACTTCACGTCTGAATCACATTCGGGTGCTGATGGACATTAGCGTCATCGGGTATTGATACTAGATGTTCACTCTTGCATTACTGCGATAACTCGTTACGGGGTACACTCTGACCCTTGGACATGTTCATGGGATACTACATTATTGACGAAATCCCGTACTTGATTATATCTTGATTTACGGAATTTTGTGTCTAATTCTAGGACGATGATATTAATATACATGTACTGTTTCTTTTTATTATGACTCGTTGTCCTGGCTAGATGTCTGACCAAGCATCTCGTGGATACGATACGTAAAGTCACATGGGCGGGGAGAACATACACCATGCGCTTGGACTACTTTTCCTTATGTTACCGTTGCCTCTTACCCAGAGCCTCGGATATTCATTAGTTACCACAGTTCCTTATCAGAACTGCAGAGTTGTTATTAGTTACCGAAATTTTTTATCAGATCTCCGGAGTACAGCGTGACAGTCCGCATGTTTGAGTGATATTTCTCAAATTGAATTTTCATATTAGATGTTTATGTTAGATTCACCCACTTTATCAGTCATACTATACTTTATTTATTCATTCATTACTGTCGTACACTTAGCATGTATATTATGTATCTTATTGCATCCCTCTGAGGGCATGGTTTCCTTCCAGGTTGGCTGAGTAGGTTTTGGCTAAGCGCCTTGCTGGATTCTTGATAGTATTCATTTTATTGCAGGTATTCAATCTTTCAGAGTTATATGTTCGTTTACTGCTAATTGTATCTGCTTAGCAGCCTAGTATTTATGGACTCATATAATCTTTTCGAGTCTATTTGGACAAATATGATTATTGGGCTATAGACTAGTATTCATATTTCCCTTTCTTATGTTTCGGTTACTTGGATTGAGACATAGAGTTGATCTAGTGATAGTTACACCATTTCGAACAGCTTATACGTATTATAGTCGGACTAGAGTCTGGTTGAATACGAAGCTGGCCTGTGTCACGTGGCTCGGTCCCGCATATTTTGGGGCTGGGGCATGACATGATTTTTGTGGTGGCCCATGTAGGTCGAGAATAAATTGTTATGGTTACATCATTGTACCAAACGAGCCTACGGATAGGATAATATATTAGGATCTCAATCCACACTGTTATTATAAATTCCTTTTGACTACTACTATCACCCTTGGAACCCGTATTTGTACTCAGTCAAACCATTATTGACTCTCTATTTTTAAATTCTCGTCTTTCCTCTCTTGGAAGGATGAACATATGTGCTTTACAAATCAGTTTAGTACTTTCTTATCATAGGTTATGACTAAGATAGATAGAATATTTTGTATGTGATTATTTAAGGTTTAAAAGGGTTGGATAGGCATCTTACTAGATAGATCGATAGGGAATGAATGCCATTTTTATCAAGATTTAGCTTTTATAGGAAAATTCCTTTGTGAAGGAGAGACCCCTTGACTAGAACATATAGAATTAAATTAGAGGTTTTACATATTTGTTTGGTAGAAGAGAGAAAATTTTCAATGATGACCGAAGCGACTACGAATACGAATAGAAAACTACAAAGATCGACTAGGAATTAGATGAAGATCAGAGTAGTGATATCTCTACAATAGAATTACAAAATGATATGACTTGAGGAAAGAAAAATTTGAGTCGTGCATGGTGACTCGACAACATCTTGAAACTTATCCCGTTAAGCTAGAAAGTTTTACTTGAAGGATATAGTAACTCATGCTTTGCAGGATTAGGTGATTAGCCAAGGTGGGTAGTCTCTATAGACACACCACCAAGATATGATGTGGACTAGAGTACGATACCAGGCTTAGCCCTAACAAGAGACATAAGGGATCATTGGACTAAACTATCTACAATTGTCTAAGCTAGACGGAGTTTGAAGAATATAAAGATCCCATGTAGGTAAGTGAGAATACAACTTAAGGAAGACCATTTGGTTTCTAGATTAAAGAGTGCCAATCTGAAGGACGATAGCAAATAACGTCTGAAGATTCCGACAGAATGAAACGAATTTATGAAGCGTGATGATTATGGCTAGATATAAACCTTTAGAGTTATATTGAATTGAAATTTGAAGAATTTTTACGTAGAGGATATAGAAATTAGGATTATGATGGAATGGAAAAGAAAATTTTCTTGGATAATGAGGAACTGTCCTAGGAAGATTAGGTGTCAGAAAGAAATATAATAGAAATAGGTAAGTCTAAGGTAGACTAGTCAACCATCTTCATAATGGTTGAGTCAAACCCTGAATGACCTGCTAGAGATTGGCACTAGAAAATTTACAAATATGGTTATGCTATGATAGGGGCATTAGACCTAAGTATTTATTTGACCCGGCTTCAAACCTTCTCAAGCAGATAGGAGTGAAATGGTTAGGCATGCTTGTTAGAAATGTATAGTTTGCTTATGGTTAGAAGGGGTAGAATTATTGATTATGTTGCTAAGAGACTTGACCTATGACTTATAAGAGTGTAAAATTTGAGGGATTGATTGAGTTAAGTATTGAATATGACCTTTCTATCTTCGATGGTTAGTCATAGCCAAGGATGTGGTAATAGAGCCAGAAAAGTCGTAGCTCAAGAGGCAGATTAGTAAACTCTTCGTCAAATGCAAAGTAGTTAGGAATTCTGGAGGAATTGTAACTAGAACAATTGTGTTTGGTGTACGTAGTGGATATATAAAGAGATGAATGAATCATAGGAGCAGTACTAGATTTAGGTCAAAATATTCGAAGAGGAACAAGGTTAGAATTACAGGAATGTTCATAAATAAATTAAAAAGAATCGAGAATTACAACAATGATTATCCATAATGACTTAACAAGGATTATGAAGAGGTTGTATCTTAAGCAAGTGGTTGTAGTCGTAAAGTCCAACCTAAAAGTTGAGATTCGAACAAAGAAAGTGGAGATTATCTCGAAGAAATAAATGATACAAATGTTGTGATAATATAAAAGTGAAGTTAGAAAAGGAAAATAATTATGATATATGAGTAGGTTGCTAGGAAACCAGCATCATAGATTGTAGATAAACACATGATCAAGGTTGTGGCATTCAGAAAACAAAGGACAAGAAATGAAACAACATGAGATGAGGTGAAAACAAGAATCTCAAGATAGGAAAGTAGAGTGTCCTAAAATAGATGGATGAATAGAACCTAGAGTGGAGTAGTACATAGTGGATGATAAATTTCTGAGATGAAGATGTTCCATAGACGGGGGAAAACTTAAGAATTTAATTCTGTGTTGGATTTTGAAAATCTTCGACATTTAAAGACCTTGCCAGATTACATTATGAGCATCTTGATATTACATTAGTGAAAGTTACAATCGAGAAGACTAGGCCAAGGATTGTGCTAATGGAAAAGTAGATAAGACAGAAAACCTTCAAATACTATTATCTAGATTCTAGATTAAGATTAGACTGGCCGTGTTGAAGGAATTATGTGTTACCCAACCTTGATAGATAGGCTAAACTGTAGTATGAACTAGTGTGCAATCTCTTCAGCTTGTTTGGCTATCAGATTATTCTAAGTGAACAAAAGATGTTTTAAGTGTATTCTATTCTTTCCCTTCCTATTTCTACGTTCGCAAATTATAGTTTCATGATTTGGTAACACAAATCATCCTAGGTTATGTGATTACGAAGACCCAATACTTCCTTAAACCATGCTTGATTTCAAAAATCAATCGTTGATTTTATTCCTCTTGTGCCTAATATTTATATCACTATAGGCATCGTTTCTTTCAATCAAGTATCTACCTAAGTCGTACCTTATTTTCGTGAAAATTCCTCCTTTGAACTTATCCAAATTTCTCCCTACCATAACGTGTAACTTCTCTATTCGCGATTCTCTCGAACTTGTCTCCTTACTGTGCACTTATCAACCCCTCTATGCCTAAGTGTAATTTTGAGGACAAAATTTTCTAAGGTGGGTTGGATGTGAGCCCCGTGAATTTTGGGGCTCTTTTAAAAATTTCCAAATGAATTGTTTTCTATAAATAAGTTTATTATAATTAGTTTTGATCATTAAATGTACCTTTTCGTGATTTTTGGAGCGTCAGAGATATCAATCTCTCGGAACTTCCTTCATGAGTTTTATAGTAGACAAGATTATCTTCTACTCAAATTTGTCCTCTTATATTTTATTTACATCGCACAACTTTCTAGTCAATCTAGGCAAATTGCCCAACTACCGTAAAACTTGACCTAATTTTTAATTTAATTTCAGGGCTCGACATTGGTCCAATCTAATCGACCCAATATATAGTTTTGAGTCTACCATGCACATGCCACTTGTGTGCCATCAAAATGAGCTCTTGCATGCTATTCTTTCATCAATGATCATAAATGACTTAAATTATAGTCATGATCGCTCCAAGCCCAAAACTAGCGCAATCAAACCCAAATACCCAACCCAATTTCTTGTGGCCACTCACATGACACCTTTCGTGGCACTATATGGGAGAAAGTGTCGTTCTCTTATAAATCCCCCATCCTTTTATTGCTAATATTACTAAAACCCATAAATATATTAAAAATTGAGTTAGAATTCAAATACCTATACAAATATAACCTAGCCTAATTTGCCTTGTCACCATGTGTAGATAGATAAATGATTAATTATGGTATATATAACCTTGAGTGTATGTAGTGCCCCGTCCTGATCAGTCAATCGGAGGAATAGGAACGCCAACGGCGTTCGGACTTAGCCTTACAACGGCTGCTCGAAGACATCGCTCGGTCGAGGCGACCGCTCGCTCAGGTGGGGTAGTTTCGGTAAACTTGTCTCATCTTAGCCTTCACATAATAAATCGCATGTTTTCAACTTGCACAAGTAGGTTTGATAATAAAAGAGACGAATCAACGTAGATAAGGGAATAATCCCAACGGGTCGAATTGAGTTAGAATGTGGAAAGGTCCAACGATCGTCTTAGAGTGGGTGCACGGCGTGCTTTGAAAATGACACTCGATCCTTCGTCCTGTGGCTTGGGAGAAGAAAAGTTGGATGAGTAGACGAAGTTATGAACGTAGCCTAAGTCATAGGCGTCGCCCGCATAAATGCTTCATAAAGCATGCACGGTCCCATCATCCAAGGCTTGGTATAGCCTTGGCTTGCCCTATGTAGGGGTGAGCATTATTCGATTTTGGACCGAAAACCGAACCGAACCGAACCGAATAAGAGGTTCGGTTCGGTTTTAAAAAAATTCGGTTCGGTTTCGGTTTTGAAAATACTAAAATTTCTTATTTGGTTTCGGTTTCGGTTTTGGGTTTCGGTTTCGGTCCAAAACCGAAAACCGAATAAGAAAATTTAATTAATTAATTTATATATATATGTGTGTGTGTGTGTGCGTGTGTACTATATATAAGTATTAATATATATAGGTATATACTAAATATATATAGGTATATACTAAATATGTCTATGTATATTTAGTTACTATATATATTAACAAAAAAATCTCAAAAAAATCAAAAAAAATATGAATAAATCGAGCACCGAACCGATTTAATTCGGTTCGGTTTGATTCGGTTTTGGGCCAATTCGGTTCGGTTTCGGTTTTTCTTATTCGGTTTCGGTCCAATTCGGTTTTGGGTTATTCGGTTCGGTTTAAACCGAATAAACCGAATGCTCACCCCTAGTCCCATGAGTTAAGTTGCGTTGCACGGCTTATGATATAAGTCTAGGCACCCAAATGACTTGGTTGTTCAGAAGTCGAACGCATGCGCGGCACGTTTCCGCAATGCTAGGCTTGACGCATCCTTTGCTCGTCGATTCATTGTGCGTTTTAGGTCAGGCAAGTTATGTTAGGTTATCGGAGTGGTAGCAAGCACGGTCCTATGAGTTCTACGGCTGGGTATAGCTACATAGTCTTACGGTCTCAAAGCCCGTCATAAAGAGTATGTCTTGGACGGTGGTGTCGCATAGAGTTCAAGTTGGTTGCACGATGTGTAATGCCCCAATCCCAAAATACGTTGGACCAGGTATACGAATACATGCCAGCAGCACTTCACCAATGAGCCGAGCTATACAACAAGCCCATTAGCGAAATACTTAAGCTGTAAATCATGATAACACCAAGAAATACAACATAGTCCACAGGTATATACATCTAATAACATCCACAGAGTCCACAAAGAGATCAAGAATAAATAAGGAAATATCTCAAATATCCAGCAATAAAAGTAATAAAGTCTGTGCGGGTAAAACATCCCAAAATCACAGAAATCGAAAGAAAGTGCAAATAAACTACAAGTCTGATGAAAAGAAAAGGAAATAATGTAGTAAGACTAAATATGATTATAACATGATCAAGAAAAATCCTTTGGCACTATCTCGTCCTCCTGTGCCGGTACGCCTCCGGTCTCAGCTCCCGAACCGTAAACCTCTTGGTAGTCTTCAGCTTCGTCTAAGACTGAGAAATAGCCAGATCCTCGGAGGACTAGCAAGGTGCATAATATACATGCCAAGGTACCGAAATAAAAAATATGAACTAAGGCAATCTACTGTATCCGTCTATGTGCTATGCAAGTGAGATACTTTTCTAGAATACCAGACCCCTTCCACTAAGGCTCACTAGCACCTCAGCAGGGTATTGTCCCCAGTACCTGTGTCGTGGCACCAAGGACAATCAATTCTCGACAGTGATAATCCCTTACTCTGCTACAGAGATAAAGGTCACTAAACAACGGGCCACACGATAATAGGTCTGATATTGTAGTCAAGTTCTCCCCAATTCCCATGTCTTGAATCTAGCAATGTCAAGTCTGTACAGTCATCTCGAAAGTAAAAGCAATTCTGATAAAGAAATCTAGAATGCTAACATGAGGTCAATACCACGAATAGCCATGTAAACCTCGTATCATGAATGTGTCGGTGTCATATGGTCAATCGTGTCAATGGACACATCAGTATGTACGCAATACCTAATGTCAATACTCGATGTCACTATCATGACATCGGCACCCGTCTATAAACGGACACTAAGTATCATTGTCCTACGTCATGCAATGCTAATAAAAAAAATAATAAGACAGAAAAGAAAGATCTGTAACGATGGCAAGGCACACTTGCCTGTAACTGCTGTCTGTGGGTAAGCCTGTCCAACTTCGGTGTCCTTGTCGATCCTCCCAAGCTCACCTATAATAATACACTATATTTAATATTCTATATCAACATACCATATATAAATTATATGAGTATTTATGACTCCTAGTTGTCATAACGTTGCTACGACACTACATCTATTATATAAGTACATATAGGTACCAAATCCTCTCGTAAATACTTTACAATTATAACAAAATAATATATTTAAATTCTGAAATTTATCTATAAATATTTATATATTGCTATAATGCTATTTTTAATAGGAAACCCTTTCACAAGAGGTCTTATGTCAATGCCACATATGACTTCCTCAAATCGACCCATTAATTTAGTTCCGAAACAATGATAAAATAAAAATAATAAATTCTGTAAAAATTCCAAAAATTAGTTAAAATAGTATTTATAATGTTAAATCTTGCACAACATAAAGTTTAATATGGATTCATAGAGTTTTAACAATTTTGGACACAAGGAAAACAGAATTTTTCGGAGTTCGATGACATGACAAATGTCATAAATGTTTAAAAATAGCAAACAGATGCAAAACCTAACTTTCAGATATGCGTCAGAAAGGTATCGACGTCTAGATTCTGAATAAAAATATTAAAAGGTTAGAAACTGACCTTAGATAGGCGAAAAGTGGCCCGCAACAGAATTCATCAGTTCTGAATATCCTGTCGTAGAATCAACGTCACGGGCAAACTGCTTGGAACTAGGGGATCCGGCAATCAGAGGTTGGACTAGACATACAAAGGTAACACTCAGATTTGGTTTGAGGAGAAAAAGTTGAGAAAAAGTGGGTGAAACATCATCTACAATTAGACTAATCTGCTGTGACGTTTCAGACTTTGATTCGACGGAGTTTCGGCCCAAGTAGCGCGTCGTGCACCTCTCTAACGGGCGCAAGGTTGCTCCTATAGTTGCTAGGGTGGAAGAGGATGTTTAAAGGGACGTCCAAGTGGTGGTGGTTGGCCCAAAAATTGAGGAGAAATTTATATTTTGTGAAGAAAGGGGGGTCGGCTAGGGTTTCGGGTTTGGAGTGGTGGCCGCTAGGTTTGTTGGGAATTTTTGGAGTAGTGGGTGGTTATAAAAGAGGGGGATGGTTAGGGTTTGATAGTTATATATATATTTAGTGCATGGGCTTTGGTTTGATCTAATTTGGATTGGATTTGGTTCTCCAAATCATACTATTATTAATAGGTTTCCTATTTTGGTTAGATGTTTGACCAAGCCAAATATATAAAGAAATATTACATATGGTTGCAATTTAATACTTAAAATTCCCTTAAATATATGTTTGCTTGGTTTTGGTACTCCTAGTTAGGCTCTAACTAGTAGGGTTGACTAGGTTAGGGTCCGAGTAGCATTACTAGTCAAATTGGACCCCAAAATCAATTTAATGAGTCTCATATGCCATTTGCAAATAAGTAGCACATGAGAACTCGATTAGATGGTACACCCTAGGCATGTGCATTGTAGACTCAAAATGGTTTAAAACCATATATTGGGTCATACGGTTTCGAGCTATGTCAAGTCCAAAAATTAAATTGGAAGTTGGCTTAAAATTACGCCAATGGCTCAAATTGGCCTAAGTTGGCCCGAAATTGTGCAAAGTCAAAGGAATGTTGAAATGCAAAATTAGATGGGACATGATATATAAAACTGAAGGTGGACGAGTCTAGAATTCCAATATGAAATTGGATTTGAGAAAACAATATTTGTTGTGCTTCAAAAATGAAAGCTACGGTAAACTACTAACATAGTCATTATTAACTTTAATAAAATAAAATATCTATATAAAATAAATAAAAAATAAGATTTAAAAAAATGAGAGGGCTTACACGATGTCACAAACTTAGTGTTTTAAAGCAAGGACCACGATTGATTCAAGTGAGGTTTGGAGAAAGGACTACCGAATAAGCATTCATGTGTTGAATGAAATGATATGGTAACATGGAAAGAATGCTCGCGACCATGGGTCGTCGAGGGGTCTCAAGGATAGAAGTCCTAAACTTGGTTTTGAAAGAGATGGTAACATTGGAAGAAGAATGACTGTGTGAGACGTCAGTTCGAGTCGAGTCTTGTATGGTCATTGGACAACTTGTCGACAAGGAGGAGTTTCCACGAGCGGCAACCCTGGGTGCCATGGGACCGCGTCATTCCGGAGGGAAACAGGTATAGCCGTAGCTGGAAAAATCGCTCGGGTTATTCGGGAACTTTCTTCGGGGCTAGCTACTTGCGTTGAAAGGGTCGCCGAATAGCAAGGCTATAAGTCCATGATAGCTTGTGGATTAGTGACCAATTCATATAGATGGGTCGGCACGAACGGTAATCCGGGTGTGTGCCTTTGGATTTAGTCTAGTTGAATGTGTGTATGGTTGGAACACAAAATATTTGGGCTTAATGATTGGCTGCAACGTAGGCGGCGTGCTTCGGCACGAGATGTGGCATCGAGTCTTGAGTTGTCGGCATATAAGTTGCATAGTTATGATTGAGTTGTCTTGAGTTTAAGTCAGGAAACGCAGCAAGGCAAAGTTGGCCGAGTGACACTTAGTTCACAACTTGGATGGGTCAGTTGATGATTTAGTAGCGAAGGACCGCGAGGCGGCGATATGATTGAGTCTCATTTGAGTTGCGAGGCACGGCCTCAACAAGGACGTATAGCACGGTCACACGGGAATGGAGTCTTATCGTGTAGTAGCGTCTCTGACTTTAAGCCGTAAGGCAAGCACGACTTGATAGGTTAACGTTGTTGAGTTGATGTTGCGTTGCAAGCACGAAATGGTCTTGAAACACAAAATAGGCCAATGCATCTGTCCTAAAAATCGATCCTAAGGAAAGAGTAGAAAGACAATCATAAAAGGGACTATGTTACACACAAAATAAATTAACGTGTTGGTTTTGTAAGGGTGGGCGAGGAGCTCATTTCACTAGTACAGTT
Organism: Iris pallida; assembly: GCA_029216955.1. Classification (NCBI taxonomy): domain Eukaryota; kingdom Viridiplantae; phylum Streptophyta; class Magnoliopsida; order Asparagales; family Iridaceae; genus Iris; species Iris pallida. Next base: position 9,656,188 of record JANAVB010030220.1, read on the forward strand.
GAGTACTGACACCCACATAGTTTTTATGTGCAGGCGCAGGTAGAAGCTCGTGGCGCGAAGCTCGCTTGGATGCGTCGAGGCACGGAGTTCCTTGGCGATTCGAAGCGTGCGGCCGCATGGAGTCAAGATTTATATAGGACATAATGTATGGACGTCGCCTCCCAAAGCATCCGCTGGCTCAAGACTTGTATTGAGAGATGAGAGAGAGCTTAGTGACTTGTAATGTGAGAAGTGTGAGCTTGAGTGATTGTAATCTTGGCCTTGCCCCCCATTATAACCTTTGTTTCAATATATTTCAAAATATACATAATTTAGAGTATATACGTTAATGAATAATAATTTATTTAGTATATATTACATATACATATTTTGGATTATATATATATATATATATATATATATATATATATATATATATATATATATTTCTAACCTATTTCTTCCTTTCTAACTAATTCAAACCCAAGCCTTTTTTCTTAAACACAGCCTTGGTCCAAAACTTGAGCCAACATAGGCTCCCGGGGCGGGCGAGTTAACCCGATAACCCGACCCGAACCCTACACTTTTGAATTCAAGGCAACAAGGAGTTACACAGATGATCTTCTCTTGCACCCCTGCATGCTCCCTACCGTTGTAGAGGAGCCAGGCGCGCAGGCCATGCCAGCATGGACGGCCCTTCCTCCTCCTCTACATATGCACCATCTTCTCCTCTCCCTCATTATCGAACCCTAGCCGCCATTAGGGACAAGACTCCGCCAAGGGAGCTCCCCGGCGTCTTGCAGCAGTCGGTCTTCATCGCGAGACTCTCCTCTATTCAATCGAGGAGTTGGCAAGGCCGCCCCCTTGTTCTCATCGACGACCATGAGGTTGATGTACCACAAGCAGCCTCCACACACAGGCCCGTACAAAAGGCCACAACAGTAGCAGCAGCAGCGTGCGCGCGCAACAACGACGTTAGCAGCAACTACCGTGTCGATGCTAACTGCCGTACGACATCCCTTGTGGCGCCACACCGTGCGGCCGCCACACACCGCCCTGTGCACAACCCGTTACCCTACGTGCGGTTGAGAGCGACTGTAACCCGAGAGCAGCGCCGACGCGTTCATGGAGCACTGCAGCAGCGACGCTACTGACCGCCGCCACGAGACGCCGAACAGCTGCGAGGACATGGGCCAACCTCAGATGAACCACCCCGATCAGCCTCGTCCACCCCAACGATCGCCACAACCAGTTTTGATATTTTCGTCAAAATTTCGACGTGACGTGCGAAATCAGAAGACATAAGTGTGCTTCGTGGTAGAAACTTTGTATATGTTTTTTGGGCGATCCGACCGTTGGATCGTCAAAATCTTTGCTCCGTTGCAATCTTGGTATATAGATCTACCTCCACCTAAATATTTAGACGTTAATTCGATCGTTTGATAGGTCAAAACTGGCTACAAAGTTGACCGTTTTAATTGTATTATTTATGGACAGTTTCATGAAGCCAATTTTGTGGATTTGTTTCTCTGCCCTCACAGCTCTGTTTGATGCACCAATAGTTCCTGTGCACATTAGGTATAACCAAATTCATGTCATAAAAATTTTAACTTCGTAGGATGTCGTTTGGTTGGTTGAAATCGACGCCAAAGTTGGCCTCTCCAAACCGTAATTTTCAACTTATAAAATTCTAATTTTGGACCCATGACTCCAGATTCCAATTCTGGTGGACTCGTAGCATCGTTCTGGCAAAAATTTATATATAATTTGCTGAGTTGGAGCGACGTGGCCCCGGTGCATATTTTCGTACAAATCAGGTCCATTTGTCCGAGTCAACGGGTCATTTTGAGATCGGTTCATCGGAATCCAATTCTAGGTATACCATTGGGTTCGTATTGTCATTCTAAACTAATTGACAGATATTTTGCTAGATTTAGAGGATTTTGGCCCTGGCACGCATTTTTTTACAAATCAGATCCCTTTGTCCGAGTCAACGGATCATTTTGAGATTGGCTCATCAGAATCCAATTCTGGATACACCGTTGGGTTCATATCGTCATTCTGGACTCGTTGACATATATTTTTCTAGATTTTGAGAATTTTGGTTCTGACACGTATTTCTGTACAAATTGGGTCCCAACATCCGGGTCAACTGATCATTTTGAGATCGGGTCATCAGAATCCTATTTCGGATATACCGTTGGGTTTGTATCATCATTCTGGACTCATGGACATATAACTTGCTAGATTTAGTAAACTTGTAACCTAGCATATTTTTCGGTGCAAAGCGGGTCCAACGGCGGACATCTTTTTGATCCAAAATTATCGTTTTGTTCCTGTGTCCAAATTGGACTTATGGATAGGCTATCCTAACTAATTTAACCATTTTAGATATGTTGGTGATGTTGGTTTTATCATCTAACGACATTTGTAGATTTTCCTTTAGGTATTACCATTAATTATAATTAATTCTTATTTATTTTAGTATTTCAGAATCCATACGTCGAAATTGAGATCAGTCGATTCCAGTGATCTCATATCGCTGAAATTTTCTAGGTGACCATATGGATCACCAAGATAAGATTTTTGACCTTATAGTTGATCATCTTGTCTCGATTTGCATGTCATAGGTTCGTTGTACGAAAAAAGAGGTACAACTTGATATTTTCAATAACCATTGAAATTCATATTTTTAGCAATAATGATTATAAAGACTAGTGTGACCTAGTTCTAGGCGATATAATTAACAAGTGTGTTAGATAACAAAAGGGTAATATGTGACTAAAAATGACCCAAGCTCCCTAGGTAGGAGTTATTTGTCATACGTGTACAATAGCGTGTGATATATATCTGTTTGTGATTTGGGTTGACATATATTTGTATGGAGTACAGTTTTCATGGATAGTGGGATAGACTTCGGTACTGCAATCTCAACACAGTTCGGCCAACTCCAGGCAAGTGTACAATGCCAATCTTATACTTCAGTTTAAAGTATTTAGTTTTGTTTAATATCTGCTTGTATATATTGTTGCAACACCTAGGGCTGTGTACGGTATTTCGCGTCCGAATCATATTCGGGTGCCGATGGACGTTAGCATCATCGGGTATCGATACTAGATATTCACTCTTGCATTACACTACCAGAATAATTTGTTTTAGCGACGCCTAAAGACGTCGCTAAAACGACAAATTACGTCGCTAGAAATATTTACCGACGCAATTACCGACGTTTTGGACTTGTCGCGGAAACGTAAGTCGCTGATCTTTAAAACGTCGCCGAACGTCGCAAATACCGACGTTCACCGACGTATGATTACGTCGGTATATCCTGGGATATTACCGACGTCTACCATCGTTTCATTCATGGATTAGCGACGTGTTGAAAGTCGCTACATGTCGTTAAAATCCTGGGAACTTACCGACGTTTACCGTCGTTTAGTCGGTGAATTAACATCGTTGAAAATATCACAAAACGTCGGTAAAATACTGGGAATTTGCTGACGTTTACCGTCATTACGTCGATGGATTGGCGACGGCTATTATGTCACTAAATGTCGATAATTCCTGGGATTATTACCGACGTTCACCGACTTTTATCGACGGTCTCCGACGTATAAGGACGTCGGTAAACGTCGGTACCCTGGAAAATTTTGCAGATTTACCGACGTTTACCGACGCAAACGTACGTCAGTGGACGTCGTTAAACGTTGGTAAATCTGCAAAAAAATAAAAAAATAAAATACAGAATGTCCTTTTCTCCTTGCAGTTTAAAAAGATAACCATAAAGACACAGTATAACAGATATTCTTTTCTCCCTGGGTTCGCCGACCCCTTCGGTGGAATACTCAACACCGGTAAACGTAAACCACAGAAACACATTAACATCCAATTGAAACGAATAATAACATAAACAATAGTATAACACAATGTAGCAGGCGACAAATAGAATAGGATCCAACAAATAGAATAAGATCCAACAAATAGAATAGGCACAACCAACAAGTATCCAAATAACCAAGTCTACACTAAATAACAAAGTCTACAACCAAATAACCAAAGTCTACACACAACCAACAAATAGAATATGATCCAAACATCCAAGTCTACACAACCAACAAATATCCAAGTCACAAACAAAGGATCAAACAAACACAAACAAACAGTCATAACTAGGACTACTAGGGATCTGGTGCATGAGGGGCACCGCCGCGACAAAGGGATAAGAAAAACTCATACTCCTCAAGTGAAATCGATACCGATGGAGCAGGCAGTGACGTCGGTGGAGTCGATGTCGATGAAGAAGGCGGTGGAGACGGCGGAGTCGACGACGATGAAGGCGCACCCGAAGGACCAGCACGCTCTAACGCTGTAAGTCGCTAGTTGTATGAATCCATGGTAGATAACAGTCTATCACTGCTTTGGACCATCGAATCCGTCACCAATCTCAGCCTATCGGTCATGGTCACTTGTGCTGTCTGCAGCTCCATCACCGTGCGCTCTAACCCTCCAACGCTGCGCTCTGTCCTCTCAGTCGTCTCTATGAGCTCCATAATGCTGTGGTCGAGGGCATCCAATCGTGCTAGCAGCACAGGATCGTCCGTAGGGTGCTGAGACTGCTCTTCGATCCGACGTAGCAGGTCGTCACGGAGAGACTCCATCATCTAGTGGACTCGGGCAGACTCATAGGACGGCTGTGGACCATGTACACTAACAGGAGATATCCTAGAGGACTGGGTCGCAACTAGGGCGCCATAGGATCCCTACCGTAGTACGTACCCCTATGGAGTCCACCAGCGGCGGTCATCCACAGCTCGTCCGCCGACGAAGCTTGAGTGGGCTGCGTGGAAGTACCGGCCTCTCCTGCAATAGGTGCACTAGCAGCCGCCCGTTCCGGCAGCCTCTGATACTCGGCCTAGAAAGTATGGATAGTACTATATAATTTCTAATTTCTAATTAATGCACTTATTATTACTAACTACATGAATATTTACTTGCATCATATTTACTAAGTTATATTAAAATTGACACGAAGTATTAAATTAAGATAACGTATTGTAATACTTACATAAGTCTGCTCGGCCCTCTCGTCAATAAGGCCTTCGCCCTTCCGATGGGTGGCCAGGAAGACGGTCACCATGTCGACGTTACCGACATTCCTTACCTGTAATTAAATATATTATCTTAGTAATAATTTATCGGATTTGCATTAAAATAATATTTCTAAAAGAGAAAGACATACCAGACGACGGAAATGTTCCGTCATCAGAATCGACTCACCGCACCACTTCGAGGCATGTTGTCGAGCCGCCTTCGCCTTCTCCGACTTCTCCTTGTACCTTGGCTCGTCGAATCGAGCCTTCATCGCATTCCACTGATCAGGGGTGATCCAACCTTGGATCGGCTTTCCGGCACGATCATGATCCTTCTGATCATTAATAGCGTCGCGGATCAGCTTGGCAGCAACGGCAGAAAACATCCCTTCGATAAGCTCGGCCCGGTACGGTGGATAGAAAAACATATCCTAGAAGAGCGCAAACCAAATATTTATCAGTTATATATAATATAAATTAATTATATGATTCATAGTAAAAGCAAATCTATTTTAACCTTGAAGCGCGTAAACCAGTAGTTCTTTCTTTCGTCTGGAGCATCAGAGTAGTTAATCCAAGGACCACCATAATTATGCCTCAGCATGTGGCCTAGGCGTCTCTGTACCTCTGGAAGATGATATCTATACAGACATATTATATTCATGAAAAAAGTTAATTTATGATAAAAATAGAAAAAAATTATAAACCAAAACACCTACTTTGTACTGTCGGCCCAGATCTACGTCCTCCTCTCCTTCGGAGGTGCGTACGCATCATCTGCATGATGCTGGTCGGCCGTCGGCGCAGCCGCCTCGGCCGTCGGTGCAGCCTCCGCCATCTGCTCATCCGTCTCCATCGTCTTATCAACAGCAGGAACGCTAGACAATTGAGTACTTACCTAGATAGGTTGCACTAATGTTAACAGTAGGAATGATGTTTGGAATGGTTTATGAAGTGGTGAATCAACATTAGGTAGTTGGATTTATTTCAGACAACCATATTAGTATGTGGAGGGCCAAATAGTTGGTGTTAGATGTAGACTAACTCAACTGTGAAAGAAGATGGATATTTGTATGAGTTAGCTTCAGTAGAAAGACTGTGACTCTGCATGAGTCATATTAGAGGAGTTACTCTGCATAATCATGTACTAAGTATAAGATACGGGTTAGGGCTTAATGGGCTAAGCTAAGCTAGGAGTCCAATAACACCAATAGTAATGTCTGTAACTAGGGTATTTGTGAATATTATGTATCAATATGAGAATAAAGTTTTGGTAGTAATTTAGCATATTATTTATCTTATATCTAGAATACCCTAATTTAGCCAAAATTTGACCACATAGGTGTCATAGTGTGTGCGCGTCAGTGTTGTGTCATGTGTCAAAGTGTGTGTGTGTCAAAGTGTTGTGTCATGTGTCAAAGTGTCGTATCCGTGTGTATACGAGCCGGTTAGGGTTAGGGTTTACCTGATCAACCGTGGCAGGAGGGGATGGGCGGTGGCGAGGGGGAGCGGCGACGGCGAGGGGGAGCGGCGGTGGAGGTGGCTGGAGCTGGCTCTGGCGAACTGGAGGGACGCTCGAACGAGGCATCGGGCGCGACGATGGCGAGTGGGAGGAGGGGATCGACGGTCTCCGGATGAGGGGGTCGGGGAGCGGCGGTCACCGAAGGAGGGGGTCGGGGAGCTGATGGGGGGGGGGAGGGGGAGGGTTGGGGAGAGGAGAGGGAATGGTTTGGGTTGGAGAGAGGAGAGGGGTCGCCAAGGGGATGGGGGTTGCCGAGGTCGGTGGGGGTCGCCGAGGGCGGTCGGTCGGGGGTCGAGGGGGGTGGGGGTCGCCGGATCGGGGTCGGGGGGGGGGGGGGAAGGATGAAAGAAATTTGGGGGCAAAAATAATGGGGGAATGAAAACTCGAACCTGACCTATATTTTCAATTTAGCGACGTCATATTAGAACGTTGGTAAACGTCGCTAATATCAGTGATATTAGCGATAAAGTAATAAATATGTCGGTAAACGTCGCTAATATCACTAATATTAGTGACGTTTACCGACTTATACGCGACGTGAGCTCTTTAAAACGCAAACGTAGTTTAAATACGTCGCAGAACGTCGCTGTCGGTCGTTAATATTGACGTCTTGCGACGTTATAAAAAACGTCGCTAAATTGTTTTTTCCTGCAATGTTTTCTTAAAACGTCGCTAATTACGTTGGTAATTTAACTTATTTTGGTAGTGTTACCACGGCAAATCGTTGCGGGGTACACTCTGACCCTAGGATATTTTTATGTGATACTACATTATTGACGAAATCCCGTACTTGATTACATCTTAATTTACGAAATTTGTGTCTGATTCTAAGACGATGACGTTGATATACATGTACTATTTCTTTTTATTACGACTCGTTGTCCTAGCTAGAGGTCTGACCGAGTGTCTCGTAGATACGGTACATGAAGTCATATAGGCGAAGAGAATATACACCGTGCGCTTGGGCTAATTTCTCTTATGATACCATTGCCTCTTTTCCAGAGCCTCGAAGCTTCATTAGTTACCACTGTTCCTTATCAGAATTGGGTATTTTTATTAGTTACCGGAGTTCCGTATCAGATTTGCATGTTCGAGTGATGTTTCTCAAATTGTATTTTTATATTTGATTGTTATGTTAGATTTATCCACTTTATCAATCTTACTGTACTTTATTTATTCATTCATTATTGTCGTATACTTGTCATGTATATTATGTACCTTGTTGCATCCCTCGGAGGACCTGGTTTCCTTCCAGGTTTGCTAAGTAGGTTTTGGTTGAGCACCTTGTTGGATTCTTGATGGTATTCATTTCATTACAAGTATTCAATTTTTCAGAGTTATATGTTCATTTACTGTTAATTGTATCTGCTTAGTAGCCTAGTATTTATAGACTCAAATTATCTTTCCGAGTCTATTCGGACAAGTATGATTATTGGACTGCATACTAGTATTCATATTTTCCTTTCTTATGTTTCTGTTACATGGATTGTGATATATAGTTGATCTAGTGATAGTTACTCCATTTCAAACAGCTTATACATATTCTAGTTGGACTAGAGTCTGGTTGAATACGTAGCTGTCCTATGCCACATGGCTCGGTCAGGCGTATTTTGGAACTGGGGCATGACAAATTAGAATTCAGGTGTCGATGTCTAATTATAGATAATCGGGTTTCGACACTAGGCATGACGACATGATAAATTCGTGTCAAGTGACACGACGGACCACAGGACACGAACACGATGGATAATGATGATATGATACGGAGTCTGACATGAGATATTCGTGGCTACGGACTCTGTGATAGCATGTAGTACTAGCTCGTATGACTTGCTACTTGTTCATGAGTTCTACTTGACTTGATGTGACTTGACTAATTATTTTAGAGCATGGGGTGGGGAGGACTCTACCGAAGTACCCGACAGTCGTGACTCATGACAATATCTCCTCATTGGAGTTTGGTTATTTTTGTATGCGAAGGTCTATATAGCATCGCTTTGGAGTTGTTTCATGTTCGCACATTTATATCACATCACGATGCTATGAGTGATTGTCGGTTTGCCAAGACCTGGTATTAGGATTTTCCTCAACTGTATATTTTACACTTAGATGGCTATGTTAGTTGCCTTTCAATTTTCTTTTTGTTATTCTCTTTACTGTTACTTGGCATGTAAATTATGTGTCATGATCCGCACCCGCTTTTCGAATATGAGTCTCTGTCCAAGTCAAGCCTACGCCGCAGTGTCGACGGTAGAAAGATGTCTATAAACACACGAGTCATAGAAACATGGCAGTTTAGATCTCATCCACAGAATGTAAAGATTTCAACCAACTCCAATAAGTAACAATGATACTGAAGAACTGAATACTAGAATATAAAATAAAGTTTTTAGTTATCAAGAATTCAAAACACGTCCAGTGGATACAAATCCACTACCAGTAGACAAAAATAAAATAAAGACATAAAATAAAATGACTGAGAACATCAACTAACAACGTCAGCTACAGTGGTACTGGGGTTTGGTGCTGGCTCAAACCTGCATGTTTGTACCTGAATCAACTACGGCTAAACCTGAAGAGATCATCAGGTCCTCAGGGGACTAGCAAGATACATAAAAATATGTCTATCTAACAGTTTATCATCATTGAAGAAATTCAGGATATAAGCAGGAAAAGACTAAGCAATACCGATACACGAATATGTGAACAACTATACATAAATCAACTGCTAGAAGAGAAATAAGTGAACACATGTCAATAGATCAATGGATAACCAAACCCTCGTCCCTAGTATGGACTCGCAGGTTTGAAACAAATCACTAATCCTCGCCCCTAGTGTGGACTCGCAGGTTAGTTCAAGGAATTACCCTCGCCCCTAGTATGGACTCGCAGGTGATTTCAAGCTGTCAACCCTCGCCCCTAGTGTGGACTCGCTGTCACGACCCACACCCGTTTTTTTTAAACGGATACGAGACGTGTCCAAGCCAGCCTACGCCGCAGTATCGACGGTAGAACGCTGTCACGACCACGAAGATCAAAATCACAAATAATGCTCAATCACATAATTAATTTAATTTACAATGATCACAAGTTTTACATTTGCAGAAAAATATAAACTTGTACAAATATTGGAATGACTACAACTCCGCTATCTAGCTAGTTTCTAGGCTTTTGTCTGCAAGTTCCCCCGTATCTACCATGCTAAGTGAATCCACGGCTAACCTGAAAAATATTAATTTTCAGTCAGGAATGGAACAAGTACAATTCACTGAATGCAGTTTCAATATATGAAAATGACTATACTACAGAGGTTAGCCTTTAGACATATGATTCATAAAATAAAATAAGGAAGGACAATAAAAATGAATAATAAGAATAGAAAATGAAATGCAACAAAATAATCACCAACTGACCGACTGAAGTACCTTTGTGTCACGACCCGCACCCGCTTTTTCGGATACGAGACATGTTCGAGCCAGTCTACGCCGCAGAGTCGGCGGTAGAACGCTGTCAAGCCCGCAAGAAATAAATGCTTAAAGTACAACATTTGCTGCTCATTCACATTTCTAAGTTTATTATAACAGTTACAACATTTATATTTAAAGAAAATACAAAGTTCTCACAATTAATGAAAATGACAACTAGTTCCACAATCTAGGTCGGCCTCAGCATACCCATGTCTTCCCAGTGCTAAGAGTGATCGCGGCTAAACCTAAAAAAATTTGGTTATCCAGTCAGGATTTGAATAAGTACACAAACCGACGACAATATGAAAACACAATAGAATTAACAAGACATGAAAATAACATAAGAGGTATGAAAACTTGAAGATAACTGATGACATAGCACGATAGAGAAGTAAAAGAAAAATAAAAGACATCTACCTAGGTGGTGTAAAATATCTGTTTCAACATGTGAACGGCTATGGGGTAAATAAGACACACTGTACGTGTCATGTGCAGCTGCTAGCATTCACGAAAAGACACGGAGGATAGTTCTGGGTAGTCCACATGTCTACTAAGATATTTTTCCTCTCGACTACTCCGTATGACGAGCGTGTCAACAAGCAGCAAGATATATGTATAGACATAAAATGAAAAGACTACTATGAATCGAAAGCAATCAGAAAGTGCACTTGTCTGAGGTCCTTAGCTGGAGAAACCAATAATACTCCATTCAATGAGCCACAATCAGTCAACACATGCAGAAAGTCTCCAGATACTAAAATAAACATTACCAACGTTCTCAGAATAGTCAAAATAGCTATGATTGCATGTCCTTAAGTCCAATTCTGGATACAGAGGAAAAACGGTAATTTCGGACAAAAACGATGTCCGCCGTTGGACCCGCTTTGCACCAAAAAGCGTGCCAGAGTCAATAGTCTCTAAAGTCGTCAAACTATATATCAACAGGTCCAGTTTTTCGATACGAACCCAACCGTATGTCCAAAGTTGGATTCCGGTAGGCCGTGCACAAAATTGCCCGTTCAGTGGAACCGTGGGGCCCGCAAAACGGTAATTTTATCAACTATCTCGGAATCGGACCAAACTTGGCATACAAGACTAGAAAAACGATACGGTCCTGTTGGCGCAAGTTTCGTCTTGATCTGACGAGCGTGCACAAAGTAATTGAGAAATTTGTACAGAGATCGATACGGAGAATTTTGACGAATACGCATCAAATTCGTCGTGCACACTTGACCAATTTGAATTCCGTCAAAGCCCACACGACCATGAAGCCGTTACGCACCTTTCGATGCTTTCGGTTCGCGACCACGTTGCCTGGATTGGCGGGACGCACGTCGTGTGGATAAGTTTTCGTGATTTTCAAAACAGGTTTGTATGTAACTTCACAATCCAATTACTCATTATACTGTAAACGAAAAATTAATCTATCTGAAGGGTTTTGTTGTCCTACATGCTGTCTAAATAATTGTTCAAATAGAATTCTAAACTGGTCATTGGTTTGACCCGAATCGGCCTCCAAACATGGGCGTTTGGACTGGGTTTTACTCTGTTTGTAAGCAGGTTTTTCCGAGTTTTGGCACTCGATTCACCACACGTACATCGCTAAATAATTACATCTATATGAAGGGAGACAAAGAGGGTTAGGTTAGGTATGCACCTGAAGAAACGGTTCGTAAAACGGTAGAGTATTGACGGCGAAATCGCTTCTCGATTTGGCGCGCCTGCAGCCGCTGCTGCTGTTCTCCGTCTCGCGCCTCAGACGCACGCGCGCATTCTGCGGCGGCTCCCGGCCGTCGGTGGTGGCGACGCCGGCGGCGAGCGGCCGCCTGGGTAGGGGGTCGGCATACGGGTGGTATGGTTTAGGGTTTCGACAGATATCCTTCTTTTTTTCTGCCGCTCCTTCTCAATATATACAACTATACATAAACTGAGAGTTTGATACAGAGCCAAGGGCTCTTGGCTCTCGGGTTGGCTGGCCGCCCAGGCTCAGGCTTGGGCTGCTTATTCCTATGCGTGGTGCTGGTTTGTGATTCCTATGGCCTGCATTGCTGGGTCCACTGTTCCAACAGTGGACCGATTTCTTTTCTTTTTTCTTTTTCTTTTTTTCTATTTCCTATACACATATATATATTTCCTATACACATATATATATATATATATATATATATATATATATATATATATATATATATATATATATATATATATATATATATATGTATATATACACAAATACTTTCGTATATATATACATATATATCTACACACTTTTTCATATACATACTTATTTATACGTACACACATATATATATGTAATTATATATTTTACATAAATACACATCCACATATATACTTATATATATTACATAAATACACACACATACATATATATTATATTTATATATACCCACATATATAAATATTTACACAAAATATATGTCCTTATATTTTCCTATATACACATATCCATTAAGGAAATATTATATCCTCATTATATTATATACATATATATATATGCACACAAAATGTATATGACCCTATATATTTTCCTGTATATATACATATCAATATATATATATATATATATATATATATATATATATATATATATATATATATATATATATATATATATATATATATTCATATGAATACTAGTATAATAATATCCATAAAATCTAATTAAAATACCAGTATTATCTATTCCTAGATTAGGGCCTATTTTATAAATATATATATTAATAACATTTTTTTGACGAAGATAATTTAACCAAAATAAATGAAATAATATTATATAATAATAACCACAATAACATTGATAATAATAATAATAATAATAATAATAATAATAATAATAATAATAATAATAATAATAATAATAATAATAAAATATTTTAAAATTTTTGGGAAGGGGAGCTACAAATCTACCCACCTTAAAAATAATTTCGTCCTCGAAATTCTAACTCATAAACTTGCCTAAAATTCAAAAATAAAAGTAAAAGAATCAATCCACTATTACTACAATCTTTTTCAAATTTAATTTCTCAAAAATATTTATACCTCCTCCTAGCCATTTCGTAACTACGAATCCTCGAGGACTTCTACCCACCTTTGGTCACACTACTCCTCAAAACTAAAATCTTAAAAATCTTCTAACTGGTTGCTAACAATCCTACCAACAATTATCTAAGCATATGGTATCAGTAATCATCCCCTATTTATCAAGCAACCCAAAATTTAACAAGCAACCAATTTACACAAGTAGCTAAGGATTATTTATGGGTTCTAATAAACATGACCATTTGTCTCTTTGAAATAGAAAGGACAGGAAGATAAGGAAGATTAATCGAGATCAATTATGAAGCTTCAAGGGTGGTACAGAGTATCCAATGATACAGATAGAGAGAAGGTTTACGAACCGTTGAATTATTTGCTAGAACAGCTACTCTAGTCCAGTCACTTGCTAAATCATATAACCCTTCGTTCTTAGAGGGGCTTGCAATCCGTGCAATACGGAAATTCCGTTCTCGGAGTTAATCTAAAACAAGATTCCAAAATAGAACGGAATTTGAGAAATCAAGACTGTGATCTTCCCCGTGGTTATTTAAATACACGAGTAAGGGATATAATGCAACACAAGATCGTGTCGCGACTTCCAGGTAGATGGAATAAGGTTACGAATGACTTCACATTCTAAAAGGTGGAGACATCAAAATAGGGGTAGGGACCTATTTCAAATAGTTCATTTTTTTAGTCCAAATATGGTGGTATGCCTAGATGGGTTGTACTGGGTCTTAATGGATTCCCTATCTGGACATTACTAGTTGGTTGGATAAACCTCGGATTGCATTATATATGGACAGGACAAGATTCTAATGATAAAACTATTCCTACTAGATTATGGTATTCTAGAATAGGTTTCTATTCAAGGGGTTGAGCTAGTTGCCCGTCAGGTTGGTTAACCAGGTTCTTAAAGCCCAAAAATACACCTTTAGTGACTTTTTAAATAGCACGAGAAGACACAATTGAGTAGCACACTAGTGTCATGTGCGTAGTGGGCTTCGTGTAGATCACAGCGATATATTGGGTCGAAGGAATTGAGTCAAGGTTGGGGCTCTAGTGGGAGTCGGAAAGTTTACCGATATTATGGTAAGGGTGATAGCTAGTCATTTTTGTCCTGAAAGTCGTACCACAAAATTAGAGTACAAGGGGACGGGTTTGAGTGGGACATGATATACCTAGATGAGGGTGGACTCGTCTAGATCTTGCTTATAAAATTTGTTAGAAGGTAACAGCTGGTCTTGTGCTCCGAATATTAATGACACGGCCGGGGACACAAAATGATCTCAATGGAAAGTGGGAGTCCATAGGGCACTAATTATCATTATAATGGGAAAATTATTCTAATCAATCGGTAATCCTCGTATACCCCAAAATTTTGGGAGGCTACAGTCTACCCACCTTAGAAGCTAGGATATGGTTTTTAGGAATAACGAGGTTAGAAGGATTCCAAAGTCCGGATACTGTACCTCGACTCTTGTTAATAAAGAATAAGGCACGACGTAACGGAATACAGTAGATGTAAGTCAAGCCAAGGGTCGTTCCTCAATAAATTAAAAATGAGTGTGTACAATAACCCATGGTCGATAAAATAGAATGGTCTACTCGTCCATAGTATACAAGAGTTATCGATGGGGTAACCAACTCTAAGGCAAAAAGATTTCTAACAACTGAGTCGTGGATTTCTATTGGTGTCAAACCTGCCAGACTATTGTTACAAGGGTTCTAATTAAAGCAAGCTTCAAACAAATAATTTGAGGCTCACCACAATCGGTCTCTTGAGGATAGATAGTCTCCTAGGTTGGCATTTGATCAAGGGAAAGATCATAATCATTCTCGGACTCCAATGACTAGAAGATCAAGATTAGCAGGTTTAGTGTCGAAGGGAGGACGGGTAACTCAAGGCAAGGTTCCAGTCATAGGGTTGGCCGATGGTATCTATACTTGTGTATACACTATCATAGCCATGGGGAATACTCTGTATCTATCTATCAATTACAAGCTTTCATATTTCTAATCAGTGAAAGACAAAAATAATAAAGAGTTCAAGAGAGATGTCGCTGAATACAATTACGTAATTCAAAGGCGAATGTATAATTCAAGAGGAATTGTCAAAGCAATCGCGGATGAGATCCTGGATATTCCTATATCTTAGTCCACATAGGATAATTAAATGAAGAGCAAACCAAGTGCATCATGGTTGATCAGACCGTAATACAATAATTCTGATTAGACAATATGTTAGTGGGCGTCCCCAATAAACATATGTCTTGAATCAAGCTCGATAAAAGAGCAAGCTTGCAAAACTAGGCTGTAACAGCAGCGTTGGTCAAGATAGTCGAAATATAAGTACGCAAGATTTTTGGAAAGGAGGCACAAGAAGTTCTAGTTTTGTGAGAATCAAAATCTAACTCGAGATTCGTACACGAATAAAAGAATCAGAAATTATCAACTAACTCCTTACAACAACAAAATAGACAATTCTAACTTAAGATATAAGATTTATATCTAATAAAGCAAAAAAAAATTAAACAGTTCACCAAGATCAAGCCTAAATTCTAGGTAAGCCTAATTTACCAAGTGAATAGTATATCCATATTGGATCACATTGTCGTATCAAAAGTAATAGTATACCTATAGGGATCTAGCAAGCTATCTAAATTGCATGGCCTATCTAATAACCTTAACTACCCAACGGTCAATTTAATGAGGGACTCCTATTCCTAGTCATTTTCTTAAATCATTTTAATCCTAATTGTGAATGAGCATTTCCTGGACGCAGGCTCGCAGCAGTACGACTAATATGGTACTACCGCGAGTTCGCATAATTTGCGAAGACTGACCTGCATGGGCCACCACAAAAACTTGTCACGACCCGCACCCGCTTTTTCGGATACGAGACGTGTCCAAGCCAGCCTACGCCGCAGAGTCGACGGTAGAACGCTGTCAAGCCCGCAAGAACTAAATGCTCAAAGTACAACATTTGCTGCTCATTCACATTTCTAAGTTTATTACAACAGTTATAATATTTATATTTAAAGAAAACACAAAGTTCTCACAATTAATGAAAATGACAACTAGTTCCACTATCTAGGTCGGCCTCAGCATACCCATGTCTTTCCAGTGCTAAGAGTGATCACGGCTAAACCTGAAAAATATTGGTTATCCAGTCAGGATTGGAACAAGTACACAAACCAACGGCAATACGAAAACACAATAGAATTAACAAGACATGAAAATAACATAAGAGGTATGAAAACTGGAAGATAACTGATGACATAGCACGATAGAGAAGTAAAAGAAAAATAAAAGACATCTACCTAGGTGGTGTGAAATATCTGTTTCAACATGTGAACGGCTAGGGGGTAAATAAGGCACACTGCACGTGTCATGTGCAGCTGCTAGCATTCACGAAAAGACACGGGGGATAGTTCTGGGTAGTCCACATGTCTACTAAGATATTTTCCCTCCCGACTACTCCGTGTGACGAGCGTGTCAACAAGCAGCAAGTTATATGTATAGACATGAAATGAAAAGACTACTATGAATCGAAAGCAATCAGAAAGTGCACCTGCCTGAGGTCCTTAGCTGGAGAAACCAATAATAATATACCATTCAATGAGCCACAATCAGTCAACACATGCAGAAAGTCTCCAGATGCTGAAATAAACATTACCAACGTTCTTAGAATAGTCAAAATAGCTAGGATTGCCTATCCTTAAGTCCAATTCTGGACACAGGGGCAAAACGGTAATTTCGGGAAAAAACGATGTCCGTCGTTGGACCCGCTTTGCATCAAAAAGTGTGCCAGAGTCAACGGTCTCTAAAGTCATCAAACTATATGTCAACAGGTCTAGTTTTCCGATATGAACCCAACCGTGTGTCCAAAGTTGGATTCCGGTGGGCCGTGCACAAAATCGCCCGTTCAGTGGAACCGTGGGGCCCGTAAAACGGTAATTTTATCAACTGTCTCGGAATCGGACCAAACTTGGCATACAGGACCAGAAAAATGATACGGTCCTGTTGGCGCAAGTTTTGTCTCGATCTGACGAGCGTACACAAAGTAATTGGGAAATTTGTACAGAGGGCGATACGGAGAATTTCGACGGATACGCATCAAATTCGTCGCGCACACGCGACCAATTTGAATTCCGTCAAAGCCCACATGACCACGAAGCCTTTATGCACCTTTCGATGCTTTTGGTTCACGACCACGTCGTCCGAATTGGCGGGACGCACGTCGTGTGGATGAGTTTTCGTGATTTTGAAAACAGGTTTTTCTGTAACTTCACAATCCAATTACTCATTATACTGTGAACGAAAAATTAATCTATCTGAAGGCTTTTATTGTCCTACATGCTGTCTAAATAATTGTTCAAATAGAATTCTAAACTGGTCATTGGTTTGACCGAATCGACCTCCAAATATGGGCGTTTGGACTGGGTTTTACTCTGTTTGTAAGCAGGTTTTTTCGAGTTTTGGCACTCGATTCACCACGCGTACATCGCTAAATAATTACATCTACTTGAAGGGAGACAAAGAGGGTTAGGTTAGGTATGCACCTGAAGAAACGGTTCGCAAAACGGCAGAGTATTGACGGCAAAATCGCGTCTCGATTCGGCGCGCCTGCAGCCGCTGCTGCTGTTCTCCGTCTCGCGCCTCAGTCGCGCGTGCACGTTCTGCGGCGGCTCCCGACCGCCGGTGGTGGCGACGCCGGCGGCGAGCGACCACCTGGGTAGGGGGTCGGCACACGGGTGGTATGGTTTAGGGTTTCGACAGATATCCTTCTTTTTTCTGCCGCTCCTTCTCTATATATACAACTATACATAAACTGAGAGTTTGATACATAGCCAAGGGATCTTGGCTCTCGGGTTTGCTGGCCGCCCAGGCTCGGGCTTGGGCTGCTTATTCCTACACGTGGTGCTGGTTGGTCATTCCTATGGCCTGCATTGCTGGGTCCACTGTTCCAACAGTGGACCGATTTCTTTTTCTTTTTCTTTTTTTCTATTTCCTATACATATATATATATATATATATATATATATATATATATATATATATATATATATATATATATATATATACACAAATACTTTCGTACATATATACATATATATCTACACACTTTTTCATATACATACTTATTTATACGTACACACATATATATATATGTAATTATATATTTTACATAAATACACATCCACATATATACTTATATATATATTACATAAATACACACACATACATATATAGTATATTTATATATACCCACATATATAAATATTTACACAAAATATATGTCCCTATATTTTCCTATATACGCATATCCATAAAGGAAATATTATATCCTCATCATATTATATACATATATATATGCACACAAAATGTATATGACCCTATATATTTTCCTGTATATATATATATATATATATATATATATATATATATATATATATATATATATATATATATATATATATATATATATATATATATATATATATATAAAATATATATATATATATATATATATATATATATATATATATATACTAGTATAATAATATCCATAAAATCTAATTAAAATACCAGTATTATCTATTCCTAGATTAGGGCCTATTTTATAAATATATATATTAATAACATTTTTTTGACGAAGATAATTTAACCAAAATAAATGAAATAATATTATATAATAGTAACCACAATAATAATAATAATAATAATAATAATAATAATAATAATAATAATAATAATAATAATAATAATAATAATAATAATAATAATAATAATAATATATTTTAAAAATTTTGGAAGGGGAGCTACACTTTGATATGCGATCGGTCTCGAGACAATTATGCGACACGGTCTACACGGTCTAAAGTTACACGGTCTACAGTTACACGGTCTACAATTACTCGGTCTACAATTACACGGTCTACAAAAAATATTGCAGTAAAGAAATACTGTCTACAAAAATAATAATCATGAACTACACAGTTTTAAATGCAATAATAATCACGGTCTACACGGTCTAAAGTTACACTATCTATATAAAATAAATGCAATAATAAACATAGTCTACACGGTCTATACGGTCTAAGGTCAGATCACACATCGTTGGTACTTCATCTCCTGACACAATAAGGAACAAAATTAACAGAAAACTGAAATCACATATCTATCGACTAAACACTGATGTATAGTAAAGTTCAACACTGAAAACAAACAATAAACTGTACTCACCTGGGGTCCTCTGCTGGTGAAACCGACAATCTGAACAACTCAATGTGCCACAATGGTCAAAAACCCGTACAACAGTCTCCAGATGCTGAAATAAACATTATCATTATCCTCAGAATAGTCAAAATAGCTAGGATTGCCTGTCCTTAAGTCCAATTCTGGACACAGAGGCAAAACGGTAATTTCGGGTCAAAATGGTGTCTGCCGTTGGACCCGCTTTGCACCGAAAAGCGTGCTAGAGTCAACGGTCTCTAAAGTCATCAAACTACATGTCTACGGATCCAATTTTTTGATAGGAATCCAACCGTATGTCCAGAGTTGGATTCCGGCGGGTCGTGCACAAAATCGTCCTTTAAATCGGACCGTGGGGCCCACAAAACGATGATCCAATCAACTGTCTCAGAATCGGACCAAACTTGGCATACAGGACCAAAAAAAACGATATGGTCCTGCTGGCACAATTTTTGTCTCGATCTGACGAGCGTGCACAAAGTAATTGGAAAATTTGCAAAGAGGCCGATACGGTAAATTTCGGCGGATACGGATCAAATTCGTCGCGCACATGCAACCAATTTGAATTACGTCAAAGCCCACACGACTACGAAGCCGTTACGCACCTTCCGATGCTTTCGGTTTGCGACCATGTCGCCCGGATTGGCGGAACGCACGTCGTATCGAGAGGTTTTTCATAAATTCTACAATTTTAAAAACATGATTTTCACGATTTTTAACCACGGATAATTCTCTATACAATAACTCAAAAATAAATATAACTGAGGTGTTTTAATCGTGTATAAGTTGTCTACGAATTTGTTCAGGGACTTTTCTGAAACTGTCAATGGAACGACGATTAATCGCCTTCTAAAACGGGTCCGTGAACTAGTATCCTGTTTCGTTTCGAAACAGTTTTTCTTCACTTTTGGGTCGAATTTCCAGTCTAATTCGATTCGATTTTATTCGAAACTATCCTATGGGGTTGGAGGGGGATAGGTTAGCTTCATACCTGTTCAAGTAGATCGGAAAATGGTAGAGCGGGGTGGAAGAGAATCGTAACGCAACCGGCGTGGTTGCTGCTGTGCTGTTCTGTTCCAGCTTTCGCACACGTGGGCGGGAATCCGCGCCTGGCCAACGGCGCACGGTGGTGGCACGCGGCGGTGGCGCGCATGGGGAGAGGGTGCGCCCAGGTGTGGGGTCGGCGGGTGTAGGTTGAGGTTAGGGTTTGGAGTAGTCGGGATTTGTCTCCTTCGTCTATACACATATATACGCGCGTATGGGTACTGCAGGGAAAGGGGTCGGGATAAGTTTTTGTGAAATTTGGTACTGGTTAGTACCCGTGGCCTGTGGGCCTCTGGGCTGGAAGTATTCATACTGCTGTTGCTGTTAATATGATGTATGTATATCTTTTATTTATCAATATGTATATATTTTATTATCTATACATATATATTTATTTATCCATGCATCAATATATACTTATGTAGTATTTCCATAAATCTAAAGAAAACATCTATATTATCCATTCCTAGCGTAGGACCTATATGTATATTTATATATGACTATATTTAATAATATTTAATTGACAAAAAAATTAATATAACCAATAATGATAAAATAATATTATCTATATAATAATCTTAATAAAATAATAATAAATATAACGAAGTTCAATAAAACAATAATGGTGTATATATACCATTATGCGCAGTCGAATAAGCCCAAAATACACCAGGACCTAGTTTATACAATTAGCATTGAATATTGACTAATAATAATATCTATAATATTTAATTATGAATCCTTAGAAAATATTCATTAAATAATTAAAACGAAAATACCACACACTCATACCAAATTCCATCAACACGATTGTCATTGGACGTGCCACATGACTACCTGGGCTTGGGCTCAGTTCAGGTCCAGTCCGGGCTAAACTGGTATAACCGGTTTCCCTAAACTCAATAATATAATTAATACTTAAATAAACCATTGGTAAGGGTTTTGTCGCAACTCGGCCTGGTTTTCCTGGTTAGGATATCACTATGGCTCGGCCTTCCCTACCAGTGCTAATACTCTAGTCAAAACATGCCATTGCACTATCCGTGCCACGATTTCTAGTCACCTTGTACCCCAAAACTCAACCATGGCTAAAATCATCTGCCGTAATAATTAACTAAATAATTATTTATAAAATTAAAAAACATCATTTAATTCAAATAAATAAATAATAATATATTATAAAAATTTTGGGAAGAGGGGTTACAAATCTACCAACCTTAAAATAATTTCGTCCTCCAAATTTAAGGGAAGGTCCATCAGCTATGATAGAAGACAGTTTCCATTAGCTATCATCTATTCTAATGGTCATTACATACTATGAATCCTTGAGAGTTTCTACCCACCTTTGGTCACACTACTCCTTCAAATCTCATGTCGCTAAAACTTTACAAACTTCCAACTAATTGCTAAATACTACCAATAAATATCTACTGTTTATGGCCAATATAATCTTCTCCTATTTATCGAACAACCCGAAATCTAACAAGCAACAAATCTACACAAGTAGCTAATAAATATTGATAAATTCGAGTAAGCATGACTATTTGTCGCTCTGAACTAGAAAGGACAGAAAGATAAGGAAGCATAATCGAGAGCAAATATGAAGTTTCAAGAACTGTAGAGAGTATCCAATGATGCAGACAGAAAGAAAGTCTATGAACCATTGACTTATCTGCTAGATTGGGCTACTCTATTCCAATCACTTGCTAACTCGAAGGACCCTTCATTTCTTAAAGGACTTGCACTCCGTACAAAACAGAAATTTTGTTCTCGAAATTAATCTAAACAAGGTTCCATAATAGAACGGAATTTAAGAAATCAAGATTGTGATCTTTTTCGTGGTTATTTAAACACACAACAAGGGATAAAATGCAATACAAGATCGTATCGCGACTTCCAGGTAGGTGGAATAAGGGTTACGAACGACTTTACATTCTAAGAGGTGGAAAGTACGTAATAGATTTAGGGACCTATTTCAAAAAATTCGGTTTTATAGTCCAAATATAATGGTATGCACGGATGGATTCTTACAGGGTCTTAATGGGTTCCCTGATTGGACATCAATCGTTGATTGGATGAACCTTGGACTTCAATCTATATTGACTGGACAAGATCCCAATGATAAGACTATTTCTACTAGGCTAGGGTAACCTAGAATAGGTTTCCACCCAAGTGGTTGAGCTAGATGGCAGTCGGATTGGTTAACTAGGTCCTTAAAGCCCAAAAACGTCTTTCGTGACTTTTGTGTTTAAGCAGCACGAGAAGACACAATTGAGTGGCACACTAGTGACATGCGCATAGTGGGCTTTAAGCAGATCACAACCGTTTATTGGGTCGAAAGGTTTGTGTCGAGGTTGAGTCTCCAATTGGAGTCGGGAAGTATACGGGTATTATGGTAAGGGTTATATCTAGTCCTTTTTGTCCTGAAAGTCGTACCATAAAAAAATAGAGTACAAGGGGACGTGTTTGAGTGGGATATAATATACCTAGATGATGGTGGACTCGTCTATGTCTTGCATATGAAATTTATTGGAAGGTAACAGCTGGTCTCGTGCTCCGAATATTAATGACACGATCGGGGACACAAAATGATCTAAATAGATAGTGGGAGTCCATGGGGCACTAATTATTATCCTAATAAAATTATTCTAATCAATCGGTAGTCCTCGTATATCCCAAAATTTTAGAAGGCTTATTGTCTACTCACCCTAGAAGCTAGGACATGGTTTTAGGAATAATGAGACTAGAAGAATTTCAAAGTCCGGATATTGTACCTCGACTCTTGTTAATAAAGAATAAGGCACGGCGTAACGGGATATGGTAGATATAGTCAAGTCAAGGATCGTTCCTCAATAAATACAAAATAAGCGCGTACAATGACACATGGTCAAAAAATAGAATGACCTACTCATCTACAGTATACAAGAGTTATCGACGGGGTAACCAATCTCGGGATGAGCGTCTACCATAGTCATGGTAAATGATTGTCCTTACCCTTGTCTATTCATCTCTTGTCCAAACCGTGGGCTTTGGTCGAAGAAGGGTTGGGTTAAGGTTTAAGGATTGCTAGTTAATGCAAGCTTCAAGCAAATAGTTAGATGCTCACAACAATTGGTTTCTTGAGGATAGACCTGGGTTGGCATTTCGACTAAGGGTAAAACCCTAATCATTCTCAAATTCAGGCAGCTAGAAGGTATCAATAGTAGTTTGGGGGTCGAGAGGAGAACGAGTAACTCAATCTCATGGCTGGCCGATGGTAGTTACACTTGTGTATACAACTATATAGCCATGAGGATACTCTGTATCTCCCTACCATCACGAGCTTTCGTCTTTCCAAATCAGTAAAAGACAAAAACAACAAAGAGTTCAAGGGAGATGTTACTGAACACAATTTCGTGATTCAAAGACGAACATATATATAATTCAAGAGGAATTGTCAAAGCAGTTGTGGATGAGATCCTAGAGACATCTATGTCTCAATCCACGTAAGTTAATCAGAAGGAGAGCGAACCGAGTGCACTAAGGTTGATCAGACCGTAGTACATCGATTCTGATTAGATAATATGTTAGTAGGCGTCCCCACTAAACATATGTCTTGAATCAAGCTCGAGAACAGAGTGAGCTTGCAAAACTAGGCTGTAATAGCATCATTGTTTATGATAGTCAAAATACAAGTATACAAGATTTTTGAAAGAAAGCACAAGTAGTTCGAGTTTTGCGAGAATTAAAACTTCACCAGGTGTTCTTGCTTATACGGTCTCCCTACTATCTTCTTGTCCATAAGGCCTTGAATTCTATATTCCAGGTATACCTATTAGCGTCAATCAATTTCCTCGTCAATAGCTCACAAGGACTACGGAATGCTAGGTCGGAAGACATGCTACCCAACTTACAAAAACTTCAATTAATATTGGCTTTGGGTCTTATGGGGCATACATGGCATCGTCCTATCCTCTATAGTATCCTAAACTTGTATTCACGTCTGAAATCATTTCACCGAGAATTATACCTCGTCCGTATATCCGGACGGTGGTAAACTCTTGGTTCCTTGATTCAGATGTGATCATATGCTATCAGATACTCTACCTTATCTCGACATTAGGGTAACTATGATCAAAAAGGACCTCTAGCCATGGTTTTAGCAGTATTCTATAACCAATATTTTTTCTAAACTAATTTCAACTCTAGGGGTCGTACCTCGCCAGTGCGCTGCTGGCTGCAGTGAATCCATAGTCTCCCTAATTTAAATAAATGGCGATTGTGCGTTGCTGTCCTGCCATTATGAGTTAACTAATATTCCTTTAACTATATCTGTAAAAATTCATGGGCTTCTAGAGATCCAAACAAGTTGACTATGAAATAAAACGTAAGTATCTATCAATCGCAACCCTACAATAAAAGATTGAACAGGAAGGAATGAAGATAAAAGAAATACAACCATTCTAATATCTATGTTATGTGCATCCAAACCATCGAGGAAAAACTTTGATTCGAAACTAACTCGAGTTTCGTATATGGGTAACGTAATTAGAAATTATATAAAAAATAATTCCTAGGGCAAAAATAGGAACTAAACAGGCAATCCGGGCTAAGATATGAGGATGATGTCTAAAGAGGCAAAGAGAAGGAATTTAATAGTTTATCAAGGTTAGATTATTATTTCTATGAAACCCGGTCTCACTAGTTGAATAATCTATCCACATTGGACCATATCGTCATATCAAGAGGTAATAGTGTACCTATGGGGATCGGGTAATCTATCAAAATTAATAACTCCTCATCTAAATTGCATGGCCTAGACTACCCATCGGTAAATTTGTATAAGGGACTCCTAGTCCTAGTTATTCTCTTAAATTAAATTAATCCCTAAATGTGAATGAGCATTTCCTAGCCGCAGGCTCACAATAGTACGACTAACTTATGTACTATCATGAGTTCGCATGACTTGCAAAAACTGACCTGCATGGACCACCACAAAAACTTGTCACGACCCGCACCCGTTTTTTTAAACGGATACGAGACGTGTCCAAGCCAGCCTACGCCGCAGTATCGACGGTAGAACGCTGTCACGGCCACGAAGATCAAAATCACAAATAATGCTCATTCACATAATTAATTTAATTTACAATGATCACAAGTTTTACATTTGCAGAAAAATATAAACTTGTACAAATATTAGAATGACTACAACTCCGCTATCTAGCTAGTTTCTAGGCTTTTGTCTGCAAGTACCCCCGTATCTTCCATGCTAAGTGAATCCATGGCTGACCTGAAAAATATTGGTTTTCAGTCAGGAATAGAACGAGCACAATTCACTGAATGCAGTTTCAATATATGAAAATGACTATACTACAGAGGTTAGCCTTTAGACATATGATTCATAAAATAAAATGAGGAAGGACAATAAAACTGAATAATAAGAATAGAAAATAAAATGCAACAAAATATTCACCAACTGACCGACTGAAGTACCTTTGATATGTGATCGGTCTCGGGACAATTATGCGACACGGTCTACACGGTCTAAAGTTACATGGTCTACAGTTACACGGTCTACAATTACACGGTCTACAATTACACGGTCTACAATTACACGGTCTACAGAAAATATTATAATAAAGAAACACTGTCTACAAAAATAATAATCACGAACTACACAGTTTTAAATGCAATAATAATCACGGTCTACACGGTCTAAAGTTACACTGTCTACAAAAAATAAATACAATAATAAACACGGTCTACACGGTCTAAGGTCAGATCATACATCGTTGGTACTTCACCTCCCGACACAACAAGGAACAAAATCAACAGAAAACTGAAATTACATATCTATCGACTAAACACTGATGTATAGTAAAGACCAAAACTGATAACAAACAATAAACTGTACTCGCCTGGGGTGCTCTGCTTGTGAAACCGACAATCTGAACCACTCAATGTGCCACAATAGTCAAAATCCCGTACAACAGGCTCCGGATACTGAAATAAACATTACCATTGTTCTCAGAATAGTCAAAATAGCTAGGATTGCCCGTCCTTAAGTCCAATTCTGGATACAGGAACAAAACGGTAATTTCGGGACAAAACGGTGTCCGCCGTTGGACCCGCTTTGCACCAAAAAGTGTGCCAGAGTCAACGGTCTCTAAAGTCGTCAAACTACATGTCTAAGGATCTAGTTTTTTGATACGAATCCAACCGTATGTCCAGAGTTGGATTTCGACGGGCCGTGCACAAAATTGCCCGTTGAATCGGACCGTAGGGCCCACAAAACGGCGATCTAATCATCTGTCTCAGAATCGGGCGAAACTTGGCATATAGGAACAGAAAAATGATATGGTCCTGTTGGCGTAAGTTTCATCTCGATCTGACGAGCGTGCACAAAGTAATTAGAAAATTTGCAAAGAGGCCGATACGGTGAATTTCGGCGGATACGGATCAAATTCGTCGTGCACACGCAACCAATTTGAATTCCGTCAAAGCCCACACGACCACGAAGCCGTTACGTACCTTTTGATGCTTTCGGTTCGTGACCACGTCGCCCGAATTGGCGGAACGCACGTCGTATCGAGAGGTTTTTCATAAATTCTACAATTTTAAAAACATAATTTTCACAATTTTTAACCACGGATAATTCTCTGTACAATAACTCAAAAAAATCTAACTGAGGTGTTTTAATCGTGTATATGTTGTCTACGAATTTGTTCAGGGACTTTTTCTGAAACTGTCAATGGAACGACGATTAATCGCCTTCTAAAATGGGTCCGTGAACTAGTATCCTGTTTCGTTTCGAAATAGTTTTTCTTCACTTTTGGGTCGAATTTCCAGTCGAATTCGATTCGATTTTATTCGAAACTATCCTATGGGGTTGGAGGGGGATAGGTTAGCTTCATACCTGTTCAAGTAGATCGGAAAATGGTGGAGCGGGGTGGAAGAGAATCGTAACGCAACCGGCGTGGTTGCTGCTGTGTTGTTCTGTTCCAGCGTTCGCACGCGTGGTCGGGAATCCGCGCCTGGTCGGCGGCGCACGGTGGTGGCGCACGGCGGTGGCGCACATGGGGAGAGGGTGCGCCCAGGTGTGGGGTCGGCGGGTGTAGGTTGAGGTTAGGGTTTGGAGTAGTCGGGATTTGTCTCCTTCGTCTATACACATATATACGCACGTATGGGTACTGCAGGAAAAGAGGTCGGGATAAGTTTTTGTGAAATTTGGTACTGGTTAGTACCCGTGGCCTGTGGGCCTCTGGGCTGGAAGTATTCATACTGCTGTTGCTGTTAATATGATGTATGTATATCTTTTATTTATCTATATGTATATATTTTATTATCTATACATATATATTTATTTATCCATGCATCAATATATACTTATATAGTATTTCCATAAATCTAAATAAAACCTCTAAATTATCCATTCCTAGCGTAGGACCTATATGTATATTTATACATGACTATATTTAATAATATTTAATTGACAAAAAATTAATATAACCAATAATGATAAAATAATATTATCTATATAATAATCTCAATAAAATAGTAATAAATATAACGAAGTTCAATAAAACAATAATGGTGTATATATACCATTATGCACAGTCGAATAAGCCCAAAATACACCATGACCTAGTTTATACAATTAGCATTGAATATTGACTAATAATAATATCTATAATATTTAATTACGAATCCTTAGAAAATATTTATTAAATAATTAAAACGGAAATACCACACACTCATACGAAATTCCATCAATACGATTGTCATTGGACGTGCCACATGTACCTGGGCTTGGGCTCAGTTCAGGTCCAGTCCGGCTAAACTGGTATAACCGGTTTCCCTAAACTCAATAATATAATTAATACTTAAATAAACCATTGGTAAGGGTTATGTTGCAACTCGGCCTGGTTTTCCTAGTTAGGACATCACTATGGCTCGGCCTTGCCTACCAGGGCTAATACTCTAGTCAAAATATGCCATTGCACTATACGTTTCACGAATTCTAGTCACCTTGTACCCCAAAACTCAAGCATGGCTAAAATCATCTGCCGTAATAATTAACTAAATAATTATTTATAAAATTAAAAATCATCATTTAATTCAAATAAATAAATAAAAATATATTATAAATTTTTTGGGAAGAGGGGTTACACTCGCAGGTTGAGATAATCGAATACAAGGTATAGCAGTTCAGTTATAATGCACTCATTATACGATACGACTCAAACAAGCACATTGTGAGAACCGGTCCAATATGAACTACAAGGCTAACTGTGAACAAGGACTATATATATATCAATGAAGCAATCAAACTGAAGAAACTGGATAATGAAGGAATAAGCATGTAAATAAAACTGTAAAGAATCGACAAGGTATACTTGCCTGTGATCCTGCTCTAGATGGTGGCCAAGTGTTGAGTCAATTTCCACTGAACCTATATTATGTATCAAGTCTAAATCAACACATAATATAATTAAAATAAAGCTACTTTAATCTTACTAATTACTCTTGTATTCTTAAATGGTTTGTTTGTCTACCCCTTCCTTTTTTTTCTTTATTGTTTACACATCAAGGTTTGTTATTTCTCTTCCTTCTTGGTCTATCTAATGACATCTAACTGTCCTTCATACTTTCACATGCATACTGGGTATCCCCTTGTATACACATTGTCATGCTTACCATGCATATCTAGTACTCTGGTAGTAGCTACTACAATGATAGACACCTAGTAACCTCATGTGTGTTATGTTGATAGTAGTTTAGAATGTGTTTGAACTTAACTACCATTCTTCCTTGACTTATGCATACATGTTTCAGATTTGACCTAGGGTCCTCCTACTGATAGTATTCCTGTTACTGCTTTGTAAGCATAAACAGAGGTTCCCTGTTCCAGTTGTATTGTTGCACAAACAGGTAGCAATTTCTCATATGGACATGACATTGGTCCCTAAAACACCCCAGTAGTTAATTGGTTCTGACACAGGAGCACCTGCCCTCTATGCTAGGATCTATGCCTATGCTCAACTACTGATACATGAATATATCTCTTGCTAACTGACACATTCATCTAAACCCATCATATACAGTGGATATTAATATGTCCTGCAACATATGGTAGATATCCCCTCACTTGCATACTCGAACTGACATGACCCTTGCTTGTACCCATTTTGTCTTGGTATAAGACCATAAGTTGCTATTAGAAGACCCCCCCATACTTGTGTCCATATCTAACCTCCTATTTACAGAGCCTCTTAGCTATAGAGTTGTAGACAATACATGCACTCTTCTTAGAACACCCTACTGTCCCATCTAATTGACCAAGGGCTAAAGCACTACTCCACACCCACTTGTTATTTCATCTATGAACAGTTAGAACTTGTATATTACTTAGCCTAAGCCTAATATGGATTCTCCCACCTATACCTACATGTTAGGATACATAGCCTATGGGGACATCCTCCTCTGTTATTAAGTAAGACTGATACATACTTTTGTAAATTTAAACCAAGATGAATTGGAACATGAGTACCTAACCTAGTATTCCTGAATACCCCTCTGCATAGGCCAGACACCCCTTAGCCCATATATAGGCATGGTTCCCCTCCGTATCCGGTTACATCTAGGAACCCAAAGTACCAAGATATACTCATATATACTTTGACCTGGCCGTGACCATGACCACCATGGCTGTTCAAAGACCTCTAGACCAATGGGGTCTGCTGGCAAACTGCTCCTATTATTGTAATGGGCAACTTCCTATCCTATCTATCAAAGGATGCTCTAGGTACGGCTGGAAGCATGGGTACAGGGACCCTAAGATGTACCCATGCCCCAGAGTCACACAGGTGCACATTTGCAAGGAGTTGAAATAGCCCTTGCCTCCACATGCAATTATCTGGGATTTGCTTCTAAATGGTTTTACAACAATCTTTTCCCGATACACACATCAGATGCATCTTCCCTTTCATGGTTTCAAAACAAGTTCTTCCTCCCTTTAACTCGATTTCTGTTATATGAGTCCTTCTCACTCATGATTAATACAGCAAGAATGATATCATCTTGACACCAATTGATGTTGTTTTTAAGTCTCATCCTTCTATACCCGAATCTGGAACCATGCTTGATACCTACATAAATTGTTATACATATATAGGTCCAAATATCACACACGCCACAACTGTATCTGTGATGTATATATATATATCTTAATCGAGCCCTAATAACTCATACCACATCCATCTTCACTCTTATGCCATATATTGGTCATTGCTCCAACTATAAATTAGTTTATGACATGGTATTTGATTTTTGTCACTGCATTATCTATTGCTAAGATTGCCCTTTAATATTGCTAACCGATACTTTTTATACCTGTACCCAAGTGTATACACTATTAATCGTAGGGACATATCCCCTTTGAGTTGGTGTGTCAGGTCTCCCCCAACCAACTAGCCATAGGGGCACATGTCCATTGAGGTGACCTACTAGCCATAGGTGCATGGCCTTACAAGGACTAATGGATCAAAGGGGTCTGATAGGAGTATTGTCCCCTTCCTATGATCTCTTATAGGAATTTTATGAAATACTAATCAGTCCCAGCCCCAAGTTTGCTAATAATATGAATTCACAACTAATTTAAAACAGTAAATGGTTACCTCTTGGTGTCGATGACAGGTTTGGACTATTCTTCGATCAAACTGAAACTGGAACGAGAAGGGGCACTCGGTTTTGTGTAGATGATGTTTAGGTTTTTTATGAGGGAAGCGGAAGAATTAGCCGATCTCTAATATATATATATATATATATATATATATATATATATATATATATATATATATATATATATATATATATATATATATATAGGAAGCGGATCAAAGGCCCCCCTTAGAAAACCCCCTAAAAAACCCCCTCACTCTCGGCCGTAATTTAATGTTAATATTAATATTAATATTAATATTAATATTAATGTTAATGTTAATATTAATGTTAATATTAACATTAAATACTAAAATTAACATTAAACTTATCATTAACATTAATATTAACATTAACATTAATATAAAATAAAAATAAAAATAAATATTAATATTAACATTAATATTAATGTTAATATTAACATTAACAATAATATTAATATTAATATTAATATTA
Organism: Iris pallida; assembly: GCA_029216955.1. NCBI lineage: Eukaryota > Viridiplantae > Streptophyta > Magnoliopsida > Asparagales > Iridaceae > Iris > Iris pallida. The sequence continues at coordinate 9,687,759 of JANAVB010030220.1, forward strand.
ACATTAAATTACGACCGAGAGTTGGGGGGGGGGGGGGGGGTTAGGGGTTTTTCTAAGTGGGGCTTTTGATCCACTCCCATATATATATATATATATATATATATATATATATATATATATATATATATATATATATATATATTTCTAAGTGGGGCTTTTGATCCACTCCCATATATATATATATATATATATATATATATATATATATATATATATATATATATATATATATATATATATATAATATATATATATAGCAGGGTTAAGGATTTGTCTCTTATCCTTTTGGGATTAGGAGAATCGAATTTGAAATTGATACCAACAAATCCATATGGGGTTTAAACCAGTCGGCCAAGGATGAACGTGAACATGGTTTTGAAATTTAAACACGGGTTTAAAGGGTCGACTAAGCAAAGGAATTTGAATTCTGCTCTTGCTTGATCTTAAAGGATTTTGAGACTATCACCTGCTCGAACTGAAGATTTGAATGACAGAGGGGGGTCGGCTATGGAAACAGAGTTTGAATTGTACAATTTGCATTTTGAGACCTTATAAATGTGTATTTTGCAGAACTTATATATATATATATATATATATATATATATATATATATATATATATATATATCCCTATAATAAACCTCTAGATATAAAATATATTAGTTTAAAGTATGTACAAAACCAAAATCACTATCTTGGGTCAAATAATATATATATAAATTACTTTCAAATTTCAGAAAGGGGGTTTACATCCTACCCACCTATAAAAATAATTTCGTCCTTGAAATTCAATAAAGCTATGTTCTACTAGAAGGAATAGTCTGCAATATATTGCTATTAAAATAATTCAATTACTCACAAGTCAAAGTCTAATATAGGCTTATCAGTCAATACCACTACTTTAATCTACTAGGAGTTACCGTTAGTTGCTCCTTGTGGCATCGTCGTATCCTTCATGATCAGGGCAAAAGCTTGTCCTCCTTGTGCAGTTGGTAGTGGTGGGGCACTCGCATTTTTCTTCGGACAATATCGAGATAGTGTTGGTTGGATCCACAGGTCCAACACAACCCTAATCTACCGCGACAATTTTTTTGAGTGTGGCCTTTCTTCATGTAATATTGGCAGGTGGGAACATCTTGGACTTGATGTGGGGCTACTCGTAGCTGCTAGTGATACTGCTGTGCTGAGGTCTTTCCTGGAACGTTGGGATGTTTCGTCGATCCCAATTGGCTGCTATCTCCTCCGTATGCATCTCGACTCCTCTTCGGCTTGTGGCTCAGCTCTTCCTCTACTGCTTGTGCGACCTTCAAGATCTCCTCATAGGTGTTGGCTCGACTGGTGGCAATGGCTAAGCGAATCTCGTACGATAGTCCCTTCTTGAATCTTCGGGCCTTGTCTTCTGGGGTGCTGATCATGCTCTCTACGAAGCGGCTAAGGCAAGAAAACTCCGAGGTGTACTCGTCGACGGTAAGGTTTTCCTGCTCTAGGTGCTCGAACGGGCTCACCAACGTCTCTCGAGCTACATCGAGATAGAATTTCTTTTTGAACAGCTGTTTGAACTCCTCCCAAGTCACGTCTGATACGAAAAGTCGGGGCTCATCTCTATACCACGTCCGAACGATGTCATAGAGCTGTACACTGGCTAACTCGATCTTCAGGTCTTCCAGAACTCGGGCCATCTATAGAAATCGCTCTACGTTCTCTAACCACTCATCAGCATAGAGAATCTCCTCCGTCCCATAGAATTCCTTGGGCCTAAGGTTCATGAATTCCTTGGAACTTCCTGGACGCATTTGGGGAGCATCTCTAATATGAAGAGCATGTCTCAAGGTGTCACGGAAGATGTTGGCCTGCGCTGTCTGGAAAGCGATGAGCTGCTGGAAGATCCCCAGGAGCGTAACATTATCCAGTATGGGTGGCGGCGGCAGAACATGTGTTGGATATATGGCAGGTGCGGGACGCATAACAGGTGCTGGATGCATGGTGGGTGCTGGATACATAACTGGTACTGGATGCATGGTAGGTGCTAGATAAAGAACATGTGCTAGTGGTGGAATAGGCACTGGAGGCAGAACGGGTGCTGGTAGTGAAGTCAGTGAAGGAAACTATGGGGGTGGTGTAGTATCATCTCTGCGAAATCTCGAGAACTACGGTTGTGCCGGGTTGCCCAGATGAGTAAGTTGGCCTCCCTACGTCGGTGGGGTCCTGTATGTGAAAAATCTACCTGCAGTCGATGGGGTGTTTAGGGGAGCATTGTTTCTGTCTTGAGAATCCATCTAACTGTATCAAAAAAAACATTTTAGCCGCTGAAGAATTTTAAGCAGGATGCAAGTCAACGGTTCAATGAAAATCAAGGATAGAGATCAATAATGAGTTAAGACAAGTGGATGAGATCCTAAGAGTCTAATCCTATTTGCAGGCTCACATCTTTATAGTAATGTAACCAAAGTGATTAACATAGACCTGCGTGGAACACCAAAAAAACTTGTCACGACCCATACCCGCTTTACGGATACGAGTCTGTGTCCAAGTCCAGCCTACGCCGCAGTGTCGTTGGTAAAAGGCTGTCTATAAACTCACGAGTCATAGAAACATGGCAGTCTATATCTCATCCACAAATTGTAAAGATTTTAACCAACTCCAATAAGTAACAATAATACTGAAGAACTGAATACTAGAATATAAAATAAAGTTTTTAGTTATCAAGAATTCAAATCACGTCCGGTGGATACAAATCTACTACCAGTAGACGGAAGTAAAATAAAGACATGAAATAAAATAACTGAGTCCAAACTATGCTAAACATCAAATGACATCGTCAGCTAGAGTGGTACTGGGGTCTGATGCTGGCTCAAACCTGCTCGTTTGTACCTGAATCAACTGCGGCTAAACCTGAAGAGATTATCATGTCCTCAAAGGACTAGCTGGATACATAAAAATATGTCTATCTAACATTTTATCGTGCATGAAAAAAATCCAAGATATAAGCAGGAAAAGCTAAGCAATACCGATACACGAATATATGAACAACTATGCATAAATGAATTGCTGGAAGAAAAATAAGTTAACACATGTCAAGAGATCAACGGATAACCAAACCCTCGCCCCTAGTGTGGACTCGCAGGTTAGTTCAAGGCAATCACCCTCGTCCCTAGTGTGGTCTCGCAGGTGATTTCAAGCAGTCAACCCTCGCCCCTAGTGTGGACTTGCAGGTTGAGATAATTGATACAAGGTATAGCAGTTCAGTTATAACGCACTCATTCTACGATACGACTCAAACAAGTATATGTGAGAACATGTCCAATATGAACTACAAGGCTAACTGTGAACAAGGACTACATATCAATGAAGCAATCAAACTGAAGAAACTGGATAATGAAGGAATAAGCATATAAATAAAACTGTAAAGAATCGGCAATGTATACTTACATGTGATCCTGCTCAGGGTACTGGCCAAGTGTTGAGTCAATTTCCACTTAACCTATATTATGTATCAAGTCTAAATCAACACATGATATAACTAAAATAAAGCTACTTTAATCTTACTAATTACTCTTGTATTCTTAAATGGTTTGTTTGTCTACCCCTTCCTTTTCCTTTAATGCTTACACATCAAGGTTTGTTATTTCTCTTCCTTCTTGGTCTATCTAATGACATCTAACTGTCCTTCATACTTTCACATGCATACTGAGTATCCCTTTGTATACACATTATCATGCTTACCATGCATATCCCCATCTTAGTACGCTGGTAGTAGCTACTACAATGATAGGCACCTAGTAACCTCATGTCCGTTATGTTCATAGTAGTTTAGAATGTGTTTGAACTTAACTACCATTCTCCCTTGGCTTATGCATACATGTTTCAAATTTGACCTAGGGCCTCCTACTGATAGTATTCCTGTTACTGCTTTGTAAGCATAAACAGAGGTTCCATGTCCCAGTTGTATTGTTGCACAAATAGGTAGCAAATTTTCATGTGGACATGACATTGGTCCCTAAAACACCCCAGTAGTTACTTGGTTCTGACACAGGTGCACCTGTCCTCTATGCTAGGATCTATGCCTATGCTCAACTACTGATACATGAATATATCTCTTGCTAACTGATACATCCATCTAAACCCATCATATATATTGGATATTAATGTGTCCTGCAACATATGGTAGATATCCCCTCACTTGTATACTCGAACTGACATGACCCTTGTTTGTACCCATTATGCCTTGGTATTAGACCATAAATTGCTATTAGAAGACCCCTCTATACTTGTGTCCCTATCTAACCTCCTATTTACAGAGCCTCTTAGCTACAGAGTTGTAGACAATACCTGCACTCTCATTAGAACACCCTACTGTCCCATCTACTTGACCAAGGGCTAAAGCACTACTCCACACCCACTTGTTATGTCATCTATGAACAGTCAAAACTTATATATTACCTAGCCTAGGCCTGATATGGATTCCCCCACCTATACCTACATGTTAGGATACATTGCCTATGGGGACATCCTCCTCTGTTATTAAGTAAGACTGATACATGTTGACCCAAACTGGATCACAATCAACCTAATTTAAAAAATTAACAAAATGATATCTGATATGATCCAATACGAAACATCAAGTTCAAGACAGAATGTATCAAGTTCAAGATAGACGTCATCGACAAAGCTATTACATTGCAAATGTACTTGTACTCAATCTGTTATTTTTTAATTTATTGAGTCTAGAAACATGTACGTTGAGTCGTACTGAGTCATTTCAACCCCTAGACTTACTTCTCCAAACTCCACCATACAAAACAAAACAATCCCTGAACCAAACCAAACCAATCTAGCCCATAAAAACTTTCTGGCCTATGGTAGATAGAATTCGGGCCGAACTCTGCCTTAGGTAGAACTCGCGCCGAACTCTGTCCCATAATTTTCATGAACCTAATTTTTAGGAACATCATGCTACTAGCTGTCCAACGTTCTAATTTTTGAATAGTTGGGATAGAATTTTGGCCGAATTCTGCCTCCCCTGACTAGTATAAATAGGGCTTGAATTCTTTCATTTCAAATCATCTCTCACTCTCAATCTTCTAAGCCTTATTCATTATAAGCCTTACTCTTCTAATATAGTAGCCAAAAAACTTTCTAAACCCCAAGGTGTTCAGTGCGATTCAGCTAGAAGTTTTCGTGCAAAAGTTGTAAAGAAGTCACTTGGACAATTCCAAGTTGTGCATCTGCGAAGTTGTAAAAAGTTGGTGTGCTCTTCTGAGTAAAGGCATGTGTGTGTACCCTATTTCACAAATAATGAATTTCAATCCTGAGCGAGAGTTCTCAGGCCTGGACTAGTCCTCCACGAGGTAAACCAGGTTATAGCTGTGTTTGCGTATGCTCTTCTGATATCTCTTAATTTTTGTATTACTACTCTGATTATTTATTCTATTGGTAGTTGCTTCTGGATTGGCGTATAATTAATTTTTAATTGGTTATTTTTGACACAAACTCTATTCACCCCCTCTAGAGTTGCCTACACGTAACTTCAATTAGTATCAAAGCTCTGTTCTCTTGATAAAGGATTAACATCCTAGAGTTGATCCATGGCAACCACACAATCTATCGTTACCAACTATGGTGAAGGACAGTCCACTAACCCCCTATTTGATGGAACCAACTACACCTACTGGAAGACACGAATGAGTTTCTACCTGAAATTTCTAGACTTCGACTTATAGACTATAATCACAGATGGTTATAAGAATCCTGCTAGAATTATTGTTAAGGAAAATCTCATAAAGAAACCCCACGACAAATATACTAATCAAGAAAAGAAATATGCTAGTTTAGATGCTAGGGCTATTAATGTTCTCTTCTGTGCAATAGACAGGACTAAATTCAACTGTTTCTACATGTTGCACTTTCCTATCACAACCCGTACCCTGTTTAGGGGCACGAGGACATGGGTACGTCTAGCCTACGCCACAGTATCGGCGGTAGAACGATGTATAGGTCGTCTATAACATCTAACAATATAGAATATAACATGTCATCTCTTCACGGAGGAATATATATATATGACATACTCAAACACATAATCTCAATCACAAATCTAAAGGAAGATAGTGCACAATATTTGAAATGAAGATAAAGGAGAATAACTGAATAAATAATAAAGTCGTTAACACATGAGTCTAGAAGTCCAAGACAAATAAGTAAATGTCCTGAATATAATAATAAGTCTAAAATCCCACAATCGGAACAATCCGATACAATATGAATACTAAAAACTATAACTATATCTAGGGAACTCTCTACTGTGCAGGATCCTCCTCTGACTCCTGTGTGCCACCCTCGTATACCCTATGCTCATAGTGGGTCGGACAGTCATCTAAATCATCTATAAAACTTTGTGAACGTACCCAGTCAGGATGGAGCGAAGTATATAAACTAACAGCAGTTTCAATTAATTGGCAAAAACTATAAAACTGTAAGTAGAGAGTATGATAAATGATACGAAATAGAGCTACCAATATATAATCATAACCTGACAATGGTACTATAAAGAATGAACGATGTGAAGGGTACAATGTACAAGAATGGAAATAAATAGACAACATGTAAGTACAATCCAGAAAATATGACGAGAACAATAAATACATACATACTATGTGTTTGAAATACTAGTTCGAGATGTGATCAGCCTAAAAACTTGTACAATAGCTAGATGGCCTGGTTAATCATGAGTGAGTTGTACGATTAACACTTACAATGTCTACAATTATAATAGGAATTTGGTCACATATCTCATTAGGATTTCTTCTGTCCCAACTAGTACAGTGGATCCAACCATGACACGTTATGATACACGAGCAATGTTTTATGATACTATCATGTACAATGTCTAATGAACATGTCGTGTATGATGTCAATACGATAACCATGGTAACATCTCATGAATGGATCCAGAAATACCAATCCGTGTGACCAACGTGTCAAGAATCAAATATAGCATCGCTATATACGAAAACCATAATAGAAAACAAATAATGAAAACTATCAGAGAATGTACTCGCCTGTCGTCCAAAGCAATAAATGTGAATCGAGGCTCAAAGTGGAGTCACAAGACCTACAGATGAGATATACATGTGTTAAATAGGGTTTAACAGTGTTAGGCATGGTTTTCTAGTGTGTGATATGCAATCTAGGTCAAGTATTGACTCACAGTTGACTTTTGGTCAACTGGTCAAACTCTAGTCTAATCTAGGTCAAATGTTGACTCAAGGTTGAGTTCCAGTCAAAATAGTCAACCTTGGTCAACTATGGTCATGTTGAGCCAAAATCAAGTCATACCTACTTAGATACCCTAATCTGTGTATTCACAAGCCCTATATTACCCTATACATGTATATACATATATATTCAATCTATCCTAGGTAACACTATCCTAGACCTTAGAGTGGTAGTACTCTATACCTACCATATATTCTATAGCCTAACCATTTAGGTACCCAATACCCATATTGGTATTCATTACCCTCATTAGGTAGGTAATATCTAAACTAGGCTAATAGATAATACTCCTATACATACACATAACCTTAGCCAGAGGAAATCACCTACCAACTTAGGATAGGTAACTAACATATATATATATATATATATATATATATATATATATATATATATATATATATATAGTATTTCTGTACTTAACTCTCTAAATACCCCATCTAACCCAAATGCCTCAAACAAACCCAATATGGACCATGGCTTCCCATGAGACACATATGGTTGCCTAATGGACAACCAATCATGCCCGAAGGGGGTCAACCCTGTTGCCAAGTGCAGTAGGGTAGCTGCTGCTACTGCCTGCATAGCTTAACCCTCAAGTATGCCACAAGCCCATGCTCTAACCAACTGAGCTAATAGGCCTCAAGTATACAAATCCAACCAATATCCTACTGGACTAACCCAGATTCTAACTGAATAACTCAGATTCCTATCTAATATGAACTAACATCTGGACTTAGATACTAACACTAACATCTGACTCACATTATCTGATACATACAATTTCTGACGTTCTAACATCTAGCTCACTAACCTCTGGCTAATATCCTACCAATGCTAATCATGAAACCAACATACAGCTAACTCAATATCTGATACTCCCTATTACACTAACATAACTCTTAGCTCTTTAGGATAACAACCACATTCCAACCCACTAACTCACATCTCTGGAATTCCTGAAGCTAACTAATACGCATACACTAACTCTAATATAACAAGATAACCTAACATATCTGATACCAACATTGGATATCCTAACCTAGGATACCAACTAACATCCTAACACTCTAAGATACCACCCAAATGCCAAATGCCCATGCTCTGATAGCCAACTTCCATAACTCGAGCCAAGTTCCACTGCTGCACACAGCAATGCAGCCAAGCCAGGGTCCCCCCTGCTGCTGTCACTGCTCTGTGGCAGAGCAACTCAAGCATGTCATGCTTGCTGCTGCAATGAGGCAATGCTGCCATGGCCAATGGCCCTGCCCGAGCTCCCAAGCAGTGGTCAGGCCAAGCCAAGCCGGAGTCCCACCCATTCACTGCACTCTAACCCAATGTTCACTTGACAGTGAACAACCATCTCACCCAAACTCACACACATACACAAGGAAATGGCCAAGATACTAACAATACACTAACTCAAAATCTGATACAAATTATCTTAATGATACTTTCTAAATCACATGCACCTCCTCTCTAATTACCCAAGGCCAAATTCTCTGATACGTGCTAAGAACTGACACTAACTCCATCTATTGGCACTTAAATCACACACACACCATACTCTCACACTCACACATGTGCCCATGGCCAATTGGCCAACTATCCTGCTGCTCTGAACAAAGCTAAGCTTGACTCCAAGGCTAAATGCTACTGGCCAAATGGCCATCTCGAGCCACAAAGCACTGTCTGTCTATTGCAGCAGAGCCCGACCACTGCTGCTCTATCAAATATAGCATGGCCACTCTCTCACTCACTCCCCATGGCTAATTATGGCCAAGCCAAGGCTGCCTACAGCAGTACCAATGGCAGGTCACTCAGTCACACACTCAAACCCACAGACACTTCACTGTAACACACCCATCCAATCTCTAACTCAACACACACACACACACACAATATATATAACATGCATGTATACATATAACATACATTTTTAACTGTCACACAACATTCATATATGTTTGTTACTTGATTCTCAACACAAGAAGGACCCTATCCTTCTTACCTCTATTCCTGCACATGACACTAGACACCAGGAACTCAATTTATATCTAAGGCAAAATGATCTTCTAATTCCTCTTGACACTCACCTATGAACCACACATACATATATATTTATATATGTCCATCTCAACTGAACACTTGGTCTCTAACTCCTTCCAGTTAGGCATTCCTAACTGTTAACAAGTATCTGTTCAAATGGATACCTCAAGTTGGCTAATCATCCATATTTATACATACACTCACTCTCTCTTCTATTATCAGTTCAGTCTAGCCCCATTCCTATCCCACTGTTGCTATACTCTGAAAGACCCCTCAATCTCACTTCTCTGGACAGTCTCCCTCTTCTTCTCGACACTGCATTCTCAAAAAATGAGTACACATGCTCATACATGACCAATTGGCACTCACACAACTGACAGCCCACTGCACTAACACTCCTCACCTGAAATCCTAACCAACTGATTCACCAAAATACTAACTAACACACTCACTAAGGCACTAACACCACACTCCATGCATACAGGGCTAAACCTTGCTGCTCTCAACAGCAGGTCACTTGGGGTTGCTTAACAAGTCCCCTACTCTCATCTCACAGCTGCCAATATCTCTTTACCTCTACTGCCCTTCACAAAGACAGATACTTAAGACCCCCCCCATACACACACACTCATCCAATTTTCTAGCCTCTGACACTAAGCATCTGTTCAGACTGAACTTCATATCAGTTATCACTCAAGACACTATCCTGCCTCCTTCTAATTACTGATACGAGAGCCTCTTCACATTATCTATACTGCTACAAGGCTAACTGTCCATTATCTATTGATAGGTACACACACACACACGAATTCTTCCTAAACTGGGACTTGATGCTTTGTAGAGCGAACCAAAAAGGAAAGGAGACTGATATATATCAGCCATATACTGATGCAATGGCCTAATCTCCTTACCTGAACATATATATAAGTTCCTATCACATCTTTCCTTGCATGCCACTCCTAATCAGGAACTGCCTCTACTGTACTAGTGCACAGATGGATAATGGGATATATATCAAATTAGACACTCATTCCCCTATGAATACCCATATGACTCAAGTATATGTAGATATATATACACATTATATAAACACTTGAAACCATCTAGATCTACCCAAATGAGCAAATCAATTTATTCCCAGGTACAAACTAAGGAAAAACAGAACTCAAAGACCAAATTATCATTTTGACAAACACTTGGGGGACAATACTTGTAGTCTCCCTCAAATATCCACCAAACCTTATGTAATAATCACAAAGGACTCATTAGGACCTCAATCTACTTCCTATTGGTCATGGGAAGGGTCTCCTACATGAATGCATGGAATTTAACCATGGAAATGGAAGTTTAGAGGGTTATACCTATGTAGGAAGAAGCCTACACCAAGCTCCATGAAATTGAGAAAGATGGGTGAAGAAAGAGATCTCAAATCCTTGCTAGAGCCTTCACCAAGCCTCCTTGAGCTCCCCAAGCTTTTGCACAACAAAGGGAAGAAGAAAAAGAAAATTTAGGAGAGTTTGGAATGGAGAAAATGTGAAAACCCTAAAGGAGATGGTGGCTACCATTTGGGGGTTAAATAGGCACTAGACGAGCCCTAATCTCTTCATTACACTTAGTATTAGGTAGGTCCTTAAGTGGGTTAAGTGGTTTGGATCTAATTAAGGCTTGTATCCAACTTGGTCATAACTAGAGTCTAATTAATCAACTAATAGGTCAAGTCAAATTAAATGGGGTCCACCATAACTAATAAATAAGCTAGCCTACTAACAAATACAACCATCATATTAAAAGAAAAATATATACACAAATTGTGAAATGACAAAAATACCCTTGTTCTAGAAAAGTGGTAGTGACATTCCCACGAAGTATGGAAGCTTCTAGAAATGACTCATGAAGGAACCACTCAAGTCAAGAAATCAAAAATCAGTCGGCTAACACAGGAGTACGAAGCATTCAAGATGAAGCCCAATGAGATGATCAAACAAATAATCACTAGATTTCTCGACATCGTCAACCCTTTATCTTCCCTCGGTAAGGACTAGTCCAACAATGAGAAGATACGCAAGGTACTAAGGGGATTAATGAAGAACTGGAACCCCAAAGCCACGACAATCATCGAAGGCAATGATCTCACCACTATGTCTCTGGAAACTCTGGTGGGCAAACTAATGAAGCATGAGGTCGACCTCAAGGACTTTGAAGAAACGGCTCCAAAGGAGAAAGAAATCGCTCTAAGAGCTCATCGTCGAAAGGCTGCTCCAGAAGAAACAGACGATGATGACTCCGATGGTGATGATTAAGAGCTCATGGTTCGCAACTTCAAAAAATTTCTACGTTTCAACCAAAGAAAGAAGGAACAACACAAAGATGATGATGAAGAGCCTATCTGTTTCGGCTGTTAGAAGACAGGACATGTCAAGAAAGGCTGCCATGCAGCAAAGAAAGGGAGCGATATGAAAGATCATACAAGAGGCCATCCTCTCGAAAGTATGTCAATACAAGCATCTAGCATGAAAGCGAAGCCAACGACTCAGAAGAAGAACAAGAAGACACTCCCCAAGATACTGCCAACGACTGCCTAATGGCAACGTCCGAAAAGGTAACAAATGATCCACTTGATGACTTTACTTTTGATGAACTTGGAGATGCCTTTAGTAACTTACTTGATGATCACAAGAAGTTACTTAGCAAGTATAAACATGCAAAGGATAAGATCAAGACTCATGAAGTTGAGATTCATAGACTTTCATGTTTACTTGATAATGTTATAGACACACCACCCACGGAGAACACTTAGGAGGTATCCAAGCTTAATTAAGCTTACACGATGACGAATCTCGTATTGAGAAACAAATACGTGATATTACAACACTCAATAAAGAACTCTCAGACGAGAAAAAGAAGTATAATATTGCTGCTGTAAGAATTGATGCCTTGACTGCCAAGTATGATGATATGTACAACGCCTCTAAAAGATTAAAGATCAGACTGGAGAAATAAGTTGTTCAGCCCCAAACCCAATCTCACAGTGACAACACGTATACAATACAAAATATTGCTCAACACAAGAATACACGTCACAAGAAAGACATATATACTCATGCTGCACACAAACATGCCTTTAAGTACACATATTCACATGCAGCACAACAAACACCCACACATACATATGGCACACATAGACATGCTTTTTATGAACACATATTCTCATGTAGCACGACAAACACATAGACATCACTATTATCCTGCACCTAACACTGATATACATGTTACATATCACTACTGTAGTAAACATGGACACACTTTACCACAGTGTAGAATTAGAAGACTAGTTGATTTAAAACTATATGCATGGGTACCGAAGACTAAACCTTCAGGACCCTCAAGAATTTGGGTACCAAAGGTCACATCTACTCTTGGTGTAGGTGGACCTTCCTTCATCCTCTAGAAGAAAATAGATTCTTGATAGTGGGTGCTCGCGACACATGACTGAAAATGCAAATCTTTTTGCAACACTATCGATGAAAAGGAAAGAATACGTATCCTTCGGCAATAATCTGAAAGGTTATATCATAGATAACGGTATTATTGGTAATCCTCCCTCTCCCGTCATTAAAGATGTTTGTTTAGTAACAGAGTTAAAGTATAACTTGCTCAGCATTAGTCATCTTGCTGACCATGGATATGATATTAACTTTGGAAAAACTAAATGCTCTATATATGATAGATCAACTAGAGACATTATTTTTTAAGGGATAAGGGAAGATAACATCTATATATTTTATTTCTCGAAATATACTAACAATACAGGAAGATGCCTCTACGCTCACAAGGACGAAAGATTACTATGGCACATACGTCTTGGACATGCAAACATGGATACCATATCAAGACTGTCAACCAAGAAGCTAGTAAGAGGACTACCGGATATCACATTCAAAAAGGATATGGTATGTGCCGAATGTGAGAAAAATAAGACGACTAAATCCTCTTGTAAATCCATCAACTCTGTAAGTACGACTAGACCTTTGCAACTTCTTCATATGGATTTGTTCAGTCCTAGTAGAGTAGCCAGTTTTGGTGGAAAACTCTACGCCTTTGTGATTGTTGATGACTTTTCTCGATTTACTTGGGTTTTCTTTCATTAAAACAAAAGTGATACAATTTCTATTTTCGAAGTTTTTGCTAAAAAGGTTCAAAATGAAAAAGGTTTCATGATTACTCAAATCCGAAGTGATCATGGCGACGAATTCGAAAACTCCAATTTCAAAAAGTTTTATGATTCAAATGGTTTTAATCATGAATTTTCATATCCTAAAACTCCACAACAAAATGGTGTTGTAGAGCGAAGAATAGGACTCTTGGCGATATGGCTAGAGTCATGTTGAATCAATTTTTACTTCCAAAATATTTTTGGGCAGAAGCTGTAAGTACAGCATGCCATGTCTTGAATAGGGTTTTGATTCGACCTATTTCGAAGAAAACTCCCTATGAACTTTGGTTTGGTAGAACACCAACTATTTCTTATTTTTGAGTGTTCGGTTGTCGCTGCTTTATCTGAATACCAAAGACAACTTAGGCAAGTTTGATGTCAAAGCTGACGAAGGTATTTTTTTTGGTTATGCTGCCAAGAGTAAAGGATATAGAGTGTTCAACAAGCGCTCTATGATTGTTGAAGAATCTGTTAATGTAACATTTGATAAGAATAATAGTACATCTGCTATTTCCAATGATGACGATGACATACACATCAAATCATCAACTTCTACACCAGTGGATACAACACCCGGAACCAATTCTCTAGAAGGCTTACCAAAGAAGTTTCGTTTCACACCATCACATCCAGAAAACTTGGTAATATGTGAGGTATCAAAAGGAGTAAGTACTCGATCATCTGTTAGAGACACTTTTGCTAGTACTGCATTTATTTCTCAAATAGAACCTAAAAAAGTTTTAGAATCTTTTTTCTTGGATATCTGCAATGCAAGAAGAACTCAACCAATTTGAAAGAAATCAGGTTTGGGAACTTGTTCATAAACCTGCTGATCATTCGATCATTGGTACTAAATGGGTCTTTCATAACAAAGTTAATAAGGACGGTTCAGTCATACGTAACAAAGCATGTCTAGTAGCTTAAGGATACAACCAAGAGGAACGTATCGACTACGATGAGACGTATGCTCATGTTGTACGACTTGAATCAATTCGTATGATTTGTACCTTTGTAAATTTTTAAAATTTCAAACTCTTTTAAATGGATGTTAAAAGTGCTTTTCTAAATGGTTTTATTAAAGAAGAAGTTTTCATAAAGCAACCACCTGGCTTTGAAAACTATAAGTTTCTTGATCATATTTTTAAGCTTAAGAAAGCTCTTTACAGCCTCAAACAAGCCCCTCGAGCTTGGTATGAACGCCTAAGCACTTTCTTACTTGAAAAGGGCTTTTCAAAAGGGAAGATTGACATGACACTCTTTATAAAATCAATTGATGACACCATTCTCTTAGTGCAAATTTATGTGGATGACATCATCTTTGGGGCTACTAATGAGATTTTATGCCAATAATTTGCCAAGTGTATGCAGAATGAGTTTGAGATGAGCATGATGGGGGAACTTAACTACTTCCTTGGATTGCAAGTCAAACAAAACTTACAAGGAGTCTTCATCAGCCAATCAAAGTATACAAAGGACATGCTGAAATTTTTTGATCTTGATAACATCAAACCAATCAGTACTCTGATGGCTACTACAGCTAAATTAGAACATGATAAAAGCGACAAACCAGTCGATCAACGTAAGTATCGAGGTATGATTGGTATTATTCTCTATTTAACTGCTAGCTGTCCCGATATCATGTTTAGTGTTTACCTATGTGCTCGTTATCAAGCTAACCCTAAGGAATCATACATGATCGCGGTTAAGCGTATCTTTCGATACCTTAAAATTACTGTTATAGTGGGCTTGTTGTCACTCCCAATTTTTAAGAACAGGGGTATTTTTGGTCATTTTTGAATTTTCAACATTTTTGAAATTTTATAATTTTATTAAATATTTTAATTGATTTGTGTAGTGTGGTTCGAGTTTCGTCTCGTTCCGACTTGAGATAGTGACTCGGGTAGCTTAGTCTCTAGAAGGGACCTAACTTAAGTTAGACAT
Organism: Iris pallida; assembly: GCA_029216955.1. Lineage (NCBI taxonomy): Eukaryota > Viridiplantae > Streptophyta > Magnoliopsida > Asparagales > Iridaceae > Iris > Iris pallida. The sequence goes on from JANAVB010030220.1 coordinate 9,703,236, forward strand.
GGCCCACATGGTTCACAAATTAGATTGGTTAGACTAGTCTATTTTCCCTTTATTATATTAGTTGATTAGGGAGTCAAACTAGACCCGATTGATCTCAAACTTGAACCTAGGCTAGACCTAACCAAATAGGACTAGAGAGGGATGTTTGGGACATTTCACAATGCCCCAAACAAGCCCTACTTGGCCAGCCACAAGGGGGAGAAGTTTGTTTCATTCCTCTTTAGAAATTAGCCTCTTTTAAAAGCTCTCAAGTGTTTTTCTCTCTTTTGGAGCTTTTGCTTTGATTTGATCTCCAAATTGAATCAAACCTTCACGTATTCTTCCATAAATCCTCTCCTTATTGCCAAGGAAGGTTGCTACTAAAGTTTGGGAGAGAAGTGCAAGGTGGACGTGTCCATTTGAGGAGTTCTTCGTATCGGAGCCGTATCAGAGAAGGTTTCATTAGGATTCACTCCTAATAGGTATAAAGTTTTTCTCTAAATCTTGTTTCCATGCATTTAGAGTGGTTTAGAATCTATGGAATAAATCCCCTTGTTGGAATCACCATTAGAACTAAGTTAGAGGCCACTTGGAGTCCTCTAGTGTGTGTCTACATGTAGTTTTGTGTCCTAATGGGTAGATATTGAAATAGGACCCCCATGTGTTTGATTAAATGCCAAATAGGCTTAATTGTCTTTTAGTTTCAGTTATATATATGTTAGAGAGTAGATTTGACATGGTAAGAAGGTTTAGACTAGTTTCTATATATATACCTATGTGGAAATCCTAGTGGCCTTAGTCTACAATGTCTTATTTGAGCCTCTTCATGTAAATTTTGATATATTTTATATGTTGGACTGTTTTGGGGGATGAGGAGTATATGTAGATATATATATTAGTGCTTGTGTTTAGAAATGATTTATAGATTGTGTTTGTGTAGTATAGAAAGAGAGGGAGTTGTATATATGGATGTGTGTGTGTGTGAATACATATGTATATATATATATATATATATATATATATATATATATATATATATATATATATATATATATATATATATATATATATATATATTTATATATTTATATATATATATTTTATATATTTATATATATATATATATATATATTTTTTAATATATATTTATATATATATAAATATATATATATATATATATATATATATATATATATATATATATATATATATATATATATATATATATATTTGGGGAAAATTAAAAAATATATATATATATATTTGGGGATGTGTATATATGTAGGTGTGTGTGTGTGAAGATTTGGTATAGAGATTAAGGGATATAGAGAGTAGAGAGGAAGGGAATATGTCAGCAGCAAGGGGGGATAATTCGAAGCAGCAGCAGGGCACTGCTGCCCTGCTTGCATTTCAGTCCATAAACATATCAACCATCCTCCCCCCATTTCAGTTTCAATGCATCCATTCAATTTTAGCCCATCATATACACATAGCAGTAGCAGTCCCCACAGGGGACTGCACCCTTCGGAATCATCAGCAGCAGCAGGGCACTGCTGCCCTGCTATTCCAGTGAAGAGATCACTCCATATCAGCCATCCCATTCCCCATTTCAGTTTCACACATCTATCCATTCTTCATTTCATCCCACCATTCATTCATTTCATTCATCCATGCATTCCATTCATTCATGCATTCTTTCATTCATTTATTCCATACAAAAATCAGTCCTCTTCCCATACTTTTCAGTCCTATATTTCAGTCCCTTATTCTTACATTCCATTCCATACTTTTCAGTCCATGTACCAAACAGTCCATTCATGTATTTACATTCAATCCTTCCATTTCAGTTCATCATCCATATATACATTCAGTCCACTATGTCACAGTCCCAGTCATTCCATTACATTTACAGTTCAAGACAGTCAAAGTCACATATATATCTCAGTCCATTCACTTGTAATTTCAGTCCATCTTTCACATATAATCCAGCCCTTATTTCACAGTGAAATCAGTCCATACCATTCCATCACAGTCCATACTTCATACATATATCAGTCCTCATTGCATATATTTCAGTCCACTTGGACATCATGTTGCAGTCCCTATGATTTCAGTCTACTGCTATTCAATAGCAGTCCCTTTATGTAAATGAAATCAGTCCATGTAATTCAAATCAGTCCACAAACATGATGTATACAGTCTCCATAAAATTCAGTCCATTGTTTTATCTCCTTTCCAAAACCATATTAGTCCCTTAACCCTTGAGTGTGTGTGTGAGTGTGTCTAGATATATGTTAGAAAGTGAGGATTTGGTAAGATATGATATAAGTTATCATGTTAAGATATGGTATGTTAGAAGATATGTTAGAAGATATGTTAGTCGAGATATGGTATTGTATTAAAGTAGTGTTGTAGGCTTGTTAGAGTTAGTATTAGAAGTTTGTATTAGAGTTAGAGGGGAGTGGTATCGTAGGATACCAAGTTGGTATCATAGGGTAAATAGGATTTACCTTATTTGAGTTAAGGTATTAAGATACCTTCAAGATACGATGTTAGAGTATCAAGATACCATGGCATGGTATCGAGATACGGGGGCATGGTATTAGGATACCATGTTGAATTAGAGGGTAGCCTAGAAACTAAGATAGAGGCTTGGTTATGGGCTTACTTGGTAAGGGTAATAGGGTAAGTTAAGGTAATGGGGTAATTGTAAGTTTTGAGTTAGATAGTTTAAGATGTGACTAGAAATAGGTTCTCTTGGTTGGTAATGGTTAGGATTAGTACCCTTAGACTAGTTTTGACCTCGGTTGACCGTTTTGACCAAAAGTCAACGAAAGTCAACCGAAAGTCAAACTTAGCCTAATAATGACTAGAATTGACCCAAAACCAAACCAGAGTTGACCAGTTGACTAAAAGTCAACAGTTAGTCAACATTAGACTAGTTTGACCTAGGGTTGACCTAGAGTTGACCAGAGTTGACCAGTTGACCAAAAGTCAACTGTAAGTCAACCTTTGACCCAGATTGACATAGTTTGACTTGGATTGACTTCCTATGACCTTGTTTGACCTTAGTTGTCCTAGTATGACCTAGTTTGGCTCAGTATGACCTAGTATGACCTAGTTTAGCTTGGTGTGACTTAGTTTGACCTAGTTTTGACTTAGACTTACATATCATGACTAGATTAGCTTTATTTTCATTATTAAATCCTGTTTGGACTCATGGTATCTCATCTTTAGGTCTGTGATATCTCTAAGCACATGTTCACCTTATCAGCTCAGGACCACAGGCGAGTACATTCACTGATAGTTTTCATTGTCTTGATATCTGCTATTTCCAATTCAGCTGTAGTGTCTTACTTGATTTTCAGACACGATAGTTCACGGACTAGTATATGTTGGATCATGACATGAGATGTTGTTCCTAGATTTTTTTGGTATATTGGTATATTTCATGTCTTGTTACCTGTACTTGTATAGACATTGACTTGGGAGTGGGCTGGCCCCCTGTTTTTGAGTCCCCTGTCATGACATGTCATGTCCAGATCCATTATACTATTCGGGGATGGGAAATTATTAGGGGCTATGTGATTAAAAGCCACCCTATCACCATATTCATATGCTTGCGCCACTCTCACCTCACTTAGGGTGTAGCGAGATCTTATTCATGTGCTCATTATCCAGGTTGGCCGGCATGACCCTTTTCAGTGATTTTCATGTGATTGTCGGGCCAAGTGGATAGCATGTCCTGTAACATTCCCAAGCCGATCACATAATGCTCTAATAATTCAAATCATATTTTATATTTATTTATCATAGGAGGCTAAGTTCTGTTCGGAAGAAGGGTTACAACTCTGGTCCTTGTTTGGTTTAAGGGTTGTAACTCGGCTTCCAAATAGTTTCCAAGTCATCCTATATATTGTCGTCCTATTCAGTACTCACATCCTATTACATATTTCATGTTGATTTTGTCTTGTATTTCACATGTTCTACATGCTCTTATGCTATACCTTGATTGGAGGCTAGGTTCTGTTCGGGAGAAGGGTTACAACCCCGGTCCTTGTTTGGTTTACGGGTTGTAACTCGGCTTTCGAATGGCTCCCAAGTCTTCGCATATCTTTGTCTTGTATTTTATTATACTTTCTCTTATAAAATTTGTCAATTCATATAGAACTGCTGTTAGTGTTTGTACTTGCTCATTTTTCTGAAGGATACCGTTGATATATTATAGATGTTTCTGAGGCAGACTGCTCGACCTTCTATGTGGTCGAGACAGATGGAGACTTAGGCCAGGACTGTGGCCTGTTAGTTGAGCCACTAGACTTTGCACTCCCAGAGTAGTATAGCTTAGTTAGGTTTGCCTGGACTGCGATCCAGCTAGTACTTTTAGACTGTAGTATTCTATATTATATTTTGTGACCCTGTGATGTTATGTATATCTCTGGGCTTGTGTTGGATCTTGAACTTATTTTCTATTTTTATCTATCATATTTCCTTTTCGTGCTATCTACCTTAATTTTATCTTGTGATTGAGACTGTATTTGCTATGTCACCTCCATTCGGAGTGTATATACTATACAGGTACCCTTATACTGTTTAGTATAGTTTTTGTAGATGACCTATACAGCGTTCTACCGCCGATTCTGCGGCGTAGGCTGGACGTAACCACGTACTCGTGTCCCTAATCAGGGCACGGGTCATGACATATTTTTGTGGTGGCCCATGCAGGTCAGTGTCACAATTATTGCGATATCATAATGGTGCTCGACTTAGAGTACTAATTACGAGCCTGCGACTAGGACATAGGATCTAGAATATGATGGGAGTTACTCAATCACATTTTAGAAAAAATTCTGATCTTTTGATTACCATGACAACTCTTCTTGTATTTGAATTTAATTGTCCTCCTTTGATAATATCTTATCTTGTGCCATATTGATCTCTTGGGTTCAATTCGTCTTCAGGATGACAGTGACTCGGCAGGGCCTAGTGCAGTTCCAGAGAGATCTGATCCAGTAGGACCTCCACCTCCGACTACGGGAGTAGCAGTCGAGAGAGCAGCAGCCTCAGTTCCTGCCCTTCAGGCGGGAGTAGCAGCGACAGTTCCAGGAGGTCTTCTACCTCCAGCAGCGGGACTGTCCATAGTCATTCATGAGACTCTTCCACCGCCGCCTCCGCTACCGACTGATGCACAGCAGATGATGGCCCTTCTACAGCAGATGTTGCAGACCCAGAGGGCCCAGGCCGAGGTACAGCACGCCAGACAGAGGTATTACGGCAGAGCATGGAGAACTCCCACCAGCTGTCGATGGCAGCAGTAGAGAGGGTTGTACCGGGTACAGTTTAGAGTGTCCCAGTTCAGCAGCAGGGTCAGGGGAGGCCTGGCACATTACTAGATTTTAGGAAGATGAACCCGAGGGATTTCAAAGGCACCGATGGTATCCTGTATGCAGATGATTGGTTGGAGGACGTCCATAGGAGCCTGGAGTTAGTAGAGGTTCCGAGGGGACTATGGGTCACAGCTGCGGTGAGTCAGTTCTTCGATATTGCCTTGACGTGGTTTCGTACGGATCCTCGTGCGTCAGTGAGAGGTTTGACATGGAAGAACTTCAGACGGCTCTTCAAGGAGAAGTTCTACCCCGATGTGGCTCTAACAGCTCTGGAGGCCCAGTTCATCGGATTAGTACAGGGGAACTCGTTGATGGACGAGTATGCAGCGGAGTTCTTCCGTCTGAGTAGGTTTGTACCAGATCTGATCCAGGATGAGGGGTATAAGGCCCGCAAGTTTCGGAGAGGCCTTATCCATGCGGTTCACACTCGTACTTCCGGGCGACGCGATGCGACCTTCGAGCAGATACTGATGGAGGTACAGATAGCAGAGGAGGACTTCGGCCTCAAGCCGAAGAGGGGCAGCGATGTTCTTGGTGCGAGCTCTAGTGCGGGGCCGGTGAACTGCCCTCTGTGAAACCTACTCCCGGATCTTTTTCCTTTAATTATTATTATTATTATTATTATTATTATTATTATTATGTAATGTCGGTTCGAAACTATTATTTTCAAAATAATAATCACTTGGACTTTTGGTTGCCATCTGACCCCGAGTCCGGTCCCAGTTCGAACCCGTACCAAATCAGAATATTTTTATTAATAAAATTTGTTGCATGTGTTTGGATTTTTGCTAAGAAAAAAAAAGAAAACATTTAAAACCTATCATACCCGACCCGAACCCAACTCGATCCGAAACCTGACCCTCACCCCATTTCTCTCTCTCACGACTCCCACTCTCCACCCACGTTCTCTCACTCCCCCTTTCTTCTCTCCACCACTCACCACCACTTGTTTTCCATAAATAAAATACTCTCTCTCACACTTTTTAAAACACATCACCTTTCATTCCTGTCAAACTCACTCCTCACCTGCACCCCCGGACCCCTCTGCAGCAAAACCTCTGCGGCCGACCCCCTTTCTGCAGGCCAGTTCCTCGTCCGGCCGATCTTCGGTGCCCTTCCCGCGGCCGAACCCGACAGCGCTTCCGGACCGCCACCTCCGATCCCACTAACACGCAAGGCCGCCAGCGGCCGCCCGCCGGTCGCCCGACCCCGGCTCACCCCAGCGCTGCCCCGTGCTTCCCTACCGGCCGGCAGCCGTCCGTCCGCCCCGCTCGGCACCTCCCTGCCGACCGTACCCTAGCCGTCCCGCCTCCTCGCGGACACCCTCCGGCTTGGATCCCGTCGTCCCGCGTCGTCCCCATGCGTCCAGCGCCCTCGCGGATGCCCGCCGACCGCTCCCTCGCGGGCCCCCATGCCCGCTACCCCTCTCGCGCCTCCCCGGGCCGACCCCCTCCGGCCTGATGTCCCGTTGTCCGGCCGTTCCTTGTCGCAGACCCGCTGTCCCCGCTTCCCGCGGTCTGTCGGCTCCCTAAACCGCTGTCCATATTTTTCCCGTGCGCCGATCCTGCTATCCGAGCTTCTCCGTACGTTCGCAGCGCTGTCCGCACTTCCAGTGCTGTCCCGATCCGACTTCCCGGGACTCGCTGACCCGTGGCCACTCTCCCAGTACTGACCCACGGGTTTCCCGACCCGCTGTCCCGCGGTGCCCTCTGGCGTTTCTGTCCTCGTGTCGCTGCCGCGTGGATTATTCGTTCTTTATAATTACATCTGAGAGCTCTAGCCGAGCATTTGAGGTATAATTTTTTGTCCCTGTGTCCCTTCACGTAACTAGTCTGTGATGACGCGGTCCCGATCCCGTTTCGGGATTCGGTATTTTGTTTATGTTGCTTTGGTGATACGCGGTTATTGCTACGTGGCGGCGTATTTCTATTTTGATATATATACATATTTTTGTGCTATAGTTTTCTGGACTGGAAATATTAGATTGTGGTGGTTATTCCTGGTTTAGAATATTATGCTGTGAGTTATCCCTGTTTTGGGGATATTTAAATTGTGTTGTGGTTGGCATCCTCCCATGATTGGGTTGTCTCAATTACAAAGGGGATTCTGCCCAAATTTTCAGGAAATATTTTAAAAAGGGATTTTTTTATGAAAATTAGCAATTTGAATAAAACCTATTTTCCAAAAGAAACCGGTCTTTGCAAAATGATTTGTAGATTGGATTTTGTTGGTTTTTAGATTTTATGGATTTTATACCACCAGTTAGGCGACGACCATATCAGTCGAATGAGCCTCGGTAAAACGCAAACGATACAGGGTCACTTGTACGTTGAGGCGTAAGCCGCAACATGAGATTGTACGACCAAGTCTGAGACTCTTTAATTTTTAATTTAATTATAATTTATTTTACAACTGGTACTGCTTTTAGTATTTTTGGTGCAGGGCCTCGGCCAACTGTTTGGACCGCGCGGCACTCAGAGCTCGCCTTAGGATTAATTAATTTATGTAAAAATTTGTAAGGGAATAAGCCCTGTTTTTCCTTCATTTCTCTGTGACCATGTATTGTGTAGCATAACTTTTCCTTATTTTTCTGGAATGTTGATTCGCCGTTAAATGCGTAGAATATAAAATGGATATATTTTTATAAAGAAAATTAATAAGTTTTATCACAATAAATAATCTGGTAATTTAGCAATTCATATTTTTCCTCATTTAAAGAAAAGTTTAGTTTTATATATATTATAAAATACAAAGTTTTGACAAGTTAGCCTATAAATCGCTATTTTCCCCAATTAACTGAATTAACCGGTTTAACCAAGCAAACGATAACCAACGTAGCTTGCGACGTTAGGCGTGTTTCGGTAGTTAATTAAATAACTTAAAACCTAACTAGGGTCTGCTTCTAGAGATTATAACTCGCACACCTAAAATGGTTTCATTATGGTTCTAAGTCAAGGTTCTCAAGTGTAGGATTTCGAGGACGTAGTTGACTTCCTCTCCAGTGCTGACATCCTGATCCAGTCATACAAACAGAGGCAAGTTTCGGTTATGCTATCTTATATTTTAATTAGTAATTGTCAAGTTGCATATTTAAACCACATTGCTACACGGAACCCTCTCCTAGGGTTCAAATATTGATTGATATTGATTATGGAGATATTGGAGGAATAGTGTAGCGTTTATGACCAATACCCCTCATATTGCATATTGTTATTGTGCGAGCTTACCCCTCTTACACACGGGGATAAGCCGTATCGCGTCGCTAGGATGCTATTGTACAACCCAAGCCGGTCATAGACGTTACATATTCAAATCATATTGTTTCAAGTATTGAATTGTTAAATTGCTGGAAAATATTTTTTCAATTGTTTAGCTTGCACTTTTCCATTATTATTTGAAATATGAGGTACATATTCATACTTGCTCCCTCCTGACTGGAGACCAACATTTTTAGGTGACATTGAGGATTCTGAGCTATTGTATAATAGCTACTATGACCCGGTATTGTATCCTGTGGTGTTGCCAGAGTCCCCCTTGGAGGACGCAGAACCAGAGGCTGATGAGCCGACCGTCTAGCTAGTTGCTTTTCAGTTATCTAGTTTTATTGTATTGGAGTTTGTTGATTTGAATTCAATATTTTATTTCAGTACTTTTATTTCCAGTTTTACTTTTCAATTGTTGAATAAAAAGTTTTTTAAATTTTCGTATATTCGAGTTGTGACAAATGTATAGATGTTGTTATGAATACCTGCATAAAGAACAGCTTATTGCCGCCGTCTCACAACGGTGCAGGCTGGGCATGATCCCGTTCGACCCAATAATTTGGGATCAGGTCGTGACATGTTTTTAGTGGTAGCCCATGCAGGTCTGTCAATAACTTAAGTGAACATACCTAGAAATAACTAGAACACTAGAATATTGATTTGTCACAATATAGGACCGAATTATATATATATAAGTAACTATTTTTGCTTGCTTATAGAACGGTAGGTTACCTTGTTTATGCTTGCCCCTAAACTTGCCAGACTATGAAGACAACCTGATCTATGCCTATCAGTCGGTACTAGCAAGATCTTGTTTCTATGTATGACGCAAGAAAATATGACAAGAGAATCGTAGTAGTAGATTGAGCAGTGGGAGGCTGCTCGAACCAGACCAGGACCAGAAGAGCTAATGATACCTAGAATTATTGATTAGCACCAGATGATACCCTAACGAAACATAACATATTACCCTTGATTACACTTTTTTTTTCTGGCCAATATCCTTCCCAAAGTCATGTCTCCCCTACGATACAATTTCTGAAATTGTAATCTTAATGAGAATGTATGTAAGGCGGTATTTATCAAGGATATATTGGTGATTAAGAATTAGAAGAATAGAATTTTGGAATACCTAGATATTATATATATATAATATACATGGTGAACAGAGAGCCTACATGTTACAATATAGGGCCGAAATTATTTATTTTAAAAAAATATTTATTTTGGCTTGCTTATAGTTTTATAGGTTACCTTGCTTACGTTTGTACCTAAACCTTATCTAGATTAGGCCGATTGTATGATGGTATATTTTACTGCCTATTTTATTTCCTAGATTTTTGGTATATTTTAGTGTCCCATGGCTTTCGGGATTATTTTCTTCCATATCTATATCAGATTCTAGCATACTTTAGGATCCATACTCTTTCGCCGTTTTTGGATTAAGATTAGAATTCTTCTTTTTTTTTCAATCTCCTTCTTTAGCAAACCTATTTCCAACTTCTCCATTTGTTGATCAAATCTTACTCATCTATCTTTATTTGGAATCTAGATTCATTCGCTATTTAGAGCTTCAAATTCTTCTATAGCAAACCTAATAAACTCGTATCTACCCAAAGTATTTCTACGACTAGTGTATCCAACCATTTCTCTTGACCTTATTTTCAATTGACTTTCTCATAACCAATTTTGAACCAAATTCTTTTGGAACCACAAAGCTCCAAGGTTAATTGTTACCAAAGAATTGGTTCAACTTAGCTGGTTCATATATCTCCCAAGGGAACTATTTTTCGAAAAATAATTCCAATATGGATTGATATTTCCAAAGTTATTCCAAGTACCGAAAATATTTTTATTTGTTGATTTCCTTCACTCAACTCGAAACCTTACTCTCCCTAGGCAACTTCTTGATTAATTCAAGGCCTAGAAATCTTTTAAACTCACTGCTTGAGTATCATGAAGTACAAACGGTCAGAGAATTGATTCCATCCTAATATTGAATTTTCTTTAGTCATTGAAAAACCTTTTGAATTGTTGAATTATCCCTTTGAAATTCCCATGGACAAAGTTAAGAAAATATTCGGTGACCTAACATGGCTTCGCACATATGCGTCGCAACCATCTATTTTGAATTATAGAAACTGCGAGTATACTGCAGCCAGTTGTGCACTGGCGGGGCATAGACTCTAAGTTGAAGTGATTCAGGTGTTGATAGGTTTTTGGATATTATTGAGACTACGTCCTAAATGCATCAAATTTGTCTCCTATGTTGTTCAGCCAGGAAATGGTTAAAGTTGATAGACTACTCGAAAACCTATTACTATTCAAGTTATGGAGCCAAAACTTTTACTGCAGTCAGGTGCACTCTGGCGAGGCATGAATTTGAGGCAAAGTAACTTCGGATATATTTGGGTTTTCGAATATTATTAAGACTATATCCATAATATGGTTGTCTTTTCTGCACCATCAAATTATTCTAACTGTTGTCCGATTAGAGGATTTATATTTCTAGCGGCTTCCCATTTTCAGAAATCTCTTATCACAGCCAGAAAGGATAGATTTTTTATAAAATTATACTTGATTTTTTTTCTAGAACATATTAGGACCATATCAATCTCTATTGGCTCAATCTCTTTCCTGTTTCAACCTTAGTACGTTGCATATATATATTTTATATTTATTTATTTATTTATTTATTATTATTATTATATTTTTGGTTACATATTTTGGAAGTTGTAGATAGTTGTGGTTAGCTTTATATATTAAATAGTTGATATACATCTTGTGGATGACCATATGTATATAGTTAATAGCTATATACGGAGGAAATATAGATTGTTACTTATCTCATTCCTTGTAAGGGATCCTTGGGATTAATATTAGATAGCTAAAGGGTAAAAAAGGTAGAAGAATACCTTGAGTAAACTAGCCTTGAGGGAGTGGCATACCTAGCTTGTGACTTATTTGGAATAGAATCGTTAGTAGTGCTCGCTAGCGTCTAAACCTCATTCAAAAATGATGGTATTTGACGATTTTGAATTTTAGGCTTAAAGGAAGAGTTATTGAAGATAAAGGAAGACGTAGGTAGAGTTAGCGAGGAAAGTATAGGATTTGGTAATGTTCTCCCATGGAGGAAGTGAATTTGGATAATATATATAAACGTGTGAATGTAATGATCAAGTACAGAAACACTTGACGAGGATCAACATTTATGGTTAGATGACTACTATACCTAGAAGGGACGGATATAGCCATGGAAGGAATAACACGAGCAATGGAATGATAGGTTCTAGAGAAGGAATAAGTAGAGAGGATTTGAGATAAGACCATTGGCATGCAATGATGGATGAAAAATTGATTTAGGTGATTTATGATTCCATATATTTAGTTTTAATACCTTGACAGATATCTTAGTTTTATGTAGATACCGAAAGTTCGGCTAGTTAGAGATTGGTTTTGCATGGTATTAATAAGATAGTTGTCTTGTAAGTCTTTTTCCTGCATATCTTATCTTCTGGCCGTTGAAATAGTGAAACGATATTCTTTCTATTCCCTTTGATCATCACTCGGCCCTCAGTGGAAAAATCTTACTCGATTACATTCCTATCATAGTTATATTATTCTGATCATCTTTGCTATCCTACCATCATACAACTTTTTATCTTTCCTGAGTCACAAACCCTTGTACCCTATTCCAATTTGATTTGACATCTTAGCCCCTCATCTCAAAAGATTCTATTACTTTCTGCCTTCTCAATAAACTGTTGGCGTTCGTTTCATCATTATTTTTTCTGTTTCACGAGACCTCATTTGATTTTCTCCTATTTTATGATCATATTTGTACCTAGATTTTCTCGTGCCAAAAAAATGATTTCAATCACAACAATATTCTAACTCTATCCCAGATCATATCTAGATAATTTTGATCGTGCCTATATTTTTTAGTGTCTTAATCAGTGATCATGACTAGAATTCGATTGTGGCTGATGATTTAAAAATTCCATGTTTGATCAAGGTTAAGTGATTTTGATTGTACCCCGGCCCTTATCTTTGAAATTTCGAGGATAAAATTTTCTAAGGAGGGAAAGTTGTGAAACCCACTCCCGGATCTTGTTCCTTTAATTATTATTAGTTGTATTATTATTATTATTATCGTATTATTACTATTATGTAATGCCGGTTCGAAACTATTATTTTCAAAATAATAATCACTTGGATTTTTGGTTGCCATCTGACCCCGAGTCCGGTCCCAGTTCGAACCCGTACCAAATCAGAATATTTTTATTAATAAAATTTGTTGCATGTGTTTGGATTTTTGCTAAGGAAAAAAAAAGAAAACATTTAAAACCTATCCTACCCGACCCGAACCCAACCCGATCCGAAACCTGACCCTCACCCCCTTTATCTCTCTCACGACTCCCACTCTCCACCCACGTTCTCTCACTCCCCCTTTCTTCTCTCCACCACTTATTTTCCATAAATAAAACACACTCTCTCTCTCTCTCACTTTTTAAAACACATCACCTCTCATTCCTCTCAAACTCACTCCTTACCAGCACCCCCTCACCCCTCTGCGACGAAACCTCTGCAGCCGACCCCCTTCCTGCAGGCCAGCCCCTCGCCCGGCCGATCTCCGGCGCCCTTCCCGCGGTCGAACCCGATCGCACTACCGGACCACCGCCGCCGATCCCACGACCACGCCAGGCCGCCAGCGGCCGCCCGCCGATCGCCCGACCCCGGCGCACCCCAGCGCTGCCCTGTGCTTCCCTACCGGCCGGCCGCTGTCCGTCCGCCCCGCTCGGCACCTCCCTGCCGACCGTGCCCTAGCCGTCCCGCCTCCTCGCGGACCCCCTCCGGCTCGGATCCCGTCGTCCCGCGACATCCCCGTGCGTCCAGCGCCCTCGCGGATCCCTGCCGACCGCTCCCTCGCGGGCACCATACCCGCTACCCCTCTCGCGCCTCCCCGGGCCGACCCCCTCCGGCCTGATGTCCCGTTGTCCGGCCCGTTCCCGGTCGCAAACCCGCTGTCCCCGCTTCGCGCGGTCCGTCGGCTCCCTGACCCGCTGTCCGTATTTTTTTCGTGCGCCGATCATGCTGTCCGAGCTTCCCCGTACGTTCGCATCGATGTCCGCACTTTCAGTGCTGTCCCGATCCGACTTTTCGGGACTCGCTGACCCGTGGCCGCTCTCCCAGCGGTGACCTGCGGGTTTCCCGACCCGCAGTCCCATGGTGCCCTCTGGCGTTTCTGTCCCCGTATCGCTGCCGCATGGATTATTCTTTCTTTATAATTATATCTGAGGGCTCTAGCCGAGCATTTGAGGCATAATTTCGTGTCCCTATGTCCCTCCCCGTAACTAGTCTGTGATGACGCAGTCCCGATCCCGTTTCGGGATTCGGTATTTTGTTTACGTTGCTTTGGTGATATACGGTTATTGCTACGTAGCGGCGTATTTCTATTTTGATATATATACATATTTTTGTGCTATAGTTTTCTGGACTGGAAATATTGGATTGTGGTGGTTATTCCTGGTTTGAAATATTATGCTGTGAGTTATCCCTGGTTTGGGGATATTTAAATTGTGTTATGGTTGGCATCCTCCCAGGATTGGGTTGTCTCAATTACAGAGGAGATGCTGCCCAAATTTTTAGGAAATATTTTAAAAAGGGATTTTCTTATAAAAATTAGCAATTTGAATAAAACCTATTTTCCAAAGGAAATCGGTCTTTGCAAAATGATTTATAGATTAGATTTTGTTGGTTTTTGGATTTTATGGATTTTGTGCCACTAGTTAGGCGACGACCATATCGGTCGAATGAGCCTCGGCAAAACGCAAACGATACAGGGTCACCTGTACGTTGAGGCGTAAGCCGCAACATGAGATTGCATGACCAAGTCTGAGACTCTTTAATTTTTAATTTAATTATAATTTATTTTAGAACTGGTACTGCTTTTAGTATTTATGGTGCAGGGCCTCAGCCTCCTGTTTGGACCGTTCGCGGCACTCAGAGCTCGCCTTAGGATTAATTAATTTATGTAAAAATTTGTAAGGGCATAAGCCCAGTTTTTCCTTCATTTCTCTGTGACCATGTATTGTGTAGCATAGCTTTTCCTTATTTTTATGGAATATTGATTCGCCGTTAAACGCGTAGAATATAAAATGGATATATTTTTATAAAGAAAATTAATAAGTTTTCTCATAATAAATAATCTGGTAATTTAGCAATTCACATTTTTCTTCATTTAAAGAAAAGTCTAGTTTTATAAATATTATAAAATACAAAGTTTTGACAAGTTAACCTGTAAATCGCTATTTTTCCCTAATTAACTGAATTAACCGGTTTAACCAAGTAAACGATAACCAACGTAGCTTGCGACGTTAGGCGTGTTTCGGTAGTTAATTAAATAATTTAAAACCTGACTAGGGTCTGCTTTTAGAGATTGTAACTAGCACACCTAGAATGGTTTCATTATGGTTCTAAGTCAAGTTTCTCAACCGTAGGATTTCGAGGACGTAGTTGACTTTCTCTCCAGTGCCGATATCCTAATCCAGTCATACAAACAGAGGCAAGTTACGGTTATGTTATCTTATATTTTAATTAGTAATTATCAAGTTGCATGTTTAAACCACATTGCTACACGGAACCCTCTCCTAGGGTTCAAATATTGATTGATATTGATTGTGGGGATATTGGAGGAATAGTGTAGCATTTATGACCAATAAGCCTCATATTGCATATTGTTATTGTGCGAGCTTACCCCTCTTACACACGGGGTTAAGTCATATCGCGTCGCTAGGATGCTATTGTACAACCCAAGCCGGTCATAGACATTACATATTCAAATCACATTGTTTCAAGTATTGAATTATTAAATTGCTGGAAAATATTGTTTCAACTGTTTAGCTTGCACTTTTCCATTATTATTTGAAATGTGAGGTACATATTCGTACTTGCTTCCTCCTGACTGGAGACCAACATTTTTAGGTGACATTGAAGATGCTGAGCTATTGTACAATAGATACTATGACCCGGTATTGTATCCTGTGGTGTTGCCAGAGTCCCCCTTGGAGGACGCAGAACTAGAGGCTGATGAGCCGACCGTCTAGCTAGTTGCTTTTCAGTTATCTAGTTTTATTGTATTGGAGTTTGTTGACTTGAATTCAGTATTTTATTTCAGTACTTTCATTTCCAGTTGTACTTTTAAATCGTTGAATAAAAAGTTTCTTTTAATTTTCGTATATTCAAGTTGTCACAAATGTATAAATGTTGTTATGAATACCTGCATATAGAACAGCTTACTGCCGCCGTCTCACAGCGGTACAGGCTGGGCATGATTCGGTTCGACCTAATAATTTGGGATCGGATCGTGACACCCTCACTTCCAGCAGAGGCAGATTCAGCAGCAGCCTCAGTTACAGATTCAGCAGGCACCAGCACGTGCCCACCAGCACCAGGGACAGGGTCAGAGACAGACTACTCAGTGCGGCTTCTACGGGAAATTGGGACACAGTCGGGAGATCTGTAGGAAGAGGTTGGCCATATGTCTATACTGTGGGGCGCTCGACCACCAGCTGAAGGATTGCCATGCCCGTGGAATCCGAGGAGGCTAGGACAGGGTGCAGCAGGCTAGGGGAGGCCAGCAGGGGCGAGCTTTTGCTATGACAGTTGCGAACACTCAGGCAGTAGTAGGGCAAATTGCAGGTTCCAATCTTTCGATCTCATTTCCGTATTTGCCTTCTTATAACTGTCTTGAAATTTGATTCCATCTGTTCCTTGATCGTTTGATGAAATTTTGTTTTTGTGGTGTAATTTTCTTCTGAGATAAGTCGTATGGGCTAGGTCGCCTCGAGTATGAGATTTCAGAATCCTCTAGGGTCATGCTAGCAGGCATAGTGAGGACATATAGTCGAATTATGGACGTATTTCTCAGGTATGGGAATTTAAGGTTTTTGCTGCCAAGCATGCGGCAATGCAAAAATTTTAAATACCATGATACTAGAGGTATGTACCTTAGTCGAGGACTGTGTGATTATCGTATCCTTGCTCACTAGCATGACGAAGATTTTGAGTATCGTAATTTTGGACAGACGCATATGATTATCGAACTGCATGATTTTCTGTGATTGCTTTGTTTTAATTTCGAAGACGAAATTTTTTTAAGGTGGATAGATTTGTCACTCCCAGTTTTCAAGAACAGTGGTATTTTGGTCATTTTTGAATTTTTAACATTTTTGAAATTTTATTAAATATTTTAATTGATTTGTGTAGTGTGGTTCGAGTTTCGTCTCGTTCCGACTTGAGATATAACTCTTATTATTCTCCAAACTCAAAAATCAAAGCTTTTGGGTGATTCTCTTCCATCCTCATCACTTATTTTTGAGGTATAACTCTTATTATTCTCCATCTCTATTTCATTAGCTTTAATCAATGGCTCATAGACTTTTCAATAGAGAAAAGAGGATTAGGACTGAAGGAGCTTCATCATCCAATCCTCTTTCTCCTCCTCCTATTCTCATTCACCTATTGTTCAACCCACCTCCTCCTCCCAATGCCAACACTTACAATGAGGACATTTTCGTTTTGTTAGAAGCCTCTAACGAGTGGTATTTCGATTTTCGCTCACGTAGTGTTGTGTTAGGATATCCTACCAAATTTACCATATTTTTTGAATTTGATCCTAACTTTTAAGGATCTATGTCTTGATGAACTTGTGTCTACTTCTTCACTTATTTATCTTAATGCAATTCAAATGTTCTACTGCAACATGACCCATGACGACCGTAAAATATATTCTCGGGTCGCCGGCATCGACATTATGTTTGACGACTTTGACTTGGCTGAATATTTAGAACTCCCTGACCCCAATTCTTGGGAGCGCATTGTCGATGCTCGTGAATTCCAATTTTTTGGTGATATAACACTAGAAGGCTTTAAGTATATGATCTGTACACCCAATACTCGCCATCATCAACTTTGTGCTAAGTATCTCAACAACCACTTCTATGAACTTTATCGCATCATTTTCTCTTCCATCCTGCCCAAAGTTGGATCTACTGATGAAGTCACTTACCATAAGATTACGGCACTATATTATCTACACTTCACCATCCCTTTCAATTTTCTACGCACGGTGATGGACTGGATGATTCGTGCAAGGAAGAAGCCAAAATCACTTGTCTATGCTATGTATATTCCTATGATCTTTGCTGCCTTCCATATTCCTTTAGACGAGTGTCAGTTTCTAGCAGCTCCTGTCTATCTCTCTAAGGTTCGAAGGACTGCTCTTGCACATGTTCCTCCTGCTCCCGTTGAGGATGAGTCTTCTAACTCTGATGCCCCTCAGCCTGAGCCGCTTGCCACCCTCGAGTCCATCAGAGACATGTTGCGCGACCGCTTCTGTCACGATCCGTACCCAGTGTAAGGGCATGAGAAGTGGATACGTCCAGCCTACGCTGCAGTGTCGACGGTAGAACGTTGTTCTAAGTCACAATCACAACTATCACAAAATGATATTCTCTCCAAACGGAGGATAATCACAAGATGATACAATCTCAATCACAAAACTAGAGGTAGATAATCAGCACGATAATGTAGATATAAAATCCACAAGGGAAATACAACAAAATGAAAGGTCTCGGTGTAAACCACACCATAAACAATATCTCAATACAATCACAAATGTCTCATAAAGCTAGATAAGGAGAAAAGTCTAAACTAAGCTAATGGTAAGTCCTCAGCGACTACTAGATCCTGCTGATGGTCCAGGTCACCAATGTCAACTAGGCCTGCTCCATAGTAAGTATCGCAGCAATCCTCATCATCTGTAATATTGTCAACGGTCCAGTCAGGACAGGAACAAATAAGTATCTCTCACACAGATCATAACATGAAAGGAAATATGAAACAAGCTATAGAATAATATACATGAACTGTTGTAAAAAATAGTAGAGAGACTGTAAAAAAAGAACATAATATAATGGAAATAGATATCCATGATATAGATAAGAAAATTGAACTAACTACGTAATTTAGAGCACATGTTTGGTTATGTAAACTGACTTAGGTTATACATGACTTAAATCAAGTTTGGAGTTGTACATGAAAATGGTGTAGATCATATTACCAAATAAATACTCTCCGTGCCCCAATCAGTACACAAGGATCTGTCCAGGTTATCTTATTACACAGGTTATCTTATTGCACATGAAAGTAGTGTGTCACATGGATAGCTAGTCCATATGAACATTGGGTTATACATGAAGGCTCACATGATCATGAGTGTACATGAATGTCACATAAGTATACATGAATAAATACGAATACAAAGAGTAGATGCACATGATAAAGTACACGAGCACAATATATCCGATGTATCCGAGGGGATAACATCTTTTTGCAAAAACAAAAGTATAGAACTTTATTGATACAAACTATGTAATAAGATTACAAGAATTCTGGGAAAGTTACAACTGTAGGAATCCAATCTAGAAGACGATTGCTTTATCCCTTGGACGATGTGAACTTTGAAGACGAAGACTCTGAAGTTTGAAGACAACTCTGGAAACTGAAGGCAAAAGCCTCGGAAGTTGAAGGCAAAGCCTCGGAAGAATGCAGTAGCACTTGGGCAAGAACTCCTGGACTCTCTGATCTCTGATCTCTGATGCTCGATCCCCTTGAATGGAGACTTGAAACTCTATTTATAGAGTTCTAAGAAATAACTAACTTTTAGTTATTTTGGACTGCGCATGATGGTTTGCGCAGCAATTGGATTGCGCAACAGTGGACTACGCAGGCAGTTACTGGATCATGGGCCAACTGTCTTGGACATATGGCATCATTTGATTGAAATGCGCATGATCAAGCATAGACGGTTGCCACGTAATGAACAATTGATGGCATGCATGCCACGTGTACTTTGTCAGTTGTGTTGATAGAGCACGCAATTTGAATTGCGCTGGCTTTAAATTGTGCAGACTTGGACTGCACAGGCTTCAGATTGCGCAGGATTAGACTGCGCAGGAAATGGATTGCGCTGCCAGCTGTCAGCTGTCAGCCGTCCTCGAGCATTGTGTGGCGCAATAAACGAGCAATCTTCTCATTCTTCGTGTTGTCAGTTGTCAGGAAGATTTGATTTGTGTCAGGTAATGATGACTTTTGCCACGTCAGCCTGCGCAGTTGGGAGTGTGCACAAACCAGTGTGCGTAATCTGAAGAGTGCGCAATCTGATGTCTACGCAGTTCATTTGAAAGTTGTATTTCTCGATTTTCTGACTTTGTTGATAGATGCAACTTGATTTTTTAGGACCTACAAGACCCCCTTCAAAGTTTTGGAAATGTGAACTTATTCAAAATTTCAAAATACTTTGAATTTTTTGAAATTGAAATCATTTTGCGCATGAAGTGAGCTGGCTGCGCAATCTGAGGGATTGTCCCCAATTTTAGGCACAATATGAGGCGGCCGTTTCATTTTTTGAAAACTATAAATAGTCTTCTTCTTCATTTCATTTTTTTACTTTGCCTTCTTTGTGTACTTTGAGAGAAAATCTCTGAGTTCTTTCTGTCTTCCTTCTCCGACGATCTCCATGGCTCCCCGACGATCTTCCGCCGCCGCTAAGGGGAAGGCCCCCGCCAAATCATCGACCAGGGCTGCGCAACGAGCTTCTCGTCATGAATCCGCGTATCCTGCAATGTCAGGTAGAGGACTTTAATCAAAAACCCTTTTTAGGGTTTTGATCCCCCTGTTCTTCAAAATCCATCTCTTTTTAGAGATGTGATCATACTGCGCCACCCTTTTTAGGGTTCTGGTTGCACTAGTTAGTTCTTCATTTTTATAAAAAACGACTTTCTAGGCAATCGATTGAATTGTGCTGGCAGATGTCAGCGCAATTTGCTGATTTGTGCGAGATTGTCAGCGCAAACTGATGACTGTTTGTTTGCGCAGTCTGATGTTTGCGTAAACTGATGTTGCACAATCTGATGTTGCACATTCTGATGTTGCACATTCTGATGTTGCGCATTCTGATGTTTGTGCAAATTGATGACAGAATCTTTGACTTGACTTTTACTAAAATTTTATTTTCTCTGTTTGATGCAGTTAATGTGAGAGAAGATCCAGAATACGAAACTTTTGTGGGAACTCTTTCAGAGTCAGAATATAAAGAGGATCTCTCTCATGTACATTATCCCCAATATGATCTGCCAACCTCCCGTCAGGCTATTCTGATATCTCAAGACAATGAAACTTTGCTGTGTTTGATAATGGACAACCTCTGGAGTCAGCAGACGCTGTCATTCATAAGAAGCCATTATTCTTGTTCGGTGAGGCTTTTGAGAAAAGCTCTCAACCGAGGCCGAGGATGGAAGAAAGAATTGTCCATCAGGAGGATAGGACACTCTTTATACCAGATATTTCCCGCTGCCTCCCCTTATCTCGGTATGCTCATACGAGCTATCCGAGGAAGATGGAAGGGAACCTTACACCTTTTCAAGACGCTCGTACAGGAAAGATTTTTGTGAAGAAGGGGCCGAATAGGAAAGACATGTTCTACAGCTCCTCAGACCGATACAGTGTTTTGTTGAGAGGTTTGAAACCTGGTTGTATTCTGCCAGAGAATTCGTCCTTGTTAATGCCTGTCAGAACTCCGATACTTGCGAACGAATTTACGAAGGTTGAAGGAAAATACCCAGAGCAGGACATTAGGTTAACTGGACTGGTAAATCCAGATTTTAAGAGGTGGAACTGCATAGCAAACTGGGTTCTGACCAAGTTTGAACACAAACTACAGCAGATCAATTTGTACCAAGCAGTGCATGCCACTGTCTATGGTTTTGCCCCCAACTCACATCTGTTCTTAGCTTTAGCTGAAAGATATAATTATAGAACAGGGACTTTCATGACCCCTGGCGGAGAGATGGGGTTGGCTCTCCACGAGATGAAGTATATCTCGTACTTGCCAATGGCAGATGCCCCATATGAAGAATTTGTTCCAACCAATGACGAGTTGGACAAACTTAGAAAGGAGAATGCAGCAATGGTAGCAGTCTTTGAAGAGTTGCTATGTCACTACAAGATCTGTTCTTTATATTACAAGAGTGGCACCTCCAATACTTGTTACTCGTCGAAATAGCTGCCTTATCTGTTCCTTAATCATATAGAAGAGAAGAAGACTAAGGAACACGACAGATGCTATCCCGATTTCTTCAAGCCATTGAGCAATACAGAAGTTATGAAGTTGATGGAAGGAAGTGGTGACTTTGATAAAGAAATGAAGGATGATTATCAATGTCCTCCTTTAAAGAAAGGAGACACTTTTGAAAGTTATTTGAGAATGGGATACAGACACATGTCAAAAGAAGCCCAACTGGCGGGGTTTCTGACATATTGGCTTCGTCGGTTTGTAGTCCCAGGATCCAGTGCCGTAGACCGCTTTCATCGCGGTGTTCTCTTCGCCGCCGTTAAATTAGTCTTCGGCTACAAAGTGGACCTTTTATCAGCGATAACTTGCAAGTTGAATGCTAGTCTTCGTCTATATGTTGATTTGATGTTGAAAGCCAAAGGAGA
This sequence comes from Iris pallida, assembly GCA_029216955.1. Taxonomy (NCBI): domain Eukaryota; kingdom Viridiplantae; phylum Streptophyta; class Magnoliopsida; order Asparagales; family Iridaceae; genus Iris; species Iris pallida. The sequence goes on from JANAVB010030220.1 coordinate 9,725,425, forward strand.
AAAGGAATTTCCTTGGCTAGAATTGCCATACACATATCTATTCGGGTGGTTGCTTCTTCACCACCCTACTTTGATGGATCCCGGCATGGGACCTGTCGACGGCAGCTTTCTGCGAAGGTACTCTCATAGTAAATAGAAGTACACTTCTTTGAGCGAATGTAGATATGCTCTGAATCTGAACAGAGGATAGAACTTTTGTTGTGCTCCTCTTCCTGCTGGATATGATCAAATGCCGACTAATATGGTTGACTCGAAGATGCAACCTCTGAGCCGTGCAGCCTTTGAGTGGTTGAAGACAATTCGACCGTCCCATTTGGTATATCGGTTCAAAGAGGAATGTTATTTAGAACCATATCTCCCTAGTCGATTTGCTCGGCAATTCGGATATGATCAATTCCATGTGGGAAATGCCATCACATGTCTTCAAGGAAAGGGCTTTTTGATAGATGGAGCCCGAGCTTGGGCTTATTATAATGCTCGAGATACAAAAGTCACGTTCTCGATGACTGCAAATAGCAATCATGGCCCTCGGATGCTATTTACATATTCCGTATTCTATACATCTGCGAACACTTTTGCTGAGAATTTTAATCTCGCAGATAGTTTCGCTTCTTCAACAAGATTGAAAAAGGGAAGAGTGGCCATGTCGCTCCCCGGAAATAATGAGGTGCATGAACCTGCAGATGCACCTTTAGAAGCTTCAAGGGATATTATGTTCCCTGAAGAGGTAAACGCACTACTGCGTATCTCTTTGAAGGTGGGTAGATCTCCAGCAAAGAAGAGGAGAAGAGAGGAGCCTCCCGCTCCGGCAGCCAAGAAGAAATTGATATTAGATCATTCCTCGGAAAGAATAACCACTAGGTTTCAATCTCGACAACTGGCCGAGACAACTCAACAAGATGCTACAACACCGACCTCTATACAAAAACAAGTCGAGCCAATGAATGTAGAAAGTCCGGAAAGGCCTTTGCACAGAAAGAAAAGGTTGGTCCGTAGACATCAAGTTTTGCCTTCGATTGTAGCAGATGCTGTAGCGGGCATCACAATGTCATCTCCCACTCCCATCCCTGAGTCTAGTCAAAGAGAAGAATTTGAACCAATGGAAGAGAGGAATGAGGCCGATGAGCCCTGAGAAGAAGAAGATAATGCAGTCCGATCTCCTCCGCCTGCTACGAAGACGACTCGACTTCCTCCAACTCCTAGAACCCTCCGCGAAGAAGAGGAACATGAAGTAATTGCAGCTCTAGAAGAGTGTGACTACGGCCTGGAAGATTATATTGACCAAGCTACAACTACCAGCGGGAATGCTCCGGAAGGAGATGAAGATGAGGAAAGCTCTTCATCTGAAAATGAAGATATGCAAGATCCCGACAGGGATGATGAAGAACAGATGTCTCCTGCTGCTGCCGATGATACTTCAGATCCTAAAAAGGATATTGAAGTAGAGGCATCCTCAGAAAAAGCAGCAAACGAAGAAGTTCCAGAAGAAACTCCCGCCACTGACCCTCAAGGTATAGAATGGAATTAGCAATCTTCTTTAAAATAGATTGATAGCTAAATATCTTTATTTGTATTTCCTGCAGATCTTGAGACTCTTCTAGCACCTCCGACGTGCCTGGCCATAGTGCCCGTAACGACGGTGATTGTTAGTAGTAGTCATCATCTATCTTGTGGTTCTGAAGCGGGCAGTAGTCAAGCTGTTGCGGCTGAAGCAACTTTCGCTCAACTGGAGTCCATTCCTGCTGGGGATAGACTCATTGCTGGATCAAACCAAGGTAAAACTGTCTTTATTTGATCTTCTTGATTTTTTAGCAAACGACAGGCAAAATGACAATTTTACTTTTACAGAGGAACAACCAGGAGGGGCGACTAGCTCCACTTTGGCTCCTTTATTTAAAGAGCCTGCCATCCAGACGCAAGAGATCGAGCATCCTGCTGTCTCTTCCATAACAGGAGTAGCTGCAACTCCTGGGACTCTGGCAATTAATCAGCAAGTTGTCCAATCGTTTACCATATGCTTCTTTGAATCCTTAGGACCTCTAGTTCATAAGATGATGGATAAAGAGGGTGCTGATTTTTCCATGGTTAGAAATCCAACTTCTCTCTTGGTGAGGGCTATAAAGGAACAAGGAGACGAACTCAGGCCACTCTCCTTGATCATATACTGAATGAGCTGGAAGTCTCCATAAAGAATTATAAGGAGCTCAACAAAGAGGAAATGGAATCTTTAGTGCAGGCCGAGTTCGAGCAAATGGCCCTGGCAGCTGATATGGAAAGGGTAAATCTTCAGAATCTCTTGGAGGCCTATTCCACAAAATCTGCTGAGTATAACTCTAAGCTGGAATCAGTAACGTTGATGGCTGAAAGAAAAAAGCAAAGAGCTGCTGAGCTGAGAGCAGAAATTGCTCGTCTCCAGAAAGAGTTAGAAGAGGAAATTACTGATCATCAAATTGCAATTGAACAATACAATGCTTTGACTCAGGAGAGGGATGAGTACGTGGCAACTCATGGTGCAGAGATTACTCGCCGGACGGTAGCCATGCCCGTTTTCAATAAAGAAACTGGGATGGAAGAAGCCAGAAGGAGGGTGATGTCCACCCGTGAAGAACGGCTGCAGACTCTGAAGCAGCAGATTGCCAACTTGATAATACCTCCACCTTAGTAGAACATTTTGTACTTTTATGTCTCTTTTTGTGGCTCATGTGCTTTTGTAATGCCTCATATTTTGGTTAATAAAAGACATTTTGCTGTGGCTCCATTATTTGTTGTATATCTTGTTTAGATATAAATAATAGAGATAGGAAAATATATTTAGAGGTGCAAAACATGATATATTTCTTGATGATTTTGTAGAAAATAATTATATTCATTATATCTGCTCAGAGGTAATATGGACGTGGCAGAATATATTAAATATTATTATTTCAATTGACAACTTAATCGAAAATGATAAGTTGCTGATATGGATGATGAACAATGATGAATCGTCAATGTATGATGAATGAACAGAAAAACTCTCAAATGATGGAATGAACGGGCAAACCATCAAAATGGATGATAACGAACGAATGAATCGTCAAGTGATGATGAATGAACGGGTGAACCGTCAGATAATAATGAATGAACGGGTGAACCGTCAGATAATGATGAATGAACGGATGAACCGTCAGATAATGATGAACGGATGAACCGTCGGATGGTAATAAATGAACGGATGAACTGTCGGATGAATGTGTCGCTTCATTATTTGAGGAACCTCTGTCTATAAATATAACAGAAATCTGACAGGAACGAGCACTTCCACTTTTCAACATAAAAATGTCGTCTGGAGAAGCATCCAAGAAGGCTGAAATCGCCCCGAAAGTTCAGAAGGGCACTGAAGAACGCCTTGCCGATCCAGTTCAGCCAAAGGAGGCAGAAGCAGGCGAAGGTTCGTCTGCACCCAAGCCACCACGAGACATTCTAGACTTTCTGCTTGAACCAGGAAGGACTGAAGAGGAGGAAGCCATGAGGATGGCTGCTTGCAAATTCCTCGTGGGTTCCAGCAATGAGGTTCTCAGCTCTTTTGCTGACCGTGTTTTTGAGAAGGACGGCAGTGGTTCGCGTCCAAATATAGAGAAGGATAATAGTGACCTTCCTTAATATCATGTACTATCATTCATGATAAAATAAAATTTGAATTTTATTTATGAACCTGAACTTGTCTGATAATTTACAAGTATTTACATTTATACATAATACTTCTTAAGGAACTTGCCATTGATAGGCATCATTGCAATTCGACCATCGAGCTCTGAGAGTTGATAGGCTCCATTTGAGAAGACTTTGCTTACAACATAGGGACCTTCCCACTTCGTATCGAATTTGCCTTTGCTCATATGAGTCATAGTCATAGGACGTCTGACCGTTAGAACAAGTTCTCCTTGCTGAAAGGTTCTGACCTTAACTTTACGATTAAAAGTCTTCGAGATGCGAGCTTGGTATAACTCAATATGCTGCTGAGCCATTAATCGCTTCTCATCAAGTGCTTCTAATTCTTGAAGTCGAAGAAGATCATTATTCTCTGTAGTGAGCTCGTTAGCAATAGCAATCCTTAAAGAAGGAATTTGCAGTTCCAGAGGAAGAACAGCTTCACAGCCATACACCAAAGAGAAAGGTGTAAAGCCCGTAGGATTACGAACCGTAGTCCGGTAAGCCCAAAGACATTCACCAAGCTTTTTGCTCCAGTTTCGTTTGTTAGTAGATACGAACTTCTTGAGGAGCTTGATGATGGTTTTGTTAAAGGCTTCAGCTAAACCATTAGCAGCAGGATTGTAAGCAGTCGAGGCGACATTGTCAATCCGGTAATTATCGCAGAATCTGGTAAATTTTTGGCTGATGAATTGAGGTCCATTGTCATGGATGATTCTTCGGGGTACACCAAATCTGTATATGACGTGGTCTTTAATGAAGTTGATGACGCTACTGGTCTTGACTTCAACCAGAGGTATAGCTTCAGCCCACTTGGAGAAGTAGTCCGTTATTGCCAGTATGAACCGATGTCCTCTAGAAGAAGGAGGATTAATGGGACCTATAACATCCATACCCCAAGCTTCAAAAGGCCAGGAAGCAGCAGTCGGATGAAGGAATTCCGATGGTTGGTGAATGAAGTCTGCATGGATTTGACAAGCTCGACATTTTCTTGCATATTCGATGGCATCTGTTACCATAGAGGGCCAATAGTAACCCATGCGTCGAATACGATCCTGCAATTTAGGACCGGGTTAATGTGCACCACAGACACCGTCATGAGCTTCGCGCAACACTTGCTTTGCTTCATCACCAGCGAGACAGCGTAGGAGAAGACCGTCATAAGTTCGCCGATAGAGTGTCTTGGTGATTTGATTGTAGTAGAATCGGAGAGATCGTCGACGAACGCTCGTAGCCTCCTTAGGATCTTCGGGGAGTATGTCATGAACCACGAAGTCGATAAAAGGAGTTCTCCAGTCTTCGTCGATAACATTGACTTCAGCAAGATTGCTGAATTCAATATTACGATTGTTTTCAACGCAAAATAATTCTCGGTTAGAGATAACCACCACCTGCTGTTTTTTGATAGGGATGGCTAGGACAGCTGCAAGATTGGCTAAGGCATCTGCTTCGGTATTGCAAGCTCGTCGAACATAGTCAATGAATAAAGCTTTGAATGATGTAGCTATGTTGATTGCTGCTTCATAATAAGGTACCAGATCTTGATGACGGACTTCATAGATTCCTCTAACCTGGTTGATAACCAGCTTAGAATCACCGTAGACTTCGAAATATTCAATGTCCAATTGTTTGGCTAGCTGAAGGCCGATGAGTAGGGCATTATACTCTGTTACATTGTTGGAGCAGGGTTCATCTAGAGAGTAGGCTCTTTGGATGGTTGATCCGTTTGGGGAAACAAGAACAACTCCAACTCCTGCTACAATGGCACCATTTGGTCCAATTCTGGATGCACCATCGAAGAATAGACGCCAGGTCGAAAATTCTTCAGAGATCAGGTTGACTTCTAGCGTCTCGTCCAGAATTTCATCGTAAAGCTTGGATGTTTCTGGTATAGGATGAGCCGCCAAGAAATCTGCCAATGCTTGACCTTTGACAGACTTTTGAGGAACATATACCATGTCATATTGAGCTAGCAAAATTGCCCACATGGCCAGCCGAGAATTGAGTGTGCTGGGCTTCTTTATGAGTACCCGAAGAGGATTAACTCGAGATATAACATGAATAGTTTGTCCAATAATATAATGCCTTGTCTTCTGCACAGCAAACATGAGAGCCAGGCATTCTTTCTCGACTGGACTATAACGATGTTCAGCACCAATCATAGTACGACTGAGATAGTAGATGGCCTGTTCATGACCTTCTTTATTCCTTTGGGCAAGTAAAGCACCCCATGAATGATCCATAGCACGGACATACATCAAGAATGGAATGCCAGAGATTGGTGGCACCAAGACTGGCGGGTTCATGAGATACCGCTTTATGTCTTCGAATGCTTGTTGACACTCTTCAGTCCAAACGAAAGATACACCTTTCTTCATTAGCTGAGTGAATGGTCTACAGCATCCAGACAAATTCGAAATGAACCTTCTAATGTACGCAAGTCGACCTTGGAATCCTCGTAGTTCTTTTAGATTACGTGGAGGACGCATCTCTTGAATGGCTTTGATCTTCTCGGGATCTACGTGTATATCCTTAGAGGTAATGACGAAGCCGAGAAACTTGCCACTAGAGACGCCCAAGAATGACTTAGTAGGATTCATCTTGAGTTGATGTTGGCGCATGAGATTAAAGATTGTTCTCAAATCTTGGATGTGATCTTCCTTTAGACGGCTTTTGACGGCGATATCGTCAACGTAGCACTCAACAGTTTTGCGAAGATGATCTTTAAATATAGTACTCATAGCCCGTTGGTAAGTTACACCAGCGTTCTTGAGACCAAATGGCATTACTGTGTAGCAATAGATACCATGAGGAGTGCGGAAAGAGGTATGTTTTTCATCTTCAGGATTCATCTTGATCTAATTATATCCAGAGAATCCGTCCATAAAAGATATTCGCTCAAACCCACAGGTATTGTCAATCATGACGTCCGTGATAGGGAGAGGAAATTTATCTTTTGGACATGCTTTATTAAGATCTCGGAAGTCGATGCAGACTCGAACTTTGCCAGTTTTTTTTAGAACTGGAACAAGGTTAGCCACCCAGTCAGGATGTTGTTCTTCTCGAATAAAGCCACAAGCGATGAGCTTCTTGACTTCATCATCGATCGCGTCCATCATTTCTGGTTTGAAACGCCGTTGTTGCTGCTTAACTAGTTTTGCATTGGGCAAAATATTCAGTTTGTGCGTAGCAATTTTGGGATCTAAACCTGGCATATCTTCATAACTCCAGGCAAAGATATCGATGTATTCTTTAATAAGAAGAATCAACTCTTGTTTATCTGTTTCTGAAAGATTCTTGCTGATGAAGATTGGACGAGGTGATCCGCTTTCGCCTACGTCAACTTGAACTAATTGATCTTCAGTAGGAGGTTCTCGCTGTTCAAAGCAAAGTACCCATTGATTATCCATGTGTTGAACCCAAGGATCTGTTTCAGGATTTTCTTCAACATCCTCGTCGTAGCTTTCTGGAAGTTCAGCGGAGACCATGTTGGAGGATACGATCAGTCGATGGACTTCATCGATGCTGGTGTCAGAATCCCAAGATCTGGAATCAGAAGAATTAGAGCGTTCTTCACTGTCGAAGTCAGAGATTGCTGAGGATAAAATCGGAGGAGAAGCATATCCGAGACCTTTCTTAGTCCTGCTGTAGTACATTTCTGACTTTCCTTTCGGAACAGTCGTACGAATAGGAGTTCGTCTACCTTTACCGTAATTGAGGCCACTTTTGAAGTCATAGCCCATTTTTTGGATGATATCTTTTGATTGTTGACTGTAACGACGGAGTTGTAGATGTCCTGTATCGTTAAGTTTGCTGTCATCCGTATAGCTGAATTGTTGTTCCTGTCCTTTACTAAAAAGTATTGGACTTTCACCTTTCTTTCGAGAAGGAACAATACGGTAAGAATTATCTGGATCTTCAAATGATATTTCTGTTTGAAGAGATTGTACAACTCTCATTGTAATTGATTGGAAGCTATCTAACATATCCAAATAGCATTTAGTATGATAAATAACATCAGTATACTGGAAAGTATGTGCTTTTTCATTGATTTGTACATTTGTATTTACAGCAGGACCTTTAGCCTTAGCAGGCTTGGTCAGATTGATTACAAGAGGGAGAGAAGAAGAACGTGGAGGTGGCTTGTTACGACGGAGGTCGATAACAAGTGGCTCAGAGGAGGTGAGCTCCCTTTTTTTCTTGTTGTGAGTTAGATCAACAACAAGTGGCTCAGAAGAAGTGAGCTGCTTTTTATCCTTGTTACGACGTAAGTCGATAACAAGTGGCTCAGAAGAGGTGAGTTCCCTTTGATCAACATCAACTGGTTTCTTTTGGACTGGAAAGTGAATAGCCAGTGGTTTAGAAGACTGAGGATGAGAATCACGCCCTCTGACAGGTATGATGAGAGTGTCTTTGGGCATTGCTTCTTGATCTTCTTCAGTATCTAAGGCTAGCACAACCTTCATGAATTCATCCTTGTACATACGAGCGTCGTTGCAGTATGCTTCAACGCCTTTGAAAGGATAGAGATCAGCGACCTCCTTTTGTACCTCCCCTTTATCATCCACATATTTGAAACATTGATGAAGAGTTGATGGAACAATATTATGCTCATATAGGAATGGTCTTCCCAATAGAGCATTGTAAGAACAACCATGATTGTCAATGATATAGAAAGTCGCCTTTGTGCGAAGATTACCTATTTGGAGTTTTAAGCGAATCTTGTCCAAAGGTTCACTCCTTCCCTGATTGAATCCAAGGATGGTAGTGATTGTACTGGAGAGACTATGTACAGGGATTTTCATAGCATTGAGCATTGTCTTTGGCATAATGCTGAGAGCAGATCCTGGATCTATCAAGATACGATCAACTTTCATCGAGTCGACATACCCTGTATAGTAGAGAGGACGATCATGCCTATTGTCTTCAAGTAGCATATCATCTTGCGTGAAAGTGATGTTCAGAATTAACTCCAGAACACTATGACAATGGAGACAAGAGACAGGCTCTGCTTCTGGCTTCTTGAGAAGGGCTAGACAAGTCTCAGCTTGCATGAGAGCTTCACTTAGAGTTTCTCGCGTCTCTTTAAAAAGACACAAGAGCTCAAAGATAGATAGCCTTGCTGGTGTATTGGCTAGTTGAGCCAATATATCAAAGTTATAAGGCTTTTCAAGTCCTGTAGAGGATTTCTTCAAAGGCTTATCAAAAACGGACTTGTTGTTTGCCTTTATCAGCAACCACTGGTTTTGGAGGAATAGGAACTACAACCGGTGAGGATGTAGAAGGGATCTCTTCAATAGAAACAGGTTGTACTAGAGCAGGCTCAGAAGAAGTGGCAGGATTCTCTTGAGTTTCAGGATAATCTTTCAGATAAGCTTTCCCTGATCTACTGCCCAATAGGATTTTTTCATCAACTATAGGGTCAAAAGACACCATGTTGCAAATCTTTGTCTTGCCTTTGGAGCGATCTTTCTTCTTAGAAGAAGAGGGAACTTCGAACTCTGAAGCAAGATCGGGATGGATCCACATAACCTCGCCATTGTCAAGAGACAAAGGAACGAGACCTTCATTTGGTGGAGAAGGGAGATTCTCAATCTCAAGAGTAGCTTTCGAAATGGGAATGACACCATGCTGTATCATCTGCGGGGGAAAGTTGTCGAACTGGACCGAGACCATGTTGGCGGTAACAGTCTTCTCATCTTGTTGAAGAGTGACAACGCCAGCATTGACAAGCTCTTGAATCTTACCCTTGAGCACATAACATGCTCGAGTAGGATGTCCAATGAATCGTTGGTAGACACAATACTTAGGATGATCGGTCTTACCGACTTCATCAGGCTTCTTTGGGTCTGGGAGCTGGATCTTGTTGCTTTTGAGTAAGCAATCGAAGATGCTTGCAGTGTCATTCTCATCAAAAGAATATTCTACCTTAGGACGAGGTTCCCTTGGTTGAGGTGCAGAAGGAGTGGAAGTAGACGTGGGCGGAGCTACGTTGACAGCCAAGGACTCTTTGCTCTTCAAATTAATGTTCAGAGTTTCTTTGTTCTTGCGGTTGTTTTGACGATTACCGCCGCCTGATGTTTGATGTTCGTCACGATCTGGGTTAGACATTTGTACCCCTAGCTGTTTGAATTTCTCAGCACTCACTTCAGCTGCTTTGGCATTGCGATGAAAGATGGCCAATCTTGGAATTGAGTTGAACCTGTCCACATGCTGATGATAGGCAAGAGATTTGCCTTGCAGGTGTCTATGGTAACAGCAGCAGGAGTTCCTGGAGGCATCTTCAAGGCTTCTCGACGGAACCGTTCAATGAAACTTTCAGCAGTTTTATTTTGTTTCTGTTTGATTTTATTGAGGGCAGACATAGTTATGTCATTGAATCCCTCATAGAATCATTCCAGAAAGATTTACTTGAGACCTAAAAAAGAAGTGATACAACCATCGGGCAAACTTCTGTACCAGTCGTATGCTACGCCGGCTAAACAACCGACGAACACTCTGGTAAGAAGAGCGTCATTTGGTTGGAGTTGAACAGTCATTACCTCAAAGTGATTGATGAACTGGCTTGGTGAGGTACTGCCGTCGAAGAGAGAGATTGTTGGGATTTTATATTTAGAAGGAAATGGGACTTCCTTCCATTCAACTGGGTAAGGCTGCTTGATTTCCAACCTTTGCAAGTTATCCTTCTCTTTGAAGGCTTCGAACTGAGTTCGCAAGAGTTTGACAGCTTCATTGGCGTCCTCTGATGATGAAGAAGGAGCAGGTTGAGTCAGAGTGGTAGGAGGAGGAACAGCATTATAAGTACTACCCCCAGCCCCTGACTGACTGGGTGTATTTTGAACTTGCACTTGTACAGGAGGCATTTGAGGAGACACTACCCCCAGCCCTGCATTGACAGGTACCGATGATGCTATAATTTTAGGATTTACAGTAGGTACAGTCGGTGGTATGGCATGTTGTGCCATAATGATGGAGTGCATACTAGCAACCATTTCAGCCATGGTCTTCAGCTTGTCTTCAAGTACAGCTATACGCTGTTCTTGATTTGCAGAAGTTGAAGCATCTGGATCTTCATTGATAACATAAGCTGTCACTTCTTTTGGTACAATAGAGGACACTGTCTGTTCAGAGCTTTTGCTGTATGCATCATAGTCAGAGAAAGAATCGTCTCCTGACTGAGAAGTAGGAAAATAACTAGAAGGATCTTGAGGAAGATTCCTTTGACTGATTGTATCTCGGCTTCGGGAACGGGTATGTTGGAATACTCTCTCGGAAGATTCTTGGAGTAGATCCAAATACCGCTTGCTTGGTTTGCGAGGTTTACCGTGCTTGGAACATTTCCTACCCCCAGTGTCTCGGGAAGTCATGTTAACAGAAGCATACAAGACTTCGTCTTTATCCTCTGACATCGGTTCGGATTTAGCAAAAGTTAAACGATCGAAGACAGATCGTTTTGTTGTTTGACAATAACATTGGATGATAACTTTATGATTACAATGATGATCAGATGATTGAACTGAAGATGTCGAGACATTATCCCGTTTTTGCCTGAGATGTTCTCGAAGGTCAGAAACTATGCCGGGACGGGGAAAGGTTCGAGGAATGTGTTCTTTAACAACATTTGGAACATGGTTCGGATTCTTCAAATGTTTTGTCCCCTGTGTGTACAAGGAAGTGCTCACCTCATTGGCATAGGTGTCAAGATTTTTGCTCCTGGAAGTTTGTCTTTGAGGTTTGATCTTCGGCATTGGCTGTTTGCGTTTTGCCGAAGTTGGCCTGTTAAGATATGTTCTTAGATCTGCAAATTCACCCCCAGGGGTTTCTGTTTGAGACACCAACAGTTTTTCCTGTTTGGAACGGGATATCTTGAAAGTTGGAAGGTCTTGGAATTCTGCTACCGGGGTAGGCAGAATATCTCTTTGATCAGTACAAGTTCCCTTGTCATAAAGGAAAGAAGAATCCTTATTTGAAGGAATTTTTGTACTGACTGGTGCCGAAGTACGTTCAGATTGATCTTCTACGGTAAAGACTGAAGAAGATTGAGAAAAGACCAAAGGGCCTTTTCCTTTATGTTGTGAAGAGGGGATAGCTAAAGAGCGTTTCCCTTTGTTATCTTCCAAGTCATAAGACAAGAAAGTTTGAGAAAAGACCAACGGGCCTTTTCCTTTGATCCGAGGAGAAAGAGGACTAGCCAAAGGACTACCCCCAGTGAATTGTGCTGGAACAGCAGAGTGCTTAAGAGGAGGAGCAGAGGTTTTCCCTTTGTTATGAGAAGAAGAGGATTTAGCCAAAGGGCTATTACTCTTGAATTGCGCAGGAGTAGTTTGCGCATGGGTGGATAGCACACTGACCACTTGCGCATGAGAAACTCTAGTAAAGGGTGCACTGGTTCTAGCCACAGAAGCTGTGATTTGCGCATCAGGAGTTCTTGCTTCAGGGTGCTTGGGATGCACTCTAGTTGCTGGAGTGTTGGTTTGCGCAGGAAAAGTTGCTGCCAACTGCGCCAGGGACATAGGAGTCTTGTATTTTGACAAGACAGCATATGAAGTGGCCTGTGCAACAGTTGCAACAGACTGCGCAGCAGTGGTTGAGATAGACTGTGCAATAGTGGTTGAGACAGACTGTGCAGCAGTTGGCACAGCAGATAGCGCACTAGTCTGGCTAGCAGACTGCACAACAGGGTGTGCAGCAATCTTGGTGGCAACACTGCCAGATTGTGCAGCAGTCTTGGAGACCCATACTGAGCGCACTTTGCTCTTGGCAGAAGTGGCTGCAGTACGGGGAGTGGTTTTGGAGTTGAGCATCGCCTCGTAGGCTGTCTGGTTGACTTTAACAACCAGCGTCTTCTGCGTCTTTCCAATAGACGCTACGTCACATTGAGTTGCTACTTCCTCGTCGGAGAAGAAAGTCGTCCCCAGCAGAGTCGCCATTTTGTTTGCAAAAACAAAAGTATAGAACTTTATTGATACAAACTATGTAATAAGATTACAAAAATTCTGGAAAAGTTACAACTGTAGGAATCCAATCTAGAAGACGATTGCTTTATCCCTTGGACGATGTGAACTTTGAAGACGAAGCCTCTGAAGTTTGAAGACAACTCTGGAAACTGAAGGCAAAAGCCTCGGAAGTTGAAGGCAAAAGCCTCGGAAGAATGCAGTAGCACTTGGGCAAGAACTCCTGGACTCTCTGATCTCTGATCTCTGATGCTCGATCCCCTTGAATGGAGACTTGAAACTCTATTTATAGAGTTCTGAGAAATAACTAACTTTTAGTTATTCTGGACTGCGCATGATGGTTTGCGCAGCAATTGGATTGCGCAACAGTAGACTGCACAGGCAGTTACTGGATCATGGGCCAACTTTCTTGGACACATGGCATCATTTGATTGAAATGCGTATGATCATGCATAGACGGTTGCCACGTAATGAACAATTGATGGCATGTATGCCACGTGTACTTTGTCAGTTGTGTTGATAGAGCACGCAATTTGAATTATGCTGGCTTTAAATTGCGCAGACTTGGACTGCGCAGGCTTCAAATTGTGCAGGATTAGACTGCACAGGAAATGGATTGCGCTGCCAGCTGTCAGCCGTCCTCGAGCGTTGTGTGGTGCAATAAACGAGCAATCTCCTCGTTCTTCGTGCTGTCAGTTGTCAGGAAGATTTGATTTGTGTCAGGTAATGATAACTTTTGCCACGTCAGCCTGCACAGTTGGGAGTGTGCGTAAACCAGTGTGCGCAATCTGAAGAGTGCGCAATCTGATGTCTGCGCAGTTCATTTGAAAGTTGTATTTCTTGATTTTCTGACTTTGTTGATAGATGCAACTTGATTTTTTAGGACCTACAACATCGCATGAAGAGATCCATATAGTACTAATCCGTGATAACATCGTGACAGCATGTCAAAACAAGGTCTAAAATATCACAAGGAATGCCTACAAATGCAATTCTACATAATTCTAGGTCCTTCTAGGTCAAAGTCAACCCTCGGTCAAACCTGGTCAACTATGGTCAAATCTGGTCAACTCTAAGTCAACTAGTCCGTTTACTAATTTTTAGGTCAAGCACAAGTTTTCAAGTCATTCTAAGTTCGTTTGAGTCGATTTGGATCAAGTTTGATCCAAAGTTGACTTTTGTCAACTTGGTCAACTTGTCGGTCGACTCGGCTATTCTAGGCTCCTTAGGTCAATCCTAATCTGACTCAATACTCTCTAGGTTACATTCACAAGCAAACAATTACATATATATATATATATATATATATATATATATATATATATATATATATATATATATATACACACACACACATATACTTAAACTTGTGATGAGAGATTGTGTGTGTGTGTGTGTGTGTGTGTGTGTGTGTGTGTGTGTGTGTGTGATGAAGAGCTGCTGTTAGGAATTCAAAACTGAGACAAATTGATTATATATACAACTATATAAATATATCATATATATAAACATGTATACACAAGTTTAATATATATATATATATATATATATATATATATATATATATATATATATATATATATATATATATATTTTATATATATATATATATATTTTATATATATATATATATTTTATATATATATATATATATATTTTATATATATATATATTTTATATATATATATATATATATATATATATATATTTTTACACACACACATATATGTATATGGGAGAAAATGTTGGGTTTACGAAGGGGGAAAAGAAAACTCAGATCTGGAATGAGATAGCTCGACAATACCCATCACCATATATATATATATATATATATATATATATATATATATATATATATATATATATATATATATATATATATATATATATATATATATATATATATATAATATATGTATATATATGTTGTCACGATCTGGTCCCAAATTGTTGGGTCGAATCGGATCATGCCCAGCCTGCACCGTTGTGAGACGGCGGCAGTAAGTTGTATCCAAATGCAGGTAATCACAACAACACAATATATATTCTGCCACAACATCTAAACTTCGAATATTAAAACTTTTCCAACAAAAGGTTCACTTAATACAACAGATAAAATGAAAATTGTCTTTTATTTAAACATCAAAACTAAAAGGAAAATCATCATCTAGGAAGTTGGTTCATCAGCCTCAGGATCAACATCTTCCAAGTGGTAATCTAGAAGCACTGCAGGATAGAGCACCGGATCATAATAGCTATTAATCAATAGCTCAGCTTCATCAAAGGAACCTATTGGGGGTGGGGGATCCAGTCAGGAAAGGAGCAAAGTTCAATTATGAAAATTTAACAATTCAACTAATAATTAGAAATTTGCAATTTAAACAGTTTAAATACTTGAACAATATTTTCCAGCAATTTTCTACAATTGAAAACAATGTGATTTGAGTATGTAATGCTTATGACCGGCTTGGGTTGTACAATTGTATCCTAGTGATATGATACGGCTTATCCCCGTGTGTAAGAGGGGTAAGCTCGTACAATCAATATACAATATGAGGCGTATTGGTCATAATACACTACATTACTCCCCCAATCCCACAATCAATAACAATCAATACTTTAGGAGAGAGTTCATGTAGCAATGTGGTTTAATCTTGCAATATTACAATTATTAACTAAATTGAAAAATAAACACAACCGTACTTGCCTTTGTTTATGACTAGGTTTGAAGAGTCGGTTCCGGAAAGAAAATCAGACTCATCCTCGAAATCCTACATTGAGAATCCCGACTTAGCATAAATGAGGAAACCATATCTAGGTGTGCTAGTTACAATCTCTAAAATTTGATCCTAGTCAAGTTTTAGGTCATTTACAAAATCTACCATAACACGTTTATCGATGTGAGTTATTAATTTACGAAGGAAAAGTCAATTTAATATTTATTAAAAAAATTCGTATTTTCTGATTATTTGACAAAACTTTGTACTTTGTAATATATATAAAAATTAGGTTTTTAATGAGAAAAACGTGAATTTGTTAAATTACAAACTTGTAATTTTTCTAGTTATTTATTGTGAGAAGACTGATATTAATAAATATTTATTTAAAATCTTACGCATTTACGTCAAATCAACAACCAGAAAAGAAATAAAAACTACACTACATTATTACAGGCCAAAGAAAATAAAGATAAAAAGCCGGAGCCACGGTGGCCGGCGACGGCGCGCGGCCAGCGCTGTACGCGCGCGTGGCTGCGGTTCCCGATCGCACTGTAGCTTGCTGCAGTTGCAGCTGCGCGCTGCTGGTGGCGGCACGGCGGCACGGCCACGGCAAGCGGCAAGGCAGCGGTTAGTGCGACGGACTGGTGGAGGTGGTGGTTCGGCTTTGATGTGGATGTGGTGGAGGTAGCTATGGTGTTGATGGTGGTGTGTGTTAGATGTGGTGGAGATGAAGAACGAGTTTGTGGTGGTGGTTTGGCCAGCCGAGCTTGGCCACGGCGGAGGCCGGCCAGGGGGTGGCTCGGGGATGAGAGTGGTTGATGGTGGTGGCCGAATGGTTGAGCTCGGGTTGCTGTGGAGACGAAGTGGTGTGGAAAAACATTAGAGTTGGAAAGAGAGAAAGAGATGAGAGTGGTTGAATTAATGAGAGAGGAAGAGAGAGAAAAAGGTGGTCTCTACCTAGAATTTAGGGCCGGCTGCTATTAGGAGGGAAATTTTGTGAGAGTGTTTGGGAAAATGTAGGGTGAGGATTGAATGAGAGAAAACCTATGGCTAGGATTTTAAATATAGGAAAAATAGGTCATTCCTAGAGATTTAATTCAACAGAAATTTTCAATAATAATTAAAAATAGGTAGAATGAGTATTTAGTATTTTTCAAGGGTAATGAGGCTGAGGGTGATGGTGATGGAGAGTAACATGGAGCTTGGACTGGGTTCGGTCAAACCGGTTGGATCAAAATCGGACATTACGAAATAATCGAATAAAAATAGGTGTTGATGATCATGAGTAAATAAGTAGCACATGGGGATTCCAATAAATGGGACACAAGTGACATACGGGTAGTTGGCTCAATGCGGGCCATGTCCATAATTGGGGCTGACAGGTTTTGGTCGACAGGGTACCCACAAATCAAGTTAGAAAATGAATGTGACACCGTGGGGTGAAATAAAATCGGGTCACGTGTCAGAAAAGTTGTGCGAAGCAAATGGAGCACAAAATGACGTGTCTGAGTGGGACACGAAGGTCATGGGTGACGAGCGTCTCGAGTAGATCATGCATGAGAAGTTGGTTTCAAGAAACTGACTGAACTTGTGCTCCCAAATGAAAAGTCACGGTAACGTGCTATAATGATCAAGGAAAAGAGTGGGAAAATTAATTAATAATCAAATGGTCTAAATCGACCCGAAGTTGTACGAAGCAGAAAGAGTACAAGGGAACAAGTTTGAGTGGGATATTATATGCCGTCATGAAGGTAATCATGTCCACTACAAAACTCGTGAGAAGATTTCCAGAGTTGAACATCCCTGACACTCCAAATATCAAAGGCACGGAAAAGCACATTTACAGATAAATAAACAGAATAAATTATTTAATGAAACTAAACAATCAGAAAAAATAAAATAAAAATAAAAAAATCAACCCAAAATTCAGGGTGCTCACATCCTACCCACCTTATAAAAATTTCGTCCTCGAAATTTAAAATGTTCATACTCTTTCTAGGTCAAACCCCCACAATCAAGTCCCGAACTTAAAACAATCATACCATTAAAAAGGACGGCATACAGGGTCATGGCATACGGCGGTAGTGAAAGTCTCATCTAGGTATACTAGTCATGCTAAACCAAAACGGTCATAGGGTATCAAAACACACAAGCAATCTAGGGTGCTAAACTAGAAAAGTTACAGAAATAACAAATCATCAAAACTGTAAGGCAGTCTACCATCCTACATGAAAACTGGTATCATCAAAAAAAAAATAAAGAAAGGTAACTACCAATTATCTATAAAGGGTTCATAAAATCAAAATCAAAAGTTAAGGAATGAAAGTCACTTACATGGAAATCCAATCACAATATGTATATATATAGAGGGTGTGTTAGAGAGGGAAAAACTAGTATTATGTAAAGGTTATGTGGTTCGTGTGTGTATGGGTATATATGGACATGTTCATATGGTTAAATAGTAGGCATGGGTGTATGTAAAATATACATGAAGAGTATAGGAGGATTTGGGTTTCAAAACAACGGCTATCAAGTTACACTACTCATGGCATATTGGTTAAACAATCTACAATACACAACCTATTTACTCATAACATGCATGGCTAACCATATACATATATATATATATGTAAAGAGGTAGAGATTTAGTTATGTATCTATATACATTATAACATGTATGCGTAAGCTCTATATGTATCTATATAGATATATGAACATAACATAGAGAGGAAAGGTTAGGTTTACATGGCAGTGTATACTAAGTTAGGATGTGTGTGTGTCCTTGTACAGGGTATAGCTTAGTATTGAAAGGTTAAATCCGATTTTAGTTCAGCATTTACATACAAAATCTGAAAATGAGGTAACATTTAAACCAATGCAATATTAACATAATGCAATTTCAGAATCTAGGGCTTGAACATCACAACCAACTTAATGCTCCTAACATAACCTAACATGATGAAAATAAAACCCTAATATACTATCCACACATTTATCTATGCATACAGTTCAATATTACATATTAAATCTGAAATTGAACTAAACATGGAAATCAATGTAAAAATGTTAACATGTATTCAGTTTTAGGATATTAGAGAAATTTGAACATCAACCAACCCAATGTTTATCACAACCTAACATGTAAGAATACGAAACCTAAATTCATATCCCTACATACCACAATGTATATAGCTCAAAACATTACATTTAAAACAACAATTTGAACTAATATTTAAAATCCAATATTAAGGGTTAATATGCATACAGTCTTAGATTTGACAAATTCAAACACAAAACTCAACTAAAAAAAATTTTGAATTGAAACCCTACGTATAACATACATGTGCAGTGATGTAAACATAACTAATAACATGAAATCTATATTTGAATTACGAATTTAAACTGGAAAGCAGAAAACCAGAAATACTAGGATTTTGACAATTTAAACATCAACAACATATTAATATGTATTTAGATTGGTGGGAAATCAAGTGTAGCATATATACGTGTCAGGTAATGAGTCTGTGTCTACTATATATATATTCTTATGTTCCAATATAAAAATCAAATTCTATATCAAGGCCAACATTTAGATTCCTACCAAGATTGCAAAGTAGGTGATTGGTGAAATCAAGACAGTTTTATTATTATTATCATTATTTAATACAATAATAATAGCAAGAAGAAATAACAATGAAATCTATTCTGCTTATCTGTTTGAAGGAAGAACCATTTTGAAACCATAGCTATAATATCAAACCCAAGATAAGGTCTAGCAAAATCGTCGATTCATTGTATTAAGAAGAAATTCATAGTAAGAAGTTGCACAAGATTCATAAAAACAGCTAAAGCTACTCCTAAGTTAAATAATGAGAAGCAAAACAAAACAAATAATAATTTCTTTTCTTTTTTTTTGAAGGACTGGAACAAAAGTAGAGAAGGTACAATCTGATAATCATATGCGTCTATCCACAATCATGGTACTCTAAATCTTCGTCATACTAGTAAGCAAGGCTACGATAATCACAGAGTCCTCGACTTAGGCACATACCTCTAGAATCATGGTATTTAATATTTTCGTGATGCCGCTAGCTTGGCTGCGAAAACCTTAAATTTCCACACCCGAGAAATATATCCAAAATCAGACTATATGTCCTCACCATGCTGGCTAATATGACTATAGAAGACTAGATTCCATAACTTAGATGACCTAGCCCATATAATTTCATCTTGACAAAAATTAAATAAAATCAACAATGAATACCCAAAAATCAAATTTATCAACGAACATCAAGATTCAAAAATGAACAAAAATCCTTCAAATCATATAAATACAAACTCGGATGCTACAGCTAACATCAAGATTCAAAATTCAACAATCTTCCATCAAAATCAATAAATACAAACTCAAATTCAACAATAATCCATCAAAATCAAATTCAACAACAGAAAGTAAAGATAATCAAATCAAAGGAAAAGAGTTTTCAAATCGAAGTTAAAATAAGATTCTCAAGGGTCGTCCCAGGAATCTCTCAGGGGATCCTAGCTATGATTGAGTACCTTCAAAAATATATCCTAATCCTACTGCAGGCTGTAGTGGTACTCTAGTTCGAATACCACTACATAAACTCGACCTGCATGGGCCACCACTAAAAACGTGTCACGACCCGCACCCTAGAGTTAGGGCACGAGATGTGGGTACGTCCAGCCTACGCTGCAGTGTCGGCGGTAGAACGCTGTCCTAGGTCACAACATCTAACAATAATATGCTAAGCAGTTTATACTCCCCGAATGGGGGTGACATAGCAGATACAGTCTCAATCACATCTAAGATAGAGCATAATAGAAGATAGATAAAATATGAAATCCAAAAGGGATACAGCAGATAGAAGCCTAAGTGTGTAAGATACACAAATCCAGAAATACATCTCAAAGCTCAAATACAGTAATCCATAAAATAAATACAACTCCAGACAACTGAAATAACTATCTAAACAACCTCTAATGTGTCTCCTCTAGGCTAGCAGGCAACCTCCAAGCTATCTGTAAAATTTATCAATAGGTCCAGTCAGGACAGGAGCGAGCACAATACATCTCAACAAGTCATAGCAGGAAAGGAAATGTAATCATGCTAGAGAATAAAATACAGGATCTGAAGAATAGCATAATATAAAAGAGAGACTGTAAGTAAATATCTACGATATATATAAAGAAAAACAGTACTAGTGATTCAGAGTACTGCATAAACATGTGAATGGCTAAGGACTGATTCATAATTACACTACTTGGAATTGATTCATGATTACACTACTTGGATTTATTCACATGTTCATTTATACTCCCCCATCCCCAATCAATACATAAGGATCCATTCAAGTTACGTTAAGATTCATGATTATACTACGTTGCCCATAAATGGTGATTCATGAATTGATTCGTGAAGGCTCGGTGATCATGAGGGTACATGAGTCACAAGCTGATTTCCGAAGATTCATGATAATAGAAGCATAAGATACGTGATGTAAGTGAAACACACATGAGACAAAAGTATCTGATGCTCCCGAGAAGGATAACATCTCATGAAGGGATCCATATAGTACCAATCCGTGTTCCAACGTGTCAGTATCAAGTAAGATAGTCTAAAGCAAGAAATATAATCCTAAACATGATATAAAATAATCAGAAAATATACTCGCCTGATAACCTGAATAGCTGATAAGTATAGGGGGTCCAACTGAAGCCACAGAGTCCTATTTAAAGCAACACAGGTTACAAGGTGTTCAAGTTGTAATAAATAAATCTCTACAAGCAATCTATTTTATCCTAGGTTCTTCTAAGTCAAAACAACCCTAGGTCAACTCCGGTCAATAATCTAGTCAAACTAGGTCAAGTGTTGACTTACAGTTGACTTTTGGTCAACTGGTCAACTCTGGTCAAACTGGGTCAATTCTAGTCTAATTATTAAAGATATAACGTGTACTTCGTTATTCGTACGTCGAAACTTACGACACGCAAATCGAGATAAGATGATTAACGGTAAGGTTAATAATCTTATTATAGTGATCCACGTGTCCGTCTTGTCAATTTCAGCGATGTGAGATTACTGGAATTGACTGATCTCAGTTTCGTTGTACTAATCCCGAAATACGATCATTATAAGAATTAATTATTAATAAATTATAAAAAGGTTAAACTCAGAGAAATTATCAACAAACATTGTCGGATGATGAAATAAGCATCGCCAACGTGTCCAGAATGGTCAAATTAGCTAGGATAGTCTCTCCATCAGTCCAATTTGGACACAAGGGCAAAAAGGTAATTTCGGGTCAAAATGTTATTCGTGTCGAAGCCGTTTTGCACCGAAAAACATGCAAAAAAACAAGACTATAAAATATAGCAAATTATATGTCTACGAAACTAGAATGACGATACGAACCCAACGGTATCTCCAGAATTGGATTCCGTTGATCCGATCTCAATTTGGTCCGTTGACCAGAACTTGGAATTTTCGTTTGCACGGAAATGCGTACCAGAGCCAAAGTTCTCAAAACTCAGCAAACTACATGTCAACGACTCCAGAATGATGATACGAACTCAACGGTATATCCGAAATTGGATTTCGATGAGCCGATCTCAAAATGTCCCGTTGACCTGGATATTGGTATCCGACTTGCACCGACATGCGTGCCAGATCCAATGTCCACCAAAAACTAGCAAATTATATGTCAATGAGTCTAGAATGACGATACGAACTCAACGGTATATCCGGAATTGGATTCCGATGAGCCGGCATCAAAAAGTCCCGTTGACCCGGACTGTGGGACCCACTTTGTACCGAAAAACGTGCCAGGGCCCACGTCCTCCAAATCTAACAAATTTTATATGAAAAAATACCAAAATGACGCCACGAGTCTAATGGTGGTGTCAGAAATGAAATCTGGAGTCCCGTGTTCAAAAAAAGAATTTTACAAGTTGGAAATTACGAATTCGGACGGCCAACTTTAGCGTCGAATTCAACCAATCAAACAAGCTCACAATGAAACAAAACTGGAGGGGTAGCAAGAGGGTTATACCAGCTCCGCACAGGAACTGGTAGCACACCAAATAGAGCTACGGTAGAGGAGGTACATGCTGACGAAGTTGACCCCGCGAAACTGTCCAAAATTAATACAATTTAAACGATCAACTTGGTGGCCGGTTTTGATGTATCAACCGATAAAATTGACAAGAGTGAAGGTGAATATACCGAGATTGTAACGGAGTGAAGAAATCGTTGATCAAACGGTCAGATTCCCGAAAAAACGTGTGCGAAGTCGCTGCGACGGAATGCAAAATCTGGATCGTTCCCGTGCGCGTCACGACGGAACTTCGTGCGAAACGCACGAATCGCCTCGACGGTGCATCCCGGAGGACGGTGGCCGCCAGGAGAGAGTTCGCCGGAGTGGGGCACACCGGTGTGGGGGTCGCCGGAGCCACGGTGGCCGACGACGACGCACGGCCAGCGCTGTACGCGCGCGTGACTGCGGTTCCCGGTCGCACTGTAGCTTGCTTCAGTTGCAGCTGCGCGCTGCTGGTGGCGGCACAGCGGTATGGCCATGGAGAGCGGCGAGGTGGCGGGTGGTACGATAGACTAGTGGCGGTGGTGGTTCGGCTTTGATGTGGATGTGGTGGAGGTGGCTATGGTGTTGATGGTGGTGTGTGTTAGATGTGGTGGAGATGAAGAAGGAGTTTGTGGTGGTGGTTCGGCCAGTCGAGCTTGGCCACGGCAGAGGCCGGCCAGAGGGTGGCTCGGGGATGAGAGTGGTTGATGGTGGTGGCCGAATGGTTGAGCTCGGGTTGCTGTGGAGAAGAAGTGGTGTGGAAAAATATTAGAGTTGGAAAGAGAGAAAGAGATGAGAGTGGTTGAATTAATGAGAGATGAAGAGAGAGAAAAAGGTGGTCTCTACCTAGAATTTAGGGCTAGCTGCTATTAGGAGGGAAATTTTGTGAGAGTGTTTGGGAAAATATAGGGTGAGGATTGAATGAGAGAAAACCTATGGCTAGGATTTTAAATATAAGAAAAATAGGTCATTCCTAGGGATTTAATTCAACAGAAATTTCCAATAATAATTAAAAATCGGTAGAATGAGTATTTAGTATTTTTCAAAGGTAATGAGGCTGAGGGTGATGGTGATGGAGAGTAACATGGAGCTTGGACTGGGTTCGGTCAAACCGGTTGGATCAAAATCGGACATTACGAAATAATCGAATAAAAATAGGTGTTGATGATCATGAGTAAATAAGTAGCACATGGGGATTCCAATAAATGGGACACAAGTGACATACGGGTAGTAGGCTCAATATGGGCCATATCAATAATTGGGGCTGACAGGTTTTGGTCGATAAGGTACCCACAAATCAAGTTGGAAAATGAATGTGACACCGTGTGGCGAAATAAAATCGGGTCACGTGTCACGAAAGTTGTGCGAAGCAAATAGAGCACAAAATGGCGTGTCTGAGTGGGACACGAAGGTCATGGATGACGAGCGTCTCGAGTATATCATGCATGAGAAGTTGGTTTCAGAAAACTGACTAGTCTTGTGCTCCCAAATGAAAAGTCACGGTAACGTGCTAAAAATGATCAAAGAAAAGAGTGGGAAAATTAATTAATAATCAAATGGTCTAAATCGACCCGAAGTTGTGCGAAGCATAAAGAGTACAAGGGAACAAGTTTGAGTGAGACATTATATACCGTCATGAAAGTAATCATGTCCACTACAAAACTCGTGAAGAAGATTTCCAGAGTTGAACATCCCTGACACTCCAAATATCAAAGGCACGAAAAAGCACATTTACAGATAAATAAACAGAATAAATTATTTAATAAAACTAAACAATCAGAAAAAATAAAATAAAAATAAAAAAATCAACCCAAAATTCAGGGTGCTTACAATTACTCCCCCAATCCCACAATCAATAACAATCAATACTTTAGGAGAGAGTTCGTGTAGCAATATGGTTTAATCTTGCAATATTATAATTATTAACTAAATTGAAAAATAAACACAACCGTACTTGCCTTTGTTTATGACTGGGTTTGAAGAGTCGGTTCCGGAAAGAAAATCAGACTCGTCCTCGAAATCCTACATTGAGAATCCCGACTTAGCATAAATGAGGAAACCATATATAGGTGTGCTAGTTACAATCTCTAAAATTTGATCCTAGTCAAGTTTTAGGTCATTTACAAAATCTACCAGAACACTTTTATCGATGTGAGTTATTAATTTACGAAGGAAAAGTCCATTTAATATTTATTAGAAAAATTCATATTTTCTGATTATTTGACAAAACTTTGTACTTTGTAATATATATAAAAATTAGGTTTTTAATGATAAAAACGTGAATTTGTTAAATTACAAACTTGTAATTTTTCTAGTTATTTATTGTGAGAAGAATGATATTAATAAATATTTATTTAACATCTTACGCATTTACTTCAAATCAATAACCAGAAAAGAAATATAAACTATACTACATTATTACAGGCCACAGAAAATAAAGATAAAAAGCTGGGCTTATGTCCTTACAATTATTTACATAAATGAATTAAAATAAAAATGGTAAACTGAACGCCGGGAAGTGGTCCATTCAGCAGGCCGAGGCCCTGCACCAAAATGCTCTAGGCCAGTAACACGTTCTAAGAAAATATAATTAATATTAAATATATAATAAAGGAAGGGTCTCAGACTTGGTCCAAAGGTCATGTTTGCAAATAGCTAATGCCTCAACGTCCGGAACAATGTCGGTTTCGTTTGCATTTCGCTAAGGGCCCATTGACCGATACGGTCGTCGCTTGGAAAAGTAATCGGAATTCAAATCAACAAAAAACCAGTTTAGAATTTAGAAATTTTATAGAAAACCCTTTTAAAATATTTTTTCTGAAAATTTGAGCAGCATTCCCTCTGTATTTGGGACAACCCAATACTGGGAATTTGTGCCAACAACACACAAATAATATCCCAACCAGGGAAATAACCCATGAATTCATTTCCACCAATAATATTAAAACCCGAAAATAATATCGAACCGGAAATATACATCCACAGCACATTTTCAGTACTCGAAAAACCGAAGTTACTCAGAAACCCAAAAATATCACAGAAGCAAACCAACAGAATTTTTCAAAACCAATCTACAGAATATTTCCGAAACATAACTCGGAATTTCCGAGAAGCCACAGGAAACTAAAACCACAAAAACATAATAGTTCGGAAATTTCGAAACTAACAGAAGATCAAAAACCAACAGAACTTAATTTCTCTAAAACGAAACCAAACACAGCACACACTTACAACCAAAGAGGACCTCAAAAATTTCCGAAATCGAATTCGTCTAAATCGAATCCCGCAACGGGATCGGGGAACCAAAATCATCATCGACTCGGGAGGGACGAACTACTGAGATTATCAGAATTTACCCAATATTCGTTGGTCGGAGAGCCGCGGGATAATCTCGAAAATGGAAACGGGACAGCGGTATCGAATGGTGAGCGGTTCACGGGGCCACACGAGGACTTGTCGGAAATAGGGACTCGTCGGTAGTGGCCGGGAAGCGGCGCGCAGGGGCGGTCGGCCACGCGGTGTCGACCGGGAACGGCGACGGTGGCGCCGGGGAAACGTCGGGAGGGGCGCTGGAAAGGGGTCGGCCGAGACTGGCCTGGGAGCGGGGCGGCGCCGGAAGGCCGGTCGGCTAGGGCGGGAGTAGCTCGGGTCACCGAAAAATTGGATTATGGCACAGAATTTGGGTTTGGGACTGGGCCAGGCAATCAAAAGTCCAAGTTTATTTATTTTGAAAATAATTTTCTATTTAACTAATAATAATAGTAATTTGAAAAATTAAATTAGTAAACACATATTTAATAAAAAAAGAAATCAAAATTTTACGGGTTTTAATATATATATATATATATATATATATATATATATATATATATATATATATATATATATATTGTCCATTTCTTGAGGCCGCCAGCTTGGGACCGTAGCCGCCCTGCGACCACCCAGCCATCCCATGCCCACGGGGGGGCTCGAACTTGGGACCTCTCCCAAGTGAGCCCCCATCCCTAACCACTTGGGCTAGGGAGCTTGGACGACATATATATATATATATATATATATATATATATATATATATATATATATATATATATATATATATATATATATATATATATATATATATATATATATATATATATATATATATAAGGCAAATAGGGATATATATATACATCTATGATGGAAGTAATTGAAAGTAAAATTAGGGACTAAAACCTACAAGTCCAGAATCTTAATAACCTCATATAAACTCAACAGGGGCGGCCCGGGCCCAGGGCAGGCCGGACGACGGCCCAGGGCCCCCTGACGAAAGGGGGCACCACCATGGAACTATCTATAATAGAACTAGTATGTATCATGTGTCATTTTTAACAGAAAAATAATGTAGTGTACTGGTTATAATGCTACACTTATATTTAAGAGGCCTTTGGGTCAAATCTTGACTACAATAGTTTTTTATTTTATTTATACTTTTTTTACATTATGTATGGGAGCCCATTTTTGAACTTTCGTCTCCAGCCCCCATCAGATCAGGATCGGCCCTGAAACTCAAAAAATATGAATTAAATCTTAAAAATTTGAAATATGTTAAAACAATTCAAATTTATATATAAATCGAAACCCGAAATCCAACTCAATACCCAAAATGCAATATACACAACTAGAACCTACGAAACTTGGCAAACACGAAGGTGTCTATATGTGTGACGTGCTCGGGTACTCATGGGGTCGAACCCGTGTCCATATCGTGTCCACAGAGCACGTATCGGAAAACTGAATTTGCATGTCGTGTACGTACGTTTCGCCCAATTGGACTCTACACGCAACACGAGAAGCCTCGTGCTCGTGCACATAGCTAGGTAGGGTCCCGGGATAGGTCTAGGACACATTGACATGACACCACGTTGTGTCTACGTGACACAGCAACACGCGAACACCCGTGCGGCCTGCGCGCGCGTGCACGTGCGTGCGTGCCCGTGGGCGCATGTCGGGTCTCGTGGCTCGTGATTCGAGCCACGCTGCAACTCGGGATCGAGTCCCTGGGTAGTCTAGGTATAGGGCTACGTGCTCGTGCTCCTGGAACGGGTCCTCGACGCGTCGTGTTCGCGTACGAAGGCCGTGTCAGCGGGACTTTTCAACCGCAGGCACAGTACGGGCAGAACAGTGCACGCGAGATTTCTCCGCGCACGCTTCACGAAATAACATAAAATTTTACGGACATGTGGGCAGAGGTTGCCCCCACGTGCTCATAAAATTTACGTGAAACGGAGCCCTGTGCGTCGAGTTATGACGCACGGACAACAGGGCATGCACGGGGCCGTGCACGTCCTCGTGCACGCGTGTCCGTGTCCGATTCGGACACTAAAATTGTGTCAATTTTTGATCTGTCTTCACGTAAGTTTTTACAAATAATATTAGCAAGGGATTTGTGAAAACAGAATCGAAAAATAACACTTTTCAGTTCTAAGTGGCATTTCGTCATATACGTGTTCTATAGGACCGACACGTGTCCGATACGGCTATCAAACGAACTCACGATCCTACCAAACTTTATGCACAGGTTTGGGGTACCTATATGGGTGCTAAAATATAGAAATTTCAGAAGACACAATGGTAGAATGAGGTTTAACTATTGAGAGTCGGAATCTCAATGAAAGTGAATCCTCGAGCGCTTCGACGACCGGTTTCTCCCGAGCAAACGCCTCCAATTCCTTGCTAGCAGTGCTCCAGCAAGTTCTCCACCTCCACACGGTCGCAACGCAATTCGTTTGGCACGAATCGGATGCCGGATGAGAAAGTTAGGATTTTGAAGGAAAATGGAAACTAAGGTTGATCTTGGAGGCTATGTGATTTCTTCACAAATGAGGGGGGGCTACTGCTATTCTTGGCCGGCCATGATAGGAGGGTTATTAGGGTTAGGGTTAAGTCATGGGCCAAGCACTCTAAGTTGCTACAAAGGCCCAATGACAAAAGGCTTAAAGGCTTATACAAAAATGACTTAAAAATCCTTAAATAATTCTAGAAAAATAGGTAAAAATTCTAAATTAAATCTAATAAGCCAATAATAAAACTAATCACATTATTAGGCTTCTAGACAAGGTTGACTAAGGTTATACCATCTAGGTCCTATCAAAACAACAATCCAAACCACACAACGATCAATTTAATTAACAATTTAAATAAATTCAAAATAATACACAATGACTAAAATACCCCTAATTAGAAAAGTGAGTGTGACAGGTAATTAGGTTTCTAATATTATGGTTAGTCTCTAATCATGGTTAGCTAAGGTTAAACCGACTACTAACACAACACCAATTAAAATATTATAAATTAATCCAAAAAAAAATCACATAATTACCAAAATACCCTTATTTTAGAAAAGTGGTGGTTACAAATCTACCATCCTTAAAATAATTTCGTCATCAAAATTAAAGTGGTCGTACTCCTTCTAGGTCAAACTCCCAACAATCATAGTCTTAAGGAAACTTATTTAAATCATGCAGTTGGAAAGATATCATACAGGGTTATGGCAGGTAATATCAGTTTGAGCTCTCATCATCTAGCCATTATAGTCATACTAGATCAAAAGTAGTCATAAGGTATCAAAACATACAAATAATATGGTAGGGTACAATAATCATCAAGACAGGATAAGGTATAGGTCAAGAACTCACCTCTACTAGGTCTGGTAACTGGAACTCTCTCCTGGAGATAGGCATCGACTAGGGGCAGGTGTAGTAGGACAGTCTTGTATCTTGTGTGCAGCTGACCTACAAAATAGGCACAATCCTAGTCTCTTCTTACAGTCCTTCCATACGTGCCCAGGCTTCTTACAGAAAGCACAGATAGGCACTCGCTCAACTGGCCTATGTTGGACAAAAATCTGAACTGGATAGGCTGGTCTAGGCTGGAAGCCGGGGTACTCCTGAGGCTCTGGGTATATACTGCTCCTCGCTCTCTCTGATACCATCAAGCTTATATAATCATCATTTGTCAATCATATCTTTATCTCATAAGTCCAAATATGAAAATCAACCTTTATATGACTACCACCAAGAATTTATACCCTTTTGTTATGAAGATTGGACCTTGTCATGATCATCATAGGCTCAATTCCTAAATTCCAAAACATTTCTCATGAAGCATACCCTTTTATTTATTAGCACTCCATACTAACCCTTTAATCATCTTTAAATCCAAATTCTTCCACCCTGTCTTAAATTAGATTCGAAACCTCTAAATCAAATTTTATGAAATCCTTGAACTTGTTCAAATTACTCTCCTCGTGTTATTCAATCTAAAACTACTAGGCCTTACAAAATTTATTCTCCATTATAAAATCAACCTTCATATTTCCTTTAACGTACACCCTCAAATATTATTCTCCTTAAATTTAAAATTTCCTTAAAAATTCTCTATATTTTCTATAACTCAAAAATTCTTGTGTTCTTTCTGTTCTTAACCATTTTCTTGCAATATCTTATTCAATTTTGTATTATCATCAAATACAGTTAAAATTTCTTCTCCATTACTAAATTCCTAAATTTAACATCATAGCCTTAAAGTGAAACGTCTCAAGAATCAATAACCAAAATTTATCCAAGTCCTCAAAACTAAGTTGACCTCGAATATCCTCATCATTTTTTTTAAAATACATCTACGAATTATTCATACCCAAAATATTTCTCTAAGTGTGATTGTTCCTAAATTGATAATATAAATTTTTTGATTTCATTCTCACTTTTTACCACATCTCTATCTCAAAATTCTATATCAAAGACCAACATTTAGATTCCTACCAAGATTACCATATGTTAACAAATTACGTCCTTTCCGAGCTAGATGATTTACGTTACTTACTCAACCTTTCCAAGGTAAAAAGGTATGGGGATTCAAAGGTTTCAAAGTATAGATGACAGAATTAGATACGAGACAGGTAATTGATGTAAATGGGACAGAGTTAACTAAGATAAAGAAAAATAGTAATACAAAAAATAATGCCAAGAACGAAATAATGATAAAATTTGTTCTTGCTCAACTATTCAAAAAAATGAACCAATTTTAAGATATAATCTGATAACCATACACGTCTTCCTGAAATCATGCTTGTTGGCACAGTTTATTTTGATAACACTAACAGCATCTTCGTCGTCTAGTTTTCTCTGTATTTCAGATTGATATTCTTTCAAAAGCTCTACTACATAAGTTCTGTCCATTCAAGCCGAGTCATCAAAGCCTTATGGAAATTCTAAAAAAGAAGACTGAAGAAAAGACCAGTGATCCTTAAAGACGGCTCTTAACAAATTCAAGATATCGAGTCTGTACAAGGTCTAGGTCTTTCTGTAAACACCTAAGGTTGGATGACAAAACGTAAAGCTCTTCTATTTTTCCAGACAAAATCAATGTCCAAAAGAACGGCATACCGATGGTATACTACTATATACCGACGGTATACCATTTCTGAGCCACAAGAATGTTCTATGACAAACATCGATGTACCGACGGTATACTATGGCATAAAAACGGTATACCGTTTTGTGAGCCACAAAATGTTCTGTGACGAACTTTGGCATACCGACGGCATACAACAGTACACCGACGGTATACCGTTTTGTTAGCCACAAAAATATTCTGTGACGAAATCGGCATACCGACGGCATACAATAGTATACCGATGGTATACCGTTTTGTTAGCCACAAAATGTTCTGTGACGAACATTGGTATACCGACGGCATACCGCTGCATACCGACGGTATACCAATTTATCTGATTTGATTTTTGAATGGACAAATACTAGCATTAATTGCTAGCATTAAATGCTCCCCAACGGATATAATTATTACCGTTATTGTTCAGAACGAAATACCGATGGCATGCCGGTCCATACCGATAGTATGTCGTCTGGGTTATATTCAGGAGCATTAAATGCTACCTACTCTTGGTTTTCTATATAAATGGATTCCTTCTCTCTCTTGAAGGTTATCCACTTAAGCCATAAATTTCTCAACAACCAAGTGCTCCACCATTACTACTCTACCCAAGCTTTTAATTGTCATCCAATCCAAAAGTGCTAGAGTATTCAAAAGTTGTACTTTTCGATCTTCAAGTGTTAGAAGATCAACAGTTCTCTTCCTTTCCTTTTTGAAGTTGGCGAGCCTTCATAAGAAAACTCGTGTGTAAGAAGTTGGCGATTTCTTCGGATCCAAACTCATGTTGAAGTTGGCGAGTTCTTCGGATCCAAACTCGTGTGTACTATTTCCTCAATAGTGGATTTAAGCCGGAGAGAGTTCCGGGACTGGATTGCCTCTAGGGAGGAGACCAGGATACATCGCGTGTTTGATTTTCTCACTCTCTTTTTATTTCAGTAATATAGCTTCTTGTGTTTAATTTTATTTTATTTCCCTATTCACCCCCTTCCCCTAGGCTTCTACAATTGGTATCAGAGCTTTGTTCTCTTGATTTGGATTTACACCCTTAAAGTGATCCATGGCCACTAACCCTAGTATCAACACATTCCACAATGAGGGACACTCCACAAATAGACCTGCTCTATTTGATGGAACCAACTATAACTATTGGAAGATTAGGATGAGCATTTATCTAAAGTCCATAGATTTCGATTTATGGGATTGCATGATAAATGGTCTCCCTACTCCTTTCGGAGTTATTGAGGATGTTGTATCTGACACCCTTAGGGACAAACTCACTGAGAATGTCAAGAAGCTTGCTTGTTGAGATGCTAAGGCTATGAACGCTCTTTACTGTGCTCTCGATGGCAGTGAATTCAATAGGATCTCTGCTTGTAAGGCTCCTAATGAGATTTGGAAGTTGCTAGAAGTCACACACGAGGGAACATCACAAGTAAAAGAATCAAAGATTAGTAGACTCACACAAGAATATGAATCTTTTACGATGAAACAAGGTGAGTCTATTACTTGCATGTTTACTCGTTTCGGTGATATCATTAATCCTCTTTCTTCTCTTGGTAAGGAATATCCTGCTCATGAAAAGATCAGAAAAATTCTCAGAGGATTGACTAAAAGATGGAGTCCTCAAGCTACCGCCATCATTGAAGGGAACGACTTGACAACCATGAACCTTAAGACCCTCATGGGGAAGCTTATGACTCATGAACTTGACATGAAAGATCAAGAGGAATCCTCCATGCAAGAGAAGGAGAAAGAGAAGGCCAAAGAAAAGGAGAAGTCTTTGGCTCTCAAAGTTACAAAATCCTACTCAAAGGATAGCTCCGACGACAACGAGTCGGATGATGATGAAGAGATAGCTCTCACAGCAAAGCAGTTTCGAAAGTTCCTCAAGTTCAACAAAGCCAACCGCTTTGGACGGGACAAGGATGAAGACCCTGTTTGCTACCAATGCAGGAGAACCGATCACATCAAGAGAGATTGTCCTATGACAAGAAAAGACTCAAGTAAGTACGAGAAGCCTACCAAAGGAAGCTTCTCCTCCAGAAAATACGCCAACACCAACATCTGGTATGAAAGTGTTGCTAGCAACTTAGACAACGACAAAGAATGCAAACACAATACAAATGTTTGTCTCATGGCAACCGATGAGGTACTCGATGATCTCTCTTTAAATACTCTCACTTATGATGACTTGGAAAATGCTATTCTTGAACTACACGAGAAACACAAAGGTGTTAGGACCAAGTACAAGAAATCTCTAAAAGAGGTTGATGTACTCAAACTTGAAGTATAAAGACTCTCTAACATCATTATTGATGTAAAAGGGAAATCTCCTGCCTCTGACACGGATGAGATAGAGTCTTTGCGACTCAAGTTACAAGAATCTCAAATTATCATTGAGAAAAAGGATAATGAGATTCAATCCCTCAGAAGGGCTTATGATTTTGCTATACATAAAGTTCAAGCTGCAAATAGAAGAGAATATGATACTTCTACTAAGTATAATGATCTTCTTTTGCAGAATAAGAAACTAGGTGATAAGAACACTACTCGCACATATGCTCCAAGACACGCCTACACTCACCACAATACTAGTCACAACTCTTACATGAACAAGAACACTACACACAAATTCTATCGTAACACAAGGAAATGACCCTTTGTTAAGAAGAACACCTCACACCATGCCTTCTATTATCATCATCATAACACTCATGATAGAACTTCTCGTACTAAAGCTTTACATGTGCATAACACTCACACATTTTCTTCTAAATCTTCTATGATATGCAACTATTGTGGCTTGCTTGGACATACTTCTAATTATTGTCTGACAAGGAAACAAGTTGATATGAATGTTTATAAATGGGTTCCTAAGACTAACAATCAAGGATCCAAACAATCATGGGTACCAAAATGTTCATCTTTAACTTATGTTGTAGGTGAAGAATCCTTCTCATGCTAGAAGCAAGTGGATCCTCGATAGCGGTTGTTCACGGCACATGACCGGTGATGCTTTACTTTTTACAACGCTATCGATGAAAAAAGAAGGACATGTATCCTTTGGTAACAATCTAAAAGGCCACATCATAGGAAATGGTAATATCGGTTCCCCTCCTTATCCCTGTATTAAGAATGTTTGTCTTGTTACAAATCTTAAACACAATCTTCTCAATATCAGTCATCTTACGGATAATGGTTATGATATTAAGTTTGTTAAACTCAAATGCTTCAGTACCGATAGCTCCAGTGGATCTACAGTACATGAAGGTATTAGAAAAAATAATATCTATGTTCTCGATCTTGTTGAAGGTACTAACAATGACAGGTGCTTAGTTGCAAAGAACGATGAAAGTTGGCTTTGGCACATGAGGCTCAGACACGCTAACATGGATACCAATTCCCGTCTTGCAAGCAAGAAGCTTGTACGAGGACTTTCAAGTATCTCCTTCAAAAAGGATATGGTATGTGAAGAATGTGAGAAAAATAAGTTGACCAAGTCATCCTTCAAATCCATCAACTCTGTGAGTACCTCTAGACCACTTCAACTTATTCATATGGATTTATTTGGCCCTAGTAGAGTAACTAGTCTTGGAGGCAAACTTTATCCTTTTGTTTTGGTTGATGATTTTTCGAGATTTACTTGGGTCATTTTTCTTGCTAGTAAAAGTGATATTTTTCGTAAATTTGTTGCATTTTGTAAACGTGTTCAAAATGAGAAAGGCATTTCTATTAACAAGATTAGAAGTGATCATGGAGGAGAATTTGACAATGCCGATTTTAAAAGATTTTGTGAAAAGAATGGTTTTGGTTATGATTTTGCTTGCCCACGAACTTCTCAACAAAATGGTGTTGTGGAGAGAAAGAACAGAACCCTTGGCGATATGGCCTGGGTTATGTTAAACCAATATAAGCACTCCCAATACTTTTGGACGGAAGCCGTAAACACGGTGTGTCATGTTATAAATAGGGTCTTGATTAGACCTATTTCTAAAAAGATTCCTTATGAGCTTTGGTTTGACGAAATTTCTTCTATTGAGTATTTTAAAGTTTTTGGATACAAATGTTTTATTTTGAATACCAAGGATAACCTATGCAAGTTTGAAAAAAAAAAGCTTATGAAGGTATTTTCCTTGGTTACTCAATACATAGTAAAGGTTTTCGTGTCTTTAATAAAAGAAGTCTCATTGTCGAAGAGTCAATTAATGTCTCTTTTGATGAACTTAACTCTTCTACATCCTCCTCATCTGATGATATTGATGACATCTCTTTTGGTTTGGAGAACTCTTCTATTGGAGATCTTTGTCCTTCTTCATCTAACAATGAAATTGTGACCCCTCCAACAAAAGATTCTCCACCACTCGAGCCTCCTCAAGAGGATCTCCCAAAGGAATAGAGATTTGTCCCTAATCATCCTAAGAAACTTATCATTGGTGATCCTTCATCCCGTGTAAGTACTAGATCCTCCACTCGTGATCTTTGTGCAAATGTGGCTTTTATTTCTCAAATAGAGCCTAAAAATATTAATGATGCTTTTCATGATGAATTTTGGATGATAGCGATGCAAGAAGAGCTAAATCAATTTGAGCGAAACAAGGTTTGGTAACTTGTCCCTAAACTTAACAACCACCCCATTATTGGAACTAAATGGGTGTTTCACAATAAACTTAATAAAGATGGGTTAGTGACTCATAACAAAGCCCGATTGGTTGCTCAAGACTATAACCAAGAGGAAGGCATTGACTACGATGAAACATATGCTCTGGTTGCTCGTCTTGAATCCATTCGCATGCTATGTGCTTTTGCTTGCTTTAATGATTTCAAACTTTTTCAAATAGATGTTAAAAGTGCTTTTCTTAATGGCATTATTAAGAGAAAGTTTATGTTAAGCAACCTCCTGGCTTTGAAGACTTTCAATTTTCTCATCACGTCTTCAAACTACACAAAGCCCGTTATGGCCTCAAACAAGCTCCTCGTGCTTGGTATGAGCGCCTTAGTTCTTTCCTTATTTCTTACAATTTTTCTATGGGCAAAGTCGACACCACACTTTTTATCAAATCCTTTAATGGTACACTTTTATTAGTACAAATTTATGTCGATGATATTATATTTGGTTCTACTAACAATGCACGTTGTGTAGAATTTGCTAAGGAAATACAGGATGAATTTGAAATGAGCATGATAGGAGAACTATCATTCTTTTTGGGCTTACAAATCAAACAAGGACCCAAAGGAACCTTCATCAGTCAAGCTAAATATACAAAGGATCTCCTCAAATGCTTCGAACTGGACTCATCCAAATCAATGAGGACTCCTATGGCAACAAAGACAAAACTTGATAATGATGAAGATGGTACTCCGGCCGACATTCGTAAGTATCGAGGAATGATCGTTAGCTTACTCTATCTAACTGCTAGTCGACCTGATATCATGTTTAGTGTGTGTCTTTGTGCACGATACCAAGCAAATCCAAAGGAATCACACTTATGTACTGTAAAGCATATTTTTTGATATCTCAAAGGCACCATTAACATGGGACTTTGGTATCTGAAGTCTTCATCCTTTGAGCTTCACGGCTTCTCGGATGCAGATTTTGCCCGATGTAAAATTGATCGAAAAAGCACTAGCGGCACATGTCAATTCTATGAGAAATCCTTGGTATTGTGGTTTAGTAAGAAACAAAACTCTGTTGCTCTTTCAACTACTGAGGCCGAGTATATCGCGGCCGAATGTTGTTGTGCACAAATTCTTTGGATGTCACAAACACTTGTAGACTATGGCATTCCTTCGACTTGCACCTCTATTAAATGTGATAATACTAGCTCGATAAATCTAACGAAAAACCTGATTTGTCACTCTCGCACGAAGCACATTGAGATTAGACACCATTTTCTTCATGACCATCAACAAAAGGGGATATTCGCCTTGATTTTATTGACACTACTTATCAATTGGCCGACATTTTCACCAAACCACTCCCGGAGGATCGTTTCGTATTTCTCTGCTAAGAATTAGGCATCATTCATTTGGACACTTAGCTCACTTCCATCGGTACACTGACGGCATACGACGGCATACCGACGAAATACCGATTTGCGTTCAGAAATATGTTTTGTGCACAAAATTGGTATACCGTCGGCATATGCCGGTATACCGACGGCATGTTGTTTTCCATAAATAAATTCTATTTATTTATTGTGTTTCTGAGAAAATTACAACTGTAGGAATCTGATCTAGAAGACGATCACTTTATCCCTTGGACGATACAATGAAGAAGACTCGGACCTCGAAGAACTTGGACAGTAACTGGGCAATCTCTCTGTTATCTCTGAATTGAATGTGGTGTCTGTTGAAGGTGGAGAAACTCTCTTTTATAGAGTTCTGGATAACTGCTCTGGGCATACGCTCAGTCAGTTACTTGACGTGTGCATAACTGCAGGGACGCGTGGCAAATTTTGGTGGAGACACATTGGAGTGCGGTTGAGAGTAGTGGAGTATATCTAGGAGAGATTGATGGCATGAATGCCACATTGCATAACTTCTGAATGAGTGGGTAACCGAGTACAGGACACGTGAGAACGTGTGTTGACTGTACATTTGAAGTCATTCTGAATGCATTTACTTTGATACGCTGTCTTTTGGAGAAGTATGACTAGCATACGCTGTCTTGTTGAAGAGGAGTCGTATGGAGTCCATACGCTCACTTGGGTGACAAGGAGTCGTATGGAGTCCATACGCTGTCTTGATGAGGAGTCGTATGAAGTCCATACGCTGCCTTGATGAGGAGTCGTATGAAGTCCATACGCTGCCTTGATGAGGAGTCGTATGAAGTCTATACGCTGCCTTGATGAGGAGTCGTATGACTGGGAAAGTAGACACGTGGCTGTCCTCAATCTTTTCGAATACGCCATATCTCCCAATAACTGACAAATATCTCTCGAGCGTCGTGTTTGCGGATATGACGGCTGATAGACTGTCAAAAAT
Organism: Iris pallida; assembly: GCA_029216955.1. Classification (NCBI taxonomy): domain Eukaryota; kingdom Viridiplantae; phylum Streptophyta; class Magnoliopsida; order Asparagales; family Iridaceae; genus Iris; species Iris pallida. Next base: position 9,763,306 of record JANAVB010030220.1, read on the forward strand.
GACAGTAATGATGGCTGTGCATTCATGATAGCTAATGAGCTGTCCTCGTAAAAGACAAAATTAACTCTCGAAAATCCATACGACGGTTAATTCTCCTAAGACAGCTGTCTTTGCACGAAAGACAAAGTGTCAGATTCATCCCCCCACTGAGCGTATGCTGTGCTGTCAATCGAGAAATAATAAAATATTCACTGAGCGTATGACTTTTGTACTGAGCGTATGGCCTTTGCACTGAGCGTATGGCCTTTGGCTGAGCGTATGGCCTTTGGCTGACTTAGTCTTATGTCAGCGTGTCAGAATTTTTCACACCCTACAAGACCCCCTTCAAAGTTTTTGAACTTTATGATTTTCGAAAGTTCGAAATTACTTTGAACTCAAAGTGGGAATGAATCTTGACACACTGGCACGAGTTTGTTATTTCCTCGATATCAGTACATATCTCTAGGGATTCTGCATTTGAAAACGGCTGCCGTTTGGGCTTCTCTTTCTTCTATAAATAGGCCTTTAAGAACTTAATTCCTTTCTTTACTTTTGTCTTCGTCTTCGAGAGAGAGAATCCAGAGCTCAAGTCTTCTTCTTCTCCAACCTAATCTTCATCAATGGTACCCAAGCTCGATGCTGCCGCGAAGGGAAAGGGCAAAGCTCCTGCAGAGCCGTCTCAACCCGCCGCCGCCGCCACAACCACTAGGAAAACCGCCGAGCAGCGTCTTCCACAAAGCGAACTTCCGTTGAAACCCCTATACGGTGAGGATGGGGACGATGAACAGTAACCATCCCTTTTTAGGGCTCTGGTTAGGACAAAATCAGAAAACGTATCCCCTTTTTAGGGTCAATACGTCAGAAAATACACTTCCCTCTTTAGGGTTTAGTTGTATTCCATGTTTTTCGTCTATACGAAAAATATGTTTTGAGCGTATTTCTGTAAGATACACGTATCTTTGATAGAAATGTTAAAATACGCTGATTTGAAGGAATACGCTATGTCAAGTTGTCTCGTTGAGATACGCTGACTCTCTTGTTAGCGTGTTGAACTTATAATCTGTCATACGCTTAGGATAGACTGAGCGTAAGTTGATTTTTGAATCTGACATACGCTTAGGATGGACTGAGCGTAAGTTAATTTTTGAATCTGACATACGCTTTAGGATAGACTGAGCGTAAGTTGATCTTTGAATCTGACATACGCTTAGGATAGACTGAGCGTAGGTTGATCTCTGAACTTGTCATCCCTTTGTACTTTTTTAGAGTTAAGGATTTTTAACCTCTTATGTTTCCTTTGCAGTGGATATTCTGGCCCAAGAAGCACAATTTGAAGGATGTGCAGGGAGCAATTATAAGAGTGACCTATCCCATGTCCACTTTCCCCAGTTTGGTGAACCTTCCACGAGAATAGCCATTCTGAAAAATCAAGAGAGTGAAACCCTGCTGAGTCTGATAAATGGTCAACCACTGCAGAGTGTGGACAATGCTACCCACTCAAAACCGACGTTTTTATTCGGGGACGCTATTGACAGAGACTCCCAGCCAGCCTCCGACAAAGTGTCATACTCGTATTACCGGGATGGTGATGAGACTCAGCCGATGTACTTGACTGGATTGTCTAAGGGTATCAACATAGCTCGTTTATTCCATGCGAGTCACCAAAGGCACATGAAATGGGATATTACTCCATCCCGTCAAGCAAAAGCTGGATGGATAGGGTACAGCCAGGGAAGATTTTGCAGTGGTACTGAACCGCATGTTTCAGTCTTGCTTGGATTATTGCCAGCCACAATTCCCTCTGAGGACTCTGCACTTCTGATGCCGGTTAGAGTCCCGATATTCGCGAACGAATTTGCACAGCTAGAAAATGCTGTCTATCCGAAACAGTCCATGAGACTCACTGGTCTCGTGAACCCAGAGAATACCAGATGGACTGCTCTCGTGAGATGGATTCTGAGAGATTATGGAGAATAGTTGAAGGTGATAGGCCTGTACGATGCCATCAAGTGCACTGCTTATTGTTTTAGGCCGAATCCAGACTTGTTCCTGGCACTAGCAGAAAGGTACAACTATTGCACCGGAACTTTTATGACTCCGAAAGGCGAGATGGGATTCGCTCTCCACGAAATGGCGTATATTTCTCAGCTGTCGACAGGAGATCTGCCGTATGAGGAATATATCCCATTTATTGATAAAATGAACAAGATTTCTGACGCCAACCCGCTAATTCTTCATGTATTCAAAAAATTAATGTGCCACTATAGTATCTGTAAGGCCTTTTATAAGGCAAAAGATATAGATTCAGGCTGCTACTCTTCGAAGTGGATGGCCTACTTATTCTAAGGCCATACCGAAGAAACTCAGAAGAAGAAAAAGACCGAACAATATATTGGTCGTTTTAAACCTCTGAGTCAGGCCGAAATTGACAGATTAATCCGGAAGACCACCCAAGATGACATCATAATCGAAGAAGATGAAGGCACCTATAAAGCTGGTGATAGGTTAGAGACCTACATAAAGCAAGGTGGCCGTGCTTTATCTGATGAAGGTCATCTGGCCGGGTTTTTATACCTTTGGCTGAGAAGATTCGTAGTACCTGGCACCTGTTCGGCAGACAGGATGCACCGAGGAATCGTATTTGCAGCAGTCCGTCTGACGTTAGGGTACAGGATGGACTTGCTAACGGCGATGACATGTCGTCTGAACGCCGATTTAAGAGCATATGTAGACAGAATGTTTAATCTGGCAGATAAGAAACTTACAACTTTTCCTCGGGTAAAAATGCCCTTCACATATTTGTACGGGTGGCTGCTCCTCCACTTTGAGTCTCTTATGAGTGCTGGACTGGCCAGACCAGATGATACTTTCTTGGAAAGATACCGTCATACACCAAAGTGGAAGTATGACACCTTGACAGACTGCAGGACCATACTGAATAGGGGAGAATTATGGAGTTTCACCTGTATTCCTCCGCCTATCGGTTATGAGACTATGCCTGCGAAGATGATTGATGGCACCGGTGCCAATGAACTGGATGATGTTCAGCACGAATGGCTGAAGAGGATCAGACCATCCCACCTGGTCTGTCGCCATGACGACATCACTTATTTGGAGCCATATCTTCCGAGTAGATTTGCTCAGCAATTCGGCTATGATCAGTTGCACGTAGGGAATGCAACGACATGCTTCCGTCACCAAGGCGGATTGATCGACGGTGCGAGAGCCTGGATATATTATATTGCCAAAGGCACCGGAGCTACCTTTACAATGCCAGATCCGGTGAATCATCGGAGAGGAGCTAAAATGTTGGCGTCTTATGCCAAGTTCTATGTATCTGCTAATACATTTGATGAGAAGTTCAGCATCTTGGGTAAGAGCTTCATTCATGTTAATAAGAAATCAACCAAGTCAACTCTGCCGGAAGATTGTCACGACCGAGAGGATCCTCTCGCTACTGACGAGGTTTATGAAGAAGTCTCAAGAGAGAATCTCTTTTCTGATGAACTTCATCAGCCACTATATGTACCGCTTGGAAGTGCCGAGGAGATCGTATCTGCTGAGGGTACACCGAAAAGAAAGCGTGGCAAGGGTGCTTCCGGGCCCGCTCCAAAAAGAGTTACTCGAGCAGAAGCTCGTATTCGTGTAGAAATTACTATCCTGGGGACTTCTCCTGCTTCGAGTCGACAAATCAGAGATGCTGACGAAGAAGGTAGTGACTCCAAAGACGATTATCCTACCATTCCACTAATGAAAAGAGTAGGAAGAAGAAAGGTGGTAGTTTCAAAGACTAAATCTGCAATTTGTCTTGATGCAGAAAGCCCCACCAATCGTGCTGAATGATTGGCTCGAGAGAAGCAAACTGCTTTTGCTTCTCAGCCAAGAGTTGAAGTGGAATCTTCTACTGCCAAGAAGATTATTGAAGTTTCCTCTCCTGCACCCTCAGAAACGCAGCCCACGCAGGACACTAATACAGAACCTGCTGCAGAGGATGTGATAGAAGAATTGGCAGCTAAGCCATCTACCGATCGAACAAACACCGGCTGCCGAGGATCCTTCCTTGATAGTGGATGAGCATGCTGAACCATCCGTACCTGCTGACACGGAGATGATTCCGCCGACGGCCGATGATACACAGATAATCAGTCAACCTGCGGTAGAGGCCGAGATTCAAACTGAAATAGCTGATGACTTACTGGTTTCGAAAGAATCAGTGAAGGAAGCAACCACTCTCGAGCCACCTGCTGATTTAGCTTTAATTGATGTTTCGGAGAGCGACAAGGGTGAAGAAGAACAGGTTGACTATGAACCTTCGTCTCATTCCTTTGAAGATGAGGATATGGAGATTGAAGATGAGTCACCAACTGAAATCCATATCGACGAATTGAAGACGGCCGGCCAACATTCAGAGTTGACTCCAGAGCCAGAGAACCTTCTAGAAATAGAAGCCCATGTTCTAAGCACCTCTGGGGCAGGGAGTAGTGAAATGAAACCAGTGTCAGAAGATACTTTAAATAGACTACGAGCAGGGCTGAACGATCCTAAAGAAACAGAGTACGAGCCAACTTCAGGTAATATTTTATCCAGCAAAGTTTTGCCTATTCTTGCTTTATTGTTTTTAATTTTGATTAAGCTTCTTTGATTCCAAAAGTTGTAGGAACTACACCAGCGATGAGCTCGACTCATGCTCCACCTGTTCGGACTGATGTTGGTGAGGGAAGCTCACATTTGCCAAGTTCTCCAAAAGTACATACTTCTGTTTCTAGAATAGAGCCCATTCCAGCTTCTTCCTTCACAATGGCAGCAACTCCCAGTTTTGAAACGGGAATAGCAAGGACCATGGCGATGTATTCAGATATTATCTATTCATATCTGGATACATTCTCCAAGCAATTTATGAAGAACGAAACTATGCCTTTTTCCAATCTCCGAACGACGATTAATTTCCTGCTTTTAGCTCTGCGACAGGCTGGTTATGAGACTCAGTGTACTTTCTTTGAGCATCTCCTAGACGATTTAGAAGTAACCATCCACAAATACTGGGAAATCAAGAAAGAAGATATTAAATCCTTGACCGTGGCTGAGATTGCTCAACTGGAACGTGAAGCTCAAACCCAGCAAGCTGCTTTGAAAGAATTCCTCGCTTTGTCATTTGAGAAGTTAATGGCGAAGGATGAGGACATAGTAACAACTCGTCAGAAGATAGAACGTCTGGAAATAGAAGAAATATCTAGAGCTGAAGAACTCCAGAAACTAAAGGAAGAATTAGCTCATCTCCAGGAGCGCATAGCATCCGTAGAAAAAAAAAGCAATCTGATATTATTGCTGCTCGTATAGCTGAAGCCACCCACTATCAAGTTCTACAGCAAGAGCGGGAACAGATGCAAGCTGAGCAGATAGAAGAAACTAATCGTCGTAGTTCTGTTATCATTAATTTTGACCAACAGATGGTTGCAATTGAAGCAACAGAGCAAATTCGTAAAGCTCAGGAAGAGAAGATGAACAGTGTACTTGCTCGTATTCAGGAGATAATTACTCCTTCTATTCAATAGATTTTTCACTGAGGAAATGATCACTTTGACCTAATTTCGATTTTGTGTATGATGTTTTTGTAGAAAATATGTTCAGAGGTAAATAATACATGACATATTTCAAAAGAATAAAATATACAAATGAATTTTGTAATTTCATCAGATGATATTAAACCAAAATTTTTAGTTTAATACTGATTAGAGAAAACAGAATTCAGATATAAAGATATCTTTGAACTCAATTTTCCATGATCTTTGGACTCGAAAATCAAAAGACTAGATATCATTTTCATAGAACAGAAAATATGATACTGAGATAGAAAATTCAGAGGTAATATGGACGTGATTTTCTATATGAGATCTTTATTAAATCCACTGGGGATCTAAAAAGACAGAATATCAAATTCTCTGGGAAGATGATATGTGGTAGAATATCAATTTCCGCTGGGGATAACGATATCGAGACGACTTTTGTGGGAAGAATAAACTCTGATTTTATATTTGCTGGGAAATAATCATAGCAGATGAAAATATCATATATTAACGAGATTTATACATAATATTTCTTTAAGAATTTACCGTTGATAGGCATCATCGTGACTTTACCATCCATAGAGGTAAGCTGATATGCTCCGTTAGAGAAGGCTTTGTTTACGACGAATGGGCCTTCCCATTTCGCGTCAAATTTGCCTTTGCTCATATGTGTCATAGTCATCAGACGTCTGACGGTAAGAACAAGTTCTCCTTTCCGATATGCTCTGACTTTTACCTTCCGGTTAAAAGCTTTTGAAATTCGGGCCTGATACAGCTCAATATTTTGTTGAGCGTACAATCGCTTTTCGTCTAGAGCTTCTAGCTCTTGAAGTCGAAGATGATCATTGTTCTCTGTTGTAAGTTCATTGGAGATTGCGATTCTCAGAGAAGGAATCTGGATCTCGAGGGGAAGGACAGCTTCACACCCGTATACCAAAGAGAAAGGCATACACCCGGTCGTATTGCGAACTGTGGTGTGGTAGGCCCATAAACATTCACCAAGCTTCTCGCTCCAGTTGCGTTTGTTAGAAGAAATGAACTTTTTCAGGAGTTTGATGATGGTTTTATTGAAAGCTTCTGTCAATCCATTAGCTGCTGGATTATATGCTGTAGAAGCTAGGTTATTGATTCGATGGTCGTCGCAGAATCGAGTAAATTTCTGACTGACAAACTGTGGTCCATTATCATGGATAATACGCCGAGGAACACCAAATCGATAGATGACATGATGCTTGACGAAGTTGATGACGTTGGAAGTTTTGACTTCAGATAGCGGGATTGCTTCAGCCCATTTGGAAAAGTAGTCGGTTATTGCTAGAATAAACCGGTGTCCTTTTGATGACGGTGGGTTGATGGGACCAATGATGTCTATGGCCCAGGCCTCGAAGGGCCATGATGCCGCTGTCGGGTGTAAAAACTCTGACGGTTGATGGATAAAGTCTGCATGGATTTGACAGGCTTTACATTTTCGGGCATATTGAATGGCGTCGGCCACCATCGTGGGCCAATAAAAACCCATACGTCGGATACGATCTTGAAGTTTAGGACCTGGTTGATGGGCTCCGCAGACACCATCATGTGCTTTGCGGATAATCCGTTGTGCTTCCTCACCAGCGATGCATCGGAGGAGAAGACCGTCGTAGGCCCGACGATATAGTATCTTTGTCGTATGATTATAATAGAATCTGAGAGATCGACGCCGGATAGACGCTGCTTTGCTCGGATTATCGGGAAGTATGTCATACAATACAAAGTCTAGAAATGGACGTCTCCAGTCTTCGGTCATGGCTTCTGTTTTGTTGGAAAAGACGTATTCCATAGTAGAATCGGAAGAAGACGAGGATGCTCTGTCAAACCCTAATCCAGTGCTAAGGTTGGAGGAATCAAATTCATCAGGGTTGAGAGAATTTTTGTCTGGGTCATGGGGAAAACCCAAAGCCAAATTATTCTCGACGTAGAATAGCTCCCGGTTATAAACCACTATCAATTGTTGACGTCTGACCGGTATGGCTAGCACAGCGGCAAGATTAGCCAAAGCGTCGGCTTCTGTATTACAGGCTCGCCGAACGTGTTCAATAAAGAAACCTTCAAAGGAAGAGGCCATAGAGAGTGCTGCTCGGTGATAAGGTATCAAATCCTGATGACGGACTTCGTATGTACCTCTGATTTGATTGACGATAAGTTTGGAGTCTCCATAAACTTCTAAATACTGAATATCCAGATGTTTAGCAAGTTGAAGACCGATGAGCAATGCATTGTATTCGGCTACATTGTTTGAACACGATTGATCCAGAGAATAAGCCCTCTGAATAGTCAACCCTTCCGGGGATACAAGAACAATCCTGACTCCGACGACAATATCGCCATTGGGACCCATTCTAGACGCTCCATCAAAAAATAGACGCCAGGTAGGAGTTTCTTCAGAAACCTGATTTGAATCCATAACTTCATCTGGAATCTCATCGTATAATTTAGAATCCTCTAGAACTGTATAAGCTGCCAGAAAATCAGCAAGAGCCTGTCCTTTAACTGACTTTTGAGGAATATAATGCATGTCATATTGAGCTAACAAGATTCCCCAATTAGCTAGTCTGGAGTTGAGAATACCGGGTTTCTTCATCATAATCCTGATGGGATTTACTCTGGAAATGACATGAATCGTTTGACCGATGATGTAATGTCGCGTCTTCTGAACGGCAAATATTAATGCTAGGCATTCTTTCTCAATTAGAGAATAACGCGGTTCAGCACCTGTCATTATGCGACTGAGGTAATAAATAGCCTGTTCATGGCCATCTTTATTTTTCTGGGCGAGCAATGCACCGAGAGAATGATCCATGGCTCGAACATATAGAAGGAATGGTATTCCCGAGACGGAAGGTACCAAAACCGAAGGGTTCATGAGGTACTGTTTGATGTCGTCAAATGCTTTTTGATATTTTTCGTTCCAGACGAAGGACACACCTTTCTTCAGAAGTTTGTTGAACGGTCTGCAGCGTCCTGATAAGTTAGAGATGAATCTCCTGATGTAAGCAATTCTTCCTTGAAATCCTCGTAGCTCTTTTAAGGTGCGTGGAGGATGCATCTCTTGGATGGCTTTGATCTTCTCGGATCCACGTGTATACCTTTAGCGGTAATGACAAAGCCGAGAAATTTACCACTAGAGACGCCCAGGAAGGACTTAGTAGGGTTCATCTTAAGTTGATGCTGACGCATTAAATCAAAGATAGTCTTCAAATCTTGGTTATGATCCTCCTTTTGTCGACTCTTGACTGCAATATCATCAACGTAGCATTCGACTATTTTTTGGAGATGTTCGCGGAATATAGTGCTCATTGCTCGCTGATACGTTGCTCCTGCATTTTTGAGACCAAACGGCATCACTGTGTAACAGTATGTACCGATCGGCGTTCTGAAGGAAGTATGTCTCTCGTCGTCTGGAAACATTTTGATTTGGTTGTACCCCGAATACCCATCCATAAATGACATTCGTTCGAAATCGCACGTGTTATCGATCATGACGTCGATAATTGGAAGAGGGAACTCGTCCTTAGGATAAGTCGTATTGAGATCGCGAAAGTCTATACAAACTCGGATCTTGCCAGTCTTTTTGAGGACAGGAACAATGTTAGCCACCCACTCAGGATGTTGTTCCTCTCGGATAAATCCGGAAGCCATAAGCTTGTTGACTTCAGCTTCAATTGCATCCATAATATCTGGACGAAATCGTCGCTGTTGTTGTTTGACCGATTTAGCATTCGGCATGATATTAAGTTTGTGTGTTGCGATCTTCGGATCTAGCCCTGGCATATCCTCATAGCTCCAGGCGAAGACATCGATGTAATCATGAATAAGCTTGATCATGTCTTGCTTATCTGTTTCTGAAAGACTTTCGCTGATGAATATTGGCTTGGGGGATCCCTCCTCACCAACATCAATTTGGATCAATTTATCTTCAGTAGGAGGTTCTCTTTGCTCGAACCTGAATTCCTATTGGTTGTCTAATCTTTGAGCCCATTGTTCCGATTCGGGTGATATTTCAAAATCATCTTCATCTTCATCATTTTCTTGCGGACCGTTGGCGGAGACCATATTGGCGGATAGAGTAGAACGATGAAAATCGCTAATACTTGTGTCGGAATCCCAAGAAAAGGAATCGGAAGAATCAGATCGTCCGTCTCCGTCAGATTCTGGATCCTCATGGACTATGTTGATGAAAGGGGTAGGAGTAATGTAACCCAGTCCGCATTTTGTCCTTCCGTATTTCAAGGAAGAAATTCGAACAGGCATTCTTCTTCCTTTTCCACTACTGAGGCCGGTTCTGAAGTCATAGCCCATGTTCTTGATGATGTTTTTGGACTGTTGACTGTAGCGACGTAGTTGTAACCTTCCGGTATCATCGTTTTTGTCGTCGTCTTCCAGATTAGGAGGATTCTGGGGCCCCTTGCAGAAGAATATTGGAGCTTCTCCTGACTTTCTAACAGGAACAAGGAAGTATGAATTTTGTACTGACTCTAATGATACTTCTGTATGAAGAGTTTGAACAACTCCTATAGTTAGTAGCTCTAAGCTATCTAGCAAATGTAAATAACTTTGTACATGATTACAAACATCAATATACTGTAAAGGAGATGCTTTATTAATATCAGATGCTGTATTTACAGAAGAAGGTTGAGCCTTAGTAGATTTAGTCAAATTAATGACTAAAGGGGGAGAAGAAGAGCGAGCAGAAGTTTTGTTTCGATTAAAGTCGATAACAAAAGGCTCGGAGGAGGTGAGCTCCCTTGAAGAGGATCGTGGATAAGTAGTACGTCCACTGACTGGAATGACTAGAGTATCTGGTCTAGCCTGAGAAGATGGTGAGAGAGTGGTGCGTCCACTGACAGGGATTATCAGCGAACTTTGTGGAGCTTGGGAAGGCAATGAAGTGGTACGTCCACTGACAGGAATTATCAGTGGGCTTTCTTCAGATGATTTAGTAGACCGCGGATGAGTGATACGCCCTTTTACAGGAATAACAAAGGTGTCAACTTTCGATGTCTCATCATCATCCATAGCTTGTAAGACTTTCGTATACTCATCTTTGTACATGCGAGAGTCACTGTAGTAAGCTTCGACTCCTCTGAAAGGATTAATGTCCGCGACTTCCTTTTGAACTTCTCCCTTTTCATCAATGTATTTGAAGCACTGGTGAAGAGTGGAGGAGACGATATTGTGTTCATGGAGGAAAGGTCTTCCCAAGAGCAGGTTGTAAGATCCAACTACCTCGATTACGTAGAATGTGACACTCGCCCGAAAATTGCCTATTTGTATTTTTAGGCGAATTTTCCCCAGAGGTTCGCTCTTGCCTTGATTGAACCCTAAAATGGTAGTGACTGTCTTGACTAGATGATGAACTGGAATCCGTAAGGCATCCAAGAGACTCTTAGGTATAATACTTAGAGCTGATCCTGGATCAATTAGAATATGGTCGACCTTCATCGTGTCAATGTACCCAGTGAAGTAAAGAGACCGATCATGACGATTGTCTTCTAGAAGTATATCATCTTGGGTAAAAGTGATGTTCGGAATGATTTCCAAAACACTGTTGCAATGTAGGCAAGTCATCGACTCTGCTTCCGGCTTCTTCAGATGAGTCAGGCAAGAGTCTGCTTGCAGTAGAGCTTCACTTAACGTTTCCCGAGTTTCCTTGGATAAACATAAAAGTTCGAAGATGGACAACCTGGCTGGAGTGTTAGCAAGTTGAGCCAGAATGTCAAAATTATATGGTTTCTGCAATCCGGGAGAAAGAGACATCTTGATTGGCTTGTCGAAGCGGGCAGGTTGCTTCCCTTTGTCGGCTGCTGTTGGTTTAGAGGGAACCGTCTCAGCAAGAGCATTTGAAGGTCCTTCGTTAGAGATGGGTGCTAGAGCTGCAACCGGAGGGACATTAGGAGTTTCGTCAGGAGCTTCAGCGTAATCTTTCAGATATGTTTTTCCTGATCGGGTTCCGGCGAGAGCTTCAACTTTAGGCTCAGGTTCAGAGTCTACCAAAACCATGTTGCAATCCTTCATCTTGTTCTTGGTTTTTCGGTGCTTGATGAGAGCTTCAGTCCAGAAACCGAGGCCAATACGGGATTAATTATGTCTCAAAGTGAGGGCTAGAGGTACTCGGAGTCCTTTGCCGGAGCTTAAACCAGGAGCAGTGGCTAGATCATAACCCATCTTCGCCATTAATTTACGAGATTGTGAACTATATAGATGAAATGTAGGTTTGTATCTGTCTTCAGATTGAGGTACAGTCTTCACCTCTGTAGGGGGTAACTTTCCTGCTAGGATGAAAATAGAGGTTAGAGAAAGATTGGGTGTGATGCTATAAGTCATATGGCATGACTTAGTCTTCCCAGGTTTCTTTTTAGACAGAGGAGCCTTCCGAGGAGAAGAGGAAGACGTCTCGAGCTCCGTCACTAAATCGGGGTGGATCCACATAATCTCTCCCTTTTTAGTGGTGACGGAAACAAGTCCTTCATTCTGGGCTGGTGGAATATTCACAACTTCAAGGGTTGCTTTGGGGATAGGGACAATCCCACTTTCCACCAATAATAGAAGGAAGTCACCGAACTGCATCGAAATCACATTTGTTGTGACTGTCTTGTCTTTAGGTGTTAGTGTCACAGCTCCTGATTTGATCATTTCTTGGATCTTTCCTTTTAATATGAAGCAAGACCGGATTGTATGACCCAGCATTCTGTGATATGGACAGTATTTTAGATGATCCGTCTTGTTGGCTTTATCAGGCTTTTTGATATCTGGCAGTTGTATCTTGTTACCTTTAAGTAAACATTCAAAGATGCCATGAACATCGTCGTCGTCGAAAGAATATTCTTCCTTCGGCCGAGGAGGTCTCTGCTGTTGATTTGTTGGAGCTGGGGTAGCTTGGGCAGACACTACCTCTTGATTGCTGCTCTGGAGATTGACTTCGAGAGTCTCTTTTCCTTTACGATTGTTGGGTCGTGCACTATTGTTAGTACTTTGACTTGATTCTTTGGGAGTCATGTGTACCCCCAGACCTTTGAAAGTCTCAGCACTGACTTCGGCAGCTTTGGCACTAACGATGAAGGAAGGCCAATCTTGGAACTTAGTGGATCCTGTCCACATGCTGATGATTGGTAAGAGGTTCGACTTGCAAGTGTCGATAGTGACGGCATCGGGAGTTTCGAGAGGCATTTTTAGAGCTTCTCTTCTGAATCTTTCAATGAAGCTCTCAGTGCTTTCATTATTTTTCTGTTTGATTGTTATAAGGGCTGACATGGTCATGTCGTTGATGCCTTCATAGAATCGTTCTAGAAACATCTGTTTGAACCCGGCAAACGAGGTAATGCACCCATCAGGGAGACTTCGATACCATTCATAAGCGGTTCCTTTAAGACAACCAACAAATACCCGAGTGAGGAGGGCATCGCTTGGTTGCAGCTGATCAGTCATTACCTCAAAGTGATTGATGAACTGACTTGGGGAGGTGGTCCCATCAAAGAAAGAGATGGTCGGAGGCTTGTATTTTGGAGGGTACGATACATCTTTCCATTGTATGGGGTAAGGCTGCTTGATACCTAATCTTCGTAAGCCGTCTTTTTGCTTGAACGCTTCAAATTGAGACCGAAGATTCTTCAACTCTTCAGTGACCGCTTCGGAAGATTGCGGTGTCGTTGCTTGTTGAGCATAATTGGGAGGAGGGACTACAGTATATGTACCACCCTCAGCTCCGGACTGACTTGGAGTGGGTTGTACATGAATATTAGACTGTACCCCCGGAATAGTAGAAGGTTCCAGGTTTGGGGCAACAGGAGTATTTAATACCACTGGTGGTACTGTTTGTTGAACTTGCTGAGTTTGTTGCTGAGCTTGTATAAGAGTATGCATAGCAGTCAATGTATCCGCCATGGCTCGTAACTGTTGTTCCAAGGAAGAAATCCTTTGTTCATGAGCCTCAGTGCTAGTCGAAGGTTCGTGATTGCCATCTACCATATAAGTGGTAATCATTCGAGGTATCGATGATGAAACAGTCTGTTCCGAATCGTCGCTATGAGAGTCAGCATCTTTCCCGGGGCTATTCACGGGGGTTAATACTGGGAAGTTGGACTCTCCTAGGAAGTCCTCCGTGGTCTCAGGATTATTACCTGGATGAGAAGAAGAAGAGACCCTGGTCAAAGCTCTGGTTCTGGATCTGGTGTCGAGGTAAACACCGTCTTCAGAATCTGACATAGAATCAGATCGTATTCTACCCCCAGTATTTCTGGAGGTCATGTTGACAGAAGCATAAAAAGGTTCGTCCTTGTCCGGTATTGGTTCATGTTGAATCCGTTCGAAGACAGATCGTCTTTTCGGTGAACAACAACACTGGATCACGACCCGAGGTTGGAAGTTACAACAATGCTCTTCATGACGAATATGAGCAATGTCAGAGACAGATGGAGTGTTGATTCTCTGCTTGTTTTGCAGATGTTCCCGGAGATCTGCGAAAACAGGTTGGGAAGTGTTTGAAGATAGTCTCTGTGTAGAAACTTGTCTTTTTTTCTTCTGTCTTTTTGGTTCTTGAGTGTATAAAGACTGATTGATCTGAGCGATATAGTTCTTAGCATATTGTGCATCAGGGTCCATTATACTTGTCCCAGTTTGATAAGGCTTCTTTATGTCGGAAGTAGAACCGAGATGATTCCGGTTAAGCTTGTTACGAAGGTCCATAGGAGGTACAACTTTGGTATCAGTCCTGGATACTTGCAATTTGCCTTTCTCGGATCGAGAAATTTTGAGAGAAGGAAGATGAACATTATTCCGACTGGGAGTCGGTAATAATCCATCTTTAGAGGAAGTAGCCAAAAGGCGTTTTCCTATGTTTGATCTAGTAAGAGTACTAGTCAAATTAACCCCAGAGGTAAAAACCTTAGGAGTAGAGGAGTTGACTAAAGAGTCGTTCTCCTTGGTTGGCACAAGATGTGCAAGCTGTGGGGGAATCATTTGTATATTCTGTAGAAGAGAACCCCCAGCCTGGCTTTGAGAGACAGTCAAAGGACTGTATTGGTTGACATAAGCTGACTTCAGAGAATTCTTGTCATACGTTGTCTTTTGGTTAGCATACGCTGGCTTTGGTTTATCATACGCTGCCTTTGCTGTACGCTGCCTTTCGACTGCCGTAAGCACAGAGTCATTAATGGCTAAAGAGCCGACTGCTGTCGTAGGAGTAGAAGAAGAAGAGACTTTGACATGTTCAGAGATGGCTTTCCTTGGACACGCTGAATTGGCTAAAGAACCCATTTTGTCAGCGTGACTAGGAGAAGCCACTATTGCCGTATTCAAAGAAGCCGAGGCGTGCTTCGTTGAGGTTGGAGGCGTGTTCTTGTCAGCATGGGAAGTGACAGAAGCGTCTCGGGCCGCCGGAGAAGACTTAGGGACATAGACAGAACGTCCCTTCTTCTTGGCAGAGAGAGAAGCGGAGGAAGCAGTTCGGTCTTCCTTCGCCTTGAGCATGTCTTCGTAAGCAGATTGGTCGAATTGTACGAACATCATCTTCTTCGTCGAGCCGATCGATGAAGTACCGTATTGAGTTGTTGCGGTCTCGTTAGAGGAGACAGCTTTCCCCAGCAGAGTCGCCAATTTGTTTTCCATAAATAAATTCTATTTATTTATTGTGTTTCTGAGAAAATTACAACTGTAGGAATCTGATCTAGAAGACGATCACTTTATCCCTTGGACGATGCGATGAAAAAGACTCGGACCTCGAAGAACTTGGACAGTAACTGGGCAATCTCTCTGTTCTCTCTGAATTGAATGTGGTATCTGTTGAAGGTAGAGAAACTCTCTTTTATAGAGTTCTGGATAACTGCTCTGGGCATACGCTCAGTCAGTTACTTGACGTGTGCATAACTGCAGGGACGCGTGGCGAATTTTGGTGGAGACACATTGGAGTGCGGTTGAGAGTAGTGGAGTATATCCAGGAGAGATTGATGGCATGAATGCCACGTTGCATAACTTCTGAATGAGTAGGTAACCGAGTACAGGACACATGAGAACGTGTGTTGACTGTACATTTGAAGTCATTCTGAATGCATTTGCTTTGATACGCTGTCTTTTGGAGAAGTATGACTAGCATACGCTGTCTTGTTGAAGAGGAGTCGTATGGAGTCCATACGCTCACTTGGGTGACAAGGAGTCGTATGGAGTCCATACGCTGTCTTGATGAGGAGTCGTATGAAGTCCATACGCTGCCTTGAGAGTCGTATGAAGTCCATACGCTGCCTTGATGAGGAGTCGTATGAAGTCCATACGCTGCCTTGATGAGGAGTCGTATGACTGGGGAAGTAGACACGTGGCTGTCCTCAATCTTCTCGAATACGCCATATCTTCCAATAACTGACAAATATCTCTCGAGCGTCGTATTTGCGGATATGACGGCTGATAGACTGTCAGAAATGACAGTAATGATGGCTGTGCATTCATGATAGCTAATGAGCTGTCCTCGTAAAAGACAAAATCAACTCTCGAAAATCCATACGACGGTTAATTCTCCTAAGACAGCTGTCTTTGCACAAAAGACGAAGTGTCAGATTCATCCCCCCACTGAGCGTATGCTGTGCTGTCAATCGAGAAATAATAAAATATTCACTGAGCGTATGACTTTTGCACTGAGCGTATGGCCTTTGCACTAAGCGTATGGCCTTTGGCTGAGCGTATGGCCTTTGGCTGACTTAGTCTTATGTCAGCATGTCAGAATTTTTCACACCCTACACATGTCGTTTGAGGCAAACAATGGCTGTCAGATCTGCATCAGGTCCCACCATTTCTTCACTATCTTTTTCCACTTCCCTCATTAACTACCCATCAAATCACTTTCTATCTCTCATTAACTACCCATATAATCTCATCCTCTTACTCATAACTTCCCATCCTATCCCACTCCTTCCACTTCTTTAATTAATTACTTTCATCATCACACTTTTCAAAACTGCCCCCCATTTACTCCCTTCATCAATTATCTTATATTTTCAAAAACCATTTCCAATTTCCCTTCTTCCTTTATATACTCAACATTCTTCTTCTTCCTCCTCTTCATTCTTTATCTCTTCTCCTTTATACCTCTCCATCCACCCATGGTAACCCACAAATGTCCTCGCTCCTCCTCCACTGCTGCAAACCCGTTCACTCCCGTGCCTCTCCCTCATGGCTATGATCCAAATATCTTCACCTCCGCCATGGCTGCTGACGCTTGGTTCCAGCATTTTGCCAACCACAATGTCTTCAAGGACAAGGCCATCAACTGGAATCTTTTCTCCGGCCAACTTTCCCTCTTTGAGACGGCCGGCCTCTCATCTCTTCTGCGACATCAGGTGTCCGTCTACCCCGCAGCGGTGCGCCTATTCTACTGCAATCTCGTTCCCGATCTCCAAAACAACGCCATTGAGAGCATGGTGAATGACCGCCACTTTCACCTGACGGCTCCGGACATCGCCGAGATTCTCGAAGTCCCTAACAAAGGAGATGCTTTGCCGACCTTGGCCGCTCTCTATCCTTCTTTCGAAGTCTCCTTTGACGAGTTCTGCACTATCATTTGCAATGGACCCAATCCTCCGGCCATTCCGACCCTTTCCAAGCAGTTGGAGCCATTCTACTATGAGCTCCATCGAATCGTCTGCCACACCATCTACCCCAAGGACGGCAACTACGATGCGATCACCAATGACGCACTCGTCTGTATGTACTATCTCTACTCCTAGAAGACTTGGTCGTTTCCCAAGACCCTTCTCAATGCCTTCTTCACTGTCCTGCCCGCGGGGAAGCAATCCCTTAATTATGGCGCCTTCATCACCCTTATTCTGGAGGCGAAGAACGTAGATCTTTCACTCTGCCAGTCGGACGGCGTACCCTCCTTCCTTGTTGTCTCACGTTCTACCCTTGGTGTATCGTCGTCTCGTGCGTCTTCCTCCCAAGAACCATCGGCCGCTACTCCTGATGCGCCTTCTTCTACCCTTCCTCCATTCGGACGTTTCATGTCGCTGACACAGCAGCATTTTGACATGCGCATGGCTCAGGCGAAGGAGCAGATGAGGGCCAACACTCGTGGCCTTGGGAACTCATCCAGAGCCGCTTCCATGACCAGGCCTATTTCATCCAGCGCACTCTCCAGGACCGGAATGCCTATCTGGATCTTAACCTTCAGGATCCCCTGTACCAAGGCTCCCGCTTCTCTGACCCCAACGCCTACGGATTTATGTACCTGGACGGCGTGGATCCTTTCGGTGCATTTTATGGTGCTCACGGTGGAGAGGACGATGATCCGGCGGATGAGTAGTTGCGGGCTCCTGTTGCTGATGGTAGAATAAATTGGTGTCGTTTTAGTGTGTGTCCTTTGAGGTCCTTCGGAGACCAGTAGTTTGTTTTTATGTTGTGTGTAGTCCTATGGGGACTGTTTCTTATGTTTTGATATTGTCTTGCTCACTCTCGTGGAGGAGAGTTTTATCTTTTCTTTATGTAGTCTCAAGCATGAACCCCACTTCCTTATCTAATATATGCATGCTTTTTGTCCACCATATTGCTTTCACTATTTATCTCTGATATTTTTTTTTACTACTTATTTCCCATCTTTGACTAAGTGACAAAGGGGGAGAAAACATATTGAGGGGGAGTTGTCTACCTACGGAGGAGTCACTCCCTGAAGATGCTATCTCTCTGTTTTGTCAATTATCAAAATGGGGAAGATTGTTGGCACAGTTTATTTTGATAACATTAACAACATCTTCATAGTCTAGTTTTCTCTGTATTTCAGATTGATATTCTTTCAAAAGCTCTACTACATAAGTTCTGTCCATTCAAGCCGAGTCATCAAAGCATTATGGAAATTCCTAAAAAGAATACTGAAGAAAAGACCATCGATCCTTAAAGACGGTTCTCAACAAATTCAAGATATAGAGTCTGTACAAGGTCTAGGTCTTTCTGTAAACACCTAAGGTTGGATGACAAAACGTAAAGATCTTCTATTTTTTCAGACAAACATTAATGTCCAAACGAACGACATACCGATGGTATACCGCTGTATACCGACGGTATACCGTTTCTGAGCCACAAGAATGTTCTGTGACAAACATCGGCGTACCGACGGTATACTACGGCATACCGACGGTATACCGTTTTATGAGCCATAAAATGTTCTGTGATGAACTTCGGCATACCGACGGCATACAACAGTATACTGACGGTATACCGTTTTGTTAGCCACAAAAATGTTCTGTGACGAACTTTGGCATACCGACGGCATACAACAGTATACCGATGGTATACCATTTTGTTAGCTACAAAATGTTCTGTGACGAACATCGGTATACCGATGGCATACCGCTGCATACCGACGGTATACCGGTTTATCTGATTTGATTTTTGAATGGACAAATACTAGCATTAATTGCTAGCATTAAATGCTCCCCAACAGATATAATTATTACCGTTACTGTTCAGAATGGAATACCGACGGCATGCTGGTCCATACCGACGGTATGTCATCTGGGTTATATTCAGGAGCATTAAATGCTACCTACTCTTGGTTTTCTATATAAATGGATTCCTTCTCTCTCTTGAAGGTTATCCACTTAAGCCATAAATTTATCAACAACCAAGAGCTCCACCATTACTACTCTACCCAAGCTTTTAATTGTCATCCAATCAAAAAGTGCTAGAGTATTTAAGAGTTGTACTTTTCGATCTTCAAGTGTTAGAAGATCAACAGTTCTCTTCCTTTCCTTTTTGAAGTTGGCGAGCCTTTGTAAAAAATGCGTGTGTAAGAAGTTGGCGAGTTCTTCGAATCCAAACTCATGTTGAAGTTGGCGAGTTCTTCGGATCCAAACTCGTGTGTACTATTTACTCAATAGTGGATTTAAGCCGGAGAGAGTTCCGGGACTGGATTTCCTCTAGGGAGGAGACCAGGATACATCGCGTGTTTGATTTTCTCACTCTCTCTCTTTTTATTTCAGTAATATAGCTACTTGTGTTTAATTTTATTTTATTTTCCTATTCACCCCCTCCCCTCTAGGGTTCTACAATGTTGCTAGAATTTTGCCATGCCAGTAAGCATAGCTGCAATAAACAATAGAGTCCGTAACTAAGGTATACACCATATAATCATGTTATTTAGAATTCTTACCATGCCAACCGGTATGGCTGCAAGAAAATCTAGATTCCATAACTAGGATAGTATATCTAAAATCAGGCTCTATGTCCTTGTCATGCTAGCCAATATGAATGCGATAAATTCTAACTCCACAAATAAAGTAGACATTTACCTTTCTCACTGTCCTTATCAAGTATGTTATCAGGTTATACCCTAAATTCCAAAAATAAGATATATATATATATATATATATATATATATATATATATATATATATATATATATATAATATATATATATATATATATATATATATATATATATATATAATATATATATATATATAAATACAGCTCAAAGTTAACAACTAATCATTAAG